>OY728143.1:1176315549-1177515549 GCA_963277665.1 Viscum album
CCTACAGAAGGCATAATAATAATAATTTTCTAAATAGATTGGGGTCAATTGACACTTTTTATTAAGGAAAGAAATCCCTAATTTCAACTGGGTTCAGAGGTAACTGTTACATGAACCAAAGACCCAGTGGCTCAAAGGACCATTAAAATTTGATGGTTCAAAGGTCCTATGGATTGAAGGCTGAAGTAATTGATTTTAAGGAACAAACTGAGCAGACAAACCTTGCATCATGATCCCCATCTTCTCGCTATGATGCCCCCTTACCAGCAACTGTTGCATCGCACTACCCCACTATAAAGTCATGGTAGAGCATCCCACTTTAACCCACATATAAGTAGAGGGATAGATGATAGGTTTTGGAATACCCATCACTCTACTAAGATTCCCACCTGGTAATGCCTATAAGTATCCAAGCCACACTTCCTACCAAGATGTTTCATTTCTCCTATCTGGTTGTCGCCATTCACACGATGAGTCACCCCTCTTCCAAAAACCATCATGTTGTTATATCATTTGAAATTCCATGGAAGATAAACAATTTGTACCAATCATTTAGAGGGTCATTTGATAGTTTCCAATGAACCTATCGCTCTTTCGAGCTTCCCACCAGGAAATTATGTATGGATAAAAGTAGCATTTCCTACTAGATTCGCTATAGTGATCAATTTTCTACTCTGTGTCACTTGTTACTCTGTGGTGGATCAGAGGCCCAGTGGAATGAAGGCCCATGATTAACCTAAGGAACCATTACCCAAAGGCCCAAATCCATGGCTCGTAGGTCTAATTTGGGTGAATAGTTCTATTGCAATAGTGACTGCTATAGTAACTGGTACAGTAACTCGAAAATCCACACCCACCCAGTTTTTAACCTGGGTCTTTTGGATGTCAACTAGAAGCCTGCACTACACAACTACATGATCATTGGTAGGTATGGTATAATAACAATAAAAGCAACAACAACAACAACATTAATAATAATGACAATAATATATTAGTTATTTGGGGTTTAATTACATCCAAATATATGGGCGTACACACCCAAGGGTATAACCCAATCCATAGATCCCAAGGGACATGTTTAGTTTGTTAAAATATTTTATTTATATTATTTATATGTATATTATATAGAAGCCCATAGGCCACCTAAACACATGCTCACACACACCCCCTCTGATGCTAGCCTCGCCGTGGGATGGGGATCTCTACTGTCAGTTGCACTTAGTGTTCCCCCTTTTGTCACCGACCACACTATATGAAGTCCCTTTTATTTTTGATTGTGTTTGGACCAACCGTGAACAACACTCCCACTATTGATCAAGACTCTACATCTCTACAACTCCACTACCACTTGCCTACAAAACACCCCCACCATGGAATGGGGGTCACCACAATACACTGTCAGCCCCTAAATCATAGCCGCCCACCAACTATCATCATAGTCACCACTATCCATCTGCATCCACCTATCACTATTGGAGATCACCTCTTGAAGAAGAACACACCACCTCACCTTCTGTGTCATGTTCACCTGCTCAGTCAACATCAGGATCACTGCCCCTAGATCCTGACTCCCACCATCACATACCACAGCCGCCCATCTACATGTGTCCAGGTCATGCCCACACTTTCTTATGACTATCAACACCTTCTTTGTGACCGCCTAAAGATGTACCCACTTCCCACCATTCCCACATGCCAAATGAACAACCCAGCGTCAAGCATAGGCCACCATACAACTAGAATCATGTGACGCCAGCCTGCACTTACCATCACCGACAACCATCACCATCACCCCTTTCTACATCACACCCCCACTGTCAAATGAGGGTTATCATTTCAACCTCTAGCCCCCACGCCGGGGCTGCAACTGCACCACCACATGCTTCATGGGTCAAAAAATCACGCTAGCATGACACAAGCTCGACCAAGTTGTATTCTCAATTTGATTGGGGGGATTTATGTAGACTAGGATTTGATCCTGATATTTTCCAGATGTGGTTCCCAAATTAGTACCACTTGGTTTTGACCTTTGACACATAATAATAATCTAATACAGTCTAAGTAGTGGGTAAAAAACCCATTCCCATCAAAATATATTAACTAAAATCAAGAGTTTTAACAAGGAAGGGTTAAAATAGGGTATAAACATCACCCTTAACATTATAAAAATGAAAATTAAGAAGAGAGTCATCCAATGATAATGAAAAAAAGGAGTTTCCATCCTACACATCCCTATTGGGCAAAGCTTCTGCCACCTATTTGCAGTGTCACATGATCAAATACCATGAAAACCCCCATTATTAGGGGGTTTTACATGATGGACCATGTAACCTCCATTGATCTAGGTGTTTTTGGGATCATAAATGATTGGCCCACCGGTGCAACAATAATCACATGATAAAATATAGTAAAAAATGTGGAAATAAATGACATTAGATGTAATGTGAAAAACCTAGAAAATGAAAGGGGTAAAAAACGGTCAAAAAGAAGGATCAATATGAGTAAAAGTGGGCACAAAATCCCTCACTATTATAAGGAGAAGACCCTCATAATATCTATCTTGAATAATGGGTAAAACCACATCACTAAAACCACACACAAATGAGATATGATGGTGATGAGAACCAATGATGATGATACTGGAAACAAGGGACACTCTTACCTTTTATAAGATTATATTATCCCTAATCAGTGCCTCTCCTACTACATTCTCTCGTTGGTAGATTTAGTGGGGTTGGCCACCCACCGTCAACCACACCTACACCCTTTGACAAATTTGGGGAGACACCATATTTGAAAATAATTCTGACACATTTCTCACTTGGAGATTGATTGAGAACCAATCACATCTCAAAACATCCTTTATATCTGCCAAACATGCTGCTCAAGTCTCTATAAGGATGCCTGAGGATCTTCATCATCTAAAATTATCAGAGTTAATCACCTTCATTATGAAATCTGATAGATTTTATTTTGTGTTAATTTTATGCATGTCTACACTCCTTTTCTCCACCACATCTCAGACAAAGTGATACTATACCCCAATTTTGTTTGTCTTGGAATGAATAGATGGATTCCTTGCAATACAAAAGGTGCTATGACTATAACAAAACAATGGGATCTTATCTTATCTATTCCCAAGATCCTCCAAAAAAACTTCTCATACAAATTGACTCTTTAAAAGCTTATGTATCTTCCATGTACTCCACCTCTACCATGGATAAAGCCACGACTAGCTATAACTTTGAAATCCAGCTCACAACTCCTCCTGTAAGAGTAAACACATACCCTGTAGTGGATTTCCTCCAGTCAGAATCACCTATATAATATTAATCCACATAGCCTCTAATAATGAAATATGATCTGATAAAACATAATGCATCACTTGAGGTCTCCTTGATGTATCTTAGGATCCTATTCACTGTACTCTAATGCTCCCATCCTAGATTCTACATGTACCAAAAAAATAATCCTACTACATGTGAAATTTCTGATCTAGTAAAGACCATAGCAAACATCTGACTACCCACTACTGATTCATATGGTACTTGAGACATCTCCATCCTCTCTGCTTCACTTATAAGACTTATCACTAATAATAACTTGAAATTAATAGAAAGTGGGGTAGATATTGGCTTACAATATTTCATGTTGAATCATTTCAAGACTCTCCGTAAGTAATTATTATATGATAGAAAAATATTCCCATTATCATTGTATTGGTAAATATGCATCCCAATAATCTTTTTTTCTAGTCCCAAGTCCTTCATATCAAATTCCTTAGCTAAATCTGCCTTTGTCTCTTGGATTTGATCATTTTCGGGACCTGAAACCAATGTTTCATCCACACACAACAGAAGAATGAGGAAATCATTACCATATGAACCCCTGAAATATGAAAAAGGATCTGAATAATGTTTTTTTTATTCAAGGATCTTGATATAGGAATCAAATCCCGTGTACCAACACCCCACTGCCTCCATGAGACCATACAAATATTTTTTAACCTGAAAACCTAGTTCAATTTTCTTTATTCTGCAAAACCTTCCTATGGGAGAATATAGATATCTTTATCAAGATTACCATAGAGAAAATTAGTCTTTACATCCAGCTACTCTAGATATAAACTTTATATTACACACATAAATAGAACTATCTAAACAGTCATCAGTCTAACAATAGGAGAAAATATTTTCTTGAAATCAATACCTTCCTTCTAAGCATATCCTTTGACCACTATTCTTTCATGACATCTTTCCACCTAGTCCTTTCCATCCTGATTGATCTTAAAGACCCATTTGTTTCCAATAGCCTTCCTTCCATGAGGTAATGGAACAAGATCTCAAGTCTTGTTTCTATACAGGGATTCAAGTTTCTCATACATCACTGTCGTCCATGAAGATACATCTGGACTCTGAGTCACCTCCACAAAAGAATATGGATCTCCATCCTCCATCAATAAGTAGTATCTAATATTACTCTTAGTCACATAGTCTGAGTGCCATACTGGTTCTCTTTTCTCCTGAGTTAGCTGTTATGGTCTAGAATCAACTGGTACTTGATCATCGTGTTATGATAATGACTTAGAGAAAACTAGTTCTTCCTTGTATTTTTTCTATACTTAGACTATTTTAGTTTCTATATTCTCCTTTCCCATGTCTTGATCAGTTTTCATTTTCACCTTTCCTTCTTCAAAAATGAAATCTCTACTGATGATAAGTTTGCAGGTAGTGGGGTCCCACAAACGATACCCCTTTACACCATTAACATACCCAAAAAAGATACATTTCCTGGATATTGAATCCAACTTTGATATTTCCTATTCATTAAACATTGCATATACAGGACTTCAAAAAGTATGTAACTGAGAATAGTTATAAGGTTTACTAGTCCACATATATATTAGTGTGTTCAGATCAATCACCTGTGAAGGAGATTTTTTGATCACATAACATGAGTTATTCACTGCTTCTGCCCAAAATGTTTTGGCAATTCCTGCAGTCTTTAGCATTTCCCTTGTTCTATCCAATAGGGTTCTGTTCATCTGATCTTCCACTCCATTATATTTAGGAGTGTACACCACCATGAACTATCTCTTGACTCCTTCTTTTTGAAAAAATTATCAAAACTTCTCACTTGTATATTCTCCACCATTTTTAGTCCTCATACAATTGATTATATTTATAGATTCAAGTTCCTTCCGCTCTTTGAATGTTTTGAAGAATTCAAAAACATTCACTTTCTTCTTGAGTGGGTACACCCAACATCTCTTAGAAAAATCATCAATGAATGATACAAAGTACCTTTCTCCTCTTAGAGATATAACTGGTGCTTGACAAATATCATAATGGATTAACTCTAAGATCTCCCTTCTTCTTGATGTAGACATAAAAAACTTTAACCTATATTGCTTTCTCAAAACACAATGCTCAAAAAATGGTAAGGATAATTTTGTAAGACTAGGTAGTAACTTCTAATCCGAAATAATATTTAGGCCTCTTTCTGACATATGGACAAGATTCTGATTCCATAGCGTCATCAATTCTTTCATTGAAGTAATTGATGAGACAACTATCTCAGCCTCCTTATATGTTTCTCCCATAAACACATACAGGTTCTTTGAGATCTTCTCTATATTCATTACCACAAAAACACCATTCACAATTCTTATCACTCCATTCTCAGTGTGAGTCTTGCATATGATGTCATCAAATTGTCCCAAAGACAATATATTCTTCTTCAGACCCTTCACATGGTTTACTCCTTGGATGGTTTATACTACACCATAATGCATCTTTAGTTAGATGGTACCAACTCCAAAGATATTCAAGGTGTTATTGTTTCCCATGTATACAAGTCCTTATAGGATGGTTTCATACTTATCAACCCATTCCTGTCGAGATGTCATGTGCCATGTTTCTCATAAGTCAATTATCCGTGCAACATTGAGATGCTTCTTGCTTTCAGTAGTCGTTTCCACTTATCTGACTAGTATATCTCCATTTCTAGAAGTACTCACCACATTTTCATCTAGTTCATGATTATGGATCCCACTGGAACCACACTCCATCATCACATCTGTCAGTCTTTCTTCAATTTCTAGTATACAATTATCCTTCCACAACATTGCTTGCATATTCATTTTCCACACAAAACATTATTCCTATTGAAAATTTCAATCTCGAATTTCCCTTCCATCTGAACACGTTGTCAGTCTAGAAACTTTTATGTTTCACAAAGGTGTATTTAATAATTTCAATAATTTTTTTCCAATTTGGCAGATCAACCAGAGTTGCAATCATAGAGCATACTCAAATTATGAGAATTATTAATACCCAAAAACATGAATAGTACCAAGCCATAAACTACACTCTGATACCACTTTTTGGGACCATAAATGATTGTCCAACCAGTTTAGTGATAATCATGAGATAAAATAAAGTACAAAATACAAAAATAAATGACACTAGATGTAACGTGGGGAAACCCCCAAAATGAAAGGGGTAGAAAATCATGAGAAAAAATAAAGATCATTACGAGTTAAAGTGGGTACACACTACCTCACTTTTATAAACAGAATACCATTTTAATATCTTTATTTAATATTAGAAAAAATGACTCACTAATACCACCCACAAATGATATTTGGTGGTGATGAGAACTGATGAAGCTGATGCAGGAAACAAGGGATGCTCTTACCTTTTATAGGCCGCTGCTAGACTTGCCCAATACCTCTCCCATTGTATTCTCCCACTCGTAGATTTGATGGGGTTGGCCACCCACCATCAACCAAACCTCCCCCCTTTGAAAAATTGGGGGTGGAACCATCTTTGTAAAATACTGTTGACAGGTGTGGATTTTCCCATGTTTTGAGGATTGAGGTGGGAGGGACCACACTAACAGGAATTTGGAATGATACATGGAGACCCCCTCTCAATGGTGGGGGTGTTGGTTTTGGCTATAATTATTTATGATGATGGATTATTTGGCTTGGGTAAGCACACTTATGCAGTGGAAGAGGGATTCAAAGGGGGGGTGGTGGTCTCTAATAGAAACAACGAGCATAGAAAAGGTCGGGAATAGGTGGGGGTGGTCTATATGGGACACATAGGAGAAACGAGCCATGAATGCAGCCAAGGGAGATGCAGTATGATCATGAAACACAAATTGGGGATGTATCCTCCAATAACAGGTGGAGTGGGTGTAAGTAGGGCCATGTGTAGAGGTGAGTTGGCCAAGGCAGTGTGGACTGCACTAGGGTGTAGGCCTGGGCCTTAAATCTTGTTCTGGGCTATCAGGATAGTTGATGGTCCTCCATCGAGGTCTTAAAATAGACTATTTTATGACATAGTTCCACTAGTCCATCAGTCTATTCAAATTTATGTAATAAATAAGTCCAATGGGTGTTTTCCAATCATTGGGTGGTGGGATGAGGCATAACCCATTAGGTGCCTAAGGTGCATGTGTGTTTTCTTGGTTTTAATCCTACTTTCCTACATTATATTCACCCCATAAATATGGGGGGGGGGAATATTTCACATATGTATAGTGCACAGGGTGGTGGTGGCAGTGGTGTTTAGTGAAAAAAAATTAGGCCACAAATATGGCACCATGGGCATGCACAAACGAACCAAAATCAGTGGGTTGAACATAAATGAGTTGGATGATGTCGATGGGGTAGGTGTATAAGTTTTATGATGAATTGAGGGTGGAATTCAGAAGGGGATGGATTCTGGTGGGATGTTCATGGGCTGGGCGGGGGAGACCTCTGGCGATGGGAGTGTGAGAGGGTTGTGCATGGACTGAGCGGGTGACCTGCAATGGGGAATAATGGTGAGCTCCACTAGCCAGGGTAGGTGGATTTAGGTGGTGGCATGTAGGTCTAGGAAGCAACGAGGTTAATCATGGATGATGAAATAAGACTTCATCCCAATTATGAGTCTCAGGCCTTCAATTCAAGTTCCTCAGGACTTTGTTCCCCTAGGACCATGGGCCATGTAATGAGTTTTCCTCTTTCCAGAATGAAAGAAGATTTCCCTTTGTTTAATACAAAATTAGATTCATCCCTATATCTATAATAATAATAATAATAATAATAATAATAATAATAATATAGATATATATATTTGGGGTATAATTACAACAAAGAACACACATCCCACACCCACACGCCGAAAGGATGGGTCATTTCTCCCTTAGGGGTAACCCACCCATCAAGCCCTTTATTTATTATATATAGGCTCACATACCCTCAATAAATTACTTTTAGGCCCTAATCAAGTGTCCTGAAGTCCCATAATATCCATTCCTAAAGGTCTAGCTACTCATACCAATGCTTGTGTGTTGTAGCCCATCCATCATAGTAGCCATCGGTTGCAGCCCTCCATCATGAACAACCTCTACCATCAGAGAATGAACCCCCCCATCATCACACCTTAGGTGGAAATCTGCCATGTATTACCACTCCCCAAGCAAACACACTGTATGTATGATAGCTATAGAATCATCCTCCCAAAGTTCAATATAGGAACACCACCTGAGGACACAATGAGCCCCTGCCATCATCACCACTGGTCCACCTTTATCGCACCATTGCCATTGTATATTATGTATAGACCACCTAAGAAACTTCATCATCATCTCCATGACATGATTTTAGGGACTTCATACTACATCCTTCTGACGATCAAGAACAACACACCATAGTTTCCCTTGCCTGCACGAAATAGGTGGACCCCTTGTCACTGGGTCTCCATCTGCCTTTACTGTTAAATCTATCTAGCTGTAGAGGTGGGATCCCTATCACCAGATTCCATTTTCTACTATCTAACACTAACCCTATATCACTAACCCTGGTCAATTCTTGAAGACCTACTTCTAATACAACCTCTACTATCTGGAGGGACCCACTTCTATTGAGATGCTAACCCCCTATCATCATAACAACAAAAAAAATCATCTTAGATAGTTAGAGAACTAAGTTAAAGACACATTACCATAAAAATATATTAAATAAAATCAAGAGTTAGAATAAGGAAGGGTTATAGGCAGTCATAAACCTTACCCCTAACATTAGAGAAATGCAAGGGAAGAAGAGAGTTATCTAATGAAAAAGGAAAAAAGGTGTTCCCATCTTGCACAACCCACTTTGAAAAAGAATCCATCACAATGTTGACCTCCCTATATATATTATTGATTTAAAAATTAATAGTTTCTAGGTAGGATAGAAAA
The DNA here is from genome assembly GCA_963277665.1 of Viscum album. NCBI lineage: Eukaryota > Viridiplantae > Streptophyta > Magnoliopsida > Santalales > Viscaceae > Viscum > Viscum album. The sequence goes on from OY728143.1 coordinate 1,176,324,781, forward strand.
GTCATATAATCCTTGAAGACATGTCATGGGACCATAGATGATATGCTACTGAGAAGATTCACCACTAGATTAAAATCACTTTCAATCCAAAAGTTTTCACATCTAAAAATGATTCACATAATTCATCACATGTATGAATGTCCAAATATCAACTTAAAAGGAAATAAAAGTGATAAGAATATTCTAGAAGCAACCTTTGATAAAGCCCCAATAATTTTTGAAGATATCCCTATAACCCCTGGGTCCAGGTGCAACATGCGCCACACCATCAACATTGATTTTAATATAACTTGGAAGTGTCAGAATCCACCTAATGTGCTAGAGTTGAATCGGTTTGTGAGGAATACCATTAACACTAAGCATCTTAAGAATTAAAAGTCATCCATAGTGTTATGGATACATCCAACTTTCAATTTAGCATCCATAAAAATATCTTTGATGATGTCTACAAGGATGAATATACAATAGGAATTTGCATCCTAAAACTTGAGATAATTCCATACCATCCAAAAATTATGAAAGGCTACAACCACGAAGTAGAATAAGAGATTTTGTACCATTATTCTAAGATCCAGGATGAGCAGAAAATCCATATAATCTTCAATAATTCCATGAGTTTGGAAGGTATAATGAAATATATCCTCACCATGATTCCAAATACTCTTAGAAAAGAGGTATCCAATAAATACATGTAGACATTTTTCCCCATTCTTTAAGAAAAAGGATCACAAAATAAATATTTTCAACCTACCACCGGATGCCGATCATCTGTTGGAACCCAATTGAGCCAAATATTCCACATGAGAAGCTACCAAGAAGAAAGGATAAAAGGTATCCTAAAAAGACTCATCCAACATGGTACTTGGAATACCAAATGAGTATAACAACAATATTAATGTCTAAATTATCATTGGGGGTTTGGGACCCCGATGACAAATAACTAATTGGTGATGATGTGGGGAGGTGATCAGAGGGCCCATTCCTCATGCATTTATTGATAGGATCCATGCCCCATTATTGGGGTTAGTGATGGAGGAACATGGGTATGACACTCAATGGTGGGGACCAATATCATGACTGACAATGGTGGAATGTGGAGCCACCTAACGGCAAGGATGAAAGTTGGTATCAAGATGACAAAGACATGGGGAGCATGATAACATCGATATTGGGTGTTAGATAACGATGATGTGGGCCAAAATTGATGGTGGGGATGGTGACAACGCAAGGAGCAGGCCGATGATGACCTCAGGCATTGGATGGAAATGACCTTGGGGTGTGGGGAGATAGAGACTACCTCAAGTTGTGAGATGAACTTAGGAGGTGATGGACCTTAGAAAATAGATCACATAGGTTGGAAAAGGTTAGTTGGAAAAGAACATAGGTGTAGTGACAACGACCTCATGACCAGGGGTGACGGAGATTCGAAACCACTAGACCACAACCAAGTGGACAGAGAAATCCTATAGTAAGGTAATATGGGATTTGGACCCAATATTAGTTGGTGTTTAGGTCCTTTAATTTATGTTGATTCTATGTGGATATTATTTGTAGCCTTTGGGAATGTATTTCCCTGGGTACTTATGTCATAACTCCATGTTTTCCCTTATACATTTTATTTTATTAATAAATTTCAGGTCATGGATTTGGGCCTCAAAATTTATATCCAAACCATCTAGAATAATAATAATAATAATAATAATAATATATGGTCCTTTTATTATGATATTTTCAAAACTAGGTAGGTGGTATTTCTAAGTGATTATAACAGTACTGATGTGGTATTGTAGCAGTGGAACTATTCACTTGAATTGGGATTTCAGACCAAAGGATTGGGACTATGGGCCATAAAGACTTTAGTCCATTAGTGAACGTTCGGCCACAGGGTCTCCAGACCATCATCAATGAAAGGATCTTGGAGAACATGGACTCTAGGTCAGAACTAGTGGGAAGAAGGTGGAGTTACAAGGACCTAATGAATGGCTCAACGTAACAGGAAAGCAGTGCGGGTATGCACTACTGGGTGGGTGGCCTCGATTAGTGGGATATACATGCTGATGCTTATCATCCAGCCTTCCATCTCCATGGACCACTGATGTGGGATGGGGGGTCTCCTTCCATGTGACCATCTACACTTGTGATCAATCTGAGGATACAAAGAAACATATATGTGATGCAAGTGAGGGCCACATAGGAATCACTAAGTGGGTGGATCAAAAGATAGATGGGTGTTATGACACCCATCATCCATCCTTCCTCCCACATCTTGGATTGGAGTAGTACCTTTCCACGATGCATTATTCTAGCATGATGTAACATTTTATAGTAGGGGGTGATGCAACTTTCAGAATGGGATCATGGTGTAATGCTTACCAACAGGTGGTGATGTATGATTGGAAACATGACATGATGTAGATTACTCACTCAGGGTCTTTTAGCCATGTATAAGCCTTCGATCCACTAGGAATTTAGGCCATATTATTATAGGCCTATGAGACACGGAACCTTCGGGTTATGTAAGTGTTACCTCTTGACCTATTTAAAAAGAGGGATTTATTTCTTAAAAAAAACGGGCCTCAACCCCAAACTCTAATAATAATAATAATAATAATAATAATAATAATAATAATAATAATAATAATAATAATAATAATAATAATAATAATGATAATAATAATAATAATAATTTTTACACATTTTGGGGTAGTGTCTCCTTTTATTTGGAAAGAAAGCCATCTTTTTAAATGGGTTGAGAGGTAACCCTTACATGAACTGAAGGCTTAGTGGACCATAGGCCCAATACAACATGGCCTAAAGTCCCAATAGATTGAAGGCCTATACATGGCCTAAATACTTTGAGTGCTCAGTATGCATCATTCCATGTTTCCAATCATCCATTATGTTTCCCCTGCCTATGATCATCACACTATAATAATAATAATCATCATAATAAGTGTACAATACCATGGATGAATGGTACTTATCCACTGGACTCCACATCCAGGTGGTCTTGGGTTCAATCCCTGATGGGAACATGTATTATTACAGTACTATGTAAGCAGTGTCGTAGATATTGATGCATGTAGATGGTGACACATGCATGATGTGTGACACAGTGAGTCAGTGATGTAGGCATGATGTAGGTCTGGTGACACAGGAAGAATGATGCTGGCACGATGCTACACTAGGCCTTTGGGCCATATAATGGTCCTTTGTACTATGTATTGGGATTCATTCTCACTGGGCCTTTGGGCTACTAAAAATTGTAATGGACTACCTTGGCTATGGGCCTATCCTCAGGGGAGGGATTTGGTCTGAGCCTTACTATCCAAGTGTGTGTATTTTTCTTTTTCTTATAAACCCCAATAACTTAAATAATAATAATAATAATAATGATGATGATGATGATGATGATGATGATGATGATGATGATAATGTATATGGGGCATTGTATGAGCGATAAGCTAAACCTAAATGCATCCAAGAGGCTCGGTTTCAAAACCTACCTGTAACATATTTCAGGCCCCCAATTTAATTGGGGGCTCTTTTGTTAGCCAGTGTCAAATGATGATGCTAGCGTGATGATGTCCTACTCAAGTGAGTGATGATAGATGGACCCCACTCAATGGTAGGCATAGAATAAGTGGGGGTTATGGTCCTTAATAGGGAAAGGTCATGGGGGGTGGTGACTTCTAAAAGCGACCAAGATGATTCTATGCGGACAAGACTGGAACAACCTTCACTCATCAGTGGGGGTGACATGGAATTGAACATCAAAAGACATCACATTTTTATGGGGCCCCATCTTCAGATGGGGTCGATGGAAGATTTGGGATATAATATAAATAAAGATTAGGGTTTAATCTAGAGTATCCTTGGGGGGGGGGGTATAGACTCGGTTACTCCCATGGCATGTGTGTGTGCATGCATTTAATTGTAATTATATCCCCAACACCTAATATTTATAGGAGTAGTAGTATTAGCAGTAGTAATAATAATAAAAATAACAATAACAACAACAACAAAAACAATAATAATAATAATATTTCAAAGTTGGGGCTGAAGCCACATTTTATTATGAAAGAAAATACCTCTATATATCTGGGTAGAGGGAGACCCATTACATAGCCCATAGGCCCAAGTCCAAGTGGACCATTAACATGGCCTGAAGGCCCAATTAATCATCGTGCCTATATCATATTACCTACATCACCAGGCCTATGTCATGACTGCATCACTGAATCCACTTTTTCATTAATAAATAAAGGAACCAACAATTTTATTCATGGGTAAAGGGAAACCTATTACATGAATCGCAGGCCTAGAGGAACAAAGTCCTAAGAGAAACTTGGACTGTAGGCCCCTTACATGGTCCAAAAGACCCATGGCATGTTGGCTGAGAAGATGGACTGAAGGACCTAGTGTGTAGGCCCAATAAACGACCCAATAATAATCATAATAATCATAATAATCATAATAATACTTTTTTTAAACAATGTGACCCATGGATTTGGAAATCCAAACACATGGACCAAGAAACTTTTATTGAAACAAACACACACAACCTGAAAGCCTAGGATTATATGACACAAAGTACCCAAATAAAGGACAAAGACAATGAAAAATATCAAAATAATATGACCAATGTTATAGGAACACCATCTTCTTACACCAGTGTAGTTAATGCATGAGCATCCAACAATCTGCCCTCTAACACACAAGTCTATTCCAAGTTCAACATGCAAGAATCCTAGCTAATGGCTTCAATAAATAGTACCCAACACCATAAAAAAAATTCACCACTCCTTATCAGATGTTGCTTTTAAGTTCATCCAAATATCAAATTGAAACCAACTATAACCATCCAATTTTCATGATTTCAACCCCCATATGCTGCAACACCTCAACACCTATACTGTCATTAAAGTGAAGTATTTATCCCCAAATCAATATTAAGCCTTCAAATACTAATTCAATAAAATTTCAACACCAAAAAATTAATTAAAAACAATCACATTTGATGTAAACCCTCATGTGTAAAAATTCTGGAAGCAACAACAGGATAGATTCATCTTAAACTTGCTACCACGATGTAACAATACCAGACAATCCATAAAGAAGACCATTCCAATAAAACACTAGCCATGTATCAAACTCAAAATTAAATAGGGATCTCACAAAGACTCCCATGGAAACCAGAAGTATAAACATTTCATGAAATTCCATATAAATATAAATTTGGATTGGATTTTTCCTCAATCCATCATTGTATATATATATATTTATCAGTATGAGTCCTACTCCTCAATCAAATCCCAATTTGGGAGAAATATGTACTCAAATTTGAGTCTGCGATCGAAGTCACATGTGATGACATGACCCTGACCTCCCTGACTATGAGGACACCTCTCCCTTCTCCAAATTTTAGTAGGCTTACATATATCCTGCTCATTATTTGAATCCTCCTCCATAGAGGCATCATCATTACTTGATATAAAAACCAACATTTTGGAATTCATACCTTTTTTTAAGCATAAGAAAACACTATAATCTAGATATTTTTGAACCACAGAAACATCTAGGGTTCAACTTTATCAAAGGAATTAGAGATGGAGACCAAAAACCACACCTTACCATCAGTAGGTTGGGCTAAGGGTGAGGGTGAATTTGGTGAATCCATCATCTTCACGTTGGAGTTTCCTGACTTGTAAAGTTCTATATATCTAAAACCATGAGAAATAATTTCCACATCATCTTGTTGGTTCTTAATAGAGACTAGAAATACTAAAGAAGAAATTGACTTATCCTTTTAGGAGGCCACAAGTCTATTATTAGGTAGGACAATATTTTCTATAGAATCCCCAACCAATTCCATATTCATCTTGCCCAGTTCCAAATCATGAACCTTGACTTGATCAAAAAACATGGAGGGTGAAACTTTATTGGCCATTATATTAATAAAATTTATATTATTTTACCTTTGAGGCCTTTGGAAGATACTAACTTATTATACTTCTATAATTCATGATCCACTTATTCCTATACAACACGTTCATTATAAATCTTTTCATCCTCCATTCCATCATCATTTTAGCCCCCACTCCCCCATATTCCTTTGACAATGGCATCCCTATAGGTAAAACCAATTTGAATTTCCTACCCCCTATACTTCAGTACACTCTCGACCCTTTCAAAGTTATCTAGTTGTTACATGTGTGAACTAGATCCTGACCCATATTATTTCTATGACAAAGAAATTGGATCCACAAAGGATCTCTTTCCAAATTTGGACCTTTTTTGACCATTAACATAAGCAAGATGCTCCTTTCCCTTACAAACATATTGAGAAGTTCTAGTTCCATACCAAAAAATTATCAGAACACCAGAATTTTCAATCAAATATCCATGCTACTTTCTTGTTTTATCATCAAATTATCTTACTCCCATATAATCACTAGAGGAAGGTAGCAAGCGACCCCTTATATTTTCAACAGCCCTCGTAGGGGAAATAAAATTCTTCTTGACTTTCTATTTAGCAGGTTTAATCTTCCTCTAACACATATTAGTAGAATGAACCTTTAGATAATAAAATTCATATGGTAATGAATTGAGATAGTAATCATCATTGTATCAAATAATATTACATCTAGAGAAGAACACCAGTATCCACTCATACTAAATTTTGAGAAAAATATTATCATCTGATGTATAAAGGATGACTAGATCAATCAAGGTTCCACAAAGGTAAATCTTGAAAATAATGAGGGAATATTTCCCATATCTACCTCTTAGTTTCCTTAGAAAATTTAATTATTATTGAAATTTAAGATGTAATATCTCACAAAATCTTGGGAATCCAATATATCCAGTTCAAGCTAAACACCCTAACCCAAATTTTGGATTGGATGCTCCTAAAATGAAAGGGATTAAAATGTGAATCCCATTCATTGATGTGAAAAGTAACTATCTTGAGATAAAATGATCCAAAACCCTAAGCTCTTCACTTCAAGTCATCAGATTAAAAAACTATGTGGATGAAATTATAATGAAAGGTGGTAATCTTCCAGCCATAAAAACCCTAAGCATCACTAAAAATATTTGTGAGCTCATCCATATTTGGTAATATAAATCCTTTAGGTAAAATAATACTCATAAAAATTGAATGTTTACACTGTTCCATCCCTTGCTTCATGAATTCCAAATCAGCTGCAACATTAGTGACATTCCCCTACCTGATATTTCTACCACTTGAAAGATCATTGATGCCATTGAAAACACATTAGTCAAAAGATACATTAAACCTATTGTCACATTTTTTTATGAAGGAAATAATTCCCTAATTTCAAGTGTGTTGAGAGGTAACCCTTACATGACCTGAAGAACCAATGGATCTAAGGCCCATTGTTGTTTAATGTCCCAAAGGCCCTGTGACATGAAATCTAATGGAATAACCTGAAGGCCCAATCTGAGCAGCTAAACTTCACATCATGATCCTGATATTCTCACCCCCTCACTAGAAACAGTTGAATTGTACTACCCCACTATAAAGTCATGGAAAACTCCCCTATCCAACTTACATCTGGGTAGAGGAAAAAATGGTAGGTGTTAGTGCACCCGTTGCTCTTTCGATCTTCCCACCCAGCAATGCCTGTGTGTCTCCTTTCCATGATGCCTATCAAGATGCATCGCTCCGCTTGCCTGGTCATCATCAATCACACGATGTGACACCCATATTCCAAGAACTATCATAATTTTATTCCCTTTTCAATTCTATGGAAGATCACCCTTCTGTTCTAAGTGGTTAGAGGGTCAGTTGATAGGTTCCAACACACCTATCGCTCTTTTGAGATGCCCACCCAACAATGTTGCATGGAGCTAAGATACATTGCCTACTTGATGTGTTGCATTGTTCATCTTTTCACTCTGCATCACCTGCTCCTATGTGGTGGCATGAAGTCCATGTGACCTAAAGGCCTATGGTATCCCTAAGACCCAAATTTTTGGCCTATATGCCTAATTCAGTGAATAGTTACACTAATATAGTAATGGCTAAAGTAACTCATAAATACACCCTTGGCCAGTTTTGGACCTGGGACTTCTAGATACCATGAAGGATCTTATGACACTCAGATATAGGCTCATTGATTTAACAATAACAACAAAAACAAAAACAAAAACAAAAACAAAAACAAAAACAACAACAACAATAGGAACAACAACAATAAAAACAACAATAAAATTAATAATAATTATTATAATACATTTGTTTAATAATAAAAATAGGTTTCATACCCAAATTTATAAAATAATAAAAATAATAATATATTAGGTCACTAGGGTATAATTACAAGAAACACACATCAACCAAAGGACTTGATAACATAAACTATATCCCCCCACGAATGGGATAAACTAGATTATTAGGCCATTTATTTATATTTTCCATTATCCCAGAAGACCCCAATACACATCCCATAGCCCTAATTGCAATTGTCTTAATGTATTATAATAACCTTACCCAATTCCCATAATCCCATATAGTCTAGCCCGTAGGGAACCCTTTTCCCCTATATCAGACCGTTTTGTTATCTTGACCTTTCCTTTCTATATCCAGGATCACTACACCCTCAAACCCATCCTACTCCATCTCTATCACCACCATTCATCCACATATGCCTATCATTGTTATAGATCACCACCATAAGATGACCCCACCACTATAGTTTTGGATCACTATGTTTTCTCCATCGCCAACGAGATCACCACCCCTCTCGATCCCACCTCCTATTTTCATAGTTCACCATCACCTATCTGCCCATACTTGTCACCATCAGAGATCACCTCCAAAAGGTGACCCTATTCAGCCTTTCTTGAGGAGGCTGTTGCTCTGCCTTTTGTGCTTTGCACTCCTCTTATACCTCACCCTCAACCACATCCACAGCCTACCATCATGTAACATCCCAGATCCGGATGCCACTCAACTGGTGCCCCGTACCCAGTTGGACACATGGCCTTAAGCGTATTTCCCCAAACACCAGAGGCTACCGACTAGCAGCGAGGGCCTAGAGTACGATAGTGGGGGAACTATGCCCTAATTGGAAGAGTGTAACATAGTGGAATAATAATATACAATAGTAGAAGAAGTAAAAAACATAAAACTAAAATAAATAGAAAAACACTGATAAGATAAATAACCAATAATCATTTAATAAAAAGATGATGTATCATGTCACATGTTCTAGGAAAGTATCCAAATAAGTACACTACGGTAATACACAATATATGTCTCAAAAGTACAAAAGAAACAAAAGAGACTATGAATCATCGCAAGCCTTAGCTCTATCTCATGCTCTCCAACTCCTAAGTAGCACATCAAGTACCTGTAGTAGGGCACTTTCCCTATTCAACACCTACAATCATATAATATGTTTGGGCCCAAAAGCATAACCCAAACAGGGTGTGAGACTAAATCCCAGTAGCCAACCACCAAATATCTGTACTTTTCTATTAGTGAATATATATATATATATGTATATATATATATATATATAATAGGTAGTGTACAATAGGAAAATTAGTAAACAGTAAGTACTCAAAATTAAGCACAACAAATGTCTTAGAAGACAAGTAATCAAGTAATGGTAAAGACTGAATCCAAGCTCGTGCTTTGGCTTGGCTGACACACCACTAGTCATTTCATTTCATTATTCAATTTGTAACTGAGTCTGGTCCTGACATCCTAATGTGGAAATCAAGTATCACTATTGGTGAGTTTAACCCAAACCATATAACCATGGTATAACATAACACCAAACTGGATCAAAACCAAATATATAAGCATTTCAGCAGTCAATCAGGGTTGAAACCTAGTGTATAAGCATTTCAAAATGTGCTAGGGTCAAAACCCTATATATAAGAATTTAAGCCTGTATCAGGGCCAAGCTCATTGTATAATAATTTCAGTATAAAGAAGAAACATGTAACTTACACTAATACATGGTTAACAACATAATAACTCACGTGGTAAAAACATTCAATTAACCACTTACATTTTAGATAACCCAAAAAGGAAAATCAAATAAATGTTCATATGAATCCTAGTCCAAACAACGAAACATCAGTCATCCAATGGAGAACGCACCCGTGGGGTGGACCTTAATCAAGTCAAATGATCTCAAACATGCTTTAGTTCAATTAATCAATTACCTAATCAATATTGTGCAACAACATGAGTCAATTCCATTCAAGGAGACACCCTATACATGGGTGTGATACACTTTAGTACTTATAAAAAACATTAAAGTTAACGAAAGACACAAGACCACCTACCTCATACTCATACGACTCTCCTCATCTAATGTTGGGCTTTTATTCAACCTAGAACATAATAGATCTTCAAAAAAAGTATAAACACTTGACTTTAAATAACTATATTGAGAGAAGAAATCTTGAAGAAAGGCTCAAGAGGAATTGAGATCTCACTAAGGGGAATCCAACATATCTGATGGTGTTTGAATTCGAGATCATAAAATGAATTGAGTTCCAAACCCTCGTTCATATTTTCTGGGCGTGCGATACATTGAAGGGGAGTTTTTTCTGAATGTCTGAAAAAACAACACTACTACCCAACTTAATAATTAAAAAATTACATGACATGTACTTTAGACTATACGTCGTGTTGTAAAAATTCTAGCTAGACCATTACATGGCCATGTACAAGGATTACATGGCATGTAGCCTTCTATACACAACATGTACCTATAAGTACATGATGTGTAGTTCCTAGTCATGTTGTGTAACAGGCCTATAGCCAGACCCTCAACCTCTTTTCTCCCATTTCTTAAGTATAAACTGAAAAGGAAATATCTATACCTCAAAGGAAGAACCGAGTTCTTAAAAATTCCCCCCCTTAGAGAAATTCATCCCTGAATTAACCTTACAAGGGTGGTGAAGTATCATCAGAGAATAACTCTGGGCATTGCAATCATACATCGGTCTCCCTCTCCCAAGTCTTGTCTTGTACTCAGCCATGCTGCCATAGCACCTGTACCAAGGGAATAGACTGTCCATGGAGAACCTTTGGGCCATAATACAAAATTTGAATGGGATGCTTATTAAAGGAAGAATATTCCTGAAAATCCACTTCCTTAGGTTTAAAGGAGCGAGACAGGTCTAAAACTTAATGTTGAAAATGAGAAATGTGGATGACATCGTGCATAGACTTGTACCTATAAGGTAACTGCAATCAATAGGAAACCAGTGTGAACCTCTCCAAAATCTCAAATGGACTGACGTAACTTAGTGAAAGTTTATCATGTCTCATAATCCTCTTGTGTCCCAAAATCGGTGCAATATGTAAGAAAACTCGATCCCCAACCTTGAACTAAAATGTTTGTCTATGATGATTGACATATTATTTCTAATGAGACTGTGTAGTAGCCATCCGCTTCCAAATCAACTGAACCTACTTAGTGGTCTCCTGGAAATCTAGATATAAACTGGAAATCTGTGTTGTCATCCCACTCAACCCACGATGCTTGGGTCCAGCTCGACTCACCTAGACATCCCATTCACCCTTGTGTAGAAACGATCTACCCTAAGGTGGCGTAAAACTCACCCCGTGGAAATAAAAATCAATGAAGGCCTAAAAGGACACTAGCCAATCCATTCCAGGGATAACATAAAATCTTGTCATCTCTAGGACATAGAGATCCAAAATGTAGTGACATCCACCTATCTCAAGGGGGAACTCCTTTCACGGTCGTACAACTGCCATTATAATCCCTAACAGAGTTTCTAGTTTCATAACATCATCAGAAGTGAAAACACAGATCCTAAGGATCTTTACAATAGGAAAATATATGAAGCTATGTGAATCCCTAGTATCAAAAAGTGCAGAAGATAAAATGGAGTGACAAGAATAGTAACTATGATAGTAGAAGGTCTAAGATCCTTTTCCTACTAGGTCTAATGCAATGAAAAAGTCTATCCTATACTGTGACCCTATGACATAGCTTGGATGCCTTGAGCTGATCCACTCTACTGTCTCTAAAAACTTGGGGTTTGGTTACCATGTCCACAACCACTACCTTGACCTAAATGTACTGAAATATTCCAGTTCCCCGATTGGTGAGATGCTGGTGGCCCTGCTCTAGAACACGGAGTCTGTGCAGATCCTCTCTCACTAGCTGCCAATGGAAACGTCATGCAGAAGCACTATAGATGACCCATCTTGTTACAATATCGACATTCAACTAGGTCCATCAGGTAGTAAGTTTTTGTGTGCCCAACTTTTCTGCATTGGTAGCACCTCACCTGGCTACCTGAAGAAACGTTCTAACTACTAGGTTCACTGTGAGTAAGCTCCATACAATGCTTTCTACTACCTGTTGAGATAGTATCTGATCTTGGTAGCGAACCACCCTAGATCACACCTCTAGATTCCCTTTGATTACACTCAGTAATCAGTTCCTAGTTTACTATTGTAGATATAGTAGTCAGATGAAATATATTTACCTATAATCAGATATCATAACTGAGACTATCCTTGAATCACCTACCCTATGAAAGATCATCACCCATTATAATAGGTGCGAATCACTAAATCTTAGTAAAAAAAGATGAGTAATCCATTACTGATAGAGAAGCCTACTCCAGATGCATGAAAACCTAGGCTTTGTTGGACCTCAACATATCAGGATAGAAATAGTCATAGAAGACTATCTAGAAGTATTCCCAAGTCATATCTTGATGATTCCATGTCTGAGTAACCACATCCCACCACCTCTTAGTGGAATCACGCAACATATAAGTTGCAATCTTGACCCTCTGCTCAGGAGGCATCTCTATATGCTCAAAGATAGATAACATGGACTCTAGCCATGACTCTGCAACTTGTGGTTCACCGTCCCAAGAAAATGTAGGAGGATGTTTCTTCTAGAACACTCTAGTCAGCTCAGCCATAGAATTGACAGGCTGAGGTGCTCCCTAGAGAGTCTTCATAAAGCGTATGAAGCTGTTGCGGGACTGTACATCAGAACCTTTATCTAGAGAAACCACTGGTGCCTCAGCTGGCACAACTAGAGGACTCACTGGTATCCTATGGCCTACCACCTCTAGGGTATGCTCATCTCCACCCTCTTGGCATACTACTAGAGGTCATTATGGTGGCATTGTTCTGCAAGGTCATGCACATACACCTTAGTAAAATCTTATACATCAAGGTATGCATTCCAAGGACACAAGAACTAAACATGAGAAGAAAAGTCTCAAAATTTTACAGAAGTTAGGTACATAGAGTGTATAATTTAAACATGATGTGTCCCCTTAAACTCTCACATTGGTGTATAGGTTTTCCAGCCTTGGTCTTGTAAGTAGCATAGGTACACGGCGTGTCAGGCTGACACACAACGTGTAATCAAGTCTTCCCTCCTGGGTATGTACTTTTTCATGGCCAAAGCCACATGGGTCTTCCTATGTAAAACTAAGTAGGGTTTACATATGGTACATGATGTGTTTTTATCAAAACTCAACAACCCATGCTCTCTCTCACACATCCATATATACGGTCAAAAACCGCATGGAATGTACTGAGAGTACACGACGTGTACTTAAAAAGTTCTTTTCTTCCCAAAGATAAGAACATATGGTGTGTGTTCATAGTACCACACACCGTGATTTCTAGGTTTCTAGATAGTAATCCTCAGAAAATTCCCCAGAACCCATGTTTTTTTAAAAATAAAGAAATAGTATGCTAAATTACGATCCGTGGGGGGGGGGGATGTAACACCCTATAATGATAAAGGGTTAAATGACTAACTGATATGACTCATGTCAACAAGGTGCACCTTTATTTTCAAGAGCCGACATGGTTAGAACTCCACGTTAAGCATGCTTAGCCTGGAGTGGCGATCATGATGGGTGACCTTCTGGGAAGTTTCCTAGGGTGTTTGTGAGTGAGAAAAAAGCACACAGGAAAGAGCATGTGTTGGCCTGTGGGGACATTCATTAGTCAGATGACTCATTCGGGAATGTGAGTGGGCCCTAGGGTGGGAACCGCATGTATGCGAGGCAACTGGTGGTACCTAGAGGTCCAGGACTCGATGACCATGTTAATGTGGGGTGACGACCATGTTAATGCAGGGTGTCTATGCTGTCAGTAGGGTCCAATTGTTACATTTGGTATCAGATTATTTCTTTCCTGGTTTGATTTACTATTTGGAAATGATATAAAGGAAATATAATTTGGTAATTATCTGTTCTTGGGAGTAACTACCCTGTGTATTGGAAAAATCCAAATTACCACGAATAAAATTGAAATTTTTGGATTTTGAGAAATTACAGTTGATTCGATTTCACCATTAGGTGACACACTTGTTTTGTGTTGTTATTATTGATATCATTGTGGTTCTATTTTGTCGCAAACTGATGAGATGAGGGTATGAAATATCATGAATCATATAGGCACTTGTTATAAATCACATGAAATACATTCATGAAATTCCATTTAGAGAGCATTACTAATTTCATGCTGTTGGGATGGATTTCATGCTAGATATGCATGCTGTTACATTTGGTATCAGAGTATTTCTTTCCTGGTTTGCTTTAATATTTGGATATGATATAAAGGAAATAGTATTTGGTAATTATCTGTGCTTGGGAGTAACTACCCTGTGTATAAGAAAAAACCAAATTAACTCAAATGAAATTGTAATTTTTGGATTTTGAGATATTACAGTTGATTCTATTTCACCATTAGGAGACACACTTATTTTGTGATATTATTATTGATATCATTGTGGTTCTATTTTTTTGAAACCTGATGAGATGAGGGTATGCCATCTCATGCATCATATAGGCACTTGTTAGAAATCACATTCCATACATTCATGCCATGCCATTTAGAGAGCATTACTTATTGCATGTTGTTGTAATAGATTTCATGCTAGATATGCATACTGTTGTGATATGTACCATGATAGATATGCCTGCTATTTTGATAGGTGTATTGGTATGTGTTATGATTGAATTGGATGGATGCCAAATAGATATCCTACATTGAAGGAGGAGGATCATGAAACAACCCTTTATAAGGTGGTGTGGATACCTCTCCCATCATGAGGCCCTTTACAGGGGGATGCCTAAGGGCTAGAGCCCAGGGAAAGAAAAATTGTGCGGACTAGACCCAAAGAAGACAATATCATGATCATGGGCTGGACTAGGCCGTTACACATCATGTCATTAGAGATTACCATCTCCACCCCCCTCTGTGTGTCTCGTACTGACCAAACCCATTTATTATTGACCCTGTTTTCACTCAACCATGCTTTCCATTATCATCATAGACCACTTCCACCGCCCCTCAAAGCGATGTGATTCGTTCACACTATACATGGAACATATTAAGTATGGTTTTAATTGAAAATATGTGACATAAAAAAACTATATATTATATTCATGATATAATTAACTTTCTAGAAAAATAATATATATCATTTTATTTATTACCCTTTCACACACACTTAAAAAGTGATAACGTCATTCGTGGACGTGTGGACTACCGCCTCCTCGACATGATATGATTACTTTTACATAAAAAAAATTCTATATATAATTATATATGATTAATTAATATGGTATTTATTATAAAATAATCCTTATGTAAATATATAATGTTACTTACCTTCTTTCCATAGCGAACATTGAAAAATGAGAACGTTACTCAAGTGTACGTATGACCTACCATCTCCATGATTGTAACATTGATTAATTTTTCATAACCATGTTTAATGATTGGCAATAAAATTTAAATTTATGTATAAATATTATAATTATTTCTTGATTATTTTTTTTCATATGTTGTGTAATGACAAATTTTACCATAGTCGACCTACCAAAGTTTTTTTCGACATATAAACTAAATTTCGTCAAAACACCCGAGGTAAACTTAATTGATTTAGTAGTTGTATAAAACATGGTAATAAGTGAAATAAATGTAATTATAAGCATTAAAATGGTTCTGAATAATTTATATAATTAATATAAGTTTATTATACAGGAATTTAAAGGATGTTCACCTGAAAGGAAACTGAAGGTAAGGGATTCTCATCTCACTTTTTACATATGTGAAATAAATGTCATTTTCACCACTTAATTATTTTATATGGTGTATCTACTACCCCTATTGTTATATTATATCATTAATACTTTTATCTTCATGGTATTTTTAACTTTCATTTAATGATATTACTTCATTAGGATTATTATTTAAAATATTTCAAAGTAGTATGGAAAAGTTTTGAATGTTTAAAGATTATTTTACTCAATAATAACTTTAATAATCTTTCAATGGTATTTAAATTCAATGAAATTATATGACCATTGTTCAATAAAAAAATTCATTTTCTATTCTCTAGTTATTAGTGACCATTTTCAAGTATTATTACTATTTTTCCACTCTTTGGCACTCAAAATGTTTTTCAAAAAACCTGACTTTATTTATTTCTTTAGTCAAAGAACCTATTTTATTATAAAAACCATGTTTTATTAAAAAATTTTGAAAACTGTTTTTAAAATTATTTTCTAATTAATTTTTTACCAATTTTTTATTTTACCAAATGTTATCAAAGGAATATTCTTGTATCTTTCCAAACAATGAATTTTTTTAACCTTTAAGTGTGAAAAAGGAATGTTCTTTTTACCTTGTAAGACATGTACAAATTTACCTATCATAATTTCTTTGAAGATTACTTTTCATTCTTAAAAGGTTGATTTTTAAAGAAAATATTTTCAAAAGTGATTTTAAATGAAAAGGTTTTTCAAAAAAGTTTTCATAATAAAAGTATATTTTCCTTAAGAATGTTTTTAAAAGATCATTTTATAGTAATTTTATTCATCAATGACAACAACCCCTTTTTACTCCACTTGGGATATGTTTTATTGATACCATCCTATTTATTCCTCTAGATGGTTTTTGATTTATTCGGACAAGGATATTATTCTCATTCACTTCCTTGATTCATTTGTTAGTCTCCTTGAAATATTTAATCTCCCATGATCATTAAACATTAAATTTACCCTAATTATCCATTTCATTTATCATGGATGTTACTACTTCATAAACTGTATACCTCTTTACATATGGTTTTTACTTTGAAAGTAATTTATCATTTGGTTAAATATTGATAATTTCATATTCTTTATTCAATACATATATTTGAAAAGGCATATTGTTTATTAATTAAATAAATTTATCGATATGAAGAATGTTTTGGACATAAAATGATGGGTGTAGCCCATACTTAATATAGCTCCTCGATGCATTGAAAGGTTCTCACGATACGAATAAGTTGTGAAAATTAAATGGGTTTCTATCCATATTTTTAAACTATGTAGAGGATGGATCTTGATAGTAGAGGTTTTCATGTGCCTCAAATATGACATCCAATAATTAATCATTTCCTCCATTTTGATTCATTATTTATTATACATGAGATTTTAACATAATAAAATATATGGATGAATTTCATTATAATTTTTTTTGATTAAATGGCATGTGTTTTCAGTTTCTTAACTTTTCATATTGAGTTTTCCTTATCTAGTTATTTGAATGGAATGTGTTTCCATTTATTACCTTTCTATATTGTTTATAAAATTCCTTATGATTTTTTTTATTTTATGGTATGTTTGTTCTATTATTTACCATGCCATAATTATAATTCTCATTGATTCATTATTTCTTCCACTATAGATTATAGAACACAACCCCATGGTATAATTTGAGGATAAGTGTATAATAACACCTTAAAAATTATGTAAAGTAGATATTATATGGGTATTTATAGTAATACATCCCTGTCTAGATACTACAAGTGGGCATGGTTCTATAACAGATGTACCAAGGAGTAACAACTCTAACAAGGTGTGTCAGACCTAACTTGGCGTAACCTGGTACACAATAACAGACCTTGCTACTCACCTGGTTTGAAAATACTGGTGGATATAATTAGGATAATTCACATTTTCTTTACAAACCATTATAAAGGATTTTTATAGATAATGACAAGGAGTAATCTAGGTTAAACCTATGGTGTTTTAGATTGATGACAAGCCATCATGATTTAGAAATCCTATAAATGATATTGTGGAAAAACCCTAGACCGGGGAAGGATCTATGTATAAATAAATAGATAAAGTATTTATGTATTGAGGTTGTATTGAAAACCTTAGTTAAAAGGCTATTTAGTGATTAACATTATTTCAAGGATGTCCATAATATTTATTTTGGGAATTATATTAATGTCATTTTTGAAAATGAAAACCTTTATTCTAGGTGAAAACCAATCAAGTTTGGCAAGGTCGCGGGCCTTGAACCCATGACCGAAGGATGATAAGGGTTTCACGCCAACCACTGACCTATGCAATGTCCTGGTTAATATTTCATTGTTTTTATTTGAATAATTTTATGAATAGATACTAATGATAATCTAGTAGTGTTACTTTTTGGGTTTAGAGATTAATGACCTTAGAATATTAGTTTGGGAGAATTTTTATAGATAACTAGTTGGACGTTTCACTCTTTTATGAGCCTTAAGATCCTTTAGAAATGTATTTTAGTGATTCATGCATCAATATTAATTTTTGAATCAATTTTAAAATAGATAAAATATTTTTTTTTGAAATTATGTTTATATAAATATATCATGTAATTATATTTCCTTACATTCTTAGGTAGTAAAATAATTACTCATCATTAGAAAAATGATAAAAAATGTTGTCCTAATACCATAATTTTTGTTTAACCAATGGTCTTTTAAATCATTGTAGATTTATGGATATGTGGCCCTCAAATTTCTATTTTACATTATTTTTTTTTTGATTTATGACCTCAATCAATCCCTATAAATATTTATTCTTTCTCTCAAAGTACGTATCTCTACTTTCCACTAATGTTCTCATACTGAGAGCCCTAGTTACATATTAGTCCATTAGAACTTTATAATTAATATTATATATTTTCTTGAGAATTTATTATGAACCCTTATAAATATGTGGGATTTATAAATAGTAAATATAAAAAAATATATTACCAAGATCGATTTTAAATTTCTAGGATGTAATTTATTTAAGGCGGGTAGAATGTAACACCCTGAAAATATAAAGTATGAACCCTATATTCAACAGTGTGTATGAAAAACGACACCAAGAACATAAGGAAATATAATATTTGGATACATTATAATATATTTAATATTTTAAATAGATTTAATATAATATATATATTTGTTTCGTTTTGGTTTTTGGCCTCGAAAAGCCCAACGGCTCCATATCCAATGATTGATGGACCTTCTCTCCAAAGGTAGGCGTTCGTCGGATGGTTTGACCAGCGACTCTTTAGAACTCACATTGGTAGAGAGGACGGGATGTCGGGCTCATCTCACCTTTTTTGGGGTAATTATTGCCTCTTCCGAGACTCTCTTATAGATTTAAGACGTATTCATATGTTCGCGAATCTTTGGTTTATACCCAAACATAGTATCCACATATTTAAGCTTGGTGGGAAATGGTCCACTGGATGCAGGGGTTCAAAATCATTTATGCCCAAGGTTTACCATCCCTCATTGGATTAATGACCCCGAAGAGTCGAAACTCGCTTGAGGCGGCACTAGTAGTGGCGCGTTGAATCGATGTGAGGATAATCGGATCGACTGGTTGTTGGGATTGAACCACAGGGAGGCTTCCTACATACCCTGCCTAGGAGGCAGGGATCAAAGTCCACATAGTTTGCATTGGCTTGGGACTTATGCTCTGAGGGAGCCCAGAATGATGGATTGGGGCTTACACTCTGAGGAGGCCCAGGGTGATGGATTGGGGATTACACTCTGAGAAGGCCCATAAGAGGATTTCATGGTCGATGCTTACTCTAAGCCCATGTGAGTCATGCCCGGTGTGAGAAACAAGAGGCAGCAGTGACCAGACGATCACGTCGTGAGAGGTGTGTCTGTGAGAAGTGGAGTGGAGCTTACACATAAGGGCGGCCCATAAGGTCGGGACGTACTCCTAGGTGGACGCCCATGGTGATGGATTGGGGCTTACACTCTGAGGAGGCCCATGCGACAAAGCACAGTAGGAGAGGGAAAGGGGGTGCTCCTGTGCTTGTCTCCTCTTTTTCACCACATGAGGGATTCCTTCTGATGGATATTTTACTACCCCCGAGGAAGCCCTTAACAAGTGGAGGGGCAAAAAGGGGATTCCCGAGCTCAGACTCCACATTACCGTGGGAATGTAAACCCAGGAATGCTTTGGGAATCTGCTCAAGGGTCGGGGAAACCCCTTCTCTTATACTTACCATGGGTATATGAACTCAAAATGGCACGCTGATGCACCCGAAAGTTACACCACGCAGATCCGATGGCTCTGGTGGAGGCCTCGACTCGGGGCCGATAAATAGGCCAATGAGGGAGTCACGGAGAATCAGGCCGGATTGGAAGGATTTTATATGGCTCGGGGAATGGGAACTCCGAAGGCTCTGATGGGCCACACGTATGAAGGAGTTGTGGTGCCCTTCACATAGGAAGGTGCTACGCGGCTGGAGAATCCGTCCGTGAACTAGGATGGTCCACGGACTGAGGGGCACCCCGCGAACCATGGTGCTTCGCGGTCTGGAGAGCATCCTGCGAACCAGGGTGGTTCCCGGCTTCGGGTTCAGCCCACGCACCAGGGGGGTACGCGGAGGGGTCCACGCGAGCAGCGACGGCCAAGGAAGGCGCCGATCGGGGGTTCGTCGGTGGAGGCTTCGCCCGCGTAGGAGGGTGCTACATGGTGCGACAGATCGGAAAAGAGGCATAATTGTCCTGGTCCGTGGGGAGTGCATCCATGGAGGGGATATGGTTCGCATTCTTCTCTTTTTATGTTATTTTAAGTTCATGGTTCACCAAATTATTATGTGTTTTCGGTTCCGTATGAGTTCATTCCCAGGTTTATACCTTCTCTGGTTAGCGACCTGGAACTTCGCTGTTTGCGAAATCCTAAGCCTTCCTTCGAAATCCTTCCACACAAGTATGATCGCTCCTCTCTTCTTCCGCCTTTGAATCATCCGAATCTAAATCTCCTAATCCATACTCCTTTCCCCCTCAGTCTCCTTTTATAGAGTGGGAAAAAAGATGTATATGCGGTCACACGACACCTTTTGCGGAGGCCCATAACCGAATACCCGGTTTACAGCTGACTTGGTCAATCCGTAATTCGGGGTGGGCATTAAACGCTTCTCCCCCAGCAAACCATACTCAGGGAGTACTTCGCGGCTGCGGAGAGTTCTTCCTCCATTTTGAAAACGATAGTGGATGCGGCTTGAACCAGTCGACGCGGTCCGCAGTTGGGGCAGTTCATGTTGGTGAACCGGATTGGCGCCCATCTTGCCTCACGACCGCGGAGGATCTCCACCTCCATTTCATGAACGATGACAGTTTGTGGAGGGGGTGCTTCGCGGGGCCTGGCCACATTGCGTTTTCATGGGACCGGTCTGCGGATCGGTCCTGCTTGTGTCCCTTCTTTGAATTTTCTCCATTCTTTTCCCCAATTCTTTGGGGAATTTGGGTAGAATCTCCTTTGTGGATTTTTTAGGACCCTACAAATTCCCCCCATCGGAATGGGGTCCGATCGGAATGAAGAGGAGGCCATTACGATGCAAAGTGGTCCTGAAACTGATATGGTTTGCTGTAGGTCATTAGACCCAGTAGGGGACCACACCTATAAATACGAGGGGGGGGGGGGCTTCATTTGTCCTTTTCCTAATTCTTCGCGAAACCAGAGCTCCCTCGCCTCCGCGTGCTCGTTCCTTCGCGAAGTGCTTCGTCCGCGAACCAGCTGTGACTTCCGTGAATCATTCCTCCTTCGTGTTCACCTTCATCTGCGAACCAATTAACGAACTGCGAACCATTACTCTTTAATTAATTAAAAAGTAAGTGATAACGGGCTATGGAGGAACTTGATTCGCGGTTTTGGTGCTCTGCGGTTTCGATGATCCGCTGTTTCGATGCTCCGCGGACTAAATTCTCTTGAAATTTAAAAGTTTCTAAGTCTTCTGAACTTAATCACTTAAATTTGGGGATTGAAATTCCGCAGAGCAACTTGGTTCACGGTTTCCTAGCCAACTCTCTGTGGGCCAGGGTTTCGCGAACTGATTTCGCGAAGGGATGGTTCGCGGGATGCTGTCATCGTGAACCATCCTTTGAGGCCTCCTTGCGGACTTTACTTATGAAGGCTCCTCAACTGATCCTTGTCCATATATCTGGTATTTTTTCCCAGATTTTTATTCCGGACTAACTGATTGCTGGCTCTCATTGTGTAGGGAGAAAACAAGGTTCCCACTCGTTCTGCACTAAGGCCTGCTGTAGAGCCACTCCCAATTGGTTAAGGGAGACATTTAGCTATGATTCGTAGAGCGGAGAACATCCAAGAGGACCCTAGTCGGTCCATCATTCCTGACAATGGTGCCTTGAAATATTTTCTCCCTCCTGATCTCTTGTATTATCCACTATCAAATCAACTTCCACTCCATGGATTCGGTATTCAAGACGATGTCCCTATTCCCCCCACTTTCTCAAGTATTCCTTCTCCTTTCTTGGAAGTGTCATCCAAGTGTATTCAGGCGAACCTTACCCAATCGGGGGAGATGGTTTCCGAATCTGACCAGAAAGACGCCTTTATTTTGAGGGGCTCTGTTTATACCCAAAGTGATCAGCACACTCAAAAATTTTCTCAGGAAGCTGTCTTCAAGAGTTACCCTTCTATTATCAACCTTGCTCGAGTAGATCCCGATGCGGGGTGGATTCCTATGTGGGATCTTCAATCTGGAGGGCTCTTCCCGAATGACTGGGCCTAGGATTTCTGGGTCCATCATCACCGCCGGGAGTCTTCGGAATCACTGGAAGCAGTCAATTTATACTCCACAGTGTGGGCCTCCCAATTTTCCATTTACCCACCATCCTTGGTCCTGCCAGACCTACTCACTCGCTGGTGTTCAAGCACTAATACTTTCCACCTTGCCCATGGTGAAGTTGGTATTAGTCTGTGGGATATCCATCAATTGGGAGGACTCCCGATTATCGGTGAAATATATGGAGAATTTCTGCCTGCTCCTAACACATGGGATGATGTTGAGCAAGTGCCTTTATTGGTGAGGGATCTTTTAGTTATGGCGGAGGAGTCACTGGGTCAGTTGTTGCGTTCCCGCTCTCTTATTCACTATAGTACCTAGATAGGGTTATTTCTGAACACCACTGGTCCTGTTCTGAAGATCAAGCGCCCCAGGACTCATCATTCTCAGCAGTCACGAACCTCCCTAGGTTCTTACTGGGGGTTCTGGAGGTGGGAGACTACCTTTCATGGGGTTATGAGGTGCGCCCCAGTGTTCCGCCTATGCTCCGACTGGTGGGTTTGTTTGCTATGTTCCTGAGCGGGTCGATATTACCTTCTCGGGATATTAATCCTGGCATCAGGGATTGCACCCTGATAATGTCAGTTGAGTTGGAAGAGGGTCACCTGGTGAATTTGGTCGTGCCCACATTGGCTCATATTTATGAACTGCTGGGTCACATGCAGAAGGGTAGTTCACCCTTTTTTCTGAGTGGGCCATTTCAATTTTTGTATGGCTGGGCAGCGGATCATTGTTGCTGTTATGAGTATCGTCACAACACGGTCATCTCACTTCCTACTTTTCGGCCTACCCTGCTTGATATAGCTGGAGTTCGCCTGAAATCCCTCAGCCCTAGTGAGGTCCTCGAGCTTCTGAGTGACTTTTCCCAGTTTTCTTTCACTCCCTACCCCACCCCTTCTGGAATCTTAGTTGACAACCACCAGGGGAGCCTGGAGGAGCGGTCTTAAATGATCTCTCTACGGGATGGATTTCTATCCGTGCGGATCGACATGATTTCTTTGTGCGAGCTGTATATCCCGTATCTCTTTTCTCGCCAGTTTGGGTGCATGCAAGTCCAA
This sequence comes from Viscum album, assembly GCA_963277665.1. Lineage (NCBI taxonomy): Eukaryota > Viridiplantae > Streptophyta > Magnoliopsida > Santalales > Viscaceae > Viscum > Viscum album. The sequence goes on from OY728143.1 coordinate 1,176,348,775, forward strand.
GTTTCCCTTCCCCCTCATCAGGATCGGGGATTGCACCTGGCCACACTTCGTCAATGGTGGTTGATGTTGACGATGGAGGGATCTGACGCGAGCATTCCCCTGCCTGTCGTGGGGGCGGCCGCCGACCTTTCCGTGGAGTATGCAAAGGCGTGGGAAAAATACTATCCCGATGGGATCCTAGGGAAGGACATTTGAAAAGTTCCCAAATCAGGAGGTACTGCGGATTTCACGTCTACCGCACCTTCCCCATCAGCCCTAAGGGAGGATCGACTGATGGCTCTTCGATCAAAGTGGCTTAGGGGAGTTTTCTCTCCTAGTCCTGTGGCGGTCGAAGTTTAGGCGGGTTAATCCTTCTTGGATGTGGATGAGGACGAGCTTGTGGTTCTGGGTCCCAGTGAGACAATCCTAGAAGTTTTTCCATTTGAAACTGGGCTTAGCGACTTCATCCCCAAGCTTGAACCGGTATTAGAGGCTCCAAACATTCCAGTTTCAGAACCAACTTCTAACAAGCACATGCATGTGCTGGTTGCAATGCCAGATTTCGTTCCTGTGCCATCCAGCGAGGATACCAAAGATCCCCGTGTCATGGCTGACCATCGGGCGATGCGCAGGTGGGCCTGGCCTCTGATTCGTGAGATCGTTGCTAAAACTCCTCTATCTGAGATGGCAACTAAAACTAAAGCTCTTCGATATCTCTTCCTGGGCTTGGGGTCGGGTGGCTTCGACTATCGGCAGTTCCATTCTCTTACTTGCCAAGTTGTCACGACTCATGAGGAAGCTGCCACTAGAGAACGCAAACTTTCTCAATTTGTTACTTCTCATTGCAGTACCCAATCCCTGGAGGAAGCCACGATATAGCTCCATCAGCTGATGGCACAGGAGGAGACCTTTCGAGATCAGGTGGCTGTCCTGTCCTCCAAGTTGCATGAATGTGAAGAACGGACAGCGATGCTGAGGAATCGATTGTCAGCTGTCACCGATCGTATCGAAGCCACTAGAAAAGGGATCAACGATCTCCAAACAACAGTGGAGAATACTTGTCCGGTTGCTGAGGTCAAAGCTAGGGAAAAGGCCGTGTTGGAACGGTCTTGCAACGACCTACGTTTCACGGTTGCTGATCTAGTGGAGAGAGCGAGTCAGGCTCCTTTATGACTATCAAAGCCACTCTTGTACCCTCTTTTTTACTTACCTCTCTCCCCCTTTTTTTGTGAGGGATAGACCCCAGCTTGTGGATGTCCTCCCTTTTTTCATTCGAACAAAATACAGTATCTATCAATCACTTTTTTGCTGTGAAATTTGATTGTTACTTAGAATAATTGTTATGTAAATAACAATTCATGGAATCAGAATTAATCATAATTCAGGAAAACAAGCTCTAACTTTTTCCTAGACCATGGGGTCCAGCGAGCATAGTTTGAATATTGATAGGGTTTTTTAGAAAATCCCTAAAACCTTTTTGTCTCTTCTTTTTAATGCCCTGATTTTTCCTGGGTCCATTTAGTGTGAGCCCAGCGGGTATGGCCTGACTTTTTCTTAGGTCGCCCTTTTCAGGTTTTCGGCCTAACAGGCTTTGTGCCTCTTTTTGTGAGCATTTTAAAGTCTCACCGACAAGACTATCATTACTGATGTTTTAGGTCGAACAGATTTGACCAAACATGGTGGGGAAAGGGCCCCAATGGGGTTCAGCTGATTAAAAGATGTATCAATACTCTTCAGATGCACGTGGGGGGAACATTTTTAAATTTAAACGGCATGCAAGGCATGCCTCAAGGCATGGGATCCGCGTCGGCGTACAAAGTTAGGAAGTGCGTCGCCTAAGGAAAACTTGCCTTTGGTAGATGGGCCAAAGGTGATCAATATGCAGAGCCGCTAAGGGCATGGTATGCATTGTCGTGCAAAGGTGTCCTCAAGTCAATGACTATCCATTTCTGATGTCTAGGGGACTTCATGGAAGTCCAGCTCATGGAAACCATGATGGGTGGCTTGGAAAATTATGAAAACAACCAGGGGTGGCTTAGAAGTAGAGTGTGACATCTTGAAAGGGTTTTGGGAACATCCGTACTAATCAGGAGTGTGGTCAGGAGACCACTTCCCTACACATTTAGTTAGTGTAAGGGATGGTTGAGGCTTGGCATAGTTTAAAGTCATGCAGTTGGTACATCATTTAAAATGGAACGACTTCTCCTAGTTCTCAGTAATCTTGTCAAGGACGTTCCACCATATTCAGGAAGGGTTGTGAAAGAGGTTGGTAAACTGTAGCTCCGAGGGTTTCCGAATCCCGGTATAGACATGGAGGCTCAAGGTCCAAGAAGCATACAGAGAGAAGCATTGCCTAAAGAAATCTTGCATTTTGTAGACGGGCCAGGGGCGATCAATATGTAGAGACGCTGAGGGCATGGTATGAATAGTCATGCAAAGGCGTCCTTAGGTCAATGACCATATTCCCCCAATAGCCAAGCAACTTCAGGGAAGTTGAGATTTGGGACCACCAGGGGTGGTATGAGAGTTCAGATTTTTCTGAGTGCAGAGTATGGTTTGTGATGAGAGGGTGCCTAGATATGGGGGAAACCTCTAGACCAAACTTACCGAAAATAGGTGAAGTAATCCCTTATCACGCGGGTGTGAGACGGTGGCTTGTGTCGGTCTGACCCGTGCACTAAAGGATAGAGAAAAGCCTCCGTTCCTTACTGAACCTGTGGCGGGTTTGACCGTGCAGTTTAGCGTCATGCGGTAAAGTCGAAAAGAATTATTAAAGGATATTGTGCAGTTTAATGTCATGCAGCAAGGACGAGGGGCATTTTTCTTTCCTTTTCCAATGTTGTGCAGTTTAATGTCATGAAACAAGGACGATTGACCGTGTAGTTTAACGTCGTGTGGTAAGGACGTAGTTAAAAAGGCCGCTCTTGATTAGAATGTAACTGGGCCCGAGTATCCTGGTATGTCCAAGATGTGGAGGGGGGTTTATGGTGTAAATGATGGTTTTTGGGCTTCTTGGATCAGGAGAGATGTCATGGAGGCTCTGAGGCCGGTAAGCGTACGGAGCTAGGATGAGCATCGCCCGGGGAAATATTGCCTTTGGTAGATAGGCCAGGGGCTATCAATATGCAAAGCCGCTGAGGGTGTGGTATGCATAGTCATTCAAAGGTGTCTCTAGGTCGATGTCTTTCCACTTCCGATGGCCATGAATGGTTATGAAGATCCACAATTATTCGGGCCACGAAGTCTGTCATTGTGGAAGGAAATGTCTGAACATGTCGGGCATACTTGGCCCTGGTTACTATTAAAGCATAGAGAGCCCCTTGTGCTGATTTATTTTGTGCGTGGGTGTGTACCTTTACTCCATGCAGTTTAACATCATGCGGTAAGGACGAGATACTCCTAGTTTAGCGGTCATAGAGCTCGGACCATTGAGTGACTATTGATGCAGTCACTCGAAGGATAACTGAGTCAACATGCTCTGATATACTTGGAACAAGGTGGGGGATGAAGGTTGTAAACTGCAACTTTGAGTTTTCTTGGATCAGGAGGTATGGTATGGGGGCTCTGAGGCTGGTAAGTGCACAAAGCTAGGAAGAGTACCACCCAAGGAAATCTTGCCTTTGATGGACGATCCAGTGGCTATCATTTTGCAGATCCACTGAGGGAATGGTATGCATAGTCATACAAAGGTGTCCCTAGGTCGATAACTTTCCACTTCCGATGACCATGAATGATTATGAGAATCCACGATTTCTCATAGTGAAGAGTTCGGCACGTGGGGATAATGGTGTCTGAGTATACAAGAAACATCTTCACTGCAATTGTCCGTTGAGTCAAAGTAGCCTAGTCCCGAATTAATGTTCGTTGGTACAGGTCGCTATGTGAACCACCGACGGACACATAGGGTATCCAGATAGGGATACCCTAGAAACACTTGGATGTGAAAAGGGGAATGAACTTGTAAACCACTACTCCATAAATTTTTGGATCAGAATATGTGATACGAGGGCTCTGAGGCCGGTAGGCGTACGAAGCTAGGAAGAGTGTCGCCCGGGGAAATATTGCCTTTAGTAGACAGGCCAGTGGCTATCAATATGTAGATCCACTGAGGGCATGGTATGCATAGTCATGCAAAGGTGTCCACGGGTCAATGACTTTCCACTTCTGATGGCCATGAGTGGTTATGAAGATCCATAATTATCCAGGTCATGGAGTTTGATGTATGGAGAGGATGCATCCAAATGTGCGAGGAGTATCTCCATCTCGTTTTTTCATTCGTCTTGAGTGGGTCGCGACGAAGTCCGTGCAATTTAACGTCATGCGGTGAGGACGAAGTCCGTGCAGTTTAACGTCATGCGGTGAGGATGAAGTCCGTGCAGTTTAACGTCATGCAGTGAGGACGAAGTATACAACCCATGTAGGTCTGGTCTATACATAGGGTAAGGGGGCATTTTTTTAACATTATTGTCCATGAAGTTTAACGTCGTGCGGAAAGGACGCAAAAATACACCACGTGTAGGTCTAGCCCATACATGGGGAAAAGGGAGAATTTTTAAATCTTGCTATTTGTGCAGTTTTACGTCGTGCGGTAAGGACGAGAAGGACACCCCGTGCAGGTCTGGTCCTTACATGTAGGGAAAGGGAATTTTTATCTTTTATTCAGGGGGCTGGGACAGGATGGGGAACCCTGGCGTCACTACGTATCCTGCGAGGGCAGGAATCAAGCCGCACATAGTTCTTTGGAAGAAGTACACCCCGTGCAGGTCTGGTCTGTACACGGGGGAAGGGGAAATTGTCTAACTTCTATTTTATTTCATTTGGAGGTGGTTGGGCTAGGATGGGGAACCCTGACATCACTACATATCTTGCGAGAGCAGAAATCAAGCCATACATAGTTCTCTAAAAGAAGTACACCCTCTGTAGGTCAGGTCCATACACGGGGGGAGAGGGCATTGTTAAAACTTCTTTTCCATGCAGTTTAACGTCATGTGGTGAGGACGATTGATACACCCCATGCAGGTCTGGTCCATACACGGAGGGAAGAAGGAATTTTTAACTTTTATTCAGGAGGCTGGGCCAGGATAGTGGATCCCGGCGTCGCTACGTATCCTGCGAGGGCAGGAATCAAGCCGTACGTAGTTCTCTGAAATCTGTGCAGTTTAATGTCATGCTGTGAGGACGATTGATACACCCCGTGCAGGTCTGGTCCATAAACGGAGGGAAGAATACATTTTTAACTTTTATTCAGGGGGATGGGCTAGGATAGGGGATCCCGACGTCGCTACATATCATGCGAGGTAAGAAATCAATTCGTACGTAGTTCTCTGAAATCCGTGCAGTTTAACATCATGCGGTGAGGACGAGTTCCATAGAGTTTTAACGTCATGTGGTTAGGACGAGGGGTATTATTAGATTCCATGCAGTTTAACATCATTCGGTGAGGACGTGATACTCCTAGTTTAAGGTCATAGAGTTTGGACCATTGGGTGCTCGAAAATTTAATGTCATGCAGCTCGGATGAACTCAGTGCAGTTTAACATCATGCAGTAAGGACGTAGGTGACCCGACATGAAAGGAAAAAGGGGGGTCTGCGCAGTTTAACGTCGTGCGATGAGGATGAATTCCGTGCAATTTAACGTCGTGCGGTGAGGACGTTCTCCGCTTTTGGTTTCTATGCAAAATACTTCTTTAGGAATCTCGCATTTGTAGGAGTGGTTGTAAATTATCTGTCCATAGAGATCAGGGTATATGATCCATTGGAGTAGACCTTGTGTACAACGTATGGTCCCTCCCATTTGGGCTCCAACTTTGGAGGCTTCTTTTCGGGTATCATTAGGGCCTGGAGGACCAACACTAATTCTCCTTCCAAGAAAGAACGAAGACGAACCTTTTTGTTGAAGGATCGTGCGATCCGGTTCTGCTATACCTCCAAATGGTGCAAAGTGTGCAGCCGCTTCTCATCCAACTGTTCAAATTCACCTAGCCGCTATTCTATCTGATCATCATCAAATTATTTATTACAGATGGAAACACGGAGTGAGGGAAGTTGGAGTTCAATGGTAGGACTGCCTCTGTGCCATACACCAATGAGTACAGGGTAGCCCGAGTAGCAGTGCAGATTGTGGTTCGATAAGCCCACAATGCATGGAGGAGTTTATCTGGACATGACTTCTTTTCTTTGTCCACCATTTTCTAGAGAATGTTGTACATGGTCTTGTTGAAAGCCTCTATCTGTCCGTTGGCCACTGCATGGTAGCGGGATGAGTGGTTAGCCTTGATACCATACTCATGGTATAGTTTCTCCAATTTAGCAGAGCAGAAGTTGGTGCCATTGTCCGTCAGTATGGTATGAGGGACACCAAATCTGGTGATGATATTGGTCTTCAAAAAGCTGACAATATTTCTTTCGCCAAATTCCTTGATGGGTATGGATTCTTCCCATTTGTAAAAGAAGTCGGTTTCCATGAGGATAAAATTTAGTTGTTTGGCCGTGGTGGGAGGATATGGTCCCAAGACATCCATTCCCGAGACGACAAATGTCCAGGGGTACTTGGCTTGATGAAGTAACTCCGGGGGTTGGTGTATGAAGTTGGAATGAATCTGGAATGAGTGGAATCTCGCGGTAAAACTCTCACAGTCTCATGCCACTGTGGGCCAGTAGTACCCAAGCCTTTGAACCTGATGGGAAAGCTTGGTCCCCGGTTGATGTGCTCCACATGCCCCGACATGTACTTCATTCATTACGGCAGTGATTTATTCTCCATCAATGCATTAGATGAGAACTCCATCGAGGACTCATTTGTAGAGGACCTCTTACTGACCCATGCCTCCATATAGGACAAAGTTGATTTCCCTTCTCCATATTTGCTCTCGTTCAGCCCTGTCTGATGGAAGTTCTCCCCGTTGAAGGTAGTTTGCAATGGGGGTCATCTAGCTGGTGGCAGGAGCATATGGCTTGGGGACAGGACTGACTTTTTGGATTTCTTCCATCTTGGTCTGACCAAATGGAAATACCATTCGATGGTGAGCAATATTGATAACCGTCTCATCCTAGCCTGGGTCAGCTAGGGCTGTGGACGCATTGGCTAATGCATCATCCTGGGTGTTCTGAGATCGGGGAATATAGGTTACTGTTGGTTCTGTGGATAATTCCGCCATTAAACCTCAGATATGGTCAAACAGGGGGATCAACTCCTCCTTTTTAATAGCATAGTCACCATTGACTTTCTTGATGACCAGCTCCGAGTCACCTTTTACCTTAAGGTGATGTACTTGTTCCTGGAGTATGAGTTCCAGGCCTGCAATGAGGGCTTGATATTCTGCTTCATTGTTCGTACATCCCTATGACAAGAGGAAGGAATATGGCAAGACTTCGCTTTCTGGGGACACAAGTATTATCCCCAAACCCACTTTGTTAAATCTGGGATCCTCTATCCTCCTCCCGGTTGGGCTTCGGGATGCGCCGTCGAAGTACATTTCCCATGCTGGGAACTCCTCTCGAACCGAGAAGATGTCTTCATTAGGTATCTGAGCGTCCGGTGCAGTGGTCCCTGTCGAAGGGTGTTCTTCCAGAAAGCTTGCTAATGCCTGACCCTTTATGTCTTTCTAAGGCACATACCGGATGTCAAACTGTTGCAGGATGACCACCCATCGGGATAGGCGTCCGGTTAGCATCGGGCGGCTGAGGATGTACTTGAGCGGGTTACTCTGTGAGATCAAATGGACTTCATGATGCTGTAGATAATGTCACAACTTTTGAATTGTGAAGACCAAGGCCAAACAATTCTTCTCGATATCTGAGTATCGAGTCTCAGCATCAATCATTGTTCGGCTGAGGTAATAGAGACTGTTTTCACTGCCCGTGTCATTCTTTTGTGCGAGGAAGGATCCTAGTGATCGCTCTAAGGATGTCACATACAGGATGAGAGGTCTTCCTTCAACCGGGGGAATGAGCACCGGTGAGATTAAGAGGTACTTCTTCAAGTTGTCGAACGCCTCTTGGCAGTCATCCGTCCATTGGTACGTGACCCCATTCTTCGTTAACCTGGTTAAAGGCAAACATTTTCCTACCAGGTTGGCTATGAACCGCCTAATATATTCTAGGTGTCTCTGGAATCCCCTCAACTTGGTGAGATTTTAGGGATGTGGAAGGTCAAGGATAGCCTTTGTATTCTCAGGGCCGACTTCGATGCCACGATGACGCACGATGAAGCCAAGGAATTTCCCTAAGGTAACCCCGAAGGCGCATTTCAAGGGGTTCATCTTCAAGCTATGCTGTCAGAACTTATTGAAGATGATCTCAAGGTCTAACAGGTGATCCGAGCACTATCTGTACTTGACCACTAGGTCATCCACATAACATTCAACGAATTTTCCCAGGAACGGTTTAAAGATCCGATGCATGGAACGCTGATATGTGGTGCCAACATTCTTGAGACCAAAGGGAATGACCCTGTAATAGAATACCCCTTGAGGGGACCTGAAGGTAGTGGCCTCTTCTTCTTCTTGGGACATCCTAATTTTATTATATCTAGAATAGACATCCATGAAGGATAGAGCCTCATACCCGGCTGTTGCATCGATTAACAACTCGATGATTGGAACTGGGAAGTCATCTTTCGGGCAATGCCGATTGAGATCTCTGAAATCGATGCAGACACGGATTTTTCCATTATTTTTCTTGACATGGACGATGTTGGCCAACCAAATGGAGTACTAGACCTCTCTAATGAAGCCTTCTTTAATGATATTAACAACTTCAGCCTCTATTTTGGTGGCATGTGAGGGATGCGTCCTTCTGGCGGCATGTTTATAGCCCCAATGGACTTCTGGAAGACCCAGGTGATGCGTCGCTACCTCGGGATCGAGTCCTGGCATCTCTGTGTAATTCTAGCCAAAACATTCCCGATGTTGCCTTAGGAAAAAGGTATATACCTCATGTTCCTTGGGAGACATGGCTGCACTAAGGAGATTAGGCCTCAGATCTTCTTCAGTACCCAGGTTTATTTCCCTGAGTTCATCCACAGTGGTGGAGATACCCTCCTCAAATGCAAGAGGTTCATCCCTAAGATTTTCCTCCTCCTCTTCTCCCAAGTAATCATCTTATTGATCCGATGAGGAGAGAGTTTTCAGTCTGAGCCTTCGAAGGTTTGAGGGAGAGGCATCGTGGGCATCCCTGCTTGAGTATTTTTCCCCAGATCGTGGGTTGGCGGATGTTCCCGCATCATCACACTTAGCCGTTATGGATGAAGTCATGAGGACATCCGAGTGCGTGCCCGGACTCGAAATCCTACTCTCAACGTGGTTGATGGGAATGACATAATCTCTGCCAAGCTGCCTGAGGGGGTCATCAGAAACCATCTCCAGGACATTTGGGGCGGGGATCCAGTCGACACCATTGACCAAAGGCTTCTTTTTCTTTTGCTCATAGAACCCGACATCAATGTAATGTGAATCGAAGATCTCGATAAGGGCTTTATTGGTGTGCAATGTTCCACTTTGTCCATTGACGTAGTACTTGATACACTGGTGATAGGATGAAGGAACAACCATGTGCTTATGGATCCACGACCTTCCTAGTAGGGCATTGAATTATGTGCTCTTCCGGACCACCAGGAATTCTGTGTAGGCTACCAGGTCACCAAAATGGGTCTGTAGCTTGATTTGTCCCATTGGTTTCTACTCACTCTTGTTGTAACCCAACAGAGTTTTGGCCGAGGGAATTAGGTCGTCCTCATGTAACCCAACTTACGGAGTGTCCGTAGGGGAAGGAGGTTAACTCCAGAGCCATTGTATATAAATACATTCCGGATCCCAATACCATTCAGTGTGTCAGACACATATCGTGGTCTGATGTGTCCTTGCATGATGGCATCTTCATCCTGGTTGGTGAAGGAAATCACCGCATTACATTCAGCCAGGTCAGTCTCTGTCCGATAAATTTTGGCGGCAGCTACCTCGGATTGAAACTCCTGGGGGATGATCAAAGATTCTATAAGCACATCCCTGAGGCCTACTGATAGACTTAGGGCATCGAGGATTGACAACTTGGATGGTACTGATGCCAGCTACTTAAGGATATCGTATTTATGCTTCAGTAGATGACGCTTCTCCATTGGCTGGAGAGTCTTAGCGGGTGCTTTAGGGGCTGGAGCATTTTATGAGGAGGGACCGGCTGCAGGGTCGGATATTGATAGCGCTCCCGCATTTTGAGGGCTTGTCCTGGCTGGTCTGTTTGCGTGCACTAGGAGGCCAGACACTTGCTCCTCCTCTGATGGGTATCACAGAACAACAGGGCTAGAGTGACTGCTTGTGGAGGTGGAGGAGCATTATTTCTCCTGCTGAGTCCATTGAAGGGATCTCCCATGGGTTTCCATGATACTAACGGTTTGGGCCGAGGTCCAACCGTAGGGTTGGCTTCGGCCGCGGTTGTGCCTCCCCTGGTATCCCCTACCTCTATGATTCCTCATCCCAGCTCCTCGTGCAGGGAACTCGGGTTCATAACCATACCCTTCACCAGGGAATGATTCCATAAGATGGATGATGTTAATAGAACCAAATATTGGCTCTTCATCCTCTGACAGGTCAACCTGGTCGGTTGTTCCTGATGGTGCCGTTTGGTGGGTCGGTTCCCGTGGCACCAAGTTCAAGGGAATGAAATCTTCCAGGGTCGGGACTAACTTTGGCCTCGTCGCAAACTGCTCCTCATGTGATTGTTTCTTCATTCTTCGATTACACCCAGATGACCGGCTCGTGGAGGGTGGTGAGGTCGATATTGTCAGCACTGCGGCTTCAGGGGCTATTGGTGGCAACACCGGTTGCTGTAGATGAGCTCGGAGTATGCCCTGGGCTCGGTTGATAGTCTTCCGAGTCATCCAGTTGTCAAATTTCTGCCCCTTCTTGCTAGTGACTTTCATCCACCCCTCCTCTTTGTTGGAGTCGGTGGTAGAGATACATGCCACATGTGCTGGGGGTGGTCCCAGCTCAACCTATCCGGAGTCTACCATCCTCTGCAGGAGGTCCTTGAACAGGAAGCACTCTCGGATACTGTGTCCCAACATCCGGTGGTAGGGGCAGTAATCTGGCCTATCATCACGGTCGACCTCTTCAAGTTTCCTCGTCTCCGGAAGGCGGAGCAAGTTGCAGTTCATGGAGGCAATGAAGTAGCCATAGACTTGATCATTTCAGAATGAGTATACTTTTTGTCTTCATTCCTCAAACTAGTTCCGCTTCGGTCCTTGCTGATTATCCCGTTTAGGCGGAGGCGGCCACTGATATGCAGGAGGCCCTTGAAGATTTGGTGGATTCCTGAGTGGTGGAGTGGGAATAGGGTCCGGATTGAGTGTGACAACGGATGATTCAGCTCTTGGGGCCCTTTTTCTATGAGCCTGTGAGGCTATTCGGGACTTTGAATTAGTCCGCTGCAGGGAGTCCTCAATTCTCTGGGCAATGGCCGAGATATGGCAGAATCCAGTGGTGAATTCCACTGGTATGAGTGGTGTTCGCAACTCATCTCGAAGATTATCTATGCATATGGCTATCATCTCATCTTGAGGAATTTTCCTATTCAAAGAATAGGTTAGACCTTTCCATATGGCGATGAAATCTGAGACCCTATCGGTCTCCCTCTTATTGCAGTTCATGAGATCGCTGACTATTGTTGTAGGTAGCGTTGAGCTGAAGTGGAACAGGAACTGCTACCAGAGGTCTTACCAACTCTTTATTGATTGGGCTTGCAGACTCGTGTACTAGACGAAGGCGGATCCTTGCAAGGTCTGTACGAAGCATCTGCGTTTCACTGCTTCTTGTTGTTCCGGAGTTCCCATCATAGGGTCTCAATAGTATGTGTAGTGCATCAAATGCTACTCTGGATCACCTGATCCATTGAAGATGGGGAATACAGGGCTCCTGAAATTGGGTGGAGGTGGTGTGTTGGTCACCCAATCTGGGTAGGGTTTTCGCTCTGGATGTATCGGAGCGCGTCGACCTTCCATCGCTTCCAATCGAGCTATTAGTTCCTTGATGGTGTTGGTGAGACCCTGGTTTACATCCTGTTGGGCCCGGTCCTGGGCAGGCGTAGCCCGAGGCACTTCCTGAGGATCCGGATTGGCCGGCACTAAGGGTGCATGTGCCGTTTGTGGCACCTTCGGAGGGTTCAGTTGTACTCGCTCCGGTTACTTCCTTAGTGGAGGGAAGTCTTGGTATTCATCCAAATTTACGTTTAGGTAGTTGGATGGGCCAGGCACCTCGTTGGACGGTAACCCTGATCGTGTTTTGTTTTCTAGGGAAAGCCTTAGCCTTTGAGGTGTGACACGTGCCTGTCGTGGGGTGTGGCAAAAACAAATAAAACCTAAGTTAAAATGTATCAAAGTGGGTAACCTAAGTTGTCTCCAGAGAGGAGTTCACAACAATTATCTTTGTCACTTAAATTAAAGAAAGAAGAAGAGGTTCTTTTTGAAAATTGTTTGAGTTGAAAAATAAAACAAGCAATTGAAAAGAAAGGTTGAACACTAATGGATGAAGAGAGTGATGGGGTCAGGGTAGGATCACCTTTTGTAATGTCATCATAGTCACAAAGATAATCTCACCTCTCTTCCTTTTGAATGACAAATGAAAGACTCCTCGATCGAGTCATCTATCACCCTTGATTAAAGAAGAAAATAGAACTCACTCCTATGTGCATGGAAGTTCATAAACAATTCCTAAACAACTAAGGCAAGTCCCGATCGGGAATTGTTGATCCCTAGAACTCTAGAAAAAGTTTACTAGTTCCACACACGTGCCAACGATCGTTAGACACTCACCACCTAACACAATCTGCTCGATCGAGACAAATTGCACTAGGCAGAGGGAGATAAAAAGTCTTTAACCAAAGCTATTAAAAATGAATACACCAAACTCAAAACACGATCGCATTAAGAGAATTGGGAAACACTGATAATAGATGTCATTCATAAGAAAGATAAGGTTTTACATTTAAGCACAAAACTCCGACATTACAAAAGAGAAACTCCCCCTTCCCCGATCACTCAAAGGTTTTACCCCTCCATGTGAAGGGTATTAGAGTTGAAAGGGTAAGAAGAGAGCATAATCAAACTAAGTAAAAAGAAAATAGAAAATAAAAAGAACATCAAGAACTCAATCCTCCAGCACATCCCTTCTTTCACCTTCTTCAACCCCCTTGAATGGAAGTGAATACTCTTATTTATAGGATTGGGGAGTAGAAAATTTCCCTCCAAAATTACTCCCCCGAAAGTTTGAGTCCGGTTGGCATATTAAATGACCGATTTTGAGAATTGTTCCTTCTTGAAAGTTGTTCCCCTCCATCTCCTCTGTCGACCCACAAAATATGAGCTTAATTGGTCCACGTATGAAGGAGATATGGCCACATTACTCCGGATATTTAATTCTGTCCATGTGACTCTTCGTCTTCCACAACTCCAACTTCCCATGACATTAAGATCTTGAAAACAGCCGATTCAGACGTGTCCTCCTTAATGAAATATGTTCATTAATTCCTCTTCCAGCTTCTTGTAGAATATCAGCTCCATTGGATCGATCAGCTTCGAGATACAAGCTCATCATTAAAACATTCCAAATCTGTACACAGTTTTCGAGGCCTGGTTTGTGAGCTGAATTTGAGCTTCCAAATGATGGATTGAGCTTTGGGTCCAGAAGGATAAAATGAAGCCAACGAGCATAGAAATCCTACAAAAAAAGAACCATACAATTTGGATAAAAAATATAAAATATATTCCCGAAATACAGAAGCTCCACAAAACTGCTAAATTTCCAGAATTAACCAATTTCCACAATTAAGCCCATAATTCACCAAAAATACTAAAATGATGCAAATCAGATCAAATTGATTAATTGGAAGGGGTTAAATCATTGAAACACATATTAAAAATTATGAAAATATCATCTCTATCAATTCCCCCACACTTAGCACTTGGACTCCCGGACAAGTCAAAATCAAAATCAAATCAAACTAAATTCGAAACACATGCCATTGAGATCCACCAATTCCACACCAAGAAATAAAATTTATCATGCCTCATCCATAAACATTATTCCAAATTCTCGAATCAGATCATTCAATATTTTTACAATTTATTTTTCCTCCCATGCACACAAGACACCTACCTCACATTAATTTTCTCTCATCTCACAAATATCAATTTTCAACAATGTTTTTCTCATCCAAACCAATGCAAGGGTCACCATAGGTTTGAAAAACTCCTACTTCTCCACCCGATGTGAGTCAAGGACATTTTTTTATCATGAGGACTTTGAAAGGTTGTTCTGTGGCTTTTGGTTGGTAGGATTTTTATGTGAAAAAATTCTGAGGCTGAATGAGGAAGGCTTGGCTCTTTTTGAAGCAAAATTGCACAATTCTAATTTTCACTCAAGTATGGTATCCTCCTCACTCCACTTAGTAGAAATTCAGCTCCATCATCAGGAAATATCAAGAAATGTTCAAATATCTTCGCAGCACAAATTTCAATCTTCTTAAGCATGATTTTCTTGAAAGCTCCAGAAAAGGCACAACTTTCTTCCTCCATTAGAAGCTACAGAAAGGCACAACTTCTTTTATCATGAAAGCTCCAGAAAAGGCACAGCTTTAAACATGATGATTTTTCATCAGCACACACATCTCTTCAGCATTTGATTTTCCACCCAAAGTTTCACCAAATGAGGTAGCACAACACAAGACAGCTTCCCCAACACTTAAGTTCAACTAGATCATGCAATTTCACTTCAAGAGCAGGTTGGAAAGGAAAAATTGGCTTGTAATGTGGCTAACCTAACAGGCTGTTCATGGCTTCTATGGGCTACAAGGATTAATGTACAAGGTAGGCCCTAATGAAAGGGATTATCCTGAAAAAGGGGGATTTCAAACCAAAGAAACGCCTCAATCATTTAAAACACATGTACCCCAAACCCTCAAGTTTCGAAAGGAATGAATCAAATTCTGGTTAAAACAAGCATGGTATGGTTCTCTCAAGAAGTGAGGTGAATGAAAAGAATATACAATAATGGTTCAGAAGCCTCACAGGAAAGTGATTTCAAAGATAATGACAGTGAGATGTGGCATGGGATTCAAAAACCTGAGTACTTTTCATGAAATTCCCAAAGAATTGAACTTGAAACAAAATCATTTTCAGCATTCATTTAAGCTCAGTTTCATGGAATAAATTGGTTCACTCAATGACATGGGTTTCAAAAATAGCAATGATAATCATTTCAGCTCAAAAGTTTCAAAAACACACCAAAAAAAACTGAAAAATAAACACACAAAAAATTTGAAAAATCACAATTTTTTTTTGAAAACAAACAACAAATGAAAATCCAAAACTAAAAAGGTTCCCTCCCCCACACTTAAATGATGCAGTGTCCTCAATGCATTTAACTGGATTTAACATGTAGGCAGATTTTAGAATGAATCACAGCAGCAAACAAGTGTAAAGGAGAGGTACAACCTGATGGATCTTATTGATAGACAGCTTGTAGGAGCGGGATCTCCTCCCCTAGGTCTGATGGAATGGTCCCATGGAATTTCTTCAGCCTGTGCCCATTAATAGTGAACGGCTTCTGCTCTCCATCCTTCACAATCTGCACAGCACCAAAAGGATATACATGAGTAACTATAAAAGGACCCTCCCATCTGGAACGAAGTTTACCTGGCATCAGCTTGAGTCTTGAATTGAATAGCAGCACTTTATCTCCAGGATGGAATTCTTTCGGTTGGATCAGCTTGTCATGAGCCACTCTTGTTCTCTCTTTGTAAATCATGGAATTTTCAAATGCTTCTCTTCTAATTTCCTCCAGCTCCTGTAACTGCAACCTTCTCTCTTCCCCAGCACTTTCAAGATCCATATTCATCTTCCTCACAGCCCAATACGCCTTATGCTCCAGTTCCACAGGTAGGTGACAACTTTTTCCATAAATCAGCCTATATGGACTCATTCCAATCGGGGTCTTGTAGGCTGTTCTATAAGCCCACAATGTGTCTTCCAGCTTTTGTCTCCAATCCTTCCTGTTTGGTTTAACAGTCTTCTCCAAAATTCCTTTGATTTCCCTATTGGACACTTCAGCTTGACCATTTGTTTGTGGGTGATAGGGAGTTGATGTTTTATGATGCACCCCATACTTCTTCAGCAAAGCCTCCATCCTCCTATTGCAAAAGTGAGTCCCTGGATCACTGATTATGGCTCTAGGTACTCCAAACCTACAAAATATGTTAGTCCTGACAAAATCACAAACAACTTTAGCATCATCAGTCCTGGTGGCTTTTGCTTCCACCCATTTGGAAACATAATCAACCGCAAGCAAGATATAAGAATTTCCAAATGACATTGGGAAAGGGCCCATAAAATCTATACCCCAAACTTCAAAAATCTCACAAAAATTAAGTGGTTGTTGGGGCATTTCGTGTCTCTTTGAGATGTTTCCAGAAAACTGACATTTTGGACACCGTTTGCAAAATTCATGAGAATATTTAAAAATGGTTGGCCAATAAAGTCCAGATTCTAAAACCTTCCTTGCTGTTATTTGAGGTCCAAAGTGGCCTCCGCAAGCTAATGTGTGACAAAACTCAAAGACAGAACCAATTTCACTCTCTGGCAAACATCTTCTTATCACTTGGTCATTGCAAATCTTCCAAAGAAATGGATCATCCCAAATGTAATATCTAGATTCAGCTTTCAGTTTGTGAATTTGATGAGAATTGAAATGAGATGGAACCTGAGATGTTACCAGATAATTGACCATGTCAGCATACCAAGGCACTTCTCCTTTAACCAAGTACAACTGCTCTCCTGGAAGGTGATCATTCAATGGTTCTTTCTCTGGAATTTCAACTTCAGCAGTGTTAGGAAGTCTGCTTAAATGATCAGCCACTTGGTTCTCAGATCCCTTTTTGTCCTTGATTTCTATATTGAACTCCTGTAGCAGTAACATCCATCTCACCAGCCTCGGTTTAGCTTCATCTTTCTTCATCAAGTACCTGAGAGCTGCATGATCAGAAAATACAGTGACTTTAGTTCCAAGAAGATATGATCTAAATCTTTCCAAAGCAAAAATAACTGCTAAAAACTCCTTTTCTGTGGTTGTGTAATTGAATTGAGCTGCATCCAAGGTTCTTGAAGCATATGCAATGACTTGTGGCCGGCCCTCAATTCGCTGAGAAAGGACTGCTCCAACTGCTTGGTTGGAAGCATCACAAAGTAGCTCAAATGGTTCTTCCCAATTTGGTGGCTGCATCACCGGTGGTTCAATCAATCTCCTCTTCAGCTCATCAAAGGATTCCCTACATGCAATATTGAAATCAAAATCAGCATCTTTCAAAAGCAATCTAGATAGAGGGAGAGAAATCTTACTGAAATCCTTGATAAACCTCCTGTAGAATCCTGCATGTCCTAAAAAAGATCTAACATGCTTCACACAAGTTGGGTAAGGCAAAGAATTTATCACTTCAATTTTTGACTTATCAACTTCAATGCCCTTTTTGGAAATGACATGACCAAGAACAATACCTCTCTCAACCATGAAATGACACTTTTCAAAATTTAAAACAAGATTCTTTTCAATGCAGGTTTTTAAAACTTTTTCCAGATTTTTCAAACAATGATCAAAAGAGTTTCCAAACACCGTGAAATCATCCAGGAAAACCTCCAAGAAATCTTCAATGTGATCTGAAAATATACTTACCATGCACCTCTGAAACGTACCTGGATCATTACATAATCCAAATGGCATCCTTTTATATGCAAAAGTGCCAAAGGGACATGTAAAGGTTGTCTTCTCTTGATCCTCAGGAGCAATGGGTACCTGGAAATAACCTGAAAATCCATCCAAAAAGCAATAATGAGTTTTCCCAGCCAATCTCTCTAACATCTGATCAATGAAGGGAATGGGGAAATGATCTTTCCGAGTGACCTGATTCAACTTCCTAAAATCAATGCACACTCTCCAGCTATTTTGAATTCTCACAGGGATTAATTCATTCTTTTCATTCCTCACAGTGGTTAGGCCAGTTTTTTTTGGAACTACATGAATTGGGCTAACCCATTGTGAATCTGAGATAGGATAGATGATCCCAGCTTCCAATAGCTTCTCAACCTCCTTCTTCACAACCTCCATTAAAGTGGGATTCAGCCTCCTTTGGGGTTTCCTAACAGGTTTGGAATCTCCCTCAAGAAAAATTCTATGTGAGCATATATTTGGGCTGATTCCTGGAATATCACCTAAACTCCACCCTATTGCTTGGATATTCTCTCTCAAAATATCTATCAATGATTTCTCTTGGATTTCAGAGAGATTATTAGCGATTATCACTGGTAGTTTCTCTCCCTCCCTAAGGTACACATATTTCAAATCAGTGGGGAGTGGTTTGAGTTCCAAATCAGGGGGATGCTCAAGGGATGAAATTAAATTGACATCTCTCTCTTCCAAACTTTGGATCTCCTGCACACAATAAACCATATCATCATCCTCATCAATTAATAAATCATCAAAGAAATCAGATTTTACCTCTTCCTCCCACATGAAGTCAGAATCTTCAGCATGTTGGGCATCCACATGTTCAATGATATTTCCGATGGAAGAAGTCTCTCCTAAGTCTAAGAATTCATAAAGCATACCTGATTCTTCAATGGGTTCTACACCAAATTCATGATAAAGTGAAAAGAGGGAGTGATCATCCGATGGGTGCCTCATGGATTCAAAAATATTGAAGTGGATCATGCTCTCTCCAAACTCCATGGTGAGTGTCCCCTCATGGACATTGATGATGGTCTTCGCCGTCTTCAAGAAAGGTCTCCCCAAAATGATGGGTGAATGTGACGAGCTCCTATCTTCTTCCATGTTGAGAACGTAGAAGTCAGCTGGGAATAAGAGATCTTTGACTTTCACAAGGACATCCTCCAAAACTCCTGCAGGGAAAACTGTGGATCTGTTTGCAAGCTGGACCACCACTCTTGTGGGCTTCAAGTCTCCCATCTGCAAAGAAGTGTATACCGAATGAGGAAATACATTAATCGAAGCACCTAAATCACACAAAGCATTCGAGAAATTTAAAGAACCAATGGTGCATGGAATAGAAAATGTCCCTGGATCTTGACATTTGGTTGGCAATTGTGGTGTGATAAGGGCTGAGACACTTCTTCCCAAGTTTATCCTTTCATTCCCTTGAAGTCTCCTCTTCTTAGTACACAGATCCTTCAAAAATTTAGCATACTTTGGAATTTGTTTGACTACTTCAAGTAATGGGATATTGATTTCTACTTTCTGGAAGGTGTCAAGAATTTCTTTTTGAAGTGCTTCATCCTGCAATTTCTTTGATTCAATAATCCTTGATGGAAATGGAGGGGGTATGTCTTTCTTCTCCCTTTGTTGCCTTTGAAATGGTGTTTCTGGTCTCTTCTTACTTGGCCTATCCTTCTCTTCCGCCTCTTTCTTCTCTTCTTCATAATGAATTTTCACAGATTTTTCAGATTTTTCAACTTCATTCTCCCTTAACTCAAGTGGTCTTGTTTCAGTTTCTTGGGATTCTGGTGGTGAGATCTCTTTTCCACTTCTTGTTGTTATCATGCTGACATTCTCCTTTGGGTTTTGGATTGTTTGGGAAGGAAGTTTTCCAGGATTTTTGGTTAGGAATTCCATAAGACCGTCAAACTTGGTGGTCAAATATTTTACAGAGCCTTTCAGTCCCTCAATATCAGATATATGATTTTGGTTCAAAATTATGGGTTGTGCACTGGTTGATGGCTGCTCATAGGATTTTAAGAATGTGGGTGGTTGGGGATGAGAAGGCTGGCTATAAGATTGCTTTTGTTGAAATGGTGGGGGGTTTTGGAATTGTTGCTGGAATGGGGGTCTAGATTGATTCTGCTGATTTCCAAACCCATATTGAACATGGTTTGGCTCTCTCCATCCTTGATTTTGTTGGTACTGCCTTGGTTGAAAGGTTGCCGCACAAGTTTCCATTCCCTGTATTTCAGCACATTGGTCAGTGAAATGATCAGGTGATGCGCATAAACCACATACCTTAGCTGGTGCTTGTTGGTCTCCCACTTGTTTCAAGGCTATCTGTCTCACCAAACTAGTTAGCTCTTCAATCTTAGTTTCTAGTAAGGGTGATGGATGAGAAGTTCGTACCTCATGAATACCTCTTGTTCCAGTACCTCTTGTACCAAACTGCTGTGAGTTCTGAGAAATCTTCTCAATCAAACCTTTTGCTTCTTCTGGCGACTTGTCAATCAAAGCACCTCCAGATGATGCATCAAGAAGGTTCCTATCATTGTACAGTAAGCCTTGATAGAAGAAGACAAGAAAGTGATGATCCTCGATGGCTTGATGTGGGCAGCTGGCACATAGCTTTTTAAATCTTTCCCAGTACTCATAAAGGGTTTCTCCAGATGATTGTTTGATGGCATAGATCTCCTTTCAGATGGCTCTGCTTCTAGAGGCGGGGAAGAATCTTTGCATGAAGCATCTCACCAGGTCATTCCAATAATCCACATCTCCAGGTTGTAGACCATACAACCATTCTTTCGCAGCTCCTTCCAATGAAAATGGGAATGCCTTCCACTTTACTTGTTCCTCAGCTACTCCACGTGGTCTGAAGGTTGAGCAGACATGTGTGAATTCTTTAATATGCTTGTTGGGATATTCACCTGCCAAACCATGAAACTTTGGAAGCAATGGTATCATATTAGGTTTCATCTCAAAATCATTTTGTAACACTGGCATGACAAGTTGATTATTCTGATTAAGGAATTGTGGGGCACAAAGGTCTCTGAGAGTTGGGTTTTGATTTCCAGCCATTATGACAGGCTCAGAGTGAACACTTGAAGTTTCAATCGAGTCTATGAGAGAAATTTCCTCAAATTCAGATTGCAAATTGAGGTTTCTGAGCCTATTCAACAAAGTTCTTTCAATTTCAGGATCAATGGGACAAGGTTCAGTGTTTGAGGTTCTAGTCATGCAACTTGGAATGAAATTAAGAAAAGAGAAAACAAAGAAGAAGAAAGAAAGGAAAAAAAACTGTTGGCACTACCTCCCCGGCAACGGCGCCAAGTTTTGACACGTGCCTGTCGTGGGGTGTGGCAAAAACAAATAAAACCTAAGTTAAAATGTAGCAAAGTGGGTAACCTAAGTTTTCTCCAGAGAGGAGTGCACAACAATTATCTTTGTCACTTAAATTAAAGAAAGAAGAAGAGGTTCTTTTTGAAAATTGTTTGAGTTGAAAAATAAAACAAGCAATTGAAAAGAAAGGTTGAACACTAATGGATGAAGAGAGTGATGGGGTCAGGGTAGGATCACCTTTTGTAATGTCATCATAGTCACAAAGATAATCTCACCTCTCTTCCTTTTGAATGACAAATGAAAGACTCCTCGATCGAGTCATCTATCACCCTTGATTAAAGAAGAAAATAGAACTCACTCCTATGTGCATGGAAGTTCATAAACAATTCCTAAACAACTAAGGCAAGTCCCGATCGGGAATTGTTGATCCCTAGAACTCTAGAAAAAGTTTACTAGTTCCACACACGTGCCAACGATCGTTAGACACTCACCACCTAACACAATCTGCTCGATCGAGACAAATTGCACTAGGCAGAGGGAGATAAAAAGTCTTTAACCAAAGCTATTAAAAATGAATACACCAAACTCAAAACACGATCGCATTAAGAGAATTGGGAAACACTGATAATAGATGTCATTCATAAGAAAGATAAGGTTTTACATTTAAGCACAAAACTCCGACATTACAAAAGAGAAACTCCCCCTTCCCCGATCACTCAAAGGTTTTACCCCTCCATGTGAAGGGTATTAGAGTTGAAAGGGTAAGAAGAGAGCATAATCAAACTAATTAAAAAGAAAATAGAAAATAAAAAGAACATCAAGAACTCAATCCTCCAGCACAACCCTTCTTTCACCTTCTTCAACCCCCTTGAATGGAAGTGAATACTCTTATTTATAGGATTGGGGAGTAGAAAATTTCCCTCCAAAATTACTCCCCCGAAAGTTTGAGTCCGGTTGGCATATTAAATGACCGATTTTGAGAATTGTTCCTTCTTGAAAGTTGTTCCCCTCCATCTCCTCTGTCTACCCACAAAATCTGAGCTTAATTGGTCCACGTATGAAGGAGATATGGCCACATTACTCCGGATATTTAATTCTGTCCATGTGACTCTTCGTCTTCCACAACTCCAACTTCCCATGACATTAAGATCTTGAAAACAGCCGATTCAGACGTGGCCTACTTACTGAAATATGTTCATTAATTCCTCTTCCAGCTTCTTGTAGAATATCAGCTCCATTGGATCGATCAGCTTCGAGATACAAGCTCATCATTAAAACATTCCAAATCTGTACACAGTTTTCGAGGCCTGGTTTGTGAGCTGAATTTGAGCTTCCAAATGATGGATTGAGCTTTGGGTCCAGAAGGATAAAATGAAGCCAACGAGCATAGAAATCCTACAAAAAAAGAACCATACAATTTGGATAAAAAATATAAAATATATGCCCGAAATACAGAAGCTCCACAAAACTGCTAAATTTCCAGAATTAACCAATTTCCACAATTAAGCCCATAATTCACCAAAAATACTAAAATGATGAAAATCAGATCAAATTGATTAATTGGAAGGGGTTAAATCATTGAAACACATATTAAAAATTATGAAAATATCATCTCTATCAAGGTGCTCTTGCTGGGGAGTGCATGATGTGGCTCCTCCCGGGATGCACTTTCAATAAGGCGGTTCCTCTGGAGTAGCTCGGTGTTAAGCCGCCGCAATTCTTTCATCTCCTCTTCCTGTCGAGCGAATCTTTCTTCGAGTGTGAGTGGCTCATTCTTGTCGAGAGAAGGAGGCGGGTTAAGGATAACCAGTTCTTTGTTCTTATCCCTGTTGGAAGCTCGCAGGGTAGGTGGAGGGTTGGCTGGAAGGACGACCATATTTAGGACAGCCCTATGGTTCTGGGTGTGCACACCTGGTGGCTCGTTGTGAGTCACAACCTGACCAGAACTATCGTTTCCTGATCCCTCCTGATTTGTAGTATCTCTGGTGTCACCCGTTGGGTTAACCTCTACGACGTTGATAGATGCATATCGCGGGGTGGAGAAGATGTCATCTTCCAAATGGGAAGAGGATCTCCCACATCTTCTGTTGGCCTTCCCTTTTGTGACCTGGGATTTCCTTAAAACTTCTTAGCGAAGGGTGACGTGGAGAATTCTTTGATGCGACCTTATGGTGCACCTTCCTCTCGGAGGGGATGATGATTCAAATGATAGGATAGGACATGAACCTCCTCTTATGACTATCCTCCCTAGATGAGAGAACACTAATTCTCATGGGGGAGGTTGTTATTGAATGGGTAATAATACCCCCAGCCCTGGGGGATGGGGTTGGCTCCGTTCCTTGGACATTTAGTCTCTTCCCGATTTTATTGGTCTTACAGGGGCATTTGTTGTTAAAAATTCCCCCATCCCTACAGGCTGGGGTTGACCCTGGATTGCGGCAGTCACTGCGGCTATCGCTACCTACCTAATCTTGCGTGCCCCCATTCGGGGGTGAACTGGGTTTGATTCCAAGTTCTTTTGTGAACCTATCCTTTCTGGGGAGGCAGGAAAAGATCACAGATTGGCCTCTCTTAAGTGAGAGGCCTGTTGTATGCTCTCGATGTCCTGATTCAAGAGTTATTGAATTGCTTGTTCCCGTCGAGCCTGATGCTTCTGGGACTTACTCAAGGCCTGACTCTGTTGGGTGTGTTGCCTTTCTTGAACAGGGAGACCACTCGATTTTCGTCTTGATGTGACGACGTTGCAAGACACCATACCAAACAGGTTTTTCTGGGTGGGGAGTGGAGTGAAATTCAAAGCTCCGTGTTCCCCCATCCCCTGATATGGACTCCCATCAGAGCGTCACCGATGAGGCGGAGCAGCTGGTGCAGCACACAGAGGCAGGCTATCTCCATGTTTCCTTTACGCCTCTCGGGTCGCTGTTGTCATGCCGCAGGAAGAGCTTCCAGGTCGATGTGACGCAGGAGGTCTCCTATTGTCTTGACGTGGTCTACATACCCATCTTAGGGTAGGAAGATTGATTTTAGTCGGTGGAGGGTTGTCCATATATTATGTCGGATGCCGTGCATGCATTCTTCCGAAAACTCTCTGGGTATGTCGAACTGAGAGGTGGTCGTAGGGAAAAACATAACTGGTATATCATCCCTAGCCAGTCGTTTCCTCAGGTACAACATATCGGCATACTCCTCCGCTAGTGACTCCTCTTCCTAGTCGACCCAACTGAGACGCTCGCTGCCAATGAGGTTGGAGGTAGTGGGACCAGTAGGTGCTGAGTCATTATGTGGGCGATTTCGAGGTGGTTCAGAGGATGAATGCGGCCCTGGACCATCTCCTGATTGCATAAGGATGTCATTGGAGACTAACTGGGAATATAACATGCTTGATCCCATCCTTCTAAGTGCCTCGACATACAAGGTATTTTCTATGCTTAATTTGGCAGGAGGAGGACCTTCCTGTCGATATAATATGTCATCGCGAGGAGGACCTCTGCAACAACGTCTATAATGGTGAGGACTACCATTACTGCTTGATTCTTCACCGCATAGAAGAATTTTGCAGTGCACACCCTGGGGAGGACCTCTAAGGCATGTCGCAGCAAGGGGAGGACCTTCTGGCTGTGTAGCGTCATTATGGGGAGGACCTTCGCAACAACTTCCATCATGGTGAGGATGACCATCATGGCTTGACATTTGATGTGCATCCTGGGGAGGACCTTCAGGACACATGGCGATAAGGGGAGGACCTTCTTGTTTCTTGGGGCCAATGCGGGGAGGACCTCTATAGGATACATCCCAGGGAGGGCCTCCAGAATGTACCACAATGAGGGGAGGGCCTTCTTGTTGCTCGACGTATCTACGGGGAGGACCTCCATTATCAGGGTGGCGAGGACTACCACTGTGATCTGATTCCTGGCTGCATGGAGTTCCGTTGCAGCGTAACCCCTGGGGAGGATCTTCAGGGCAGGCTACGACAAGGGGAGGACCTTCTTGTCATGATGAGACATCACTATGGGGAGGGCCTCCACAGTTTCTACTATGATAGTGAGGACTACTATCATAATTTGTGGTCCCACTGCATGGAGAGTGTTTCCATCATATACTCCAAGGAGGACCTTCAAGGTGGACCGCAGAAAGTGGAGGGCCTTCTTGATGCTCGATCTTCTGGTCATGTGGAGGGTTTCCGTGACTCTCATCAAAAGAGGAGCTCTCATGATCGATTGTTATATGCCCGTGGGGGAGGCCCCCATGGGAGCTCTGGGGAGGACCTTTAGAGTTGCTGGTAGCGACATTGCGGGGAGGACCTTCGCAACTGCTACTTCCACTCCCATAATATGGTAATGGGTGGGTAGGGTTCTGAGCCTTTAATGTATGCTTAGCAGCATTGGGAACCCCAGCTTCCAGCAGAGCGGAGTCATGAACTCCCTCTTTATTTTCCGGTTGCCTTCGGTGCGTTCGGGGTGCTCTTTTGCAAGCAGTGGGGACCGTCTGCTGTTGACAACGACCTTCACCTTTGGGTCCCTGTATAATTGATCCATGTGATGTTGTCGGGATACGCCGACGAACATCTTGACTTTTAGCAGGGATATATGCCTGCTCTGGAGCATCCACCATGATGGACGGGTGTCCCCCAGTTGGAACGAGTGAAGTTGCTCGATCTGGTTGCCCTTGCGTCGCGGAATATGGCCGGCGACCCTCCTGGGCAGAAGCAGGGATGAAGATCTGCTCCGAGGTGGCTATATCGTCTCTTAGATGAGTCGCATCAATTAGGGAGATGGGCTCACGGGCCTGAGTCCTTGCTGTTGCTGATGATGAAATTACATTCTGGAAAGTTTTCAAGATATGATCTGGGATCGATACCTACTCCTCTATCATTGCCAGGATGTGTAGAGAGACATCTTTGGATGGAACGGGTATGAAGGCCCATTCTGGTATCAGAGTAGGAATATCCTACTCTGGTCCTCCGGTGGTCAGTGGGTACTGACAATTCTCTTGTGTCGGGGCAGGTGAACGAATCTACCCTTGTACTGGGATATGCCGGTTTATCTCTCCGTTCGCCACCACATCGGCGTGGCGTACTTTGCTTGCATCTGCATGGAGCTGGCCCTACATATATTGGCTTCCCACCGTATCGAGTCGGTGGCCTTTGTTGGCGGGGAGACGTGCCCGCCTATGAGTTGCCGCCACATCTGGGTGGCGGGCTTTGTTGATCGCTACCATATCAGGATGGCGGGCGTCAGAAGCAACGACTAAGAGCTGGTCCTGCAGGTGCCGGGTCACCACCACGTCAGGTTGGTGGGCTTCACGACCCTGGGAAGGGAGAAGTGCCTGCCTGGTGAGTGTTGTACAGTGTGAGCGACGGGCTTGATAGAGCTCGACGGGGATGCGCACCGGCTCGTACGATGCCGCCATTTCTGGATGGCGGGATCGTGAGGAGCAAATAGTTGTAGGTGTCTGTTTGTGGTACGTCTCTGTGGGTAGGCAGCATAGATCCTCCTCAGGGACTAGGGTGATAACCGGTCCCCGATTGTACATTTTCCACCCTCGTCGGGCGGTCCGAGGGGCCGAAGCTTAGGGAGCGTGGGCCTGAATCCTCGGGGAGACATCCTCTTCGACGCGAGGATGTTGAATCGTGGTGTGACCGTGATGACGTCTGCCGGTGGGGGCCTTGGAGCGAAACCCCCATTCAGTGGGGATGAAGTCCTCAACGTCGACCTCATCCGCCTCCCTAAGATAAGGGAGGTACGCATTGTCCTGTCCCAAGGATAGACTCCCAAAATGGTTGAGGACAACAATAGGGGCTATCTGTATCTGCCTTTACGGCCGCTGCTGGGTAGGCGACCGGTGAGTTCTGGAAGATTGGAGGGAGTGCATGGCCGCCTCCACCATTGGGAGAGTACCATTCACGTGGTACTATCAGATCAGTGTGTCTGAGACCCAGCAATAAAGATGCTGGGTGGGTGACTGGGTCCTCCATAGGTGAGGATGTCCGGTCCTTGCGTTGTTGGAAGCGCACACTTGTGAGTTCCTTTGAGATGCCATTGGATCGAAGGGAGTTCTGAAGGTAGTACCTGTAAAACATTTTAGCAAGTACAAGCAGCAAACCCGTCAAAACAGAATCTCATGATCCCATGTGTAGTTAGTGACCTTGCTTGGACCTCCTTGTGAGTAAAAGGGGGCACATGGTGGGATTAAGTTAAATCTGTCATTCTTGGTTAAAGATTCACGTCGATTTCACCATTTTTTGTTTCATTTTGGTTTTCGGCCTCGAAATACCCAATGGCTCCGTATCCAATGATTGATGGACCTGCTCTCCAAAGGCAGGAGTTCACCAGATGGTCTGTCCAGCGACTCTTAAGAACTCACATTGGTCGAGTGAATGGGAAGTCGGGCTCATCGCACCCTTTTGGGGGGAATTATTGCCTCTTCCGGGACTCTCTTATAGATTTAAGACGTATTCATATGTTCGTGAATATCTGGTTTATACCCAAACATAGTATCCATGGATTTAACCTTGGTGGGCAATGGTCAACTGGACATAGAGGTTCAGAATCATTTATGCTCAAGGTTTACCATCCCTAGTTGGATTAATGACCCTGAAGAGTAAGAACTCGCTTGAGGCGACACTAGGAGTGGCGCGGTGAACCGATGTGAGGATAATCAGATCGACTGGTTGTTGGCCTTGAACCTTAGGGAGGTTTCCTACGTACCCTACCAAGGAGGCAGGGATCAAAGTCCACATAGTTTGCATTGGCTTGGGACTTACGCTCTGAGGAAGCCCGAAATGTTGGATTGGGGCTTAAACTCTGAGGAGGCCCAGGGTGATGGATTGGGGCTTACACTCTAAGGAGGCCCATAAGAGGATGTCATGGTCGATGCTTACTCTAATCCCACGTGAGTCATGCTCGGTGTGAGAAACAAGAGGTAGCAGGGACCAGACGATCACGTCGTGAGAGGTGCGTCCGTGAGAAGTGGAGTGGGGCTTACGCATGAGAGCGGCCCATAAGGTTGGGGCTTACTCCTAGGTGGACGCCCATGGTGATGGATTGGGGCTTACACTCTGAGGAGGACCATGCGACAAAGTGCAACAGGAGAGGGAAAGGGGGTGCTCTTGTGCCCATCTCCTCTTTTGCACCGCGTGAGGGCTTCCTTCTGATGGATATTTTACTACCCCCGAGGAATCCCTTAACAAGTGGAGGGGAAGGAAGGGGATTCCCGAGCTCAGACTCCACATTACCTTGGGAATGTGAACCTAAAAATTCTTCGGGAATCTGCTCAAGGGTCGGGGCAACCCCTTCGTCTCTACTTACCGTGGGTATGTGAACTCAAAATGGCGTGCTGATGCTCCCGAAAGTTACACCACGCAGATCCGGTGGCTCTGGCGGAGGCCTCGACTCGGGGCCGATGAATAGACCGATGAGGGAGTCATGGATAATCAGGCCGGATTGGAAGGATTTTATCTGGCTCGGGGAATGGGAACTCTGAAGGCTCTGATGGGACAAACGTATGAAGGAGTGGTGGAACCCTTCACGTAGAAAGGTGCTACGTGGCCGGAGAAGCCGTCCGCGAACCAAGATGGTCCACGGACTGAGGGGAATCCTGCGAACCATGGTGGTTCGCGGTCTGGTGAGCATCCCGCGAACCAGGGTGGTTTGCGGCTTCGGGTTCGGCCCGCACACCAGGGGGTACGTGGAGGGGTCCACCCGAGCAGTGACGGCCAAGGGAGGCGCATATTGGGGGTTCATCGGTAAAAGCTTCGCCCGCGAAGGAGGGTGCTACGCGGTGCAGCAGATTGGAAAAGAGGCATAATCATCCTGGTCCGCGAGGAGTGCATCCGCGGAGGGGCTATGGTTCACTGTCTTCTCTTTTTATTTTATTTTAAGTTCACGGTTCACCAAATTATTATGCATTTTCATTTCCTTATTAGTTCGTTCCCATGTTTATACCTGTTCAGGTTCGAGACCTGGAACTTCGTTGTTTGTGAAATCCTAAGCCTTCCTTCGAAATCCTTTCACCCGAGTCTGATCGCTCCTCTCTTCTTCCGCATTTGAATCGTCTGAATCCGAATCTCCGAATCCCTCCTCCTTTCCCCCTCAGTCTCCTTTTATAGAGTGGGGAAAGAGATGTATCTTCGTTCACATGACACCTTTTGTGGAGGCCCATAACCAAATACCCGGTTAACAGCTGACTTGGTCAATTCGTAAATCGCGGTGGGAATTGAATGCTTCTCCCCCGCGAACCGTACTCAGGGAGTGCTTCACGGCCGTAGAGGGTTCTGCCTCCATTTCTCGAACGACAGCGGATGCGGATTGAACTGGTCGACGCGGTCCGTGGTTGGGGCGGTTCATTTCGGTGAACCAGATCAGCGCCCATCCTGCCTCGTGACTATAGAGGATCTCCGCCTCCATTTCGCGAATGACGACGGTTTGCGGAGGGGGTGCTTTGCGGGGCCTGGCCACGTTTCGTTTTCATGGGACCGGTCCACGGACCGGTCCTTCTTGTGTCCCTTATTTGAATATTCTCCATTATTTTCCCCAATTCTTTGGGGAATTTGGGTAGAATCTCCTTTGCAGATTTTTCAGGACCCTACAATATTTCAATTCATGCAACACTAAGTTAGCATGCGTTACACACAAGAGAAACCTTCTTCTATGGATTGCGTTACACGCAAGACCGATTTTTTCCAAAAAACAATCTATTATTATAATATAAAATAACCATTACGAATATTATTAAATAAATTATGAAAATATATTTTACAAAACTAATTCATTGGTTACAGATTAATTAGAAATGAATATAAGATCCCATTGAATATAAAGTGAATATTTTTATAGAAAACTATTTTTAGGCTCAAAAAGTTGTTTTACTCTAATAGATTAAATTAATTACAATTAGTGATTTATATTAATGTAATATATATATATATATTATATTTAATTAAATATTTTTTATATTCATATAATATATTTGTTATGTATAATATAAGAACAACCCAATATTAAACATAAAAACCTATATTTTTATTAAGGCCCTCTTACTGCCTTTTAATGTAAAACCCATTTTAAATACTTTTTTTCCATTATATAAATTTAATATGCCTAAATAAACTACATATTTTAAATAAAAAAAATAAATTAGGCTAGGATTAATTTTTGGTATTTTTTTGTGAAGTTTCTTTTTTTAACAAATAATGAAAAATACTGAATTTTAATTCAAAACTACTTTTTCATATAATTTATCTATAAGGGTAAATCATATTTTAAATTGGTTTTAAAGTTAATTTGATAATATTTATATCAAATAATTAAATTTAGGTCATTTGAATCAATTTCACTTTGAAATTGACTATAAAACATAAAAAACTTTCAGACAATTTTACTTTAAAACCCCACATTATCGTCCCGACCATGGGATTAAATTTAAAATAATTTATGAATATTATATGATTTGAATTTGAAAAAATGGATTCCATAGTTTAAATCATAATAATTTATAATTTCTAATAAGGTAAACTTATTTTTTTACCAAGAATATTAGTGAATTTAATTAAAATTAATCACAACGATTAAGGTAAAATTACACTTAATAAGGGACTAAACCTTAATCTTAAGGGCCAAAATGACCTAAAAACTTGTACAAGAGACATTTCTGACCATATATTGAACCAATACATAAATTTATAAAAATGGTACCATTATGGGAGTCACTTTCAATGTGAAAAATGTTTATAGAATTCTTTTTTTAAAATATTATAAGAGTGACACTCCTCCTCCACTATAAAGGCCTCCTCTCCTCCCACTTCATCACACATCTTATGAAACTTTGGCTCGAAAAATATCAGCCTAAATAGATTCTAAAAATTTATCACCTAATACTATAATCTTTCCCTTGGTCATAAATTAATCCAAGGAAGCCTTTGGTTTAAACCAAAAGGAGTTACTCAATTAAGAGGTAACATCTTTCCTTAAGATTTTTAGTTTTATTTCCATTATCCACTCCATAAAATCTCCTTATTAAATTATTATATAAAAAATTTATCATAAATATAATAGGATGTTTTTATGATAAGTTTTATGCCTACAATTACACACACACCAATCTAATGGGTAACGAACATACTATTTCTATGTACGGCGAACTACCACCTCACGAAACGGTGATTGTTCATTTTTACTTTACCAACATTCATAGTTGGCCATTATGATGGAATATATATATATATATGATATATATGATATTTATTATATATTTAATCTTTTTATGTTATTTTACAACACATATCTTTATACTTTCCATTTTTTGTAAAAACGATAACATCATTTTTTGAAGTGTGGACTATCGGCCCCTCAAAGTGATGTGATTTGTTCACACTATACATGAGACATATAAAGGTTGGTTTTAATTAAAAATATGTGGAATACAAAACTTCTATATGATATTCAAGATATAATTAAATTTCTGGAAATATAATATATATCATTTTCTTTATTACCCTTTCATACACACTTAAAAAGTGATAACCTCATTTGTGGACGTGTGGACTACCGCCTCCTTGACATGACATGATTCCTTTTACATCACAAGAATTACATATATAAGTATATGTGATTAAATTATATGGTATTTATTATATAAATATAATTATGTAAATATATAATGCTTCTTACCTTCTTTTCATAATGATCGCTGAAAATGAGAATGTTACTCATGCATACGTACGACATACTGTCTCCACAATTGTAACATTGGTTCATTTTTCATAATCATATTTAATGATTAGTTATAAAATTACAATTGAAATATAAATATTATAAATATTTCATTATTATTGTTTGGTAGATTTTATTTAATGATCCCTTTGACCATAGTTGACCTACCAAAGTTGTTTTGGACATATAAAACTGAATTTAGTCAAAACACCTAATGTAAACTTAATAGATTTAGTAGTTGTATACAACATGATAATAAGTGAAATAAATTTAATGATAAACATGAAAAAAGTTCTGAATAAATTATATAATTAGCATAAGTTTATTATACATAAATTTAAAGGATGTTCACCTAGAAGGAAATTCAAGGTAAGTGATTCTCATCTCACGTTTTTACATCCGTGAGATAAATGTTATGTTCACCATTTAATTATTTTTTAGGTGTATCTAATACCTTTTTTTATATTATATCATTAATATTTTTATCTTCATGTTATTTTAAACTTTTATCTAATGTTATTTGTTCATTTGGATTATGATTTAAAATGTTTCAAAGTTGTATGAGACACTTTGGAATGTTTAAAGATTATTTTACTCAACAATAAATTTAATGATATTTAAATGGTATTTACATTAGAGGAAATTATATGAAAATTTTCAATAAAACCTTTAATTTTCTCTCCTTTGTTTGTTCATGACCATTTTCAAGTATTATTACAATTTTCCCACTCTTTGGTACTAAAAATGTTTTTCAAACCAGACTTTCTTTCTCTCTTTAGTTGGAGAACCTATTTTCTTCTGAAAACCAAGTTTCATTAAAAAAAATTCATAAATGTTTTTAAAATTATTTGGTAAAGAAAATTTTACCATTTTTTTCTTTTACCAAATGTTTTCAAAGGAATATTCTTATCGCTTTCTAAGCAAGGCATTTTTCTAACCTTTAAACATGCAAAAAGAATTTTCTTTTTACCTCGTACGACTTGTATGGATTTACTCGACATCATTTCTTTGAAGCTTAATTTTCATGTTTAAAATGTTACTTTTTAAAGAAAATATTTTTGAAAGTTATTTTCAAATAAAATGTTTTTCAAAAGTTTTTCCATAATAGAAGGAAATTTTCCTCAAGAATGATTTTAGAATATTGTTTTATAATATTTCTATTCATCAATTAAAATAACCCTTATTTAAACTCCACTTGGGATATGTTTTATTGATACCATCCTATTTATTCCTCTGGATGGTTTTTTATTTACTTAGACAAGGATAGTATTTACATTCACTTCCTTGATTCATTTGTTAGTCTCCTTTAAATATTCAATCTGCTATGATCATTGAACATTTAATTTCCCCTAAATTATCCATTTCATTTATCATGGATATTAATATTTCCTAAATCATATAAATCTTTACATATGGTGTCTACTTTGACAATATTTGATTATTTGGGAAAATATTGATAATTACTTATTATTTATTAAATATAGATATTTTATAAGACATTTTGTTTATTAATTAAATTAATTTCTTGATATAAAGAATTATTTGGACATGAAATGATGGGTGGATCCTGAATTTTATATAGCTCCTTGATGCATTGATAGGTTCTGATGAGAAAAATAATTTGAGCAAATTAAATGGGTTTCTATCCATAGTTTTAAAGTTTCTGGAGGATGGATCTTGACAGTAGAGGTTTTCATGTGCCTAATACAAGAAGTCCAATATTTAAGTTTTTCCTTAATTTTGATTCATTATTTATTATCCATGATATTTTCACATGATAAAATCTATGGATGTATTTAATTCTCAATTTGTTGATTAAATGGTATGTTTTTTTAGTTTCTCACCTTACTGTATTGATTTTTCCTTATCTAATTATTTGATTGGAATGTGTTTCCATTTATTTCATTTCAAAATTGTTTATGAACTTACTTCTTAGTTTTTTGGATTTTAAGGTATGAAAGTTCTATTATTTACTATGCCATAATTATTATTCTCATTGATTCAATATTGCTTCCACTATATTTTACCATTACCGATCATTTTATCTCACCCTTATTATTTTTCCTTCCCTAGGAATCTAAAAAGAATACTATGAAAGATATTCAGGGATATACTAGATGTAAGGTTATTATCCTTGAATTTATTTAAAAAAAATTATGTTGCAATTATTGGATTCATTTGTAATACAAGACTCATGTATATATCTGGTTTACCAAGACTACTAAACTCTCGGTCCTTCGGGATTTGATTCCTTATAATCATGCCAATATAATTGATAGTAGACACCAGATCTAGGCTATCTAGGGTTAGGTCGCTACACATATCATTCAAGAGAGAAAATAGTTCAGTAAAAATGGTGTTACTCCACCAATTTCAGCTTTTAAATTATATAGCTTCAGTACAGATGGAAATGTTGTTTACTTAGAGAAACCTATTTATAATGGATTCTGTGCACAACTCTTTAACTTCTCAAACAATTTTGGACTATCACAAAGTTCATCTTCAACTATCATTTTCATTTCCTCAATATGATCTTCATCATCATTCACACCTATAATCACATTGTCGGTACAATATTATTCATTTTCCACACTTGTAATCATATCAAATGATACATAAAACATAGTGTTATCCCAGTCACTAGCAACATTCTCTTTTTCACCATGTCTATTCCAACATTTATAACTTCAATAAATTATGTGACAGATCAAGTGTTCTTACAACTCTTCTGGAATAATTAGTCTTGAATAATAACAATGAAAACATGGCCAAAGGATTTGAGAAGGGTCATATGCATGATATTTTGAAAACCTAATGAACTCTTTCACCTCATCTTCATACTCTTTTTTCATATGATTTACATTATCTATTCATATCCATCCTATTTGATTTGGTAATATTAATATTTTAAAAAATAAATACGCAAAAGATGTTCAATTGAATATATATCTCATTCATTATTATTGAATGTAATAATAGAAAAAAATAAAAGCTATATTATTTGAAAAAAAAATTTCATAATAGAAAATATGGATATTGAATATAATAATGGTTTCAAAGAAAAATAAAAGAAATTATTATATTTTTTAAAGTATGTTCAATATTTACATTGAATTTATGAAAGTATAAAAATTTTAAACTATTGATAAATTGAAAAAAGTATATAGTTATAAAAGTACAAATTAAAAAAAAAATATATATATTAGTATATAAAATTATAGATGTATATAGAAGTATAAAATTATATATAATTTTTAAAATAATATATACTTTAAATAAATATACATAATTTATAAATATATATGAATTTATAAAACTATATACAAGTACATATATGTTATGAAAGTATAAATAATTTATAGAAGTATATTGTTTTATGAGTAACTTTAAAAAATAATTTTTGAGAGCATGATGAGAAGAATCTTTGAAACATTATTATTTAATAATCATAAATAAGGGATATTTTAATGGTTATAAATTTAATGTTTTGAAATGTGTATTAGAAGATATAAAATTGATGAAAGTGAAATGAAATGCCTTTTAAAGATTTTTAGGTTGTTTTTGAGAAGAACCTGCATCCATGAAATTGTTATAAAACTGTCATTTGAAAGAAAATGAAGTGAAATATTAATATTATAAAAGATGATACATCTTTATCATTTTGAAATATAAGATGTAGGAATTTTTTGTAAGAAATAAAATAGAAATGGCGGGAAAAGAGTCATTAAATTGGATGGGAATTATTCTTAATAATTTCAAATTTTATGATGAAAGTAATACATGAAAGAAAAATGATATAAAATAAAAATGTAATTTAACTTGTAAAGAGGAAAGTAATAATGTTAAAATTATTTTTTTTTCTAAAATTCAACATCTAATCCTTCAAAATTTCTCACAAATTAGTGTATAGAAGAAGTCACCCACCTTACTTATTTTACCATAGAGAAATCTCACATCTATAATTAATATACTAACCCTAATAATCCTCCTATTATAGCTAGTAAATAAATCCCTAATTATTCTTAACACATAACATTTTATTCCACAAATATCTATTATACGATTCACCTAAGAACCTGAAAGTGTTTTAAAAATTAGTGTTTTGTGTGGTGTCAAGTGGAAAGGATCACTGGTGTGGGGTGACACCAACAGTGATAAGAATACTTCGACACCAATATGACATCACTATTGATTGAATTCCACCTGATTTCATATAAAGTGGTTGAATTCTATCGTCATATTTGATATTGGACAAAGAGATGCGGGAATTGTTAACCCCTTTAAAAAATGTAGTCATTCTACTACCTTACTCATTACCCTATGCTCAGATATATTTCGCCACACTTTCTCACACCCCAAACATTCAACCCCTACTACACACCACTTGATCTAACCATAATCACCACTAAATAAATCATGTTATTACACTAGGACAACCAAACATACAAAAGAAGACCCTAATATCCATCCAGAATTATGACAACAATTATGCATCAACCCAATAACAATCAAGAAAGGTCTTGTACAATAGTAAAAAGAATGTATCCCTTTTGAAGCTTAAAAAACATATTATGTAATCTTCAAACAACACAGGAAAATATATTATGTATCATCTTCTACCTTTAAAAATATCTTTTTTTTATTTTTAGAGGTGAGGGAAATTATGTTATGTATTACTAAAACTAGGTAAAAATAAATTATGTATAAATCAAACTTTATACGTATCAGATAAATATATTGCATATGGCCCTTCTTTTTATATCAACTAAGTAAGGTATCATATATATCAGCTCAAGGGATATTACATATTCTTTGAATGTGTTAGTTATCATTTTACTTTTCTAAATTTAGTCTTCAAAATAGAGAAATTTTTTATGTATTCTTTGAGATATGTTATATATTCCCCACCTTTTTCAAATTCAATCAACACCATAAGGAATATCTTATATATAATCATTGTAAGATCATATGTATACATGTACGTTCATTTACTTTATCATATATATACATCTAAGTATGACATATGTATTCACATAACATATCAAGACATATATATATTTTTCTCCCATAGCTACAAAAAAAATATTTTACCTTCAACATAACAAAATGAATAAATATAAGCACTTAACCAATAATTTTGATCAAAAAATCAACAAGATCATATAACTTCACAATTTCATGAATTTGGAACAACATTTAGAAAATTCATTTAAATGACCCTTTAACTAAAAAATATCATATAACTTAATTAGTAAGTAAATATGAGGAAATAAAATGATTAGAATATGACAAAAATTATAATTAATTTTTTCCCAATGATATTTGCTCCACTAGAGGTGAGTAATGAAAATCATACAAAACCACCAATCACATATCTCATTGAATAAATAGCTTCCCATAAAATAGTACCCATTGCTTGACATTCTTTTTCCACACCTCAAGAGTATCACCATGAATAAAAGAATCTCTCCAGAATACTATATCATGATCCTTCAGCCAAAAGTCCTATATTTATGACTATATTAGTTAAAATTCATTCCATAATAACTCAAGCGTCCTTTGGGAAGATATACCTTAGATTTGGAGAGGGTTCAATAGTAGTGGTAGGGTTTGATGGTAGTGGAGGCAGTGGTCAGTAGTAGCATTGGTCAGCAACGGTAGGGTTTTGTGGTAATGGTAGGGTTTAGTAGCAGTAGAGACAAAAGTGACGATAGTAGGGTTTGGCGGTGGTAGCGATGACAACGGTAGGGTACAACGGTGACAAAGGATGGGTCCCATGAAAGATTTAAAGGTATGAGATAAGGAGACCCTGTTAGGGTTATTTTTATAACATCAGGGAAGACTTTTATCACTGTTTTCAAAAAAGAGATGATAAAACACATCTTTATTAGTGGGTTTTTAGCGGTGATAAAGATACACGTTTATCAGTGCTAAAAAAGCGATGATAAATATCTAATCTTAGTAATTTATTTATATTTTTATATTTATTTATAAAATTATATACATAATAAATATAAATATATATATTTTTATAATTATAACCATAAATAAATAAATAATTATTTATAAATATATATTTTTAATAAATATTTTTATAAATATTTTTATATATTTATAAATATTTTTATATTTTATATAATTATATATAATTATAGAATTATAAATATTATAAATATATTTATTATAATTTAATAATTATTTTAATAAATCAATATTTATTTATAATTATAATTATAAATAAATATATTTATTATAATTTTATAATTATTTAAATAAATAAATATATAAATATATATATTTATCTTAGGTGTTTGGGGGTACAATTACATTAAACACACACACACCACACGCACATGCCGTAAAGGTAGGGCATAGCCCCCCAAAGGGATAACCCACCCATCAAGCCCAATTTATTGAATACATGGCCCGTAGACCCAGTGGGAATGAAGCCCGTTACATGGACCATAGGCCCAATGAGCATGAAAGCCCAATACATGGTCCAAAAGGCCCAAATTTATTGACCCAAAGGCCCACTAGTGAATAACACTACTATAGTACCTGGATTTCTACAGTGTTGCCACTACTACAGTGCTCACTACATTGCCCGCCACTGCTATAGTGCCACTAACCAATAATTCTTCCACTACTACAGTATGCTACTGTTCTGCTAAAATACCTACACCCAATGGGTTTTGAACCCCCATTTTGATGTAGTATTATAGGGTCCTCACTACTAAGCCAAGCCCCAACTAAAAACTTATTTATGGGTCACACGCTTGGGCCCATTGGGGGCTCTACCAAGCCAGTGTGTTCTGCACATTCCCTAGCTAAGAAATGCCATTGAATAGCCCTGTTCATAATATGAACAATGTTTGATCCTGGTGAGACTCGAGCCTGAGCCAGTTCCCCTAGACAGCGAGATGACCCAACCGGTGAACCACTCAACCTACACCATGGGGGTTATATATATATATATATATATTTATTTATAATTATAATTATAAATAAATATATTTATAACTATTTGTATATAATTATAAATATCTTTATATATTTATAAATATATTTATATAAATATATATATTTATAAAATTATAAATAAAAAATTTATAAAAATTTATATATAATTATAAATAAATATAAATAAATATATTTATAAAATTATAATAAATTTATTTAGTGTAATATTATAATTATGTAGTTATAAATTCATATAGTTATAATTATAAATATAAATAAATATATTTAAAAGGTATTTATATATAATTAATAATTTATACTTATAAATATAATAAATATATTTATTGTAAATTTATAAGTATTAATGGGAACATAATAAGTTCATTGGTATAACATGAATGAACCATACCTAGTAATGTATAGATCATAAAAAATGAGTCAACACATATATGACAATTATGAATAATAAGAGTGTCAATATAAATGAATATTCATGAGTCATGAATATAATATATGGATGCATCGTCATAATATAAGTAATATTAACATTTGGAACAAATAAACCCATAATCATGTCCACAAATAAACTTATGATCATATAGTGTCAATTATACTCATGCATTATTATATAAACATAACTAACGACAATCATGTTCATGAATATCATCATTATCTCATGATATATATATATATATATATATATATTGATCAAATTCATTAGAGACATATATTTATTTATAATTATAATTTTAAATAAATATATTTAAAAAGTATTTATATATAATTATAAATATATAATTATAAATATAATAAATAAATATTTTATTTTAAAAAAAATTATTATAATTTCATAAATATTTAAATATATATATATATTTATAATATTATAAATACTTTTTTTAAAACAATATATATATATATATATATGACTTTTTTTTAAAAATATATTAATATATCATATTTATACTTTTTATGAACATGGTTTTTTACTTAATGTATATAAATTAACATTGTTTTTGAATGTAAATATAATAATTATATATATATATATAATAATAATATTTTTTTATTGAAAACTGTTATCAGTGCTAAGAATAGCGCTGATAAAGATAACATTTATCAGTTCTAAAGAAAGCACTGATAAAATCCACCTTTATCATCTCTTTTAGCTAGTGTTGATAACAATGAGGCTTTTATCAGTGCTTTTTGTTTAGCACTAATAAAAGTAGGGGAATTCTTTGCACTGATTTTTTATAGTGAAAGATAAATAGGAGAATGGAGAAATGATACAACTCAAGCTATACATAGGATTAATGAGTTATTTCCCCTAGGGACAAGGTTGGTTTATCACCGCTCGATAAACCAACTAGTAGATAAAATCTCATAAACATATCACATATTTATTTTATTTTGTTTATGCATGGTTAAACATTTATTTATATGATGCATGGTTTATTTTTTATTTATTTAAATACTATCACATAAATTAAATAAAGTTTCAATCATTCCATGGTAAAATAAAATGATTTATATGAGATATATTTTATCATTTATGACAAATTAATTGTGCCAGATCTCACATAAAGTAACTAACTAGTATACAAAGATAAAAAAAGAAATATTATAGTAATATGTGTGTAAATTATTTTATCACACATGGTTAATTAATTAATTAAGATCCACATAATATTAAAAAACATGTGAAAAATGAAACAATAGATGTTTATGCATACGTTACAAAAAAATCCACAAAAAAATATTAAGCTAGAAAACACCTTCCATTATGCATGTTAAAAAGAAACCATAGTTTAAAGTACTTGTCTAGCCCTCATCATAGTGATTTAAATTATCAGGGAGTTATATTGAAAATATTGGCTCGACTTAACCAAGCTATAATCAAAGTTTGACCGCCTTAGGAGGAATTATTGTAATTTATAGGTAAGTGTTGAGGAAATCAGAGTTTAGGATTTCAGAATTAGGGCGACCACTCAGTATATTAAGGGGTTTCAGGTTAATTTTATTATAAGGTAATCCCTATTTAAATACATCTTGCTAATTTGAAAAGGCCTTATTTTATATTATTTGAAAGGGAAATATTGATACCTTCCACTTGAATATATGAGAGAATGGATATTCAAAATCCAATGATGAATACTATTGGGATTTGATAAAATAGTGGGTAGTATAATTAAATTAATTACATTAGATATCGGTAATTTAGATAAAGTATTAAAACATACTTTTATTTTCTATAGAAAATGGATAGCAATTTGACCTCATCACTTCCCCTACAATATTTTTAGGATAAATATAATCTCATTATTAGAGAAAACTTCTAGGAGTGGTGCAGATGCTTGAACATTTTACTATGCTAAGAGAGGAAATTTTATGTACCAAAATTCTCTATTCCCACTGATCCCTATGAGAAGGAAAGAGAGGAGGAGAAAAATGTGTTCTGGAAACATTTATATGACGCATTATATGTTCAATGTCTTATTTTATCATCCATGACTAAAGAATGATACAAGCTTCATGAATACATGAATACGTACTCCATGCCATCTTATCTTTATGATCTATATCAAGAGAAAGATATACAAGAAAAGTATGAAATACCCAAGGCACTCTTTTTGTTCATGATAGGAGAATGAGTTCCAGATGGACCTCATATAGTCAAGATGACTGAATACATTGAGAATTTTAAAATTCTTGGATAAAATATTTTTTTTAACCCAAGACACCCTGAGAGGGGAGGGGTGAATTATGGTATCAAATTTTATTTTTTATTTTTAGGATCTTGTTATCATGTTGGTAAGAACTTGTTAAACCTGTTAAATTTATTCATATATCCACCATAATAACATATGTAGATATTAAAATAGAAGTCAACAATTAAATTGGTTCACCACAAAGAGATAATCTAAAGAGAATACACTAGTGATGTTTTGGTCATACTATAATACACTTTTCTTTAATAGTGTTAGTGAATTACAATTTTTGTTCATGGTCACTCCATTCTAGGCACACTACCTTTTCAAAGAATTCAGGGATAACACACTACCACCCTCAGATCACTACTGCTGACTAGTACTTTCTCACTACTTTAGATGAATTTTTCATTAGTTTAAAGACTTGAAGGTCTCATTCAAACATTTATAAATGCTTATTGAGAATTTCATCATTAAGTCTTGAGAGGGATACTCCAAATAATCCCTTAATTTTTTCTCAGGTAGTTTTTCCAAGTCACTGGTTTCATCCAGGTTACCTTCTCTTAAGTCTATGTCTTCACCAAGGTTTTATTTGACCAAGTTATTGGCCTCATGCAGGTAGTTTTCTCTGGCCCCTTTTCACTTCTTTGGTGCACTTATGTTAATTATCTCTAGTTCGTTCATGCAACCCCATTTCTTAGGTGAGTTCTCCCAATTAGGTTTTCCCTACTGTGTTCACTTTCCCCTATTCATAAAAATCAGTTCGTACTACACCTTCTCTTTATGCTATTTTCTAAACTCGGTTCATGATACTCTTTCACTCTACCCCATTCATGATTTTATATTCACACTACTCCTTTGTAGATATTATTCGATCAAGTTCTATTTCCTCAAGTGATAATTATGTGATGAGAGAGACTCTTAATCCTTCTCCTAAATTTCTTTAACTCCAAATGAGAGGATTAACCAAATATTTATAGGAAAACCCCTATATTCACTTATATTTAAGCTCTAAACTTAATAGAACATCATTCACTCAACTCTAAATTCACAACACCTGACCAACATGAAAC
This sequence comes from Viscum album, assembly GCA_963277665.1. Taxonomy (NCBI): domain Eukaryota; kingdom Viridiplantae; phylum Streptophyta; class Magnoliopsida; order Santalales; family Viscaceae; genus Viscum; species Viscum album. Next base: position 1,176,391,294 of record OY728143.1, read on the forward strand.
ACGCATGCGACACTTTTCTCTACAAGAACATGATTTTTGTCTAAAAATACATGATAAAGACACCTAGACAAGAATGTAACCTCACTAGTGTATGATGACTAGTGCAAATTCACTCATACCAGTGAAAAAAATTATGTTATTTCAGAATAAATGTAACACCCCAAGATTCTACGGTACACTTCTCTTTGAATAATACAGCAGCGTGTGTTGTACACAACTTTGAGTTCTAACACACACCACGACCAATCAAAGTAGCCGTTATGAATAGAAATAACCACTTTTTGAAATTTTATAAATTTTATCTCTCAAAATTGACTTCATTTTTGGATTCGGAATATCGAAATTTTCATAGGGTGAAATTTTGGTACTTTTCGGATAACTCTCATATTTTGATGAATAGTGAAAATTACTTAATTTTAATTAAAACAACTTTTTTAATCGAAATAATTAATAGTGATAAATTATGAACTTGAGTGGTTTTAAATTATATTTAGAATATATTTTTACCATTTAATCCAATGTTGGTCATTGGACATAATTTCACATTTAAACCGAACATAAACAAGTGTCAATCTTTTGATAGTTATTGTTTCTTAAAAACATGCTTTTTGTTTTAACAGCGGGAATTAATTTTAAATTAATAAATGAAACTTCTATGTTTTGAATTTGGTAAAATATACTTTATTATTGAATTCGTAATATCAAAATTAGCTTAGGGTAAATTTTTGGTATTTTTCTGAAAACTTTCAATTTTGAATGAATAGTGAAAAACACTGAATTACTGTTTAAAACCGTCTTTTTATTTAAATAATTATTTATATTATTTAAATTTATTTTGGGTAAAAATAAATACATAATACCTATATAAATTAAATTTAATTCATTGGAGTCAGTTTATAATAATTTTAGATATATATAAATTTTATTGAACTTTTTCACCGTCTTTTACCCACCACCTAGGAGAATTTTCAAATTCACATAAAACTTAATTTTACCACTTATGTGAGTGGAATTTCAAAAATCCTAGAGACACGGTTAATATCAAGGAGTAAAATGTGGTTCAATAAGATAAAAATAATTTTTGAATAGTAACTTTTTACTTTTATTTACCACGGTAAAAAGTAAATAGGGTAATTAAGGGTAAAAATAATATTAATATTACCCTAACAAATGTCCTAATTCTATTGGAAAAGTTTTTATCGACCAAAAAAACCGTAGGAATAAAATATTATCATTTAGGACCACTTGGTTTAGATTAGGACATTTATTATTATTTAATTCAAAGAAGAGTTAAAAGAGTTAAAATCAAAGGTTATTTAATAAAACATTTTTAATATATGGTTATACATAAGATAAATTCGATTTTAAATATTCATTAGAAATATAAAAAGATTTCCTACATAATGGTATTTTATTTATAATTTTTAGACATTAAATAATTTAATTTATTTATGACACAATGGTGATGCAGTAATTACCTAATTAATGAAATATTAAAATAATTGATATTATAAATATCAAAATAAATATAATTTGAGACTTTTTATGAATTAAACTAATTTTATAAGTTAATATAACATATTATTATTGGTTATATAAATTGTTTTCTAAGTAATAATGCTGTTATAAAATTATCAAAAACAAAATACCCAATAGTGTCAAAATTGACATAAAAGAGTTTTTAAAACAAATATTATATTATTAATTGATATTAAATTCATAAAAATATATGGTTCGTCCAAGAGACTTATATAATGATATTTTTATCATTAATTGACCACTTGGGGGTTTCTTGGAGGTATATATTAATTTTATTAACTATATAATATAAAAATACAAAGTGACATGGTAAGTGTCAAACTAATTAACTAAGAGTTAAAACTAAAAGATAAGGTTAATATAATGACCCAAACCTGTCTAAATTCTATTGGTTGAGTGGTTTTCGACCCCTACCTAAATTAACCTTTAAATAATCCACTTTGGAGCCATTAGAAACCGAATATAAATTTATTATAAAATAATATTTTTAGCTCTTCCAAAGGTTCCCCTCACCCCTCTTATAAAAGGGTACTCCCCATTATCACTAATTCACACATTCAAAGCTTCTTGGATTGGCCAAACCCTGCCAAAATACTCTCTCAACTTCTCTAAATACAACCTAAAGGCCTTAGTTTGATCATAAATCCAACCTAAGGAGTACTTTTGATCAAATCAAAAGGAAGAACCCGAAGAAGAGGTAATGTTTTCACCACCCTTTTTCAAGTTCATTTCTTCTTCAACATCTTCTTTCTTTGTTATTCACATTCTAAAATAATAAGTCTAGTATATACTATATAATGTGATATAATTATAAATATGGTACAACCATATTCGGTATTCTATCCATCATTTGAATGACATGTCACCATACGTGCGTACATACGGCTTACCGTCTCCACGTCGTGGTATAATTGTTATTCAATATATTATTGTTTGGATGGGTATAATAATGACGTGTAATTCATGTAAATAATAAATATAACATGATAATGATTCTGTATATATGATATATCATCCAATTATATATTATATTAATATCAAAAGAATGATATTTTCGCTCGTGCGTACGTACGGATTACCGTCTCCACGACGCGATGAGATTCATTTTCAAGTTCACCATTCATTGACGATTATAAAAATATATATTACTAATAAGTATGTAATATATGACATAATAATGCTACAGGAAATATATATATATATTTATATATATAATTATTTATGTACTTACATATATCTTATTCAATACTATGTAAAAATGGAAACAACGTTTATGCGTACGTACGGACTATCGTCTCCATAAGTGGTATTTTCCATTTCATATATACATCTATTATAAATTTTTATATTCTAAATATATATGATAAATAAATCATGTTTTATATTTTGGAAGTATTTAAATCATGATCTATGTGATACAATCAAGAGTAACAAGTTAAAACACGTACGATAAAGAAAGCGATTATTACCCAAAATATTAATATAACATGGAAATTATTATTAAATAGGTAGTATAAAGTCATAAATGAATAATGTATGATATCATAAATATTAATATGGTTCTGGTATAATTTAATAACATACTATAGTCTTCATACAGGAGGATAAACGTACCCTCGACTAAAGGAAAGTGCAAGGTAAGGGGTTTTTATCTCACTCATTATTCCCGTGAGATTCATGGAATATCACCACTATTACCTTTTGTGTGGTGTATGTACTACCCATAATTGTATTCTATATGTAATAAAACTTAATTTATGTGTATTTACATATTCATTGTATGATAACTCTTTCATGGGTTGTATGTTTCGTAAGTTACCAAATTGGTAAGGGGTTTTTATCTCACTCCTTATTCCCGTGAGATTCATGCCATATCGCCACTATTACCTTTTGTGTGGTGTATGTACTTCCCATAATTGTATTATCTGTGTAATAAAATTTAATTTATGTGTATTTACATATTCATTTTATGATACCTCTTTCATGGGTTGTATGTTTTGTAAGTTACCAAATTGGTAAGGGTTAATTTTACAATCTCTTTATTATCTGAGGTTGTTTTTACATAAGTATCTACTGGGACATATTTATTATCCATGTCCATGTTTTATGAAAGAGTTTTCAAAGGGATTATTTTAAGGGACTTTTTACTAAAACATCATTTAAAATATTTTAAAGATTTATTCTTCTAAATCTTTCTCATTAATGTCCATGTATTCAAAATGGGTTTTTAGGATTTATTTATATGGACATGAATGTTTTTAAAATGTTAATTCCTTTCAAAAGTTTCAAATTGGTATGGGAAACTTTGATTCAAAAATGTCTTTAAATGAATTCTTTTCCAAATTGTGTGACTTTTAAATGATTTCAAAAAAAGAGATATTTCTCTCAAATAGTTTTGATTTCATCTATGTCAACATCCTTTGATAAATCTTACACTTGTTTGAAGTTGATTTATTATGATACAAATATTCCATATTGCATTTAAGGTTTTGTGATATGTTTGACTATGGATGAGTTATTTTTACGACATTAATGGTCTATGATTAATGTTTTGGCATTTCGTATGCTAGTTTTAATACGAATGTTTATGTTATATTTCATCCTCTTCTTAAGATGAATGTGTTGGACTAGTATGCTCCGGGTTGGGGTCCGGTTACAGCAGACCCTCCGTGTTGGTGTCCAGTTATTAGAGGCACTCCGGGTTGGTGTCCGGTTATTAGAGGCACTCCGGGTTGGTGTCCAGTTATTAGAGGCACTCTGGGTTGGTTTCCGGTTATTAGAGGCACTCCAGGTTGGAGTCCGGTTACAGCGGCTCTCCAGGTTGGGTTCCGGTTACAGTTATCCCTTAGGTCTTGGCACGAGGCCTTGACACAGAAATTAAAGTTCGGCATTATGCATTCCATCATTATGAAAGTGGATAGTGATATTGCATGTGATTATTATACTAGTAGAATATCCATGTGAATAAGTAAATGGCATTAATTCATTTTATTTTTTTCCGTATTATGCTGAAGTTCAAGTTTTAAAGTATTTTGTTTTAGTTATACATTTCCTTAAATGTTTATGATTATTTATGAAAGTTTCCACTGTATTGTTATCCTTACTGAGAATCTGAGCTCACCCATTTCTATGTTTTATTTTTCCCAGGATTCCAAGAAGTGTATAGTGATTGATATTCAGGGTTATGACAAGGGAATAATGGAATTCGTGAAGTATTATTTATGTTTTTTTGTATGTTATGAAGTATAATGTAACATTCATGTATGTAATCTATTTTCCAAGACTACTAAACTAATCAGTCCTTCGGGACTTGATTCCTTGTAATCATGCCAATGTATTAAAATAATGCACTAACTCTGGGTTACTAGGGTCGGGGCGTTACAGTTGGTATCAGAGGATGTTTAGAAATAACCTTGGAAACTAGATTTAGATAAACTCTGATTAGAGCACATTACCCTAAGATAGACTTTGAGGATTAGTATATAAGAATTTCCTAGAATTTTGGTAATGTAGAGATTTTGTGAGTTTTCCAAAAAAATACATCCCTGTCTGGATACGAGCAGGTAGAGGTGGCTCTGGAACATATGTACCTAGGGATAAAACCCGAAAACACCACTTTGAGCTAGACTCGAACGGGAACTGGTGCACGAAACGGGGCCTTGCTGCACTCTTGGTTACGACACTCCTAGGGGATATGCTTAGGATAATTCTCATTTTCTTTACAAACCGCTATGAAGGGTTTGTGAGTATATACCTCCTCAAAGAAAACATTTTTGAGATTATGGATTATATCCATAAACTATTCAATTTATGTTAGGTATTTTACATGTTTGGAATTATTCATTGAAATTCATAAACTGACCTAGTTTATGCCATTATATAGAAATGGCGCCCACTAGAAGGAATGTGAACTCCAGCAACACGTATGATCCAAAGAATAAGAAGGATCATATCTTTCATGGTATTAAGCCATCATTTAGAAGGGAAATAGTCTCCCACGTATTATCATCATATGAAGAAATAGTATCATGTGTTGATAAGATAAGTAAAGAGTTCCTTGAGTCCTATGGATTTTAAGGGAAGCAAGAGAAGAATAGGATGGAAGAGAGAAAGATGGATAAAGGGGAGAGGGAAAAGAAGAATTTTCCCATATGTGATAACTGTGGGAAGAAAAACCCTGGAACTTGCCTGAAGGGAATGGGAGTTTGTTATAAGTGTAGAGAAAAAGGACACCTTGTACGTGACTGCAAGGGTAAGAAAAAGGTTTCAAATGTACAATGCTTCATCTGCAAGGAGTTGGGACACTACATGAAACAATGTCCCAGTCATCAGACTATGCCGCAAATGATGCTATTGGATAATAATCAAGTTACGATACTACCACATATGAAGAGGAATGACTAGTGTTCTTATGTTGTTATTTTAGAATTATTTCATTGAAGTGTCATTTTAATGATGTACTGGAAATAAATAAGTATTTCACTGCAATACTATTTCATTGAGGATTTGAGATTTTATGGTACTAAGAAATGTGACTCTACAGCGAGTTAAAATTTTTGGAAATTACATGGTTGAAGGAAAGATAAACCTTAATATGGTTCTAATATTGAGGTACTAATTTTGGAAAAAGATATGGTTGATTTGGGTAAATTATATTGGATATTCTTGATTGCCTTGAAACTGATTAAAGATTTGTATATTCCATTATTTTTGGGGTTTACAACATTTTTGGATGCATGAAGTATATCCAGTATTCTATAAGGAATAAGGGAGCATGAATGTAATCAATAAGGTTTTATGGTAATTCAGGATGTTTCGGTGTTTTAAAATAATACATGATGAAGGTATTCACATGATATTACGGGGTAAAAAGGATCTACATTATGTTTACCTATCATATAAATTTTGGACTGAGAGTTTACAGAAGTATTTTGGATAAGTCTAAAGGTTGGAAGGGATTAAGTTTGAAAGGTTATTTTTGGATTTTTATAAAAGGACAACACACAGACCGTGTGATGACCCGTTGCGTTGGACAAAGCTGCGGGAATCAAACCCACAACCATAGTGCAATTGGGATTTATTGCCTACCACTAGACTACGTGAAGTTCCTGGATGGTATAATGTAGTTTTTTTAAGGGTCTAATATGTGAATTATAAATTCATTATATTTGGAACCCTATACGATTAGGATAAATAGATTATTTTTGAGTTGTATTATGTTTTGGGGTGAAAGATGAGTTTGTGGTAGAAATTTATTAATGGATAAAACTCTAATTATAAAGTAAGTATATCTCCTTATGATCTTAGACAATCTCATAAATAAATTCCTCAACATTAAGAAAAGGAACTTAGAACAAAAATTTTGTCCTAGATGGTACCTTAGATCATCACAAATTTATGGCTTTGGGATTGTTGACCTTTTCCTAGCCATGTTCTCTACCACTCTCCATCAGATATTAATGGTTAGATTTCTCTTCCATATCCATATTTTCCTACATGGAACCCTAGTATGTGTTATTTTCGGTAACCTTCATACTTGCCACTCTTTATTTTCAATAGAGGCCTCATTAATCCATTTTTCGATGTGGGATATCAACTAAGATATTTTGAAATGTCAACCCCAAGTTTCCAATACCGAGTATAAATTGTGAGGACGCAATTTATTGAAGGAGGGGATAATGTAACACCCCAAGCTTCTACGGTACGCTTCTCTTTTAATAATACATTAGCGTGTGTTGTACGCAACTTCGAATTCTAACACACACCACGACCAATCAAAGTAGCCGTTATGAATAGTAATTCCCACTTTTTGAAATTTTATAAATTTTATCTCTCAAAATGGACTTCATTTTTGGATTCAGAATATCAAAATTATCCTAGGGATAAATTTTGGTACTTTTCAGATAACTCTCATATTTTGATGAATACTGAAAATTACTAAATTTTAATTAAAAACAACTTTTTTTAATCGAAATAATTAATAGTGATAAATTATGAATTTGAGTGGTTTTAAATTATAATTATAATATATTTTTACCATTTAATCTAGTTTTTCTCATTGGACATAATTTCACATTTAAACCGAACATAAACAAGTGTCAATCTTTTGATAGTTATTGTTTCTTAAAAACACGTTTTTTGTTTTAACATCGGGAATTAATTTTAAATTAATAAATGAAACTTATATGTTTTTAATTTTGTAAAATAGAATTTATTATTGAATTCGGAATATCAAAATTATCTTAGGGTAAATTTTTGGTATTTTTCTGAAAACTTTCAATTTTTGATGAATAGTGAAAAACACTGAGTTACTGTTTAAAACCGGCTTTTTATTTAAATAATTATTTATATTATTTAAATTTATTTTAGGTAAAAATAGATACATAATACCTATATAAATTCAATTTAATTCATTGGAGTCAGTTTATAATAATTTTAGATATATAAAAATTTTATTGAACTTTTTCACCGTCTCTTACCCACCACCGAGGAGAATTTGCAAATTCACATAAAAAATAATTTTACCGCTTCTGTGAGTGGAATTTAAAAAATCTGAGAGACACGGTTAATATCAAGGAGTAAAATGTGGTTCAATTAGATAAAAATATTTATTTAATAGTAACTTTTTACTTTTATTTACCACGATAAAAAGTAAATAGGGTAACTAAGGGTAAAAATAATATTAATATTACCTTAACACATGTAATAATTCTATTAGACAAGTTTATATCGAACAAAAACAACCTTAGGAATAAAATATTATCATTTAGGACCACTTTTTTTAGATTAGGACATTTATTATTATTTAATTCAAAGAAGAGTTAAAAGAGTTAAAATCAAAATTTATTTACTAAAACATTTTTAATATAGGGTTATACAAAAGATAAATTCTATTGTAAATATTCATTAGAAATATAAATGTATTTTCTAAATAATGGTATTTTATTTATAATTTTTAAATATTAAATAATTTAATTTATTTATGACACAATGGTGATGCAGTAATTACCTAATTAATGAAATATTAAAATAATTGATATTATAAATATCAAAATAAATGTAATTTGAGACTTTTTATGAATTACACTAATTTTATAGGTTAATATGACATATTATTATAGGTAATATAAATTGTTTTTGAAGTAATAATGCTGTTATGAAATTATCAAAAACAAAATACCCAATAGTGTCAAAATTGACATAAAAGAGTTTTTAAAATAAATATTATATTATTAATTGATATTAAATTAATAAAAATCTAAGGTTTCTCCAAGAGACTTATATAATGATAGGTGTATCATTAATGGACCACTTGGGGGTCTCTTGGTGTTATATAGTAAGTTTATTAACTATAAAAATATAAAAATACAAAGTGACATGGTAAGTGTCAAACTAATTAACTAAGAGTTAAAACTAAAATATAACGTTAATATAATGACCCAAACCTGTCTAAATTCTATTGGTTGAGTGGTTTTAGACCCATACCCACATTAAACTTTAAATATTCCACTTTGGATCCATTATAAAACGAATATAAATTTATTATAAAATAATATTTTTAGCTCTTCCAAAGGTCCCCCTCACCCCTCTTATAAAAGGGCACTCCCCCTTCTCACTAATTCACACATTCAAAGCCTCTTGGCTCAGCCAAACCCTACCGAAATACTCTCTAAACTTACCTAACTACAACCTAGAGGCCTGAGTTTTATCATAAAGCCAACCTAAGGAGCCCTTTTGATCAAATCAAAAGGAAGAACCCGAAGAAGAGGTAATGTTTTCACCACCCTTTTTCAAGTTCATTTCTTCTTCAACTTCTTCTTTATTTGTTATTCCCATTATAAATAATAAATCCATTATCTACTATATAATTTGATATTATTATAAATATGGTACCACCATATTCAGTATTCTATCTATCCTTTGAATGACATGTCACCATACGTGCATACGTACGACTTACTGTCTCCACGTTGTGGTGTAATTATTATTCAATATATTATTATTTGGATGGGTATAATAATGATGTGTAATTCATGTAAATAATAAATATAACATGATAATGATTCTGTATATATGATATATCATCCAATTATAAATTATATTAATGTCAAAAGAATGATATTTTCGCTCGTGCGTACGTACGGATTACCGTCTACACGACGCGATGAGATTCATTTCTAAGTTCACCATTCATCGGCGATTATAAAAATATATATTACTAATAAGTATGTAATATATGACATAATAATTCTACTGTAAATATATATATTTATATATATAAGTATTTATGTACTTACATATATCTTATTCAATACTATGTAAAAACGGAAACAACGTTTATGCGTACGTACGGACTACCGTCTCCATAAGCGATGTTTTCCATTTCATATAAACGTCTATCATAAATTTTTATATTCTAAATATATATGATAAATAAATCATGTTTTATATTTTGGAAGTATTTAAATCATGATCTATGTGATACAATCAATAGTAACAAGTTAAAACACATACGATAAAGAAAGGGATTATTACCCGAAATATTAATATAACATGGAAATTATTATTAAATGGGTAGTATAAATTCATAAATTAATAATGTATGATATCATAAATATTAATATGGTTCTGGTATAATTTAATAACATACTATAGTCTTCATACAGGAGGCTAAACGTACCCTCTACTAAAGGAAAGTGCAAGGTAAGAGGTTTTTATCTCACTCCTTATTTTCGTGAGATTCATGCCATATCTCCACTATTAACTTTTGTGTGGTGTATGTACTGCCCATAATTGTATTATCTATGTAATACACTTTAATTTATGTGTATTTACATATTCATTGTATGATAAATCTTTCATGGGTTGTATGTTTCGTAAGTTACCAACTTGGTAAGGGGTTTTTATCTCACTCTTTATTCCCATGAGATTCATTCCATATCGCCACTATTACCTTTTGTGCGGTGTATGCACTTACCATAATTGTATTCTCTATGTAATACACTTTAATTTATGTGTATTTACATATTCATTGTATGATACCTCTTTAATGGGTTGTATGTTTCGTAAGTTACCAAATTGGTAATGGTTAATTTCACAATCTCTTTATTATCTAAGGTTGTTTTTACGTAAGTCTCTACTGGGACATATTTATTATCCATTTCCATATTTTATGAAAGAGTTTTCAAAGGGATTATCTTAAGGTACTTTTTACTAAAACATTATTTAAAATATTTAAAATATTTATTCTTCTAAATCTTTCTCATTAATGTCCATGTATTCAAAATGGTTTTTTAAAGATTTATTTATATGGACATGAATGTTTTTAAAATGTTAATTCCTTTCAAAAGTTTCAAAGTGGTATGGGACAATTTGATTAAAAAATGTCTTTAAATGACTTCTTTTCCAAATTGTGCGACTTTTAAATGATTTCAAAAAAAGAGATATTTCTCTCAAATAGTTTTGATTTCATCTATGTCAACATCCTTTGATAAATTTTACACTTGTTTGAAGTTGATTTATTATGATACAAATCTTCCATATTGTATTTAAGGTTTTCTCATATGTTTGACTATGGATGAGTTATTTTTATGCCATTAATGGTTTATGATTAATGTTTTGGAATTTCGTATGCTAGTTTTAATACGATTGTTTTTGTTATATTTCATCCTCTTCTTAAGATGAATGTGTTGGACTAGTGTGCTCCGGGTTGGGGTCCGGTTATTAGAGGCACTCCGGGTTGGTGTCCGGTTATTAGAGGCACTCCGGGTTAGTTTTCGGTTATTAGAGGCACTCCGGGTTGGTGTTCGGTTATTAGAGGCACTCCGGGTTGGAGTCCGGTTACAGAGGCTCTCTGGGTTGGGTTCCGGTTACAGTTATCCCTTAGGTCTTGGCACGAGGCCTTGACATAGAAATTAAAGTTCCGCATTACGCATTCCATCATTATGAAATTGGTTAGTGATATTGCATGTGATTATTCAACTAGTAGAATATCCATGTGAATAAGTAAATGGAATTACTTCATTTTATTTTTTCCATATTATGCTGAAGTTCAAGTTTAAAATGCTTTTGTTTTAGTTATACATTTCCTTAAATGTTTATGCTTATTTATGAAAGTTTCCGCTGTATTGTTATCCTTACTGAGCATCTGATCTCACCCTTTTCTATGTTTTATTTTTCCCAGGATTCCAAGAAGTGTATAGTGATTGATATGCAGGGTTAATCCAAGGGAATAATGGTGTTCATGAAGGATTATTTATGTTGTTTTTTATGTTATGAAGTGTAATGTAACATTCACGTATGTAATCTATTTTCCAAGACTGCTAAACTAGTCAGTCCTTCGAAACTTGATTCCTTGTAATCATGCCAATGTATTAAAATAATGCACCGACACTGGGTAACTAGGGTCGGGGCGTTACAATAAACATCAAATTTTCTTTGGATTTTCACATAAAAAAATCTGGAAAACACTGGAAAACATCATAACTATAAACCATCTCTCTTTCCATTAAACTTCTTCATCAATTCAAAAAAGGATTGAAAATAAACCCAACATCAATCATCATATTAAATCATTGTGGTTTCAACCCTATTCCCCTTTGGGTTTTTTGTAAATCCAATGTGAAATTTAATTTGACAAAAACTTCATACATCATTTGGATAGTAGTGAAATTACTCATTCATCACTCTAAGTCAACATGAGAAAATATCAATGTAGAAAATAAGATCTCAAGATAGAATTCTATGCGTCACTTTCATTCCTCATTCTATAACTACCCCATATTCTAGTATGATCAAACTTCAATCCTCTATTCTGTATGGATTATATCCCCTTTGACTTGAATACAATATACTCCCCCTAAATGCGAGAGCCTTCCTCTAAAACCAATTATTGAGAACTTTAATTTTATAACTTCTCTATTGAATTTCATGGTCAAACCCCTTTTAATATAAACCCAAGGTGACCTAATAAACATGAAACACACAAGATAAAGCGTTACATAACAATGGTGAGAGGGTGATATATGAATATTCTCAAGTTGAGGGAGGTGGTAGAACACTATGGTTCAAACGATGTTTCTCAAAAACTAGAGTGGCCAATTAATTTTTCAATATGTCTTTCACTTGTTCATTTATTCTAAAATGATCCACTATGATCACTAATTGCTCTAATTTTTCCTTAATAAAGTGATAACTAATCTCAATATTCTTGGTATAGGAGTGTTCTACTGAATTTTTCATGATATCATTCACACTCTTATTATCATAGAATATCAACATAGACCATTTGAATTCTTCAACAATATTATATAACTATTTTTTTCTTCTAGAAAAAATGAGTGCATGATTTGGTTATGAAAATATATTATTCTTTTTCTATGCTCATGAAGTACTTTCATAAATCAAATATAAAGATATAACTGAGAGTATAATAGATGTACCATATAATATGTTTAACGACATTGAGATGATATTACTTCATATTACTCTTAAAATGATCTTCTAAATATATTGAAAAGATAATATTCAGTCATATTGAAGTCAAATATAGTAAGATTATTATTATTCTTCTGCACAATGTGGGATCCAACTATTTCTCATCCTCATGATTCCAAAGTCTAGTTTCCACCATATTCAATGTTGAAATTAGTTTGGAATCATGCATATAAAATTTCTTCAGTAACTCTCTCACATAATTAATCTGAGATTAAAAAGTGTATATATCCTTATAAATCACTTTAATTCATAGAAAATATATAATCTATACAATCATAAACAAATAAAATTATAAACTCACCAGTCATGAAAACTCCTCTACAGATTTATGTTTGTTGTTGTCAAATATGATGTCATCAACATACACGATTACCATGAATTTTTATTCTTTTGATATCATCACATAGATATTGTAATCAACCCCACTACTTTTGGATTCTTGTTTTCTCAAGTAGGAGTAAAGTTGTTCATAAAATTCATATGGTGCCTATTTTATACCATACAAGGTTTTCTTCAACCCACACACCTTGGTTTTGGCACTTCCAATCAAGAAAATCACTGGTAGTTCAATATATATCTTCTCTTGAAGAAAACCATTAAAAAATTATATTTTAACATACATTTGATAAATCAAGAAGCCTATATTAATCTAAATAGAAAAGAAGATTTATATAGACTGAAGTATAGATACCGACATAAATATTTCACTAATTTCAACACCTCCAATATGTGTATAGCATTTTCACACCAAAAACACCTTATTTTGGATTTTGTTTCCACTTTAGCTGAACTTATTCTTAAAGACCCACTTTTTCCCAATCACACTGTGATGTTCAGGATTTTTCACAAGTTCCCAAGTATAATTTTTGTTTGTTTGATTTAGTTCCTTGGTAAAATCATATTTTTATTTTATTATGAAGGAAGATTGTGGCCACCGGCACACGACAGATGCATCCAAAGTCCCTAAGGGGGCCGGAAATGGTGTAATCCAAGAGCGTCCCCTTGTGAAAACGGCTTATAGACCATGGGGAGTGACCCAATACTATTGTAAATAACAAGCTCCTCCTCCTCCCTTCCCAAGTCGGCAAGCGCATCAGCAGCAAAGTTAGCTTCCCTCAAAATGTGATGACCATGATGGCCCTGACTCATATCCAAGGAGAACCTCTTGGATAAGTAGCAAAGAGACCATGGAACCTCAAAGCTGCCCTTGACCATATTGACCAAGGCCTCCGAATCAGACTCAATCGCTTTCGGATGCAACCCCAGCCTCTTGCACACATCTAGTATTTTGAGAAGGGCTCTCATTTCAGATTCCAGAGAGCTACCTGCCCCGAAAAAGGTGATGAATCCTGCCAAAACAGAGCCACTTGAATCTCGTATGAGTCCCCCGCCCTGCATCATCCCACTCTTATAAGAACTGTCGACGTTCAATTTCAACCCATGCAAGGGGTGCCTCAAACGAATCCATTTGCCACTCAGCCCGCCCGACGCCCCAACCGAATAAGTCTGATGGAAGAACCTGCAGAAGGAGGAGGCTGAGGATTGTCCACCTTTGATGACCGAACCCAGATCAGAACAAAGCGCCCTTTCCCACATCTAGAGGTACCGAACCGAGGGGTGAGCGCCCCTCCTCACCTGATTCCTTGCCTCCCAAAGAGACCAGCAGACGGAAACGAGAACACAGGCTCGGATTTTGGCCTCCATCGCATTGTCACCCACCCCGTGAAACCATGAGGTAAGGAACTCGTGGAGGGAAGCATGAGCCCAGCTACAGCTGAAATGGGGGGTGAACATGTACCAAAGATGGCCAGCCCACTCGCTCTGGAAGAACAGATGAAGCGTAGATTCTCTTCGCGGGTGCTCGCAAAAAATACACTGAGACACCAAGGGAATTCCCTTCCATTGAATATTTTCGTTCGTCGACAGCGCAGTATTCCTAATCCTCCAAACCAGAAAGCTCATTTTCATGGGGAACTCCTTGCACCAAATCTTGGAGGACCACTCGTCCAGAGTCTCCATAGTAGACTGGAGCTGGTTGAAATCCCGAACAGAAAATTGGCCCAAGGTTGACCTGGTGAAACAACACCTATCCACCTTGTTATTCAAGGTGATGCTCTCAAAGATCTCCCTCTGGTCCGGACTGAGAACGTCCTGGATAAATGAAGGATGGACACACACCTCCTTGAAGGATACCGCAGTGACGGGACACCCAGGGAAGAAGAGAGGAGCACCCGCCCAGTTCGATCTCCAAAAGCTAACGTTGCCGCTGCCAATAATCCAACGGGACGCTGCCTAAAGCACCTCCAAATGTGAAAGAATACCCTTATCCAGCTTAGACATGCTAGGACTTTGACGCTCTTATTGCCCGTCATCCCACCCAAACCTTTCTCTGAAGAATGAAGCCCATAAGGAATCCCCCTTGATAACCTCCCAGGCTAGCCACGCCTGTAAACCTTGCATGTTATTAAAAGTGTACCAGATCCCCACCCCGCCCTCATCGATAGGCCTTGCCAGCAGTCTCTAGGAGGCCCAATGGCATCGCCCCTCCTGGTTGGCATCCCAAAGAAACGCAGTGAAAATCTTCTCCATCCTTGCAAGAACACCCTTCAGTGCTCTCACGATGGAAAGAAGATGCATTGGGATGGATGTAAGCACATTGTTGATCAGTGCAACTCTCCCCCCAAATGATAGGAACTTTCTCTTCCAATTAATGATTTTCCCCATAATTCTGCTGATAATTCCATCAAAGAAATGGTTCCTTATACACCCGTAGGATAAAGGAATACCGAGGTAAATCATCGGGAATTTCCGCCTCTGACTATTCAAAATTTCCTGTATCCCTCTACAGCGGTGCCCTGAGCATTTATTAGAGATGAAAACATGGCTCTTTGCACCATTAATACCTTGTCCGCTCAAGTATTCATAAGTCTGCATGATCTCCATAAAACCATGCAATGATCGTCGCCACCCGTTCAGAAAAACCAGAATGTCGTCGGCGAACATGAGATGTGAAACCGCCTTTGACCCACCACAGATACAAAAGGTGTGGGGGCCACTCCCAATGTGGGGTGGATTTTTTAGCCAGAAGAGTCCTCTGCCAGCAAGGAGAAAGAGTCTTCTTTGGTGGGCATCAAGGTTGGCAGCCGACGTGTTGGACAGCAGCCGGTGGCAGTATGGAGGAAGTCTTCAGCGGTAGATGAACTACCCACCAAACTGAAGAAACATGGGTTTTGGTTCCTCTATATAATGGGATTAAAATCCCATGTATTGTAAGAGGTGTATGTGGTGTGTGTGAGCTGTGTATGTTGTAAATCTTCCGACGAGAACGGAGAGAATAAAACAGCCATGTTTCTCCTGTGGATGTAGGTAACTCGCCGAACCACGTTAAAAATTCCCGTATTGATCTGTTTGATCCTTGTTTTTGTGTGTTTGAGTAACTACGCACCTCCGCTACGCCCCAACAAGTGGTATCAGAGGTGAGGCGGAGCAAACTGAGGTGAACCACGTTAAAAATTCCCGTGTTGATCCGTTTGATCCTTGTTTTTGTGTGTTTGAGGTACTACGCACCTCCGCTGCGCCCCAACAAGTGGTATCAGAGGCGAGGCAGAGCAAACTGAGGTGAACCGGCGAGGCGACGTCAAATTTTCCGGTGACCGGAAAATTGAAAGTGTTCAGAAAATTTTTCCGAGGCCAGATTCGGGAAGAGGACGGCGAGACGATTCCAACGGTGCAAACGGTGAGGAAAACAGAGTTGAAACGAAGGAGATATGGCCGGTCAAAGTTTGGTCAAACCCGCGGGTGAACAGTAATCCCGTGCCGGAGAAGGAGGTACTGTTCACGCCGCCGGCGACAATTCCGGCGAGATTCCGACAAGAGCTCCAGCGTGCCACGTCAGCGGGTGATCTGGAACGTTGAACGTGTTTTGACCATATCTCGGTCAATTGGTGTCCGATTTCGGCGATCCAGGAGTCGATTCCGACTATTTCGACCGTTACGGAAACATCTGTATGGTTAGTTTTTGAAAAATAGCACTCTTTCAGGTGGTGATTAAAGGGTGTGACATCGACGGTGGTGATCACGTTTTGCGACAACGACGATGACAGGTGGCGGAGCACTTCCAAGATTTGACATCGAGAAGTTCGATGGTCGAAACAATTTTGGCTTGTGGAAAAGCACAGTGAAGGATCTTTTGGTGCAGCAGGGCATGATCAGATCGTTGATCGGAGAAAAGCCCGAGACAACTAGTGCCAATGATTGGGAAGAGCTCGAGATGTGGGTCGTCAGCACAATTCGGCTATGTCTAGAGAATGAGGTAAAGTATTCGGTGCTGGATGAGACATCACCGAAAGAGATCTGGAAGAAGTTGGAGCAGCAATATATGGCGAAGTCGCTCACCAACAAGTTGTTCCTGAAGAAGAAACTGTACCAATTGTGCATGGACGAGGGAGCGAATTTGTTGGATCATACCAATGAATTCAACAAGATCCTGACGCAGTTATTGGGGCTCGATGTGAAGGTTGAAGAGGAAGACAAAGCACTTTTGCTTTTGTCATCACTACCAAGCTCATTTGATGGGATTGTGACTGCATTGCTCGTGGGGAAGGAGACACTGAAGTTGGACGATGTGATGGCGTCGCTTCAAGATTCGGAAGCATTTCGAAGACCCATGACGCATTCAGGTGATCAAATCATGGCGATGCGAGATGATCAGCGTGGGAGGAGCCGACATCGACAGTCAGGAGGTAAAGAATGGCGGCCAAAATCTAGGGGACGTGATCCTAGCGAAATCGCATGTTTCTGGTGCGAGAAGAAGAGTCACTATAAAAGTGATTGTGGAGAGGGAAAACGGTACGTTGCTGGGAAGAAGAAAGTTGAAGAGGAGGATGTGAACATCACATGATTATATGCAGATGATGAAATCTGTGTGACAACGGGAAGCATGCACTCAGATGAGCGAGTTGAACGGGGAGAAGTGCAGTTTTATTACTGCAAAAGATACGGGCACATGAAGCGGGAATGCCGATTTCTAAAGAGGAAGAACGAGCGGGCTCAAAATCCAAAAGAAGAAGGATGGGTTCTGGATTCGGGGAGCTCGACACACATATGTATGATGAGAGGTACATTTGATACTTTTCAGTAGGTGCGAGACTCAGTGTGACTTGGTGATGGGTCAACATGCGATGTTCGAGGAGTCGGGACAGTGAAATTGAAGACACCCGATGGAGGAGTTCGTAAACTGGCTGACGTGAAATTCGTTCCGAGGATGAGGCAGAACTTGATATCATTGAGTAGGCTCGATGCGAGAGGGTTCAAGATTTCCATAGCAGGTGGAGTGGTGGAAGTCTCACGTGGGGATGCAATGAAGTTTACTGGGAAGGAGTCCCAAGGGTTGTATCTTTTGATGGGGACCACAATCAGCCTGAGCTCGAGTGAAGATGGTGGAAGTGTCACGTCGTCTGGCGTGAAGAAGCGTGTTCGATTTGCTGATGAAGTTTTCAACACCTGCAAGGAGACTGCAGGTCAAACGTCTACCCCAAATTGGTCGTGAGGGGGAGATTTGTGGGGGACACTCCTAATGTGGGGTGGATTTTTCAGCCGGAAGAGTCCTCTGTCGGAAAGGAGAAGGAGTCTTCTTTGGTGGGCGTCAAGGTTGGCAGCCGACGTGTTGGACAGCAGCCGGTGGCAGTATGGAGGAAGTCTTCAGCGGTAGATGAACTACCCACCAAACTGAAGAAACATGGGTTTTGGTTCCTCTATAAAATGGGATTAAAATCCCATGTATTGTAAGAGGTGTATGTGGTGTGTGTGAGCTGTGTATGTTGTAAATCCTCCGATGAGAACGGAGAGAATAAAACACCCATGTTTCTCCCGTGGATGTAGGAAACTCGTCGAACCATGTTAAAAATTCCCGTGTTGATCCGTTTGATCCTTGTTTTTGTGTGTTTGAGGTACCACGCACCTCCGCTGCGCCCCAACAAAAGGAACCACCCTTCCCTCTGCCATCCCTCTATGAAGGTTCCGAGAAAGCACATCCTGAGCAAGGACAAAGAGGCTTGGAGACAAGGGATTTCCTTTCCGCACCCACCGTACCGTCTTGAAAAAACCAAAAACCTTCCCCTTGATTGAGATAGACAGCCAAGGAGAAGAGTGGCATCAGAAGCAAAGACCACAAAACCATTCCTCAAAGCCCATCTTCCTCATAACCCGGATCATGAAACCCCACTCCATAGTATCATAATCCTTATCCATATCTACCTAGAAAATGACATTCAGCCCGACCGCCTTCTTGTTGATGTCACTGACCATTTCGTTCGCAATGACCATCGCCCCCCTGTATGCTACGGCCATGTATGAAACTGTGCTTCTCCCTTGAGACAAGCCGCGGTATCACACTGCTGAGTCGATGGGAAAGAAGACCGACCGGGATCTTGTAAGACATATTGCATAAGCAAATTGGCCTATACTGATTAATGCAGGAAGGGTCCTTGATCTTAGGAATAAGGACCACCCTGGAGGCACAAGTGCTTCTGTTAAGGGGGCCACCACGGAAGAAATCCTGAATGGCCTCCACCATGTGAGGCCCAACGATCTCCCATGAACCTACATAGAATGAGCCAGGAAACCCATCCGGCCTTGGGGCACTGTCCCGTGGCATCCTCAGAACTATCTCCTTAACCTCCGTTGCAGATGGAATAGCCCTCAAGCCCACGTTGTCGGTACCTTCCACCAACTGGGGAATGCATCCCATGAAGTAACCAGCCCCTTCCTCAGTACCTTGTGTCTGCCCGCGAGATCACCCACCGCCCAAAATTCCTTCAAAGTGCTCCAGAGCCATACGGCCAGCAATACCCACGTCTGAAGTGAACTCCCCGTTACCCAGGCAGAGGTTAAGTCTCAAATTTCTTTTTTTCCTTCAGGAAAGCGTGAAAAAAGGCGCTATTCCTGTCTCCCTCCTTAATCCAATGGACCCGAGATCTCTGTCGGTAGGATTTTTCCAGTTCAAGTAGCTTCTCATCCAGAAAGATACGTTTGTCACATAACACAGTAAACTTGTTCTCATCCCAGTTGTCCTGAAGCTCCTCCTCCATCCACTCTATGTCCCGCTGGATCCTATCCACCCCCGTACTATCCTGGGGTCTCTCGGCCAACCATGATTGAATATCCTTCTTTAAACGCCTTAAACGGTTAGAAAGACCACACCAAGCCCTCCCGAGTTCCTCCTGCTCCCACGAGTTCCTCACCAACTGCATGAAGCCCTCCACCCCATGCCAGCTACTAGAGTAATGAAACGACAACCCTGCAGCAGATTCCCTTCGAAGAACAACCAGGAGCGGGGCGTGATCTGAAAGTGAGCGGCACAAGTGTGTAACCAAATCCTGCGGGAAGGAATCCAAGCCTTTCTAGTTGGAAATACACCTGTCCAGCCAACTCCATATATGACTCGCGCCCCTACGGTTGTTACACCATGTAAATTTTCTATCGCTAAAACCCAAATCTAGCAGACCCGCCGCGACAAGAGAAGCCTAGAAGTCATGCATGCCACTGGTAATGTGTGAAAGACCTCCCCTCTTCTCGGAGCAATCAAGAATGGAGTTGAAGTCACCCCCTACGAACCAGGGAAGTCCACCCGATTGGAAGGAGGATAAAAAGCTCCAGAGGTCCTTCCTCCTCTCAGCCTCAGTACTGGCGTAAACAAAAGAGAAGAGCGTGACACCCTCCCCACCCGAGACCTTCGCATTAACGCACTGGTTCATAACACTGATCACTTC
The DNA here is from genome assembly GCA_963277665.1 of Viscum album. Classification (NCBI taxonomy): domain Eukaryota; kingdom Viridiplantae; phylum Streptophyta; class Magnoliopsida; order Santalales; family Viscaceae; genus Viscum; species Viscum album. Next base: position 1,176,412,098 of record OY728143.1, read on the forward strand.
AACTTCCATGTTCTTTTTCCAAAAGAGCCATATCTGTGAGTTTTCGGGACCGCCGTGCCAGGAGCTGCAACATCCAAGTTTCCTAGAATGGACCTGAAGATTACAAGGGTTCTGTTTGGGTTCAAAAATAACCACGATAGAGGTGAGGTGTTTCCTTACCTATGAGGCCATGAAGGTGCATTTTGCTTGCGCCCCCAAGCCCCGTGCGTTCCAAATCACCATTGAAACCATCAGGCAGGAGCCCTCTTGGCCTTTCGGCCGAGAAAACTGCCGGGAGCAGGAGCAAGAAGCAAACCCATCGAACGGGTGATAAGACCAAAAATGCCATCCCACTGAGCATACTTCACCGGGAACAGTTTCTTCACCAGAGGACCGACCACCTCCTCAGATAGGGAGAACCTTACCGGAGAAAGATGTATCGAGACACAAGGAGTTGAATCCCCTTGCAAGATGGAGACCAGCACCAAATGCTGCGGGGAGCATCGGGAAACCTCAAGCTCCTTGAGAATGCCCACTGGGTCAGCAGCACCTGGAGAAGAAGCCTTGAACGCTGTAGCTAGATCGCTACTCAAAAAGTGTTGAAGATAGTCCAAAACCAGCTGGTTCGAAATCCTCATAACAGGAGAGAGCGTGGAAAGAGACCTAGGATGCACCCTTGATGCCATAAATGAAAACCCGCAAAGCTCCCACGGATCCGGTAGGGACATCATAGCGGGTGCGGACAAAGGAGGTCCCATGTCCCCACCGAGGGGGACAGGCGACAGAGTAATCAGGTCCGAGGCAGGAATCGCAGGACCTGTGGTGCATTCCCCCACCTCAGACGTGCCAGTGATGTCAGAAAAGTCAGGCAGCGCATAAGGACCCTTCCCGCAATCTGAAAATGGAGAAGATCCCCCAACGGCTACCTTCGTCGGCTCGGGGGCCGGAACGTCCAGACCGGTTGGGCCAGGGCCACGACAATTAGAACTGGGGGCCTGGAACCCCGCCTTCCCTCGCTGACAGACCTCCTCCGAATGGCCATGAAGACCGCAGGACACACAAAACCTTGGGGAGCCTTTGAAGAAGAGCCTCTGCCACCACGTGAGGCCGTCCCTGGATCGAAGCAACAAGTGTGAAGGTAAACCCACCGAGAGATCTGTTGGAAATGCAAACCCATAACCATTGTTGGCTTTCCCATGCAGTGGCGGCTCAACTTCCCATGCGGTTTCTCTTCTCCATGCGGGTGCTTCTCCCCTTTCACTGCCTCTCCCCAAGCGTCCATTTATTTTTTCTTTTTCCCCAAGCATATCATTTAATAGCCTTGTTTTTTGTTCCTTCATTTAATGCTTCATCCGTTTATGTTTGTTTTTGGAATTTCCTATTAACATTGATGCTTTGTAGTATGTACTATAAGCCACTAGAAAATAAAAAAGCTTGCAAGCTCCATTGTGTGAAGTTTCCTCCTCCACTTTCTTTTTCCCCCTGTGAATTATTTGTTTCGGCTTTGTAAATCCATCTTCCACCAACAAACTGGTATCAGAGGCAGTTCGAAGGCATCCTCCAAATTCCGAATATGGCCACAACAATCCAGCCGCAAGTTCTGACCTTGTCTAAGGACAACTATGAGAGGTGGTGCATTCAAATGAAGGCATTGTTCGGGTCGCAAGAATTATGGGAGATCGTCACTGACGGGTATGTAGTACCCACTGCGGAGGAAGAAGCGGCCTTCACGAATGAAGAAAAGACGACCGTCAAAAATCAAAGGAAGAAAGACAACAAGGCGTTGTTCCTTCTCTATCAAGGGTTGGATGAATCGACGTTCGAAAAAATTGCTGAAGCAACATCGAGCAAGCAAGCTTGGGAAACACTTGCCACCATTTTCAAAGGAGTTGATCGTGTGAAGCGGGTCCGTCTTCAAACATTACGAGTGGAGTTCTAAGCGGCGCGAATTAAGGAAGGTGAGAGTATCTCGGATTACTTCTCATGCCTAATTCTCATTATTAACAATCTGAAAAGAAATGGTGAAAAAATGGAGGATATTCGAGTTATTGAGAAAGCACTTCTATCGCTCACAACCAAGTTTGAGCATGTGGTTGTGGCAATCGAAGAATCGAAAGATTTGGAAAAATTATCTATTGAAGAGTTGATGGGGTCGTTGCAAGTACATGAGTAGCAAATGCAGAAAAATGCGGGTTCAACAATAGAGCACGCCTTAGAGTCCAAGCTGACTCTGCAAGAACCCAAGAATGGCCAAGCACAACGGGGCAGTTATTGTGCAAGAGGTAGAGGACGTGGATACCATCCAATCTATCAGAAAAAGCAACAAAACTTCAGTAGCTTCCGTGGAAGAGGATACGGTGGAGGCCGATTCACGCGTGGTCATGGAAATGCAAAAATGTTCAATGCCATAACTGTAAAAAATTAGGCCACTATGCCTCTGATTGTTGGAGCAAGGTGAATCATGATGAATGATCCAAGTATGCTGAAGCATCACACCATGAAGAAGAAGGTACGACACTCCTCCTTGCACAAGAAAAGGCATCTGAACGCCCCGATGTATGGTATCTTGACACGGGTGCAAGAAACCACATGAGTGGTAACAAAAAACTTTTTGAAGAACTCACTGAAGAAGTTCATGGAGACGTGACCTTCGGCGACTCATCGAAGGTACCCGTGATTGGAAAAGGTAAAATCAAAATCTATCTGAAGAATGGTGAGTCGAATTACATTTCCAATGTGTATTACGTACCAAGAATAAAAAATAATATCATAAGTCTCGGCCAACTCCTTGAGAAGGGGTATGTTATACACTTGGAGAATTCTTCTTTGTCAGTAAGAGATGCTCATAGGAGGTTGATTGCTCAAGTTCAAATGGCGAAGAATCGCATGTTTCCGCTGCATATCAACATGAAGGCTGAGCAATGTCTTTTTGGGCTCATGAAGAATGACTCATGGAGATGGCATCTGCGCTTTGGGCATCTCCATTTTAATGGCCTCAAACTTTTATCCTCATCTAGAATGGTGCGTGGCTTGCCGTTGATTGAAGCTCCAAATCATGTGTGTGAGGGGTGCACACTCGGAAAGCAACAAAGGAACTTTTTCCCATGTGGAGTGTCCAGAAGAGCAAATGAACCACTTCAGTTGGTTCACACTGACATCTGCGGACCACTTGAAACACCCTCACTTGGAGGTAATAGGTACTTCATTACCCTTATTGATGATTTTAGTAGAAGACTGTGGGTGTATTGCATCAAGGAGAAATCTTCCGCCTTTTCTATCTTTAAAATTTTCAAAGCTCGTGTTGAAGCTGAGAGTGGTCACAAAATCAAAGTGCTGAGATCTGATAGAGGTGGAGAATACACCTCAAATTCATTTCAAGACTTTTGCAGGGAGCATGGCATCAAGCAGCAATACACTGCTGCTTACACCCCACAGTAGAATGGCATTGCAGAAAGGAAGAACCGCACCATCCTTGACATGACGAGGACCATGCTGAAGGAGAAAGGGCTGCCAAAGAGTTTTTGGGCAGAGGCAGTGGCGTTTACAGCCTACCTGCTCAATTGGTGTCCAACAAAGAGTGTCAGAAATTTGACACCACAAGAGGCGTGGAGCAGCTACAAACCGAGCGTGGCACACCTAAGAATCTTCGGGTGTGTCGCCTACACTCAAGTTCCAGAAGCAAGAAGAAGGAAGTTGGATGATCGTGGAGAGAAGTGTATCTTCATCGGCTACAGTGAAGCATCTAAAGCCTAAAAGCTCTACAACCCACTAACAAACAAAGTAGTGGTGAGTAGAGATGTGGTCTTTAGTGAGGAAGAATCATAGAAATGGGATGATGAAAAATCAAATGAAGATATTCCAGTCGAAACTGAAGATTCTGAATAAAGGCATGATCATCAAGAGCAGACGCCTGCAACACCTTCCTCGAGCACATCACCTTCAGTACACAGAAGTCCAGGAGTAAATTCCAACACTCCTGAAAGCACTCCACCAAGTCAAAGTTCAGCTATCTTGTCCTCACCCATCGCACCTTTAAAGATGAAAAGCTTGAGCGATATCTATGAGTAGACTGAAGAGGTAAATCTTTTTTGCCTCTATGCAGATCATGAGCCTCTGACATTTCAGGAAGCTTTAAGGGAAGAATGTTGGAGAATCACGATGGAAGAAGAAATTCATGCCATAGAGAAAAATGGCACATGGGAGCTGACCACACTTCCTAAAAACCAGAAGAGTATCAGCATCAAATAGGTGTATAAGATCAAGCGAAAGGCTGACAGTGAGGTTGATCGCTACAAGGCAAGGCTCGTAGAAAAGGGGTATAAACAGAAGTACGGGGTGGACTATGAAGAAGTATTTGCTCCTGTTGCTCGCCTTGACACGGTACGGATGATTATCTCTCTTGCTGTCCATCATAGTTGGATGATCTACCAACTAGATGTGAAGTCTGCGTTCTTGAATGGATTTTTTGAAGAAGAGGTCTACGTTGACCAGCCTGAAGGCTTTGTCATTCAAGGGGAGGAAGACAAAGTGTATCGATTGAAGAAAGCACTTTATGGGTTGAAGCATGCTCCTCGCGCATGGAATGCACGCATCGACAGTTATCTCCGAGAGAATGGCTTTGCCCAATGTCCATATGAGCATGCGGTTTACATCAAGCAGAATGATCGTGGCGATATTCTTATTGCATGCTTGTATGTTGATGATTTGTTGTTTACAGGGAATTGTCGACCAATGTTCGATGATTTCAAGGAGGCCATGTTCAAAGAGTTCGAGATGACCGATGTGGGTCTCATGTCCTTCTTTCTGGGCATTGAAGTGAAGCAACAACATGGCGGCATTTATATATCTCAGAAGAGGTATGCCAAGGAGTTGCTTGAAAAATTCAAGATGGCCGATTGTAATGCTGTAAACACATCGGTTGCAATGAGCTTGAAACTGACAAAATATGGAGAAGGAAGAAGCGTTGACTCGACTCTGTTCAAGAGTCTGATTTGAAGCCTGAGGTATCTCACAATCACAAGGCCAGATATTGTCTATTGTGTTGGACTTATAAGCAGGTATATGGAGACACCGAAAGAGTCACACTGGCTATCTGCAAAACGTATCCTCAGGTACGTTAAAGGAACGGTAGATTTCAGTCTCTTTTATCCATACAACGAAGAAGCAAAGCTGTATGGATACTCAGACAGTGATTGGGGAGGTGACCAAGATGAAGGAAAAAGCACTACTAGGTATGTATTTTTTCTTGGATCTACTGCTTTCACATGGAATTCAAGGAAGCAGAGTGTGGTTGCTTTATCCACGTGTGAAGCAGAGTATGTGGCAACATCCACTACTATTTGTGAGGGAATATGGTTGAGAAATTTGTTGAAGGAGATGAATCATCCACAGGATGGATCCACGGTGATTTATGTGGATAACAAGTCAGCTATTGAACTAGCCAAAAATCCGGTGCAACATGGAAGGAGCAAACACATTGATACTCGTTTTCATTTTCTCATGGATCATGTGAAACAGAAAACGATGAAATTGGAATATTGTCACACTACCGAACAGGTGGCAGATATTTTCACAAAGGCACTACCAATAGATGCATTCAAAAGTCTAAGAACGATGCTCGAGATGAAGCCGGTTTTTGGTTTGAAGGGGAGTGTTGGAAATGCAAACCCATAACTGTTGTTGGCTTTCCCATGCAGTGGCGGCTCAACTTCCCATGCGGTTTCTCTTCTCCATGCGGGTGCTTCTCCCCTTTCACCGCCTCTCCCCAAGCGTCCATTTATTTTTTCATTTTCCCCAAGCATATCATTTAATAGCCTTGTTTTTTGTTCCTTCATTTAATGCTTCATCCGTTTATGTTTGTTTTTTGGAATTTCTTATTAATATTGATGCTTTGTAGTATGTACTGTAAGCCACTGGAAAATAAAAAAGCTTGCAAGCTCTATTGTGTGAAGTTTCCTCATCCACTTTCTTTTTCCCCCTGTGAATTATTTGTTTCAGCTTTGTAAAGCCATCTTCCACCAACAAGATCAACTTCCATGAAAATGTGCGGATTTGCAGCAGCTAAGAGACACGCAGTTGGAACATCCGAGCAGAGGAAGGTGCCCAGGGAGTCGCCTATCGCCTTCAACAATGCCGAGTTCTAGAACGGCAACGGGAGACGTGGTAAGGAGACCCAAACCGCCGCCGAGAGAGACTCCTTCCCGAAGTGGCAGTCCCACGACCACCACGACAGAGATAACCGCCGTGAACCACACCACTGCTCCTCCCGATCCCAATCCTTCACAAGATCCTCCCTGGAGAACAGATGGATGGAGAACGCCACCCGGGACAGCTCCAAAACTGCCGCCGGAATGCTCAGCTCCCAGGACTTGACAAATTCCCTGAAGAAGCCGAGAGGAGGTTTGCTGCGACCGAATCATGCCACCAGGGTGAGGTCATGGAAATCGGAAGCCTCCTTGAATTCCAGCGCTGAGAACTCCACCGAAGGGGCCCTATCCACCCTTACCGCGACCTTTGGCCCCATCAGAATAGGAGGGATGCGCCTAGAGACGGAAACCGGGGGAGGTCCCACAGCACCGGTGGCTGCCGACACAGAGCCGCAGAGAACATCCTTGAAGGAAAAGCCTTTGTCCTTGGCCACAGTCCGAGGAGAAGCTCCATCCCTCAGGCCGGCGCCACACGACTGAGAAGGATCCACCGACAAGGGAGAACCCTCCCTCACAGGGGAGATGGAAGAGAAGCCGTATCCCGCTCTCCAGAAGAAGCAGCCATCCTCGTCAGCCTATCTCCTTGATTTAGTTCCTCATTCATAGATATAACACATGATTCATCCTTTCTTGATTCATCAAATGATATTGGTTCCACCATTGAAAAAAGATAAGCATGATCAAAATTTATCATCCTTTATGTCTATATTAAAGCGGTTATTTATCTGACCATGTTGGATGAATCAACCTTCGTTATCCTATTTCACATCTAAGGCACAAACCGACTTTCTTTAGGAATGACCTCATCTTATTATTTAACCTCAAATTCTTTATCAGTTGGGTAACTTTTTTGAACCATTGGAGTGGTTTTAGCTTCATCCTCTTCTTTATATAATTCATCATAGTTAACTATTTAAGTATCCTTTATAGATTTATCTTCAACTATTTTGAAATTATTACTTTCTACTATTTTATTTACCCTTTGGTTGAAGAATTTTTAGGCCTTACTCTTTATTGAGTAGCATAAAAATATTCCTTTATAACCATACTTTCATTGATCACCTTATTGTTTTTAATGTAACACATACTTATAAAAAACCAATTTTTTTAGTGAGTTATTCCTTCCATTACATATTTCTTAAGGTGTTATTTCTCCCTTAAGACTCAATGATGGTCAATTTTGAGTGTACACTGAAACTTGTACAGATTCCTTCTTGTAATGGCAAGTGACGCCACTTTCAATAAGAATTTTTTCCACATTATTCGATTTATAAGTTCTTTCTCCAAAATTTCATTATTTTGAAGAGTTATGATATAGGATTCCCTATGATTGATGTCATTATTCTAAAGGTAGTTTTAAAATTCAATGGATGTGTATTTTATTCCATTTTCATATCGTAATATCTTGATGGTATGACAAGTTTCATTATATACTCTTCAAATGTACCTCTTCATGTAGTACATCACTTCTCTATTTCTCTATATAAACATAAAACATGTAATTCTTCTATAATAATTAATAAAATGAATGATATATCTATACCCATATATTCCTTATATATTCATTGGGCCCCAAACATCAACATGCATCGAGTTGATGATATTGAATTCCTTTTAATTCTTTTTTTGATATATATTTGAGACTATCTTTCTACATATAAAAGTATTTAACATTACATCATGATGTCATTTTAGATTTAGAATATCCATTAAATATTTTAACTTGGACAATTTCTCCATTCTCTGTTAGTGAATGTGGCTAATCCTTTGATACCAAAAGTTTTTATCCTCTTCAACTATGATAAAAAATGTATTCTCTTTACTATCCACCTAATATATATTTTATTCATTCTATATCCTTTCATGATAGATTTCCAGGTCTTTCCCTTTATTATGTTCCCATTATGATTAAATTTAACCTAAATTATAGAGTCATAAAGTTTACTCAAACTCAACAGATAATGTTGCATGGCATATATATATAACACTTATGTATTATTTAACACATCACTTTCTATAAAAGTATTTCCAATGTTTTTTATCTTCAAAGCACCATCATTTACAAAACACACTACCTTATCAAATCTTCCCTTCACATTCTTTATCACATTTATATTTTTATTAACATCTTATGATCAACCACTATTGGGTATCCAAGTGATATCATTCTTCATTTATTCGAGGAGAGTTTTATCCAGATTGGACTTTTATCTCTTATTATATTCCTTCCTTGAGGGGAAAATTTGAGTTGAGGTAGATGATTTCCTCTCACCCTCTTCTGTATTAGTGGAATAATCATAATATTCTTATTCTTCCAATAACATGTATATAATTTTCAAAGAAATATTATTAGGATGTTTAACATTCACTTTCCTCTAACTTCCATGATGTTAACCATCATTTCTTCTTATTTTATTGTAATAAAATGATTTGTGTCCAAAATTAGAATATTAAAAGAAATATAGATAAAAATATTTCCTTATACATGATGTAGGATATGTTTTCTCTTGGAACTAAGGTGTTATGGGATGGTGTTTGGTGTCAATGTTGTGTTTATTGAAAATACATATTTGGGTTGATCAATGGATTTTTCCAATTTTTTGGGTGAAAAAACTAGGGGTATTGGGAAGGAGATTCACATAGTGAGTAAGCAACCCATATAGTGGAGTTCATAGTCCTCAAAAGATAGTCTATGATGAATATTCTTTTAAAGGGTTCCTATGAAGTGATCCTGTAGTGGGTTGACTCTGTAGGGAGTCTATAATTGTGAACACACCACACAATCTCAAAATATATATTTTAGTGTACCATAAATGCAGTACATGGTTCATGTGGAAGTTTTATAGTGTTGATATATATATATATATATATATATTTTATGGCCATGAAGTAAGTACATGATTCTCTTGAGTGATATGAAAAATATGATTTTCATAGAAGATTTATAGTGGGTATACCATGAAGGTAGTACATGAAGGGTATTTTGTAAAGGGTAGAGTAGTAATTTTTGTGTTTATAAAATTTCTCATAGGAATTTAATATAAATACCACACTAACAGATTCATTAATCATTGACCATAACTTAGATAATATCTATATATTAGTCTAAATATTAATGAGGGAAATAATCATCTATGTATTAGGATCTATGTGGTGAGTACACATGAGCTATTTCATAAAGTCAGTGTGTGAAGAATAGTTCATGAAGGTGGTTCACATGGAATGGTTTGTAAAGTAGAGTACCTGGTCCACAAGTTTAGTACACAGTGTAAACTATACAGTCTATCTATGAAGTGGTATATCAAGAGGGTGGTTTAGGAAGTGGATTAAATAGTCCATAAAGTGTAGTATGTAGTCTGTGAGGTTAGTATGTTGTGAAAATTGTTCCATGTGGTTTTTTATGGACGGAAGTTTTAGGAATCTATTCTCACATGAAAGTACTACGTGGGTATTTTTTGGAGACTATACAGTACATTAGATAATCATACTTATGATTTCATGATTAAAATCAAAGAATACACTCTTGAAAACATAGAAGTGGACTTAAAGTTATTAAACTGAGGAACACCTCATCCAGAGAAGTGTATAAGGAGGATTCAGAATAAGTTATTCAAGTGAGGCAGTGAAATACCCTTGAATTCATTATAATGGTAGAATTTATTGCACATAGTGATTATGGAAACATATTTGTAATCCAAAAATTCTAGTAAATATTAGTATATTTTGGTATGATTGATACATTTTCTGCACATTCTCCTTGGACCAACCCTTTGTGGTGAACCCAAAAAAAATTTATCATTATTTTTTATTTCTAAATTTGTGTTTTTGGGGAATGATAGTTAAAATTAGGTGGTTTTAATGAGTTCCTAAAATTTTTGGTATAATAAAACTTTTAATAAAAATTAAAATTCAACACCCTAATTCACCTATCACCTCTCAGAGGGTTATGGGGTACAACATTTGGTATCAGATCACATGTTCCAGGTATTAAATCTATCATACAAAATTATCTAAGATGGAGAACTCAGTAAATGCTAAATAATTTCCTCTTTTTGATGGAATAAACTACTATATTTTGAAGAAAATAACTATATCACATATTTTATCTCTTAGGATATAAGTTATTTATGCTATATTTGAAGTGAGTGATATAACTAGACAGTCCATGACTGAAGCTGAAGGGAAATGGATGGATTCTTATTCTAAAAATCATAATTCATTGTCCATAACTCTCTATAATTATATATATATGAAAGTGATTATATTTATCCGTTCCAAGTCTGTTTGGGATAAATTTTACAACATATATGATGTTGATAGTAAGTTTAAGGAGTACAAGATACATGTCCTTTGTAACAAATTTGATGATTTTAAAATGCTTCCAAATGAGAATATTGATAGATTCTTCAGTCGAATCAGTAAATGTTTTGGATCCATTTGAAGACATAAAAAATAAATAAAAGATATTATTATTGTTAAAAACATTTTATAATAATTATTACTTTTATACAACCCAAAATTTTTATCTCTAGAAGAAATGGATTTTTCTAAGCTCTCTACAGATAATTTTTTATGAAATATGTGTTAATATAGAAGGAACATCAATTCATTAAATTAAATATATGAAATTAAAATCCATAGAAAATATTTACATCACTAAAATTATTAATGAGGAAGAGGATGTGAATGATGAACTTTTAACTCTTGTGGATATAAAAGAGAGGAAGGGATAGATTTAAAAGAAATTTTACATTCTCTTGTTTCTAGTGTGGTAAAGTGGGGTCATATTTCAAAAATATACCTAATAATTTTTTATGATGAATAAAGTGATGATAAAGTTACACAAAATCAATGAAGAAACATCCCTCCTAGAAGAGACTCTAAATCTAGGAGTTCGTCTACAAATAAATTTCAAAGGAAGAGCATTGTGAGAAAATAATAAAATGTTAATGAATACTATTTATATGAATTTTTAACCTTATTAAAATATGATATAAAAGAAGATATAATGGTTACTGTTGATATGGAAGAACCTAAATTGGAAAAAGTTGATAAAACTAAAGGATACGTTGTGACTTAAGGGATATCTCCAAGAGATTGATATTCAAAGAAATAAAAATCAAAATATTAATGTACTTATAAAATAATCTTCTACATATATTGATCATATCAAATCATATATTGATCATTTTCAAGAATAGTTAGAAAATAATTTTTTTCTGGTGAATTTAAAATTTGTTTTGAGTTTCAAGATGAATTTTAAAGAATAAACTAAGGTGATTAATGAAATTAATACCAGCCTAGAGGGGAGAAATAAAAAGTTAGAGTCTCTTGAAGAAGAGGTTATTTCATTGAGAATAAAACTTGAATTAATAGTTAAATCAATTGATTCATAGAATAAGATACGCTTCAGGAGGTTCATAGATGAATAATTGATATAAATGGTAAAAAGAATATCTAAAGTTGTTAATAACATTTTGAAAAAAATATAAACCCAAATTTTTGGGTAAAAGTGAGATCAAATTTTATATAGATACATCAAAAGTATCAATACCAATTAATCTAAGTTATGTAAATTAGTAGGTTTGTGACTCTAGCATCAAACTCAAGTCACTAAAATTTTGGATAATGATGGCTCCAAACAAAGGAAATTAGAGTGCTGAAAATAATCCACAATCATTAGATAAATTTGATCAATCAGGGTTATATATGAAGGCTAGATACATATGAAAGAACTAAGGAGAGAAGTTTTTTTCTCTTATGAAGTGTCAATTTTTTGGCTACCTTGACCACACTATTTTATACCATAAAAAGGAAAGAATACATTTAAATTGGGAATCTACCATTAATCAATAAAGGATAATGGGCCCATATCCTTTATAAAATATAATAAATAATTTCTATGAATATTTTTATCATTTTCATAATTTTAGGCATAAAATAATTGCCTGCAAGAAAAGAGGAAGTGGAAACAATAAATACATATCTTTGTGAAAAATAAATATATTTCAACCAAGAGAAATTCCTATGAAACATAGTTACTATCTATTGAAAAAAATAAGAAGAGTATGATTTCATAATGTGTGTTGAGGAGAAATTGTAGAGGCCATCTTATGCTTCTACTAAAATAAGAATCTCATCGAAATAAAAAACATATTGAGAAGACCAATATAACATAAATTTACCTCAAATAAATAAATAAAAAAACTAGATTCTTAATATCGTGTGTTCATCACACATTATAAGAAATATAAATATCTTTAAAAATGTAAAATTTAGAGTCAATGGAACCATTATTTTTGTAAATAATGAAGCATTAAACATCAATGGGAGTCAAAATATCCATTTGGAAGGTGATGTGCTAAAGAAGATTGGGTGATACTTGTAGACAGGTTGAGAAAAAACCTTTTAATTGTGAGTCAACTTCATGAATCTAGTCTTAAGTATAAATTTAATTATAAAGGGTGTTTGATCAAAGGTTGATCTAGAAACTCTCTTTTGATAGGAATGAGAGTTCATGGTAATCTATAACTTGCGGGAAATTATGAAAATAGATATCTCCTTACAACGAATAAAGAAATAAAATTGTGGTATTAGAGGTTAGGGCATATAAAACAACAAATCATGGAAAAATTATCCAATATAAAAGATATAGTGTACATAACAAGTCTAAATAAAGACCATTAAAAGGAATGTGATGCATGTATATGAGAAAAACTAGTGTGAAATACTCATCGATCAAAGAACAAGAGGGAATATAATCTACTTCATATTGTCCACACCGATGTATGTGATCTGATGAATTTATCTGAAATATATAGAGAAATATGTTTCATTATTTTCATCAATGACTATAGTAAAACAACATGTTCCTTGTTTATGAAAAAAAGATATAATTCACAAGATTCACGAAGAGGTATCTGATAAGATCCAAAATGAGTTCGAGAATATAATTAAGGCATTGAAATCTAACAATGGAACATGTTAAACCTATATCTAGTTTGAAAAATATATTAAGAAACATGGAATAAAGCATAAAGTTTTATCCATAAGAACATTAAATAAAAATAGAGTTGTTGAACAAAGAAATCAAATGATGAAGAATATGGCCAAAACATTTCTCATTAAAGGTGGAATTTCTCAACACTATTGGAAAGAAGTAGTATTAGTTGAAAAGTTTACTTAGAATAAAGCATTGATAATCCTTGAGGAAGAGAAGACTCTATATGAAATGTGTTATAGAATTAAGCCTTTATTTAATCATTTTTGTGTCTTTGGAAGTAAGTACTAGATTTAAAAAAAATATGGAAATCAAGGAATGTATGGTGATACTATATATTAAAATGTATTTATAAGACAATCAACAAAGATAAAGGCTTTCAAATTTTACAACAACAGGTTGTGTAAAATTGTGGAGATTAGCTATGTTAAAGTCACTGAGGGGAAAGATATGAAGAAATATACAGACATAATTTACTACCTTTTTTGTGAAGAATAAGATGCAGAAAATGAATTTGGTACAATTCCAAAACCTTTAAAAGTTGTGTGGATGATGAATATTAAAAATATTTATTGGAGGAAAAAACTATTATTTAAGAATTCATCTTTCACCTCAAAGGAGGAATAAGATATATGAGGTTGAACCATTAAAATTTATTGGGGACATATTTTCTCTGACACACATACATGAAAGATGATAAATATCAATTTTAATAATTTACTATTGATAGTGGAACCAACATAATTTAATGAAGCTATAAAATATGAATCATGGGTTTGGTCCATGAATGAAGATTTGAATTAGATTAACAAAAACTAAATATGAGAACTTTTAAAGAAGGAAAAAATATCACAATGTGATCAGAACCCAGAGGATCTTAAAATAAAAATTTGATGAACATGGAAATGTGATTCAAAATAAGGAATAAATGGTGTGTAAGGGATAAACTCAAATTAAAGGTGTTTATATTGATGATATTTTTTATCCAGTGGATCAAATTGATTTAATTAGACTGTTCATGGAAATGCTTATTTATAGAGGTTTCAAGATTTATCAAATGGATATCAAAACAACATTTTTGAATGGTGTACTCTAGGAGGAATTCGAATTGAACAACTAGTGTGTTTCATAATTGGCGATGATGAAATAATGATGTGAAAGTTTAAAAATGCCCTATATGGATTAAATTAGAAACCACATGCATGATATTCCCAATTGGATTCATATATAAAGAATTTGGAATTCATAAGGGGTGGTTTTGAACAAAATCTATACATGAAAACATTTATAAAAGAACAATTCATGGTACTTATGTAAGTTGATGATTTTATATTTTGTGGAATCCAATAAAATTCTATGTATGAATTTTCTATGTTGATGAGAACTGAGTTTGTAATGTCCATGACAGGTGAAATCACTTATTTTCTATGGATGAAAGTGGTTCATAAGATGAGGTATATTTTTGTATCTCATACTATGTATGTGAGAGTGCTACTGAAGAAATTCAATATACACAATTCCAAGATGATTTCAATTCAGATTGCAGTTGGAACCACGCTTTGAAAGCATGGGGATAAAAAATATATGGATCCTACCTTATATATGATGATATTCAAAATCTTATTATACTTTATGGAAACTCGACCAGATATTGTGTTTTTTATTTTATTGGAGGATCATTTCTAGAGTAACCCAAAATAAGATCAACATATTGTAGTTAAATGAATCATGAGGTACAACCAAGGTACACTCAACTTGGACATGTTCTTTGATGTAGTAAAAAATCATAATTAATATCATTTGTTGATACAGATTTCTCAAGTGATGTGGTGGAAAATAAATCTAAAAGTGTTGGTGAATTATTCATTCATAGAAAATGTGTTTTATGGTTGATTAAGAATTTAGAAAAAAATTCATTGAATATTTCATAATAAAAATATATCTCAGAGAACAATGCCTATAATTATCCTCTATAGATAAAGAAATAGATAGAGGATATCAATGAAGATGTGAATCAACCTATGGTGATCGATTGTAAAATTAAGAGTGTTATTGAGCTCACAAAGAATCCAATTCAGTACTCTCTTACCAAGAGTATTAAAATCTGGTATCATATTATTAAAGAAATTATGGAACAAGGAGTGATAAAATAAGAGTATATTATAACTAGTGAGTAAGTAATGAATATCATGACTAAAACATTGGTAACTCTTGTATTTGAAAATAATCACTTGAACCAATATTTTCAACCACCTCCATTATCTTTAGGGGGTTTATAAGTACCCCTCTCCCTATTATTTTAACTATTTATAAATATTTTTGAAGTACTGAAGGATTAAGGGGGAGATACGACCCAATGGGTGTATTGTGCTGGAAGTAGATCATATAACCCTTTATATTTGAGTTTATTATCAGGGGGTGGTGAAATTAAAGAGATTTTTTTTACTTTTGGGGAGATATGAAGTGAAATTTAGTAGAAGAATGTAAAAAATGGATATGTATGTTTCTTTATAATAAGTGGTGTTTGTGATGAGACTCTATAGTTAAGGGGGAGTACATGGTATAAATAAAATAAGAGTTCTGGAATGATGATCAACAAGAGGAAATGATCCATGTAATAAGGAAAGAGATACTCCCTTGAACTCTTGTTTTTTACACAGATATTTTCTCATGTATACTTAGAGTGATGGATGAGTTATTTTGATTCTATATAATGGTTGTGATACATTGGATTTCAATTTGGATTTCTAATAAACCCAATGGGGGAGAATATTGGAACCAAGGTTTTTTGAGATGGTGTTTTATATCATTGTTGTGTTTGTTGAACATCTATTTATAGGTTGATCAACAGAGTTTAAATATATAATAATATGGTTTATATAAAATGGAATCATGATATAGGAAATGAAAACTTTTTTTAGTAGAGTTTGTTTCTAGTATTTACAAAAAACATTGGGCACGATAAACTGGGGGTTTTTGGAATGAGGTTCACATAGCGAGTATGTGATTTGCATAGTGGAGTTCACAGTTCATGATCAAGGTTCACAATGGGGGTACCCGAAAAGTGGGTACATGACAGTTTGAAAATATAGGGAGTCTATAATTATGATCACACAATGAGATCTTGAAATGGTATTTTTTGGTTGATCACAAAGGCAATATACGGTTCACATGGAATGTTTGCAGTGTTAAAGTAGAGATATTTTGATGATTGTAAAAGAAAGTGATTGGGTAATCCGATTACCTTTCATTGACAAGACTATTTAAATCACTTTGTCATTCATTTTTATACATGGAAAGGATTCCCACACATGAATCATTTTCTTGTTCCTTTCAGGCATTCACCTACGTTCTCTTTCACCCATATTTTTTTGCAATAAGGAGGTTGAACATTTTTCATTTTTCCATGTGAACAACCACTGGAGCTTCCATAAATCCCCATAATCTTTTTCTTATCACTAAAACCATGAGTATTTCAAGATTCAATTTCTAATTTTAGTGCACATTGAATAATTTCTTTATAGAATCCAACGTACCTTATGGATAATTTCTTTTAAAGACACGGTTTCAAACCAATAAATAATAAACCACTTATTATTTTAGGGCTGATGATTAAACGTGAAGCATAACTTGAAGTCCTTGTATAATTTTCCTCATATGGACCAATGGATTAATCATCCTTATACATAAGCTCAATTAATTCCTTCTCTATTTATTTATGTAGAATAGAAAGAAGTATTTACTAAAAAAATATTTTGTTAAACTCATCCCATTACATGGTGCTAATTTCCTCAAATTTCCTCAAATTATTAATAAAATTATACCATTGATCTGCTTCACTTTCAAAATGATAAATAGATAGGAATTTTTTTTCATTATATTAGTACTGATGAACAAAAGATATATTTTCCAGGACATTGATCAATTAATTAACAACCAGTGGATCAAAATACCCATATAATAATGATGTTCATTGTCACATAAAAGATTAAATAACATGTTTTATCCTCCTTGGTGCATTATAAAGTTCAATATGATCTGTGTTACCACTAATAGCTTGAGAGAGTTGAGTGAAAAAAATCACAATATATTTCATCTTAGTGAATAAGCCATTAGGCTTCTCACATGATTCCTTCATGTTCTAGCCATTGACTAAAACCAAAAAACATAGTCTAATAGTGATAATCATGGTGGAAAACTACACAATCATGGAACATAATTTATTGTATGTTTATATAGAGACATTTTATTTTAATCTATGAAACCTTAGGTTTAACACAGTTCATCAATGATGATTACTAAATTTTTTGGATGTTATCCTATACATAGACCAATCTGTAGGGTTCTTACTAATATTTTCTCTTCTTAGTTAAAAAAGTTTAACTAGAAATTTCTCATATACCAATTATAATGAACCAAACCTTTCATAAAAAAGTATTACATCTAAATAAATGAATATTATTCAAATAATAAAATGATCTACACCAGAATCATATAGGTCTAGTTCCATTGGATACTTGGACACATAAAAAATTGGTTCATAAATGATTTATATCATCTCTCACTAAGATCATCGTAACTAGAACCTTTCTTAGTCATATCATTTCTAAAATATTTTATCATAACCAAGGGAAAGGAAACATAATAATGGGGGAGATTATATGAACATTAATGATAAACAAGGGAGATATCAATGATCACATAAGCATAACATGCACATAAGGGTGTGAGAACATGAGTTTATGATTTGAAATATACAAATTGAATATCAAAGATCAAAATATTGAGTCATGGAATAAATATTTGAAGTTAGTGAAAAATTAATCATAAAATAATCAAATAACATGATCCATGAGATAATAACATTGACATAAGACATAGAATTATGGCATAGAAATACACATATATCTTTTTGAGAATGTATAAATCGAAATGGTTCGCTCATTATGTTAAGGACATGAAACAATAACCTTTAGTAAAATTATGGACATGAAAACATGTCCACATATGATCTTATGGTCATGAAATCCAAGTACACACATAAAATTATGGATATGAAAACTAAGTCCATGCCTAAAATTGTGAATATGAAATCAGGTTCACGCATAACATATTTATATAATGACTTATCCCTATTTACCTAATACATTGGAGGAAGATATCAGTACATCTTGTCAAATAATTAAAATCATAAATATGTGAATCACAAGATCATAAAACCTTCATCATATCAGAACTCATGAAAAGAAATAGATTTTATACACATTTTATCAAATTATAACCCATGAAAAATGGAACAAGTATCATTAACATTTTTTCATCACAAACATAACAAATATAGAGAAATAATAAGAATGATATACTTGGATAATATTACCCCTTTTTATTATGTAACAAAAAATTCGTTATCTTAGATATAAAATGAATTTGAAAGATCACATGAAAAAATTACTGAGAAAAATAACATTTCCATTTTGAAATCTATTATTTAAAAAAAATTGTAGAATTATAAAAGAATAAATTTTCATTGAAAATAAACTTTTAAAATAGTAAAGGGAGATTCAATGAAAATATTTTTCATAATGGTGGGAAAATATGTTCTTTTTATATAAGTTAAAGAAAATTCATTCTCTATTTGTTTTAGAAAATTCACAAAGTACCTAGTTTGGAAAACGATAAGAAGATTCCATTAAAATAATTTTTTAAAAAATTAAAACATGGGTAAAAATGATTTTAAGAAATCATATGATATTTTTAAAAACCTTATTTAAAACATTTTTAGAGAATATGGATATGGAAGACATATATTCCCTAGTGGAGACTTAAGCATAAATAACCCTGAATATTGATGAGATAGTGATGTAAAACCCTTACCTTGTGTCCTCCTTGCTTTAAAAGCACTCTAAATTCCTGTAAAATAAATTTAAATTTATCACAATTTTATAACAGAGTCATTTACATACTTATAATATCATATATTAAACCTCTATAACATTTCATCTCCAAATTTTTCAATAATTCATTTATAAAATTTTCATTTTTAGGTGTTAAGTGTTTCATTTATCATGAGTATTTCAGTTCACACTACTGGAAAAATACCCTATACCAACAGTTTGGAGGACCGTTGGCAAGTAAGCCGTGACAATAGGTCTATACCAACGGTTTTGGGAAAACCGTTGGTATAGGGTCTATACCAACGGTTCTGAAAACTGTTGGTATAAGTAATTAGAAAATCTATACCAACGGTTCTCAAAACTGTTGGTATATGTATTTCAAAAAAGAAACATCCGGTGGGATTTGTTCCCAGGACCTCTAGTTTATAACGGAATGACTTAACCACTAACCTAACATGACTTTTGTTAACATAATTTCATAAATATATATATGTATTATTCTAATTATTTTAAATTTTGATTTATATAATCTTCTCCGTAGGTAGATTCCAAAAAAAATCAAAGGACCTTTCCCAACGGTTTTGCAAACCGTTGGGAAAGGTCTTGCTTTTATTTGGGTATTTTGGCCGAAGGTTGAATTCTGGACACCCTTTCCCAACAGTTTGGGAAAACCGTTGGGATAGGCTACCCTTTCCCAACGGTTTGGCCAAACCGTTGGGAAAGGGTGTCCAGAATTCAACCTTCCCCAACGGTTTGGCCAAACCGTTGGGATAGGCTAACCTTTTCCAACGGTTTGGCCAAACCATTGGGAAAGGGTGTCCAGAATTCATCCTTTCCCAACGGTTTGGCCAAACCGTTGGTAAAGGTGGCAAAAAAATGGGCTTTCCCAACAATTTGGCCAAACTGTTGGGAAAGGGTACCTATACCAACGGTTTTTACAAACTGTTGGTATAGAAGCGTTGGGAAAAATTATTTTTCCAGTAGTGTCAGTAGTTACTGTCCTTGTACATTTATCTTGGTTACATAATATTAATAATATTAATCATGATAATAATATCATATATATTCCTCATATACATATTTAATGTAATCCATAAAAATTACATATGGAGAAATAAATTACACTTTTCATAGAGACGGTAGGTCGTATGTAAGCGTGAACACTATTTTTATTTTTTGATAGATGGAATGAAATAAAGGTAAATATTAATTAAAATTTATAAGATAATTATTATATAACATATATAATATATATTTATAAAATTTCCCTCATTACCATTTAATTAAAATATAAATGAAAAACAAATCACATCACTTTGTGGAGATGGTAGTCCACATGTACGCACGAACAACATTATCCTTTCCCAAAAAATATTATGGTATGTAAGTAGATGTGATATTATAAATAAATAATTATAATTACATCATAAATATCACATATAAAAAATAATCCCATCATAATACCCATCCATAAAATATGGTGATGAAAAATGAATTATATCGATATGTGGGGATGGTAAGTCATATGTATGCATGAGCGACACTTTTGCATAACATTTTATTTACAGGAGGGTGAACAATAGTTTTTTCATAATAATAATAATAAAATTTAAACATATTTAGGATACTGAATTTTTTTTGTTATTATATATACCATAGATTTAGGGTAGGTAGAGAGGAGTACAAAAGAAAGTGATTGGGTAAGCCGATTACCTTTTATTTTAAATGACTCCTTTAGATCTCCTCTAAAGAGATATAGGGTTGGAATTTTGGGATGAAAATAACTCCCCTAGTTTTTTTCTAATGAAGTAGAGAAAATAAATTGGTTGGGGATGGTCCAGAAATAATGATAAAATTAGTGTAAATAAGTGAGGGAGGAGGTTCCCTATTATAATTGAGGTGAGAGTTACTTTTAGAAATTTTCAAAAGATTAAATTATAATAAATTCATTCACAATATAAATTCTTAAAAATGGTCATTTATTTTCAGATAGGTTAGGATAGGGTTGGAATATCATCAAAAAATAAAATTTACACAATTTTTGGTGTCATTCAAAACCTTATAATTTTGATTAACCATTAGTTAACTAATTTTTATTTTAATTATGATAATAACATTGTCAATATTAAATGTTGAAATATTTAATTATAAGATGCAAATTTGACCATAAATGGAAAATTTATGAAATTGTAGACCATATCATATCCAAATTTTTTTATTTAATGATTTTTTAAAATTTTAAATAATTTAATAAAATAATATTTTCATAAAATATCATTAATGTAAATTTTGATACTATTCATTTAATTTAATTTTAAATACATCAAGACAAAAGGAGATTTCAAATATAAATATTTAAATATTCAATAAATTTCATATTTATCAATAAAATTCTTTGGATAAATTAATTATTTCAAATTATATTAGGATTATTATTTTTAAATTCAATTATTTTATTTTTCTATTAATCAAATTAATCCAATGTTAGCGTTTTGAAAAAATATAAGGTATTTATTAAATAGCTAAAAATAATACATAAATTTAAATCATGAAAATAAGTTTACTATTATTAAAATAACCTTATATATTCGTTCAATATGTATTTTAACTCATATTAATGTTATCAAAATTTATTTATTATGTTAATTTGACCTTTCCATTCTTACACAAGCATTGCACAAGAATTTGGATAATCTATTTGTTTTAAAATGTTATAAATAATTTATAACCATAAAAATAATATATATACTTTATATTTAATAAAAAAGTAGGTGAAAGACTTATTACATCTCAAATATAATTTTTAGGGTAACAAAGTTTACTTTTCCAATGCTACACAAGCTCTATGTTAGCAATGAAAATGATTTTCATATTTATCAGGAAATAGATTCTAATATAATATATTTTTTTAATTAATTGTATATTATATTTGAATTATTTTATAGTAATATATTAATTATATAATTTTCATAAAATTTTATTTTATTTTTAGGCCTCAAAAATATCATATAAGATACTGTATTTAATAAAAAATATTTTTTTTAGTATTCTCTAAATATTAAATTTCTTCATTAATTTTTTTAAAAAAATCTTAGGGTAATATTGATTTTTTTGTGACCACAAATAAATATCATTTCATAAAATTATTTTGAAATAATATCTATAATTTAATTTTAATATAAATATGTAAAACCCAACAAATATCAGATTTTAGACAAACAATGCATTTTAAGTATAAAAATGTTTTTATACCAAATTCAACCATAAAATAGATTAAAATGAACTCAATTATTTTATTAACAATATAGTTGAACTAATTTTAATTTGAAACCATTTTTAAATTATATTGGAAATTTTTAAATGATTGAAACAAAAATGCAGTTTTTAGTAAAATTCAGTGTTTTTCACTATTCGCTGAAAAATCAATACTTTCAGAAAAAACCAAAAATAAACCTAAGATAATTTTGAAATTATGATCTCAAAAATGCTACTATTTTTATAAAATAAAATAACTAAAATTTACATAAATTAATTACAATATTTTCCTACAAAAAGAAAAAAATCATTTTGGAGGAAGACTTATTTCTGAAGCATGAAATAGATTTACTAAAATTTGAGTGATTATTTACAATGAATTTATGAATAAATTTATATTGAGAGGAATATTTATATATATTTCATAAATTATTTTTTCATATTCATACACACCCAATTAAGGGATATGTTATATCCATCATATTAAATAATAATATTTTAATAGTGTATCGTTGTTCATTTAAACTCTATGTTGCGTGTAACACAATATATTGAAAAATTATTTAAAGAGAAATATTTTATAAAATATCAATGATTTATTATTATATCACATATTATTTTTTGAGCTTACTCAATTCTTTACATTCACTCTTTCACCTTGGTTCCTGAACTATTTATATTGACAAGATACTATTATGAATAATATCTTCCATATTCAAAATAGGGAAAATCCACGATCTTTAGATTAAAGATATTTTCTAAAATTTTGATTGGTCCAAGTAATCTCTATTTTATTTCTCATTCAAACTCATTTTAATCTAGACCATGATCTTCCTTTAATACTATTTAAATATTTATCATTTTTTCCTTCTTTTTATTCTTTATTAAATCTGTTACTTTTAATTATTTGAAAACCTCCTTGTACTTGGTAGCATGCTCAGTTTATGTATTTTCCTAGCTATAATCACAAACCCGTTATAATTATAAATCCCTAAATATCAGTTCATTCCCATCATCTAAATTAGATATTTCTTTTATTCATAATTAATGATTATGGAAATATCAATATGTTATTTTTTTCAATTTCATAAGAATTTGAAGTCATACAATTAATTCATATGATCATGTCATACAATAAAAAGTTTTATTCTCCCATAAATTCATAATATATAGTTTTACATTCATTTAAAGTTTTACAATTATGTTTTATGATCCAGATCAAAGTCATATGATCTCCCATGATGTTTTATAATAATTAAAAAGTCATACAATTCAACTTTCTCTCGAAGTATGTTGATAGAGCCCAAATACATACACTAATAGAAGTTATGATATCTAAAGTCCTTGGATTATCCAAACTCAAATATTCCTACCTTGTCTTTTTTTCTTTCCTTAAATCTGTTTATATATACAAATATTGTATTCAACTCTACACAGACCTTGGAAACTCTATATCAGAACTATGCATCGATGACTTATCTAAATCTCATTCCTGGATGAACTCTACATTGACTCCATGAACTATATGTTGAAACTCTATATCAGTGAATTTTTTAATTTTATACATTCCTTCAAGTAATTAACTCTACATATAAACTCTGCATAGGAACTCTATGTCAGTTCCTTTGCGAAATTTTAACTGAAACACTCAAATTCTAGACTTCACTCAATTTAATTCTAGGCCTCTTTTAACCATTTCATAGCCTCCTCAAACATCTCAAAAAACATTCAAAATTTTATATACCTATGTACCTTAATTCAATAACATTTTTTCCGAATTTCCCAAGAAAAATACATCAATCATCACATATAACTTACTACTTTGTCTTAAATATGTCTAAATGATGAACTCCAAGCCGCAAACAAAAACTCATTTCAATTCTTGATCATGGTTTCCTTATAAGGCATGGAATCCAATTCCAACTCACCCTTTTGATTCATATAAGGAAAAATTCATAACAATCCACCAAGAACCACCACTTTGATTTACCAAACACAAATTGGAATATTGATAATAAATACAATCCAATACTAGGGACCTTTATATATGATGATAAGTTATTTAAATTATTATTGTTCCTGGATGTGAATAGTCATTTTATTGATTTTTTTATCATTTACATGTTTATATCATTTATTTTATTTCTATATTATTTTATAATTTGGAAGTAATTATCTTATTTGAATGCAATTCCAATGTACACACTATACCAGATTCCTGGTTAGTTTCCATTAAATAATTTTATTATTATATTAAGGTGAAACCAGTCCCAAGTGTGTATTCTTGATACCCAGACACTATTTTCCAGTCCTTGGAGATCGAAAACCCCCTTTGACCTTAGTAGCAGGCCATGCCGACTGATGAATTAGGTCAGAATAGCCCATTTTAATACATTGCGCTAGTTATAACTTAGTTCGATAAAAGGAAAGGGGTTTTAATTGTTCTTTAAATCTAGATAAATGAAAGGATGGTTATTCATCCACTTCAAAAGTAAGGTTACTGGTTTGTGCCTTCAGGTTTGGAAGAGATATATTTTTTTGGGTTATGAATCTATAGTGAAAAAGTAATTTTTGAAAAGAGTTTCACTCTCCTTCAAAAGTGATGTTTCATTGTGTGTGTCATACTCTTAGGGTTCACAGTGTGAAGAGTAGATCCGTGATCATTTATATTTGAACTACTATAAAAAACCTTGATCTATCCCTTTTATTATTATTTTTACACACTTCACAATCACTAAATATATTTAACTTTGAATGAATTTATTCATCTCATTTACCACTATATTTTAGTTTTTATTTTTGATGTACATTGACTGCTAATATTGAAAATTCACCACCTCTTGTCATTGAAAACACACTAGCTAGGACCAACACATGATATAAAATATTTATCCTATAAGGATTTATATTCTTTACTTTATTATCATATTCATACTTCTTTTGAATTGTAATTTATTGATATTTTACCTAATACCTATTCAATTTTTATTAGTAAATTAGAACTAAGGGATATATTCTTTTGGTGACATTATCCTTGATTTAACAGTCTAATGGAAATATCATTTTAATATGGAGAGTCAAGGATCTAATTATGGATGGATTCCACAAAGGCCAATCTTTTTTATAGAAATAACTAGGGTTATTTTCAAAGTAGAATGGAAGCCTACCTTATGAAATCAAGAATTCATCATTAGTAACTATGAAAAAACTATATAAATTGATAAATATTGATCTTTGTTCTCTTATTAGTATCGATTCAACTGGTATGTTCTGAATTATATAACCATTAATATTCGTTGTTGTGTTATTTGTAGAAATATTTTTAGTCATATATCTTATTGTAAAACTAATTATGATATGTAGAGAATTTTTTAAGTTACTCATTATATCTCATATATGTTGACAAGAATGATTCTAATGATACATTCAAAAAATTATTGAGATTTAAATATAATAGAAAAATGATACTTTCAATTTAATATTTCATAGATTCAAAGGCACTATTAATTGGATGAGTTTACTTGGTGAAACATTGGACAATACTGCTATGGTTGATAAAATTCTCAGATCACTACCAAAGATGCATCATACTAAGAAAGTTTCTATTAATAAAATAAATAATTCAAAGGATTAAACTTTAGATGATATTATTGGTTCACTCTTATAATATGTGATTGAGTTATAAAAACCTTGAGAATGATTTAGATGTGAAGAATAAAGGTATAAATTTTAAACAGTTGTTGTTTATTCTAATTCCTCTGATGGTGATTCACGTTCTTCTACTAATAGAAAGTGGGAATAACTAATTTTATAAAATGTGTTTATAAAAAAATCAAGAAGAATAATTATAGAATAAAAATGAATAAGTATCAAAAGGAAAAGAAGAAATGAAGTCTAATATAAATTTATATATGGCGGCGAAGCGCCCGCTCGCCCGTGTTCTCCTTTCCCCGCTTTAAAATTTATGCGTCGTTGCCATGATTCCTGAGAACTTCTGCGAACCGGTTTGTGCTGCCTTGTCATCGATCCCCAAGGTTTTGCCGGAAATGATGCTGCCCTCGGTCGTGAACGGAGCGATGGTGCCTATCTTCAGTGTTCGACGAGTACCAGCGCTTTGCGGCTGCCAAGGCCCGGGTTTCTGACCAGAGGTTCCTAGAGCTGTTCGACACCTCCAGGTTGAAGGGCCTGCCCACAACTTTTTCTTGTTTCAGGCGCCGTTGAGTTCAGACCGCTATTATTTGTATAAGAATTGGCATTTAAAGCATATAAATTCAAAATTTATATATTACTAGTTGTGAGTGTAGGAAGGAAGGAAATATCAAACATGAGAGAAAAGATAAGAATTTAAATGAAACGAAAGATATGGATTCCTATATCAGTTCTAAAAATTCAGATTTATGTGATCAATATGGAATTTAAACATAAACAAGTAATATATTTTTTATGGAATAGTATGTAAAAGGATAATTTTCACCTTCTCACTCATGTTCTTTTAGTGACTTGGGTGAATATATATGGAAAGATTAAAATTTATTTTTGATGGTTTTATTATATGAGGTTACTTATTCTAGTTGTAATTCTAATTTTGATTATATCCTTGATTATTATTTTAAAAATCCTACTATTAAAGTAATAGAAAATAAAATAGATGTGTTATAGGATACTGTTGAAGCTGTTGTAAATTCTTATATTAATTTGAATAAAGATAATAAGAATGAATTAATATATATAAAGGTTATTGTTTCCAAAGTTTTTAAGTATAAAGAAGAAAATAAAAAATTGAAGGAATAAAATGAAGAAATGAAAAATACTACCTCATGGTCCAAGGTAAATGTTCATAATGATTTAGTATATATTTAAAAGGAAAATGTCAAGATAAAAGATGAGATTTAATGTTTGAAACATAATATTTCAACTTTTCTGGGGGATGAGAGATGTTTCATAAGATTATATCATTGAACAAGTTGAACAAGAATAACAATAGACATAGTTATGATGGACTATTACCTACTATGTACAATAATTTATTTTTTGAAGGTAAAGAGGAAGGTATTTATATGTTAACTATTTTAAATGTACTAATTTTGGTCATTATCATTGAGACTGCTTATTAAGATTTTTGCAATCTATTGGACATAAGAATTTTTTTCTATATAAATATACTTTAAAGGTTTAAATGGTTAATCATTCGTCAACTGGGGTTTTTAAAGGTTATTATTCAAACCCTAAAATTCTAAAATTAGTTTACATGACCATGTTATGTATTTATATATGGACATCATACATACAATTTATAATTTTATTCATGTGGTATGATATAATGAACATTAGTTTTGTAAGATATTATTACATGCAATTGGACCGTAAAACATGTTTTCTTAGTTTTTGTTTATTTTAATATGATGACATTATTATCTATTTTTAAATTCATTAAATATATTTTTAAAATTATTCGATTATGATTAACATGTTCTCATGGATCCTTATAGATCTTTATTCTAATATATGACGATTTCATAGAAAGTGCATTCACTATTTTATAATTTAAATGGTGAATATTAGATTAAGGGAAACATTTATTTTATTTATTATACTCTCACATTAATTCTTTTTATTTTTCATGAATTTAGGGGAGTTATATATTTTAAATAGTTTTTATCTCCTTGTTTAATAATAATAGTTTAATTAAAATTTATACACTAATTTTCAATTTTTTCTTAATATTACTAAATATTATATTCATATATATATATATATTATCATATTTGTTTATTCTCATTTATTTATGTTTTATTTTTAACCTTGGGTAAATTTATTTTTTAAACACGATGTCTTATTTATTATAGATTGAGGATTTCTTTTTGTTATAGTCTTCATTTAATTGAGTGGGAGAAATGATTATTAACTCTTCCATTTTTCATAAGGAGAGAGTGTGTTTGGTAATTAGAGAAATTTTTTTCTTCACTATTTTATCGTTTTGATCCTTAAAAAAGGTAGAGACTTTTAGGTTTTGTAATTATCAAAAAAGGAGAGAATATTGAGTGGATCCTATCCACTTTATTTGTTTTTGTTTTGATAATTACTTATCCTTAATTTCAGTTGATTTGATTATTTATCTTATATATATATATGTTGTATTATGTTATTAACTATTTTAAGCTTTCACTGCTCGTAGAAGAAATTAATGATGTTATTAATTATTTAATAATATTACTATTACCATGCAATTATTTATTTATTATTCTAGGAAGTTATTTTATGTTATTTATTATTTTTTTATGTTGAATTTTTTTTATTGAGGTGATATTTTAATGACAAATCGCTCTTACTCCTGGAAATTTTACTTTTCTGTTTGCGGAAATTACTTTTATATAGTCATAATTTACTCTCATGTTAGGGAATTTCACAAAGTCATGACTCTTACACATTATAGTTGAAGTAATAATTTATATTTAAAAATTGAATATTTAGTTATGTATGAACCCTTATGTATTCAGTTTGATTTAATGTCTATATTTACACATTATTCAGGAGATTATGGAAATAAATATTACTTATACTATTATGAGTTTTACATCTGGATATATGTTTAAATATTAATATTAAAATTTAGAGATATTACCATTATATATACTATTAGCAGTGAAGAATTTCAGATTTTAGAAAAGTATTTATTTTAGGTTAAATGTTTTAATTTTATATACTTCAATAGAATTACTGTAACACATTTGTCAAAATTTAATAATATTACCTTCTTTTATCGATGGAGTTTACTTTTTCTTATGGATCAAGAGTTAGATATTTGAAATTTCAGTATAAAAATGTTTTGAAATATTGAATCTTACATACTAATTTTCATAAATCATTATTTATGAATAAATCATAGATATTATGATACAAGCGATTAATATGGGGATCAATTTTCAAAATTTAATTGGTTAGATTATGAAAGGATTTGTTCCCAATTATTTCAAGTAGTATTCCAAAGAGTTTAATTTATTATTATTATGAGAATATCTAATAATTTTTTTCATGTTTTTCATAATTATTCTTACAATGGGATTATAGGTTGTTTTCATATTTTAATACATATCCATTTGAATCATTCTTTGATTATTTAGAAATTATTTTCATCAAATTTTTTAATCTAATTTTTTTTGTTATTTTCTTATAAATGAATGATTGGTAGTACTAGAAATTGTGAATCATAGATGAAAAATTTACATTGTTTGATACTTGAATTACTATAATGATTGGAGGTTAAATCTTTACATTGACCTTTCTGGTTTTCCCAAGCCTACACTACTCTATAAGTGGTTCAATTTTTTTTATCATTAATTTGTATGTATTATTTTTTTAATATTTTATTGAATCATATTAAATGAGTTATAAATCTGTCAAAAGGTATATTTATTGGTTATGCTAACCTAATAAAAAATTTTGTACAATGGTTGTGTCTTTTTCTAGTGAAAGGTACAGAATTTTGGTTATTATTTTGATTCAGAGAATGGAAAGGTTGATTTTTCCTCCACATTAAACTAAGTTTCTATGTTTGTGTGTAACATTCTGTTATTCTTTAGATAGGTATATTCATAACCTTATCATGTTTTCCCTTTTTTATTATCTGAGTAGGACTGAGATGGATTTGGGAGGCTTCCTGTAATGATGAAGTCATAGTTTTTTGTATTATCTAAAAAAATGACCAATTCAACAAAATTGGGGAGATTAACACACCATGTAAATCATAAAAACGATAATAATTTATTTTTATCGAGAGGTGATGGGTTATTCGGCAATTATAAGAATTTTCAATTACACAACATGTAATTGGCTTACATGTCCTGTAAAACCTTGAGATTTATATTTAAATAAGAATATTGGATGAAAATATTATTTTCTCCTCTCCATAATTTTCTAATCTCGACCCAACAGATTCCCTTTATGATTTTTGGGAGCCTCAACCCCTCTGTGTCTTTTCATTCGGTTACTGATTTTTGTTGCGATCATGGTGTAACCTTCTAGTTAAGATTTCTCCCTGGATCTATATCTATTTCTTTATTCCTCCTTAGAGTTTGATGGATGGGATTGGTATTGATGAATCTGAACTTTATATTGTTAAATCTTGTTTATAGGTTGAGTTCTTGGGTCTCTTTCGACATCATTCTTATTGAATGGTTTGGTGGCGGGCCTTGTGTTTCTGTGAGAAAGGTAGGTGGTTCTATCTTGATGCCCAATTTATATTAACTAGAATTTGATGTGATTAATTACCATTATTTTAATTAAATTAAATTGTTGGATTTTATCTAAACGGATTTCAATTGGTTTGTTGGATAAAACCTAATTCCATTGAATTAGGGTTTTTAAAATGGGTTTTTTGGCATGAAATTAGAAAACCCCAAGTTCCATTGAATTGGGGTTTGTTTATGGAAATTTTTGAAATTTAAATTGTTTAATTTAAATTGTGTTTTTCATGTAAAATTGTTCAATTAATTTGTTTAATTTAATTTTTGAAATGGTTTTGATAGGAAATTGTGAAAAACCATAATTACAGTGAATTAGGGTTTTGTTGTGAAATTGATGATTTTTTTTGAAAATTAAATTATTAAATTTAATTTTTGAAAGTGGATTGTGAAATGGAATAAATTAGTTTAGAATCATTATTTCATAAAAATGGTTTAAAAATGGATTGATGGAAACCTTAGGGTTTCATCTTTGTGAAAAGGCATGTTTTTATTAAAAACTTATTATAGTTTTTAAAGGTAAAATTGGAATATTTGAAATGGAAAATGTTATTTAATTATATTTTAAGTAGTGATAAAATAAATTTTCCATCGTTATTTTTTACTAGAGGGAATGCAATCTTTAGGTAGTTAGTGAGTTATTTGGGATGGTACTTTTATAGTTTTTAATGTTCTAAAACCTCATATCAGCACATCACATTCCTTAGGTGATGGTGATGAGTGTCCTATACCTTAGGCCTAAAGGGGAATATGAATATATTTGTAGTTTCACATTTTGGGTTCCTTATTTCCGGGAACTATCATACCTACTTGGGACATGATCATGTTTCTCACTTCTTTGTATTTAAGTATATATATATGACATTGTTGTAAAATGTTTTACATGACTTTTGAATTTATATAAACTATTTTATATAAATGTTTTTATTTAATCCATTTTGTGAAAACTTTTATTTGTGTAAATCACCCTTCGATTAGAGTTAAATTCTATAATTATAATGTATTTCCATCATTTTAATTGTGAATCATTAATTGATAAATTATTTCCATCTTTTGAAATATAAATAATGAATTGTTTTATTTATGATTTTTGAATTTCCAAACCTATTTATTTGAAAATTGAAATCACATTACATGATTAATTTGATATTATAATTTTTAATGGAATTTTTGGTGAAATAATACTAGGTTTTGGCTCACACTCTTCTTGTGCCTTCAGGTGTTTTTAGATTATCTCTATCTAGGCTCGAGAAAGGGAAAATGATCTCTTGGTGGTGGATCCAACTATTGAACCTTGGACTTGGTGAGTTGCATCGGAGTTTAAAAATATGCATTTTTACCATTTGGTGGTACTTAGTTTTAGTACATGGGCTTATTTATTACTATTTTACTTCTGGTACATTATTCCCAGTGGAGTTTCTTTTGATATGAATACTTTCTCATTTCTTTTAATTCTGCATTGTTAGTGGAAAAAAAATTCCCACTATTTTTTTATGATGCTAGGTGCTAGTCTTCCGCCCATGGGGATCAGGAATTCCCTTCAGGATATGTAAGGGATAGCTTGGTTATTGAGTTAGTATGGTACCTAGGATGGTTTGTGACAAAGTGGTTTTAAAGGGGAAGTTTTTACATCTTTCCTTGAAGTCAATATGGAAATATGAAATATTATTGGAAATTAGGAAGTGGCTATGATTGAGTGCCTAGACATCTCTCACTATAATGAACCTTAAGTAGCAAGTGATGGTTAGAGAAATATGGCTTGTGTTTTAGTATTTTTATTTCTATATTTTGATTTGGATAGGTTGAAATCCAAAAATTTTGTTCTATAAGTTGGGATTAATTTCCCTTTTTCTCTATTTGAGTGTAACCTGATGACTTCACTGTTATCTTCTGATTTTGTGAAGTATCATGAAAATGAGAAGACATGAAAATAGGATATAGGAGGAAGATACTATTGAACCTTATAAAGAAAATCATGTTGTAGATCTGAATATGTTTGAAGTGATTATGCACACTTTCCAAGCTCTAGGACATGCACCACATCCAGTTCCCATTCAAGTTCAAACTATGGAACCTTTTAGGGATGTTCTCAAGATTAGTTATCAAGAGTTAATTTTCGATAATACCACACCATTCAAATGATCAAATGACCTTCAATAGGATGGAGAGTGTTTGATCATGATGTGACTTTTTTTGGGGTTCTAAGACATAGCTGATGAAATCAGTGTAAAGTGTCCCAATTTTGGGCTTTAAAGACTGATCACGAGATGGTGGGACACTATTGTAATGGTTAAGAAACAAGAGGTATTTGAGTGTAAATCTTTCAGTGTTTATTTTACTAACTATTATTATCCAAATTTGATGTTGTTGTCCAAGTCTAAAGAGTTTTTCAGACTTGATCACACTGACAGGATCATGAAAGAGAATGCAAACCATTTTGTTGAGCTCGTGCATTTCACACATGATATTGTATCGAATGAGAAGATAAATGATCAAAGAATTTATTAGGGAATTATTTTAGAATATTTATTTATAGGTTTTACTAATGAAGTGGCCTTATAATGATGATGTGCTGGATAGAGTGTTAATGGTTGAATTGGACCTAGCTGGAAAGTTAGGGTTATCAGGAGTTTCTTTCCCTCCCAATGCCAGTGTGAGTTACTTCAAGGGAAAGTATAAGCATGATGATTCTTATAGTATATCTTGAAATTAGGGTCATTATAGATCTTCTACAATACCAGGAATACGTATTCTGATTTTCTACCAGCGTGTCATGTCAGGACATTCAAAGAGGGCTTTCATTGAGGCACCCAAAAAACTATGGATCTTGTAGATGTCCATGGAACTTCCAAATGTTATTCCATGTTTATTCCACTCCTTATAATTGAATGGGATTATCATATCCTCCTAAAACTGTTGGTAAATTAGCTACTTCACATTTGAAAGGGTTCTATCCATAGGTATCTGGAATAAATATTCTTCACACAATAGAAGAGTCTCCCAATGAAGAGGATACGGGTCCAACGACTGTGAGAGGTACCATTACTATAGTTTATTCATTAGTAACTGCTCTATTTGATACCATTTCATCTCATTCATTTATTTAAACCATTATTTTAAATATTCTTAATATTTCTATGGATATTTTATCTTGTGCAATGAATATTACTACACCCCTTGGTATGATGAGAGATTAGGGTCTCTATAGTCCCTCAAGTTCTTTCTCTCTATCAGATGAT
This sequence comes from Viscum album, assembly GCA_963277665.1. NCBI lineage: Eukaryota > Viridiplantae > Streptophyta > Magnoliopsida > Santalales > Viscaceae > Viscum > Viscum album. Next base: position 1,176,445,911 of record OY728143.1, read on the forward strand.
GAGCTTTCTTGGAGTTCTCTTATTCTCGAAATAAAATCTATTGATCTCATATATGGAATTCATTGGCTCATTTCTAATAAATCCCTAATTGATTGCTATCTTTGATAGGTATCCCTTACTAAAACCAGTGGTGTGTGTCGTTTCTTTCATGGAGAATGTGACCTATGGTCAAGCAGAGTTGGACCTTCTTATCTAGAGTTTCAGAAACTAATATCAGTGTATTATTTTGATATATAGAGATAATATTTGTGTGGTGATATCCCTCCAGTTTTTTTTGAGTTTCTAGACGTTTTTCCTTTTGAATTCAATGGTTTTCCACCGATAAGGGAGGTATATTTTTCCATTGAATTAATGATTGATACTCATCAAGTATCTATTCCCTCTAACAATATGGAACTAATTAAAAAGAATGATTTGAATTCCTATTTGGAAGATCTTATTGAGAATGTATTTATACACCCGAGTGTGTCACCATGGGCGATGCTGGCTCTCTTTGCTAAGAAAGCTGATAGTTCACTTCAGCTATGTATTGATTACTGAAAGCTCAATTGAGTGATAGTAAATAACAAGTATCTATTGCCATGGATTGATGATCTGTTTTATTAGTTGAAAGGAGAAAATTTGTTCTCAAATAATGATCTTCAATTTGGATACCATCAGTTGAGGATAAAATAATTTGACATTCAAAAAACTACCTTTTGGGGTAGTTATAGTCATTATGAGTACCTTGTTTTTCCCTTTATTCAAAATAATGATCCTGTAGTATTTGTGGTGTTAATAAACATGATTTTCAATGAGTACTTAGATATATTTGGGGTGGTATTTGTGGATTACATCCTCATTTACTCTATGTACGAGGAGGGTCATATGCATCATCTAATGACAGTTTTGATTTTGCTGAGAAATCAAAAACTCTATGACAATCTATCAAAATGTGATTTCGAGATCTTGGAAGTAAATTTAATGGAACAAGTGGTGTTATAACAAGGAATATTAGTCGATCCTAGGAAGTTGAAGGATGTTATGACTTGGGAGAAACCATAAAATATATTCAATATTCAGAGCTTCTTCGGATCAGCTATATATTATCATAGGTTCATGGAGGACTTCTCAAAGTTGGATTCTATAATTATTTCACTAACTCGAAATAAATTAATGTTTTATTAGGATGAAAGATGTTATAATTATTTTTTAGATCAGAAATTCATTTTGACTTATACCTCGGTGTTGAATCCCCGAGAGACCGGACATGGCTATGTGGTCATTTATGATACATCGGGTTCAAGCTTGGGTTACACTCTTATACAAGGTAATCATGTCATTACTTACAAATCTCATCAGCTTAGGCCACATGAGAAGAATTATCTTACCTATGACCTTGGACTACTAGTTGTGATGCATGTTCTTAAAAGTTGGCAGCATTACTTTTACAGAGAAAGGTTTATCGTGCATCCTGACCACAATATCTTAAGTTATATCTTCTCTCAAAAAAGATTTTAATCTATGCCAGAGGAATTGGGTGGAATATCTTAAGTATTCTGAATTCAACATTTCAAATACACTAGGTTAAGGGAACATTGTTATATATGATTTTAGTAAGAAACTTTCAGCCTAGGAAGGTAAATAATCATTAGAATAGTGGAATTTAAAGGATCTATTTGAACAATTTCATATTGGAGTTCAGAAAAAGGGGATAAGGTATCCTTGGCTAGTGTTCAGTTAAAATATTCCATCTTAAAATTTATTATTTAGGTTTAGAAACATGATGATGATTTTCTTATCATCAGAGAATCTCTTAAATGTGGTGAGATATTTCTCTAGTGGTCATTCTCCAAAGAGAGAATTCTATGCTATTAGGATTTTTTTGATGGTATTGTATTTGGTAATGAATGTTTTGATGAGGTAATTTCATAATTCCTAGTGGGAAGTGAACCCAAGAACCACAAAGATGTTCTATGACATGTGGCAGTAGTTTTGGTGGTCAGGTATGAGAGTAGTCATTGCGGAATTTTCCCCTAATTATTATAGGTGCCAGCAGGATAAGTCTAAGCACTAAAACCTTCAGGTTTTCTTCTTCCACTTCTAATTTCTACTTGGAAGTGGGATGAAATATCTATGGACTTTTTATTTTGGCTTCAGTTTACCCATATAAATACGAATGTGATATGGGTTGTGATTGAAAGGCCAACTAAATCGGAACCCTTTATATCCATTCATGATACAACCAAAGTTGAGGGGTTGGGAAATCTATAAGTGGAAGAGATTGTTTGGTTTCAATAAGTTCATTCTGCTATAGTTTCTAGTAGGGATCATTGACTCACTTCTTTATTTTTGGAGAGGCCTTTAGAAGGAACTGGGATATCACATCCTTTTGAGTACGGTATACCATCTACAATCGTATGACCAGACATAAAGATCTCTACATATTCATGAGGGTACAATCTGTGCTTGTGTTCTTGACTTTGGTGGGGATTGGGATGATCATTTAGGTCTGGTTGAGGTTTCTTATAAAAATAGTTAATAGTACAAAATTAGGGTGTATTTTTTTGAGGCATTTTATGGCCAGCCTTGTAAATATCTGTTTTGCTAGTCAAAGATTAGTAAAAGTTCCTTGGTTAAACCAATCTTGGTCCAAGAGATGACAAAAAAGAGTCAGTTTATTCATTAGAGAATGTTGACAAAACAGAGCCAATATAAGTCTTATAATGATCATCACCATAGACCATTGTAATTTTTTGTCGGTGACCTGGTGTTTTTAAAATTTTCACATCAGTAGGGTCATCGATGGCTTGGGATTCAAAGTAATATTGCTCCCCATTTTTTGGGACCTTTTGAGGTTGTTGAGTATGTGGGGAAAGTTTCTTTCCATTTGATACTACCACCACAACTGACATTGATACATGACATGTTCTATGTATCATAACTCCAAAAGTATCTATCAGATCCATCTCATGTTTTGAGCTAGAGTGATGTTGAGGTTGAGCTTGATTTATCTGTGACTGAATAGCCAGTCAGGATAGTTGATTATAAAACCAAGGTGATTAATGGGAGGGAGATACATTTGGTTTGTGTGATATGGAAGAATAGTTTTGAATCTCATGATAAATGGGAGCAAGAGACACTGATGAGAGAGCAGTGGCCTCACCTTTTCCATATAAAAGCTTCTTGATAGGATCTTTAGAGACAAAAAGTTCTTATAATGGGGATGTTGTAACATTAAATTACTCTACAGACCGGTACATTTATAACCATTCCATTGTTTCTATTTTTCATAATCTGGGTAAGGAAAAGAAGGATTTGGGAGGATACCTATAATGGTGATGGTAGATATTTGAATGATTCTAAAAAAAACATGGTCATTTATAAAAAAATACTAGATATTTACATGTATTTTAATATGGTTAGATTCCATGTAAATCATAAAAATAATAATAATTCATTTTTAGAAAGAGGAAACTAGTTTTCAGTGATTATGAGTATTTTCAATTACATGACATATAATTTGGTTACACATCATGTAAAACCTCAAGCTTTGTTTTTTAAATAGGAAACATGGATGAAAATATTATTTCATATCCATAATTTTCTGCTCTTGACCCAAAATCCTTACCTAAATGATTTTGGGAGCCTCAACCCCTTATTGTTTTTTCTTTTGGTGATTGATTATTTTTGCGACCATGGTGTGACCTTCTAGGTAAGCGCTCTCCCAGTCTCTTTGTGTCTTTATTTATTCCTCCTTGGAGTTTGATAGATCACCATGGTATTGATTAATCTAAACTCTATATTGGTAAATATTGTTTCTAGGTTATGTTCTTGGATCTCGTGATCATTCTTGTTGGAGAGTTCTGTTGTGGGCCTTGTGTTTCCATGAGAAAGTTGTGTGATTCCATATTGATGCCCAATTTATATTATATTAAAATTTCTTTGTTTAATTTCAATTTTTTTTGAATTAAATGAAATTTATTTATTTTGACTAAATGGATTTCAATTGGTTTGTTATAGGAAACCAAATTCCATTGAATTTGGGTCTTTGAAACTATTTTCAGTATGAAATTAAAAATCCCCAAATTCTAGTGAATTGGGGTGTGTTTATAGAAATTTTTGAAATTTAAATTTCTTAATTTAAATTTCATTTTTGATGGAAAACGGTTCAATTAAATTTTTGGATTTAATTGTGGAAATAGTTTTGATGGAAAAATGTGAAAAAATACAAAATCTAGTGAATTTGGGGTTTGTTATGAAATTGATGGGTTTTTTATTTAAAATTAAATTGTTGAATATAATTTGTGAAAGTGGATTGTAAAATTTCATGAATTGGTTTAAAATACTTATTTGTGTAAAATTTATTAAAAATGGTTTGATGGAAAACTTAGTACATCTTCTTTGTGAAAATGATTGTTTTTTATTAAAATCCCACTACATTTTTAAAGGGAAAATTGGAATATTTGAAATGGAGGGTAGGATTTAAATGTATTTTAAGTAGTAATAAAATAAATTCATCATCTTTGTTTTGTAATAGAGTACATAAAATCCTTTGGTAGTTGTTTTTTTATTTTGGGTGGCACTTTACAATTTAAAACACTCTAAATCCTTGTATCAGCACATCACATTCCTTAGGTAATGGTGTTGAGTCCCCTTTGCCTAAGGCCCAGAGAGGAATATGTACATATTTTCAATTTCTTAGTGTTAGGTCCCTATGACATGGAACTATCATAGCTACTTGAAATACAAACATGTTTCTCTCTTGTTTATATTTCAAATTATATACATTACATTGTTTTAAACTTTTGTACATGCCTTGTTAATTTATTTAATCTTTTTGATATAAAATATTTTATTTAATAATTTTTTTGAAAAGTTACATTTGTGTAAAGGACCCTTGGATTAAAGGTAAATTCCATCGTTTGAAATGTATTTCCATATTTTGAATTATGAATAATGAAATGGTCAATTATTTCCATCTTTTCATATGTAAATCATGATTTTTTTATTTATTCTATTTGAATTTACATACCTATTTTTTTGAAAATTGAAATCAATTTACTTGGATAATTTGATATTAGAATATGTTATTAAATCTTTGGTGAAATCATAATCTATTTTATCTCACACCCTACTTGAGACTTTAGGTTTTTATAGAATATGTCATCCAGGTTTGAGAAAGGGAAAAGGATCTCTTGGAGGTGGATCCAACTATTGAATCATATACTTGGGGAGTTGTGTCTGAGTTGGGACTTAGGATGTTTTCATAGTTTTTGGTACTTATTTGTAGTACATGGACTTGTTTATACCTATTTTATTCCTGGTACATTACTCCCAATAGATTTTTTTTCATATGCATACTATCTTGTTTCTTTTACTTCCTCATTGTTAGTAGAAAAATCATTCACACTTACTTTTTATATTATTCCAAGTGTGATTTTCCAACCAATGGGGATTGGGAACTCCCTTCAGGCTATATCATGGCCATCTCGGTTATCGGGTTAACAGGGTACCTGGGCTGGTTCATGACATTGTGCCTCTATGTGTGAAATGGTGGATTTTTTTGGATTTTTCCTCCATAGTGAAGAAGGAATATTGTAAGGAGTTGTTACTCTCATTAAAAATTGAGGTCTTATAGTGGGTCATATACTCTTAGGGTTGAGGGTGTTAAGAGGTGACATAATATAATTTATATCCAATATACTATAAAAATCCTAGTGTCAAATCTTTTATTATTCTATTTATCCTCTATATAGTCACTACACATCCAATTTTTGCATAAATTATTTATTATACTATACTAACATATCCCATATTTTAGTTTTAATATACTCTAATTGTTTAAGATTGAGAATCCTAACCCTTTTATCTTTTACAATACAATATATAGAACTGACATTTACTTCAATTTATGCATTTCATGTTTCAAGATTTATAAAGGATGACGCTGGATGAATTGCTAACTGGCTAGATACCAGTGAGGGTTTGTGTACTCAGTAACTATAAGTTATTATAGTTGGAGGCTATATTTTACCAGATTAGTTCTAGAATATCACATATTTTAGTATATCATGACGAGTTTTTTTATGGTGCATGACTTTAATTTCATGAGTATAATTGATCTAGTTTATTTTCTTGACTGTATTCATTTAGGGGTGAATTTTTTTTAAATTTTTATATAGGTCATTATTTATTTTTGGAAACATATGATCAATATATATGTTATGTATGTATTTTAGAAGGAACCAATCATGACTTATTCTATTAATTAGCATGGGTATATAATTCCACAATGTCAAATAAAGACCCAAAATGTTAGTTTCTTACTCATGGGGATTGGGTAATGCTCTTAGGGTAGTGGAATCCTACTTCTGACCCATTGGTGTAGCTTCTTAGGGTCACTACAAATTTTCATCATATTATTGTTGAGTTAACTAGGATTTTAATATTTCTTAGATAGTATCTAAAACCATTGAGACTTGAGAAGACACCCATAAATAGTCCTAACAAACCTCTTTATGGCCATAGTTTAAGTTAATGAGGGATGTCTGGGAACTGAGTAAGAACCATATGTTTACGTAAGGGTTGGAATAATGTCTTTAGTAATACACATTGAAACTCATTAAGTTTATAGGGATCAACGAAAATACATTTATTTTGTTCATTCATGGATCATATAGTATAATTTTATATTTAATCTTGTGAGTCTTGTTTATATTGTAATAAATATATGTGAATGACCTTAATTAATTAAGTATTATCTAATAAATAAATAGTTTTTTCCTATATACAACATTAGTTACTATATAATTAATTAAAGTCACTCATATAAATTTTATTATTGGTGTTGATTATATATTTCTTATTTAGTAATGTATTATTAATATTTTTTAATCATATGTATTCCAGAGCATGTTACTAATTTTCAATATAAAATTCTTTATTGGGAATGTTATCTCTAGTTTTCTTATTATTATGTATTTTTAAATGATATTATGTTTTATGTTCCCAAGTATTCTATATATTCTCTACTGGTAATTAATTCATAGATATATCTAAAAATATAGTTTTATATAATGCTACATGTTTCCTATTTAGTAGTGTATTATAGAAAATAATATGATTTAGGTTCATAAGAGTGATATCATCCATATGTATAGTTAAACTATTCTATTAATTATTATTCCTTTTTAGTTACACTCTATTATATATGTGCTCTTTGTTAGAAATAGTTTATTAAAATTTTATAAAATCTAGTTTTAGTACATTTATCTACTATTTTATTTTCATGTTTTAAAAAAAGGGTTTTAGAGGTTTTGGAATTAAATAAAAAAATAGTTTCACAACCTTATGTTGTAAATAAGTGATCGTTTTGAAAATAAATTGTTATATGAAGTAGGTATTTATCCTAAAAACTTTATCTAAAAGATATATTATTTTAAAATGTTTAGTTTTTTTTAAAATATATTTGACAAGTGATTTTGAAATGAGACTTTTTTCATATAAATAATTTTATTTCAAGAAAATGTTTATGTAAAAGTATAATTCAGTGTTAGGACAAGATAAAACAATAAGGATACTATTATAGTTGGGAGCACCATAAGAGAAAAGGAAATTTGTTACCGATAATTTTGGGGGCACTATAATAGTTTACATGTCTGTGGGGTATTATAATATCATAATGTTTTTTATCATCTTATTTTCAGGACTTAGGCATAGAGGATATAGTGATCATTTTGGGAATATATATGTTACTAGGATAGATATTAGTATTTTTCAAGGATATTATAACCATATCATATTTTTTTTATATTTGATTTATTTGGGATATGTTCATAATGGAAGTGATAAATGCTTGGGTGGAAATATTGACAGATTGATTATGAATTGGTGATTTAGTGGGGTAGTGAATCATAAGTGAGAATTGATGTATAATTTTTAGGGATGGGAAATCATATAGTGGTTAGACTATAATTACCCATGTAATTGGTTAAATAATTCAATGGAATATAAATTTTTATGAAAATTTAAAGTGATAAAAATATGGGTTTATTTGAATTTTTTTATTGAGTGGCAATTTTTTTAGATTTTACTTTCAATTTAAGAGTTTTAGGATAAATATAATTTGTTTATGGATGTGGTTTGAGTCATTATAGAAGGTTTAAAGGTTTAAGAGTGTATAAAAAGTGGAACCACCTATATTTTATAGTTATATGTGACATAAGGTACCTAGTGTAGTGGAAATATGTACTCATTATGCTTAGGAAAAATCTTGGTGTCCGGGAGGTGATTTCGTATACCCAGTGTCTTCATAATGGGTATCCTCTAGAGTGTCATTTGATTTTTTAAAAGGGTTTTTTTGGTCATTTACAATTAAACTCATACATATTTTTGATTTCAATTTAAAACACATTTTTTCATGTCAATCGATATCCCTTCCTTGGTATCCTTCACCTCTTTGTTTCCCCTTATATTCCCATGCGATTCAAGGTTGATCCAAGGGGAGTTTCCCAATCTAAATAAAAGGTAACTCCTAATTCTCTTATCTTATTCCATATTATACCCTCTTTCTCAATATTCATTTTATATAGAAAGGGTTTTTAATAATAATTCCACTTGATCATGGTGGAATTCATCAATGATGATATATATTCTTCCTCTCTTTTCTAAAAGAAGCATAAATAGGATTATTTTACTATGGTAATGGTTGTTTTGATTCATGTGGATATAGGTATAATTTATTCTAGTGTTTTTATTATTTTAGGAAAAAATTGGATGATGATAGATTGGACTTAATTGATTATTTAGGCTATTATACTCTTGGTTTTATTTTAGGGGTTATCTTCCTAGGTTTTTTATAATGTTTAATCATTCTTGGTTTTTGGTATTTTTTAATTGGAATTCTTTAGTGAAAAAATTGGTATGGTTATTTTAAGATATTATTAGTGATCATCATGATAAATAGGTCTTGAAAATGACTATTTTATGTGGTCTCAACCTTTAGGAGAATTTCAAATATTTTTCTAGGACAGGCCTTCCACTTGTTTCTGTAAATAAAAGTATTGTTTAACCACATATTTTTCTGAATATGAATGAATAGGATTTTAAATATATTTTTATATGAAAATTTAGATATTTATAGTGGGATTTAAAATTTATAAACAACATGGTTTTATTAAATTTTATATCCATTTTACACTTTATTTATAGTCTAGTGTAAAGCTGATTTCGTTATTTTTTCAATTGGGTAAATTTTTTATTTAAATAAATTAAGTGATGTTTGTTGTAATAGATCACTATTATAGGTTGTTACTACACTCTTGTATATTATTAATATAATATAGACTTTTCAGAAGTATAAATTATCTATAAAAGTATTATGTAAATACATTTTTTGGTTATTTTACCTGGATTATTATGTTAAAAAAACTCGAATGTTCTCTTGTGATGTACTTTGAGAAATTAAATTAATATAATAATGATTATTATATATATATATACGATGATGGTCATTTTATCTTATTACCAAGTTTTATAAAGGTAATTTTCTCTTTTAAATTTAACCTACATGAGTTATAAATCAGTGATCCACACTTAACATTTGTTAAAATGTTGCATTAGTGGTGATGTAAAATTTGGGATAATTTATATGGAAATGAATGATATGATTTATAAAAACATTTTGATTATTTAAATAGGTTATTATATAAAGAAAATATAATTATTAGAATCTATTAATATTTTATTTTCCATAAATTATTGGACCTTGTTTTAGTTTTATACTAAGCTTCTAAGTTTTAATTTGATTATGTGAAACTACTTAATTTCTAAAACATATTCTACATTATATTTTATCAAAGTATTTATTTTGAGTAAAAAAAAAGTATAATTTCTATTAGGTGGTAAACAAAATGGAATGAAAATTTCTTTAATAATTTACCATTTTCTTTAAATGAAGGGTTTCTTTAAAGTATTTTTTAAATATGAAAAACTAATTTTTGAAAATACCATTCCTTTTTTAAATTTTTATATTAATTCAATAATTTTTAATCATTTTATTATTTATTTGGTTTTATATGAATATGGATTGGTTATGAAAAATACCATACCTAACCCATTAAAAATTTTATTACCATTATAGAAAAGTTATTATCTGTTTAATAATTAGATCATTGTTTGGATATATTTTATCGAAAACTGAATTAAAAATAAATATATATTTTAGGGTTGCTATGATTTTAATTTGGGTGTCATGAATATTATTTTATGCCAATACTTGTGACATATTTGGTTGATTATTTATATGACTTATTTTCCCATATTTTAATCTATGGACTCACTTACAATTTAGGTTATGCTTATGTGATACTTTAAATTCTTCTATGTCAGTATGATAGTTAATATTGGATAAAAAATAAATTATATCCTTTATAATGTAAATAATTATTATTATTATGATTGTATTGGTACTTGAGTATAAAAAATAATTTAATATGTTCACATGTTGTTACTTTTTTGTTTCAATAATCTTGCTTAATATAACTTGTAATCTTACCTCAAAAATTGTTACTACATTGATAGATGATGAGTATGTTATAATTGGGTATTAATATTATATAAATTGTAAGTAGGTTTAACATATATAGATAAATTTGAATAAGATAGGACCACAACACCCTACCTCTAATATACCACTCCCATTATTCTTAAAGGGATGGACTGTAAGATTTCTCTTAATCTATTATACACCATAACCTATACTTAAAGGGACATTTTATATGATTTACCTAAATATAATATACATCTTCCCCTTTACCATGATATTAGGTTTGTACTTTAACTATATTGTGAAATATTTTTAGGAACCAACCAAGGAACGCCTACCACTCCACGAAGGTCAGTTCGTGATAAGGTCGAAAGTGCATTCTTAATCACCATAGGTTGGTAAATTGCACCAACATATCAAAAAGTAGCCAATTGAGAATGATTTCACCCTCAGATAGGAATAAAAACAAGAAAAAATATCAATAATCTAATATGGTTTTCTATACATTGTACAAACATGCATATGAAATAAACAATTAAAAAGAAAAAATCCATCTAAATAGGTCATAAGAAAATTAATATCCAAATGATTAATAACCAATGAAAATGATCTAAATCATGTTATAAAAATACAAAAAAAATTAGAATATGTAAGGATCACATCAAAAATAATAAAAAAACTAAAAATAAAGATACAATTACCCATGTTGAATGATACATCAACATCCAAAAAATAATACATAACTTGAACCAATACTAAATCACCTCTATGTGAACCATGGCCACTCACCATATCCAAACCCTCCATTAATGGACCAACACCAACACCAAACATAAGATATCATAACATGATCACCTGAAATAAAACATAAAAACCATATATACACATTAGTGCGTATGTATGGTGTGAGTGAAATGTGCCTAGTGGGATACAACCAAACAAGGTTTTCAATTACTTTAAAATGAAATTTCAGAAATGATAGTATTAACTATAATTATATTTTTTTTCAAAATGATACATAATAAAAAAAGTTTCATACTAATATTTAATTCACAAATTACCCACCCTTTTTGGTATAAGAATAATAGAATCCTATATTTAGAAAAAATTACTTTGAAAATATAAAAGTACGACCTTAGAGTTTATGAAAAACCAAAAACAAATCCATTTCTCCTTTGAAAATCACATTTCAAATCCCATACATAAATTACCAATTTTATTTTCTTTGAAAAAATATTTTCAAATCCACTTTAATAATCATTATAAATATAAATCAAACCAGAAATGAATAAATTAAAAATCAAGTAAGAACCAAATCATTAATGAAGAATAATTGAAAAAAAACCATAAACACACAATATTTCTTCATAATTCAACTGAAATAGGGGGTACCATGAAATATAGTACTACAATACTCTATAAGAAATTATTAATGAGAACTAGGTATCATGGGGAACCCACTAGGTCCTAAGGTGATAAAAACCTAGAAAATTCTAATTATAGAACCGATTCTGGCCTACATTGAATTCCTAACCACAAAACCACTTGAATTACTCTCTCTATACTCATTGGGGGAATTAATCTAGCTAGGATTATATCATAAAACTAATAGACACTAGCCATTTCATAATCATAACTAGTGTAGGACAAATATAGACCTATTTCTAAGCCTATGGTTCTCATGAAGACAACCAATAAGAGGTGAGAAATAAATACTTCACCTAATCATCACATCCATCCAAAATAATAATATAATTATAATTATAATCTCTCCTCCAATTCCATAAAAAGATAAAACCCAATTCAAATCCTAAACATCATATAAAAAAATACTCTATGGGGAAGGAGTTCATTTTAAGTGAAAAACAATCAAGGGGATCAATAAATTGTTTCATATTCATCATATTTTTTTGTAAATTTATAAATAGGCCTTTTCAAAATAAATCTAAGGATTAAAATTTATTCCCCATTAATTGAAAACTCACCTTGAAGAACATAATTTGAAAATAAACCATGAAAATCCAACCTTGAAAACATTTATAGGATAAAATCTATTTTAAGATCAATAATATCCTTTTAATTAAAACCATTTAAATTCCCAAAACACATATCAAATTTAAAAATAGTACAATTAAACCATGATTTCACCCCAATTTAATTTCAAAATGGTTTCAATTATATTTAATAATTAAATCCATTTAAAACTATCCTATTGGGAAGATTTATAAACACTAGGAATTCAAAAACATCCTCTTAAGAAATCATAAAACTTAAAAATCACTTGAATTTTATTTTTCCAAGTGTGGAAACCATTTATAGACATTTAAAATAAAAAATAATACAAATAAAAAATAATATTTATTGAGGCGGGAAAATCCATCATCACCATAGATGATAAAATATATCATTTCTTTTGTGTTTAGTAAAGAAAGTCAAACATTCCAAAAAATACATTCCTTCTTGAAAACTGTTGAAATAATGTTACAAAAAATTACATCTATAGTTATTTCTATGTACATAGAAATACATTAAAAAATAAATTTTGAAAACATGGACAAGGAAGAGATTTATTTTGAAAATAAGTCATTACAACATTTTAACTCCGGTTTTAAATTAAAGTGTCTCTTAACAAAATTTTAACTCATCACATATGTTCTTTATCATAATGTATAATAAAAAAAATTAACACTTAATTTCTTGATAAAAATATTCATTTTTATTATTCACTTTATTTCATTTATTACCATGTCATATAAAATACATAATAAATTAATTTTATGTCAGATAGTTTGATGATTTCTCGTTCGTAAATTGAAAATTGATTTGGTTGGTTGAATATAGTTTAAGAGATAATTACCAACCTATCTCTAGAATAGTAATCATGGCATAATTTTCATTTTTAGTCATAAATTATAAATTTAAATCTATCCATTAAATATTTTTATGAAAAATGAACTACGTTACAATCAATGATATGGTAGGCCATATGTACGCATGAGTAACATTTACATTTTTCTGTGATCAATAGAGAAAAAGGTAAGTATTATTTTATCTTTATTAAAAAATAAAAATATAATAAATATCATTTTATTAAAATATACTTCTATATATATCATACATGTGATGTGGTGATGAAAAATAATCATATTTCTTCATGAAGGTGGTAGTCCACATGTATGCATGAACGGCATACTATTTTTTATATTAATGGGAAGGTATGAATTTAAAGGATATATTATCTTATAAGAAATATTGATTTACCATGAATATCATATATATATACATTAATTCCATCATTATAACCATCTATGAGAGAAGTTAATGGAAAAAAATTACATCAGTTGGCGAGGTGGTAGTTCACCGTACACACAAACAATGGTTTTGTTATCCATTTGTTGGATGTGGTGATGGAAACAAGTTATCGAATTAACATAAAAAATATCAATATATGAAAGATAATGGTCTCATTATTTCATCATGTTTAATGAATATTTAAAAGAGGTGGATGAAGATATGAAATAAAAACACTCAGTTAAGAAAAAATCCACTTCCTCATACAACCTCTTAATGTTTTTAGTAAAATATTAGATAAGATGGTTATATGATCAAAGCATCTTGGATGTAAAAAGGTATGTAAGGAATGTATCTTTTCATAACATCTGTTATCCAATTTTTTTAAGTGTGATTAAATGAGATAAAGAGGTTCTATTTTATAATAGAGGGGTGGGGGAACTCCTAAAATTTCATAAAATATTAAATTAATTTAAATTACATTTGATTTAAAAGTGGATAAAAATTGATATTATTAGAATATAATCATAGTATGAGTATAAATCCAATAATATAATAATTTTTTGGAAACATTTAGATCGCATTTTTTATCCATAAAAATTTTAACCCCTTTTTAACCCTTTTAACACTTACCGTGACAACACGTGTTTTTACACTTTGAGGGTCATAATAGTTAATATAAATAGAAAAACATCCCCTAAATAGAACATGGATGATATTATAAACAATATATTAATAATTTTTTTAAATATAATATATTTATGTATTTCATATCATTTAAGAATTATTATATATATAAAATAATATTAATGTCATTTTTTAGAAATATCCAGCACTTTGACATTAATACATTAAGAAAAAAAAATATTAAAACCAAATATTTTATTACACCATTAACCTATTATATTCATCTATAAAATTTATGGAAAAAATTATTATCTATAATTATATACCTTTTAATATTTTAAATTTTATTTATTTAATTTTCCATTAATTGAATAAATAATATTTTAGCTTTGTGTAATCATTTCATGTAATTATATATTCAATGAAAATAAAAATTAAATTATAATGATGAAGATAAATACTTTATATTTTAAATTATAATTTATAATTAAATACATTTCCTAGTTATTTCCATGTTAAAAATATTATAGTTTAAAAAACGGTGTAAATTTTGTGTGTTTTCATTATATAAAATATTATTATGGTTATAATCACAAAAAAATGGAAACAAACAACCATATATTAGAAAATTAGATGACTATGGATGAAATGGACTCATCCAAAAAATTATCCAAGTGTTATGTCAAATTTATAGTCCATATCATTTTATTTTTGACATTAATTACCTGATTTACCCTTCATCATGATAACAAAAATTACTAGGGTTACTATTAATATTAGCCAAAAATAAAAGGAAAATATTTACTAAATATATACCAACTGATTCTAAATATCATATATATTTTTTAGGATTCATTCCATAGAAGTTGAAAATTTAAATTTAAAATTAAACTGAAAAAATGTGATGGAAATCATTTTTTCAAAACAAATTCCCTTAAGATATACAAATGTTTTTATTCTAAAGTCAAGTATAAAATTGTTATTTTTTTGAATATTTGTTTATTTTATTCTAAATAAAATTTTTAAATTTTAAAACACATTAATAATATAATTTTACTTTGTAAATACTTTTTATGAAAATAAATTTTCAAAAACAAAATCATTATTCTTCAATAATCACTAAAAAATCAACATTTTCATAAAATTAGAAAAAGGTAATATTAATATAGATTTTACATGATTTTTTAAAGAATTAAATCAATTTTTTCAAATTAAAGTTTAATAATTTGAAACAAATTAAATAATTATCCATATGAAAAGAGTTTAAAAAACTGTTTCCTTTTTTATTTAAAATTTACATAATATTTTTATTATGAATATAACAATCTAATTCATGAATGATATAAATATAAAAATGATTTACTCTATGATTTACTTGTTTTTTATTTTATTCACCCCTATTATAAATTTTTTCCTCACAATATTATTCACTTATTAATCAACTGGGGATATCATTCCATTATAGCATTTTAAGATTCACATCTTGCTTATTGAACCAAATAGTTTTTCTACAAAACCATAACCTGATGAATTATATTATTCCATAATTCTTACTACATATGGTTAAAAACCATAATATGATGTTCCTCATAAGAAATATTATCTTCCAACTCAACTACATAAATGATACGAACATGAAATGAATTTAGAACATACTTTCATGACATCAAAATACGAAAACATTTGTGTACCTGATATTTACCCAGATGAAATTCTAATTGGTAATAAATTGATCCAACAATATATATGATTTCATATGGTACAATTAAATGTAGAGATTACTTCCCCTTTTTAATAAAATGAAAAAAACTTTTCCATGGGGCTACTTTATGAAAAATGCAAACACATACCTCAAATGTATAATATCTCCTCTAGTTATCTATATAACTTTTCCATATACTCTGAGCTATCCTAATATACTACTAAATCTTATTCAAAATATCAACTGTTTCTTCAACAAAATATGATCCCATAAACTTCATTTATCCACATTCATACCAACAAGAGGAAATCCCAAACCACTTTACATATAAAGATTCAAAAGGTTCCATATGTTTACTAGAGTGAAAACGGTTTTTATAAAAAAAATTAACCAAAGAAATATGATGATTACAAATTCCCTTTAAATACAATTAGTATGAATAAATAATGTCTTCCAAGATCCAAATCATTCATTCGTACTTTACATCATGTTAAAGATGAAAATATGTATTGGAATTTAATTGAATGCCCAACAACTTCTAAATTCCTTTCCAAAAAATTTATGTGAACCTGGGATCATGGTTAGATATAATGGAGATAAAAACTCTATTTAAGATGTCTATGTCATCGAGATATAGTAAAAATTGTTTATCTAAACTCATAGTATCTTGAATTGAAGTGAAATTAATATATTTAGTTAATCTATCAATAATAACCTAAATTGTATTATTACTTTGATATTTCTTTGGAAATCTTACTACGAAATCCAAGGATATATTTCCCCATTTCTACTACAGAATTGGAAATGGATGAAGCATCCATTTTGGAAATTTTTATTCTACATTACATGTTGAAAATTATAAAATTTCATGGAAAATTCAGAAATTTATCTTTTCATTAAATCCAACCTTTAATACTTATTATTGTATGAATACCTCTTAGTACTACTAAGATAAACTAAAAATAGAGAACTATGGGATTCACTAAACAATTTTCTCTTGAACTAAGAATCACAAGTCACACAAATTTCATTTCAAAATATAAAAAACATTCTTTATCAAAATTAAATTTTGGATTCTTGTCGTTATTATCCAATTATACATTTTCCAATAACTAATTTTAGACTTTAATAACTTTATTAATTCTTTTTGACATGGAGGATTATACAAACACTAGAAACAAAATCGGATAGTATCCTTAATTTATAAATTCTATGCCAAAATTAGTCAAATAATTTACCAAAGGGTTGTTTTCTAAACATAAAATTGTTAGTTTATAATTATTTTAATGACTCAAAGAATCAACTATTTTTTTTCTTTTTCCAATATGATAATAAATTGTGCAATAATAATCCCTAATCAATTCAAACCATCATCTCAATCTAATTATGAATAAATTTTGAGTTAATATATACTTAAAATTTTTATAAATATTATAAATTTTACACTTTTCTATACATAAATGATCCCTCCAATTTTTTAAAGAAAAAAACCAAAGCAACTAATTCCAGATCACGTGTAGGATAATTTAACTCAGGAGGTTTTAATTGATGTCAATCATAAGAAATTAACTTATCATTTTACACCAGGTCACAACCAAGTCCCCTCATTGAAGCATCAATGTAGATGAGAAATTATTTATTTATATATAGAATAGAAAAAAAGTTAAACATTCACCAAAAATATTTTTTAGTTCATGAAAATAATCATCTCTCTATTTTTTCTAGATAAATTTAACAACTTTTCGAGATAACTTAGTCAGTGGGATACAAAACAGGGAAAATTCTTCAATAAACCTCATATAATATCAAACTATAATAAGAATAATTTAATATATATGATATTTGTAGGTTTTTTAAACTCTTAAGAATCATTAGTTTTAGTAGGGTCAACAATTATTCCATCTTTAGAAACAATATAACCAAGGATGGAATTGGTTGCAACCATAATTCACACATACTAAATTTTCCATTTAGTTTATTTTATTTTATGGTTAAAAAATAATCCTTAGGTGTATTTTTTGATCACCATGAATTTTAGGATATAACAATATATCATCAAAAAACGCAACCAAAACATATATAAATATATATGGATGACTCGATTCATAAGATTCATAAATACTTTTCGTGCATTATAGAACCCAAAGGGCATGTAAAAACTCACAATGGCCATATTTTTCTAAAAAAACTATCAATAAAATTTTATAATCCTTCACCGTATCCTTCATTCTATGGTACCCCAAACTGATATCGATCATCAAAATATACTGCAGTCCCTAGATATGATCAAACAAATGATTCATATGAGGTAAAGGTTACATGTTCATAATAGTGATGATATTAAAGGCAATATAATCAATAAAAAGTATCATTGAACCATATTAATTTTAAAAAAATAAAATATGATCACCACATGGATATGTGGAAGGATTAATTAATATTTTATCCAAAAAATACAATAATTTCCTTTTCAATTCTAAAATTTATAGTAGGTCCATTCATTATGGGGTTCTTGAAATAGGTATACCATTAGGTATTGTGTCAAAAAAAACTCAACCTATTGATTTGGAATAAAACACTATAAATCCTAAGGAAAAACATTAATATATTCATTAACTACCCTAACATCACTAATATGAATAGTTTTTTTTAATTTAAAAAACATGTCGTAAGTAACATTCACTACCATCTCTAATTAATTTCTCAGATTCTTCATAGGTTATCAAAGAATTGAAATCATTGAATGAAACTTTTTTCTCTGTAATATATCTTAGTATGATAAACTAACATCCAATCCATACATAAAATAATATTAAACTCTCCTAAGGAAATTTGAATAATATTTATAGGAAATACCATTCCACTAATAACAATTAGAATATTCCTATAAATATTTGTAACTTTAATACTTTCACCTAGATTTTTCACAAAAATTTCTATCCACTTCTCATGATGTGATATTCCAAGTATTCTTGAAAATTTGTTATAAATAAAATATTATGAAGATACATAGTCAAATAGGGTATTTTTATAATTTTAATAAACAAGTAACAAACATGTCACAACTTCATTAGATGGCCCTGTATTAACTATAGTACTAGAAAGAGAATTTTACACACCTTTATGATTTTAGTCTATTTTATTTCCATCATTTTTAACTAATTTAATACATATTCTAGCTTAATGACCCAAGTCACTTCATCTAAAATATCTCACTGATGGATGACCATTAATTATTCCATCTTTTATTATTTAGAACAGTTTTTTTTATAGTCATGTTCCCTGTTGAAAAAATCACTACACTAATAACAATTTCTATTATTTACCAATTATTCCCCATGATACTTTTACCACACTTAATACAGGATGATAAAATGATATTTTTACCTCAAGATTTATTTTTTTAATGCTTCCCAATTTCCTTCCAAACAAATCTTTTTTTATACCTGTTTTCAAGGAATAAATGATCATCGATGAACTATATTTCTACATTCTCATCACACCAAAAAGGTTTCTCAGAATTTTTGAATCTATAGTAATCTAATGAAATTTTATATCTTGGTTTTATCCGTGATTAAAATTTATTAATATTATTATCAGGATTTTGGATAAAACGTGGTACATAACTATCCAATCTTGTAAAATTTGATTCATACAAAACTATAGATTCTTTATCTTTTTGCCTCAATTCTAGGAATGGTTACACCATACTAAGTCTAAGAACCATTGGGAACTATTTCTCATGGAAGATATTCTTATATGTGTCCCATTAAATGATATAAATATCATATCCCTCTTTGGTATTCTAAAACAAAGACCACCATTGATAAACCACACCTTCAAAATGATAAATTTGAAGGGTTACCTTTTAATGTTATGAGAATCCCATCACATCAAATATCTTCTACAAGGAATTGAGCCATACTTCAACCACCATTATATTATAACTTTAAATGAACTTTGGAGGGTGTTGTTTCATGAAGTTGTCAATTATTTTCATGTTCTTGTGTGGTAGATTTGTCTTCTCTATAGTATATATTCCAAAAACATTTATAGCTTGTGTCAACTGATCCATGAAAAAAATTACTTGGTTCCAACTCTGACCATTCCAGGTTTCTGATTCGGAATGATATCATCCTTTTTGTGCCTTCAACTACAGTCTCCCTATTTCCTCTATGGAAAACAAAACAAAACATACATAGTTTAGATGAGAAAAAAATGGTAATATTAAAATACTATATCATTTCAATATAAATATTATATAAAAATATTTTAAGGATATTATATTATCATTATCCTAACTCTTGAATTTATCTATGAATTTTCTCTCATACCAATTATAAGACCCCATAGTAAACATTCCATAATCTATAGATATAAAAATTAAAATGACTTTAATTATCAATGGTATTTTAGGGTTATAATTTTTTAAACTAAGATAATAAATATTATAAAAAATACCATATATTACAATGTAGAAACTTTTACTTAGTGTCTATTTTTTCCACCAAAAAAATCTTTTAGAATTAATCAAGTTTTCTTTTCATGACATATCATTTAAAATTTTATTGTGACAGAATCCATATATCAAATTATCCCAAAATTATATAGAAACAATATTTTTAAACATTGTATAAGAAAACAAATCTGAGTACGTTACATGAAAAAAGAAATCTATTATTCTAGTGAGAAACATGAAAATGCTTAAAAATATTTCATTAAAATCATACATTTTTATTTTAAATTAGAGTAATTTTCCATCAAAAATATTATTATCCTACCTTTTGAAATAAAATTATTTCCTTGAAAAAACATTAGAAAACATAGAAAAGTCATGTTGGTGCCTTGGGACATCATCATCTTAAAATAATTACAAAACCCTTTCAATTGGAATAACCATATGGTCTACTTACAATATAATTTTCCAGAGAACATAATCTTTACCTAATGAATTGGAGTGCTAAGTAGGAACACCTATCATATAAGATATAATAGGCTCAATAAATTCTATCTATGTTCACCCATTATATAATCTATATTTGGCTCACTTGAGAGCTATAGTAGGGCTCAAACCACTATAAATAATTTCTGAGGACTATATCATGAATAAAACCATTGAAAAAGTTTTTTAATACCATATAAAAAAACTATTTTGGATATCGAAATACCATTTCTATTTAAATAAAAAACTTTAATGCATAATACCCATAACAAAATGGAAATAGGGATTTTTGTAATGTCGTGGGTATTTAGAGTGGGTCGAAATCCTTACCCGTTTAAAATTTTAATGTTTTCTGGGTGTTCTAACTTCTTTATTGATCATAAGAACTTAATTATGAGTTTTTCATTGATCCAAAACCATGTTTTTAAGTGGTGTAGGGGTTTGGAAAGAGAAATTTGCGGTTAATATGGGTTTCAGGTGTGTCGGAGGCCCAAAAGTATGGTTTTGTGAAGTGCAGGCTGGGGTACAGAGTTTGGAAAAACTGTGTGGACTCTAAGTACAAACCGTGAAATCTCATTTTACACTATATACGAATTTTCAAACCGTGTGGTATGGGAAACAAAACTCTATGTGAACTTATATTGTTTTTTAGAGATCTTTTACATGGTTTGCAGATCGTTTGGAAAACCATACACAAGCTACATGGGTAGTTCCATTTAGGAAGTACCCCTTCACTATACCATGCACGGTTAGGGAAAACCACACATGTTAATAGTGTGGGGATTAGATCCTAAGTATTAGGAGCCCCATGGTTTGGAAAACTATGTGGCCCATTAATGTTGTGAACTAATCAAAATTCCCTCATTTTATGAACCTAATATTCTTATCCTTTCTCCCTTGTGGGACATACACAGTAGGGAGCTCTCCTTATTTTTCCTTCTCCACTAGGATTTTATCCAACTCCTTCATCTAGCTTAATTTATTCACGATGTTTATAGTATTGGATCCATCTCGATAGGACCCTCATATCCCTTATATCTATTTATCTTTTCGCTCAACTCATAGACTTTAAAATCTATTTGAGTCTTTTTTCCCAATTTTTAGGGAGTTTTTCAGAAACATTGATTTCTTCCAAACCATTCAGAGTTAGAGGTTTATATTGGATGTTCCTACATCTACAGATCCAAGGTAGTTGGTGCATACATTTTTTTTGTGATTTTGTAAGTGTTTGGGGTGTGTATTTTATCATGCTATTATGTTGATCGAGAAAGACCAAATTAATTTTATGATTTCCTTTAGTTAAACAATTAATCCTTTGTGAGATTCCTATGTGAATTATTACCAAATTCTACAAATGTTTTGTGTTATAAAAGAGGCTCATGACCTTGGAAAGTTAGTCCGGTGTGATTTTCTTGATATTAAATTCAATTGTTTATTTGATTAGAGTTGTTTGATTCAATTACATTGAATTTATTGGTTTATTTGATTCAAATTATATATATATATGTTATTTTTTGGTGATATACTATTAAGTTCCAAGGAAACATGATGAGCATGGTTTGAGGATTTTAATAGATATGTCTATCTATTTTGAGGCGATATGATTGTTGTGTTAGGTGTGACCTATTATATATATTTTATGAGTGATGTTGATCACTGGTTGGATGAATCAGTAATAGTTTGAGGAGAGAAGGTTGTCAAGTTACGGGTGAGGATTGTGGGATGATTGGATGGAATAACCATTGAATTGAGTGATGTGGTCAGTGGGGAATGAGGTTTTGAAGTTAATGTGTATTGGGTTCTAAATTGCTGATTTTCACACACCCATATTGGCCACAGCACCACCTAGAGTCATGTACACATAAAACATAGTGATGAGGTGGTGTTGAACACTCATGACGGTAAAGGACCCAGATAGTTTCGACATAGGTAATGGTTGTGGGTGCTTGCGGTAGAAATCGACAATGATAGTGAGGACCCATCTGATGATTGTGTTGAGACTATCAGTTAGGGGATAAGGGTATTTTTGCTTGAGGTCTTTGGGAAAGGATCATTTTGAAGGATGTGCATCACTATTACTTAGTAATTTATTGATTGAGATAATGGAGATTTTAATTTTAGGACACATATCATTGTGCCTCCATACATAAGTCTTTGAACCAATGGGTTCTCTCAATGAAGGGTCTGAGGGAACATATTTTTATCAATTGGCCTTGACATTGGGACATTGGTGAGTTGATTTGGACACAAGGTTTTAGGAGGCACATGGTTCCAGGTTACTTTACAGGATGTGAAACAAGAGGGTCCACCTGGAAATTCTATATTAGGTGTTTCCTTAGGCTTAGGATAAGGAATATATCCGCAATAATATTCTAGAATTGGCCAAGGCCGGTGATAGATTCTTGGAGGCTCTTGAAACTATAAAAATAGACATATGGTGGTGGTTTAAACTAACACCATATGGTTCTGCGATGGTATCAAAATACCACTCCTAAATTTGGAATCAATAGTCAACTCTTACTGATTTCTACTATTTAGAGAAAATTTCAAATAACTATCGCAAAATTTTTTTTTAGCGTATATTTCTTTTTTGGGTTTTAGTAGCGGGTTTACTTCCCTAAAACGACTAAAGAACAGTGGAGGTTTGAATTGCTTTAATACTTTAGTTATTTTTTGGAAACTGAAAATACCACTAAAATCCAAAGAAAACCACTAAACAAAAATTGACCATAAATAGTTGTTATTTAAATATCCTCTAAAGAATATTTTTCTATATATGGTGGTGGTTTAAATTGCCTCTATATATCGATTTAAAAAAAATAAAAATGCAGTATCCACATCCCAAAAACAACAAAAAATAGATATCTATCTATAACACATAATGATATCCAATTATAACACATCTATGAGTTTCTAATAAACGACCTTAATAACATTAAGTATCTAAGGTATTTCAGACAATCAAGTGCAAGAGGCCCTATGAAATCACCCCCACAACTTAAAATGAAAGTGAAATAGTCAAAATTCATATTGATTGGTGTTGCACATTAACTACTCCATGTACTATCCTAATAATCTCTGATTGAAACCCTCTCCATTTATGTATCCACTTCTTACTACTAGAAACTTCAGGAAAAGTATGTTAAAAATTAAACAATGATGTATATTTAAATTTAAACTTAAAACTAAAAAATTTTGTGTACTAAATGAATTTTAAGTTGTGTGATTTACCTTATCACTACCAACCATCGATGAAATATCCCTAGGGACATATCCAATCATCTTTTGATATGATTCAACAAAATATTTTTATAGAGAAAAGACCTTTGCATCTTTCATCTTTATATGATCCCCCATTTCCTAAATTTTTCTATTTCATGGAAAAAAGTCCCTATGTACAAATAATCATATGGAATCATCCATTGGGACAACATATTAGTCAAATTGGAAAACTATCTTTAGTCTGTTCATATTCTAGACATTAGAATAGTTCATATTCATCTTCATAGTAGATTTGTTTCAATATTTCATGAAAAAATAATCATTATTATAATAAAAGTGAAATAACATTATTAATATTAAAATATATACCTATAAATATCACCCTCCAATATCCTCATGAAAAAATAGGAGTGACGATCTTCCCCTTCACTTCTGAGCCCACTGAATGGGAAAGTGATATCTCAGCTGTTGATGGGATGTGGATGAAGTGTGTTACAGAAGTAGATAGAATGGAGGATGTAAGAGATGGTGTAGGGGGAAGGTGGAGGGTGTCTCGAATAATTTAGGGAGGGAGACCGATAGATCATCATCAGTCAGTGTGGTCGAGGGAATTTCGACTGAGAATTGACTAGTATCAGAAAAATGATTCCTCCCTATAATTCCTGTCATTTAATCAAATAAAATTAACTTCAGAGCATGTATTTCAAAAAAAAATTGTTAAAACCAATAATAATAATGTTAACATATGCACAATACTAACATAAAAAAATACATAAAAATGATAATTAATGACTACAGATATAACATAAGTGGTTGTTAAATTAATGGATGACTGCACAGAAAATATTTTTTTACTTTAATCATGTCATTTTCATACTCTAAAATTACTCCATATACTTCATCCACCATTGCGGGACTAAAATTTTCAATATCATGATTGAAAAATAATTGCCCTTATTTCTTTTTATGATATTCGATTTTAGAGGTAAAATCTTCCACTTCATTACCCATATCATACAAGTCTCTTAGTTTTACATGAGGAACTACACTCCAACCTTCATCCACTACATCTTCCACATAATGTTACATTTTTTCTCTTTGTGATATGATAAACAGATCATGTAATTCATGGTCACCCACATCCATCAAGCGAGATAACTTCACAAAAGTAAATTTCAAGGAATTTTTTTAACACCCCTAATAATATCGACCCAATTTCATTTGAATAAAACAAATGAAAAATTACCACAGTTTTTTAATTTGATTGTATAATTCAACATTCCATATTATCCCACTTAGAAAATGTAAATATAGCACTATTATGTGTTTTCAAACCCACTTCTGGATCGATTGTAAAAAATTTAAATCCATTCACATTGTAAGTGTCACACTTTCTAGCCCGTTTTAGAGGACTTTGAGCCAGAAACATACAATCTTATAATAACCCAGCTTGAGGGATAATATTCATGATAAAAAAAGTAATATTAATTTTTTTATTTAAAAAATATACTTGTCAACCTAATATCCATATATATTTCAATATTTATGAACTTAAATTCCATATAAACCATTCTACAAAATCTTTATTAACAAATTTTGTTATATCTTTCTCATTTCTTATTTGGATTCTCATTTGTCTCTTTGTTTCTATCGTAATATCTTCAATAAATGAATCTACAATTTCACTATTCAGAATCCCATATATATGTGCCTGTAATTATCCCATTTCTATCAGTGTAACATTTGATATCCTCCCAAATGACCAGCCAATTCAGGAAATATTTTTGATTTCTCATGTAGTTGATAGTGATTTGATTTGTATTCAACATGTACCACTCCATTGAATCTTGTCTCAATATCATCCAAGCATCTGTAACAAAAGGTAATACACTCCTCTTCCAAAATAGCCTTTATAAATAGATCCTTTAGGTTGAGATTTATTTTTCACATATGATTTCAAATACCCAAGATATCTATGAAATACAATTGTTGGTGACAAAATTTGGAATGAATAAAAGGCCCCAAGGCGGCCCCATGGACTGCCTCATGAAGCCCCTTCGCGGAGTCCCCAGCATTGTGGCCGCTGCGAAGAAAAGAAGGTGGGAGGATCCTTGAACACATTTTACATTCGCAAGCCTACCGTGAAGCTAAGAAGGTGAGAGGCTCTACAGACGCATTTGACGTCCACAAGCCCGCCATGAAGAAAAGAAAGAGGGAGTCTCCGTGAAATAATTTGACGTTCGTGAGCCCGCCGCGAAGCAAAGGAGGTGGGACTCTCTACGAACGCATTTGAATTTCGCGAGCCCGCCGCGAAGTGAAGGATGAAAGACGCTCCATGAACCCATTTGACATTCACGAGCCCTCCTCGAAGCCACAATGCCCCTTTTCATGCCACGTGAGCTCCACTCCGCGGTGCCACTTGCCTATAAATACTGATCCCCCCCTGAGACCTCCAGATGGTCAATCCGACCTTTCAGCTTCTCATCTCCTGAATCATGAAGCACTCTTCTGCTCCGTGAACCATGAGCTACATGAGGTACTTCTACTTCACAAAGTGCCTCCTCATTATCTCGTTTTGATTCCCTCTTCTGAGAGGGATTCCTTTCACGAATTTTAAGGGCTTTCGCGAAGGAAGGGGATCCCCAAGGGGAATCAGGTCATCATGGACCGTTTATGCTTCACGAAGTACCCTTCATGTACACTTGATCCATTTTCTAAGGTAATATCAATGTACTTCACGAAGATCATTGCTTTCCGACATCCAGCTTCACGAGGCACCTTTGGTCTGCGAGGCTGTGCTCCGCGAATGCCCTTTCACTTCGTGAAGCACCTCCCATTTTTATCTCCGCCCCATGCTAAGGATAAGGAACCACACTTCACAAAGCACACCCCTTCACAAGTTCCCTTCACCACACTGAGAAACAGAACTCCACAAGGCCCCTGCCTATGGACCCCTCTTCTAGGAAAATCCTTTTCTGGTGTGACCCTCTAGATTTGCACGATGTGACTTCAAAGTCAATTGGACGATACCGCCTGTTGCGTTGCTGCGCCTAATGATTCTTCGTATAGGAACGCTAATGGATTTTTATTCTTCTCATAGCCACGCTAACATGGACCCCTCGATGGTTCACTCTATGATACCCCCTCAGTACGGCCTTGCCGATGCCTTTCCTCCCACATGGGGTAGAGGGTACCGATTATGTAAGTCCTAGGGGTGCGGACCAAACCCACCTCGTCCGAGCTGCAAGACATTAAACTGCCAAGATCCATCGTCCTCAGAACATGATATTAAACTGTGACCTCGCCCAGTGCCTTGCACACAAGGACCCCCCACCTTGGACATTCTCCACACCCCCTCTGGTCTCCCCAGGGGATGATATCCTCCTTTGTATAGTGGCGTTTGTTTGTGGGGAAGGGAAACCACCCTGGTGTAATCCCCTATATTTTCTTGCAGGAGGCAGCACCCCTGCTCCTCCTCACTTCCTCGGTGCCAAGGATAGTGAAGGGTGTGATAGGAAATGGGGCTCCTCCTATCTTCGGTCCCAAATCCCCTCCCGCTGTACTTTGTCAACCCTCATGGGCCTCCACCCTGGAGTAAGCCCCGAACCTGTTGTGCCTCCACCTTGGAGTAAGTCCCAATCTCTCTCTCCCTGGGCCGCTCCATACATAAGCCCCACTCCACATCCCACGAATGAACCTTTCGTGACGTGATCGTCAGGTCACTGCCGCCTCTTGTTTCTCACACAAAGCATGACTCACACGAGCTTAGAGTAATCATCAACCATGACAAAACCTCATTTCGCATGACGTTAAACAGTATTCTCCAACATCATCCCGCATGACATTAAACTGTACACCCGAACTATGGGGACTTTGATCCATGTCAAGGCATGGTATGTTGGAAGCCTCATGAGGTTCAAGCCTGCAACCTGGTCATTCCGATCTTATTCACGTTGGTTCACCCCCCACCATGTGCATCCTAGAGTGCAATCCCCAATCCACCCTAAATACAGGGACTTTGATCCATGTCAAGGCATGGTACATAGGAAGCCTCCCTGAGGTTCAAGCCTAACATCCATCAGACCAAGGTCCTTATTCAAGTCGGTTATCGGACACACCAACCTGAACTACAAGGACTTTGATCCATTTCAAGGCATGGTACGTAAGAAGCCTCCATGAGGTTTAATCCCAACAACCATTAGCCCTTATCTTCTTCTTTTCGGTGTTCCAAGAACCTTTCCCAAACTACATAGACATTGATCTATGTCAAGGCATGGTACGTAGGAAGCCTCACAAGTTTCAATCCCATAACATGGTCGTTCCGACCCCCTTCACATTGGTTCACCAACACCTTGGGCATCCTAGAGTGTAATCCCCACACAATCTAAACTATGTGGTATTTGATCCATGTTAACGAATGGTATGTAGGAAGCCTTCCTAAGGTTCAATCCCAACACCCATCGGACCCCCAGTCCATCTTCACGTCGGTTCGCTGACACACCTCATCCTGAACTACAAGGAATTTTATCCATGTCAAGGAATGATACGTAGGAAGTATCTTCGAGGATCAAGCCCAAAACCATTGTCCATTTAGATTCTTACCCATGCTGACACATCTCTGTGAGATCATGCCACCTCATTCCCTCCCACAAACTCTCGGGAAGCTGCCCATGTGCTGGCCCCAATAATGGTGTTCCCTCTAGGGGATTCCTCCGTCTGATCCACTCTAGTCAATGTTATGATCAGTCTGATCCATCTCTGGTGGAAGTTAAACTTGCGGAATACCCCGTGATAAACATAGGAAGCTGAGGAAAACCTCAGATATATTCTTTTGGAATATGTTTCCCTGTGTTCTATGAGGTATTCCTTGGGTTTCTACGCCCTCGAGAAGCCCTATAATAAGGGATAAAAGAGAGACACACCAATCCCCAGCGTCTACACACGCCAGTGATTCCCCAAAGTGACTACTCCCCTAACTAAAGGTTGCTGCCCTGACCAGAACCCTTGGAATGTCCTGAAAGAGGCAGCGTAATTAACTGGTGTCCATAAAGATATGCCACTGGGAAGAGTTTCACGAAAAACTTATTAAATCTATGAGGGAGATCCGGACTAGGTGACAAGTTCTGGGGAGGAATCCACGGAAGGAAGAACCGACATCCCATCAACCCATTTCAGTCAATGAGAAGACATCCCTGAACAAGGAGCGGATGTTGCCCGCCTTTGGAAAGTGGGAATGCGGGGTAACAAAAGTCGCGTCCTTCATCCCCGAACGAGATGGATGCGCTCACCCCAGCGAAAGCATTAGAAAAAGAAATGGTGAATCCAATGTGAAGTTCTTCTCCCCAATATGGAGATTAGTAACGCTTGGGGGAATCCATGGATTGACGTGTCAACAGATCCAGCTATTCGATGTACGGTCCTGCCATGAAAATAGATGGCCTGGTGTGAACCTCACCAGAAGTTGGGGCAGTAGAACATTGGGTATCCCGTTCTATGAAGTTTTCAGCATGGATCCCTCTTACCGGCCATGGAAGACGAAATGGCGTTGGGGCACTGGTTGTCTATTTCTTTTCCTAGAGGTGTTAATCAGATAATCTCCCTGCTTCCAGGAATCAGGTTGCTTCCATGGGAACATGTTCACCACCCGCCCGCCTACGTAGGGGAAACACCAGCACAGCCACTCTGCGTGGCTCCACTACTGACGTAACAACATCTACCTCCATGACTGTGGGGCGCCCACGCCCTATCTCCCCATCGGAAGTCATCCAATGAAGGGTGATTAATGGCCTTGTACGTCGTTACGAGGAGGAGGGAATAATCCTAACCCAGGATATGGCCCGCCTGGACCTAGAGGTGTCCAGGCCCCACCATCAAAGACGCCCCTGAGGGCCACATAGGGAGTCGCTGCTCCCCACCCCAACATTCAATCATTTTGGGAGCCTGTCTCCGAAGCACATTGAAGACTCCCTGCCTTATGCTAATGAGGTGGGTGAAATTCGGCCCAACCTGCTAAGAGTCTCTGTCTAGGGGCTCCCAGAAAGGGCCCCCACCAGTCCGCGTCAACGTCGCTGCTCGACCTTACCAGAAGAGCAGGTAAGCTATGCGCCTGCACCACCAGAACTGGCTCGTCTGACCTGACGCCAGTGTCAGGCACGAGATGAGGATGCCCACCAAGGGGTGTCAACATCAATGGCTACTGTGGCCTGATCCACCGCCGACACATATCATCAAGTACCTGCACAAACTGAGTAGTGGTGATTATACGCCCAACCAGGATCGAGGCCCCAACCACCCCATGGGCAGGCTGGGTCGACTCTCCGGGTCGCAGGCACGGGAAGGGGTCACCGTGAACCAACCTGCACTGATGACACCCCATATGTAGGTCCTCACCATACCACTACCATAGAGAGTGTGGGTCCTCCCTACTTCAAATCTCGACATAGAGGTCTGCCCCGTGCTACCCCCAATCCGAATGAAGGTCTGCCCTACGGTAGTGAGGTTCGGTACGGAAGCCTCGCCCGTGCCCATCACACTGGGTATGGAGTCCTTCCTCCCACCCCTGATCGTAT
Organism: Viscum album; assembly: GCA_963277665.1. Classification (NCBI taxonomy): domain Eukaryota; kingdom Viridiplantae; phylum Streptophyta; class Magnoliopsida; order Santalales; family Viscaceae; genus Viscum; species Viscum album. The sequence continues at coordinate 1,176,476,792 of OY728143.1, forward strand.
ATGTGGAGACATTACCCATCTGGACCCTCTATAACGTGGGGATACTCCATACATTCTCTCCGCAGCTAGCGAAGGTCCTCCTCGTCCCAGTAACCATAGGGGTTTAGGCCATCCTTGCTCCACCCGCACCAAGCATGGAGGTCCTCCCCATCCTCCCATAGGTACCAGTAGAGGTTTTTCACGCTCTAGTTCTGTTCATGAAGGTCCTCCCCATGTACCCTTCAGAATTTTTCCCAGTGCTCCTCGCACCTCGGTTGTCTCAAGAGAAAACCCTCTCCACCCTGGCATCAGTGCGGCCGAAGGACTACATGTGGGAAATCAGCCCTATCCCGAGCAGCCACACAGGGGCAGGATAGAGAGTCATCACCGCCACCAGAAGAATCCTAGGAAGGCCCGGACGAAGATCAAACTCGTATGCTTCTCAGACTCTGAAGCGGAGTGCGAATTAGCTGAGGAACCCTCCCCTCGCTCATCCGAGTCAAGGGCCAGGGCAGGGAGAAGGTGCATCAGCCTGGTACTCCCAGAATGCGAGGTCCACAAGATTCCCACTTCCCTCCACAGGATTATCCAGGGGGATGAAAATCTGGCGACCCCATAGGTTATGGTCCTGCAGTCACCGCCATCATCGCCGGAAGTGCTTTCTACCTCCATAAGTGATCACATAGAGATATTCTAGGGACCAAGGGTGGGAGAACAGAAGAATGAACCACCACCAGATGCCCTGGCCCCTGAGCCAAGAACGACGACCTCCAGCCAATCATATCATGATGTAGCGGTGAGGTCACTACACTCTTCAAAGGACAGCCCAAGAATCGGTGGCCAGTCAGCCCGTTCTCCATATTCTATGCCGGCCAACCTGCCATCCCAGTGGTCTGCCTGAGTACCGCTATCAGTTCCTCAACCACCCACAGTTGTCGAGGGGGGGGGGGGAATTCAATGGCCATACCCTGAATTTGAGTCAAGGAACTTCTGGAGCATTCTTGCAGCGGACCACTTCCTTGAGAAGTTCTGGCCCGCAGCAGCATGGTATTTCTGCATACATGAGTCCCACGCCCTAGAGGAAGTTGAGTGTCTCTGCTACAACCTATGGGAAACACATTTCAGTCTCCATCATCAACACATGGTATATCCAAGGATCCCAGCGCATTTTGAAGTAATCAGTGAGCAGTTCCATTTAGTCGATCTGGCCGCACTCCCTGTGGCCCAGCGCCCCGATTCACCTGGAAACCGTGAGGCTCTCTAGAAGCAATGCATTCATAGTATCAAGGTAATCCTCAAAATTATCAGGGTAACAACCCCCCACGTTCATGTCCGTGGATGAGGCAGTATGTTTCCCTCCTCTTCAGCCCTATCAGAAGGTAGCCCGACTCACTATGCGATATTGAGGACATGCCCTAGGGAAGGGTCACAGTCCACATGGCCTACGTCATAGACAAGGAGGGATAGATGAAGTTTCTTGATGGATACATACCCCCTAAGGGTGTTCCACCACTGATGGACCCATCAGGGAGGATTACTTATCAGTATAAGAACCTCCTAGGTCTCCCTGCGCCCACCTAGGCGTTGGTACTCAGCCAGAAAGAGGGTAAGGGAAAAGAGCAAGTCAGAGCTGTCAAGCACTCCGACCCATCCACCTCAGTGTAGAAGTTAGAGGACCCCGAGAAGGTCGTGTTGCACTAGAAACTTGATGATAAAAATAGGTTGGTCGATGAAATCCTGGATGAACGCATGATAGAGCGACGACCTACCTATGGTGATCCTAGGCCGGGGCAAGAACAACTTCCCCCCGACGAGATGCCTCTAGGCAACCCTGATAATACTGCTCCCACTAATAGGGATGAAGTCGGAACTCACAGCACGAGGGATCAGAACATCTCACCATAACCTCTCGAGTAGTGTGTCAATCCAAGGAATCTAGCCTGGGTTCCCCCAGCTGCCCCATAGGCTATCCCACTAGTCACTCCACGAGCCGCTGAACCCGTATACCATGTCAAAGATCCCAGAAACACACTCCTGATTGGGGACCCACGTCAAGACAGGGACCCCCACATGGATGATCCTATGGTGGCACTCATTGCCTGCCTTGAGGCATTGGAAAGGCAGCAGGTGGAAATCCCACCAGAAGGCAAGGAATACCCGGCCAGGGTGGATGATATGCCAGTGCCTCTGGATTTCGGTAATCCCTCCTTCTCCACCTTTAACGGGACATGGGGCTCATCAAAACACCTGGCCCACTTCAACTAAAGGTTTGGGACCATGATGGGGACTCCAGCGTAGTAGGAGGCTGCTAAGCTCCGCTGTTTTGTTCATACGCTGGAAGGGATGACATTCATCTGGTACAACCAGCTCCCCATCAGATCTGTGGCCCATTGGGAGGACCTTCGCAGGCAGTTCCTCTATCAGTTTAGCTCTACCACCCAGTAGAATAGCATCACGGACCTCTTCAAGTGCAAAGAAAGGCCTGATGAGTGTGTTGTGGACTTTATCATCCGGTGGAAGGGGCTCACATACTCCCTTGACATAACACAGACTTAGGAGCAATTACTAATGATGTGCGTGGGAAATGTCAAGACAGAACCGGTTCCCTATCTGATTACACATAACTATCCTAGAGGGGTCCGGGACTTCTTAGATAAGGCCCATCACCTCGAAGAAGCCCTGAAACTGGCCAGGCAGGCACGTCCGTTGCCCCCTGCAATCCCAGAAAGGAGAGATGCCAGAGCCGAGCCTGCCATGGTGGCCCAGATAAAGCCCCCCAAGTAGCTTGAATTGATAGAAGTAGCACTATCCGGATAGCCTCGCAGAGGCCCTCCACCTCAGGCATAGCCTCCGGCTCCGCAGCGTCCCCAAAATCGGCAGGCGCCTTCGCGTAATGTGCCGCCACCACCCAGGCGGGACAATCAGGGTCCACCTCCTCGACAGGCCCCTCCAGCTCCTCATCAAGGCCGGGCTCCAAGGGCTCCCTATCTTTAAAGAAGACACCATATTTACTTGGGAAGCGAGAATGAGGTCCCCGAGTACTTCAGTAGTTCCCTAGAGTAGGGTATTGTATGCTTGGATGAGTGTAGAAGTTCGGCAGAGGTGAATCTCACCGATCGCCCCAACTACTGCCCCTATCATCGGATTTTGGGGACACCCTCAAGCGGTTCTATGTGTTTAAGGAATAGCTCCAAGACCAGGTCGATAACAACAAAGTCATGCTGGGGCTGGACCCAGCACAAGTGGCAGGTGTCTTTGTGAGGTCAGATAGCCGTAGCGACAACGATGGTGAGTGGCAGCAGGTTCTCAGCTGTGGATCCCAGAATTATGGTGACTGGATTGCTCATAAAATGGTTGCTCACACCCATGGAATTATCTGCGCACACTGGAACCAGCTGGAGCCTTCAGAAGTTGTGGTCACCACTTTTTCATCATCATCTCAGTCGGCCTCTTCCTAGAAGAGCAAGCATCGACGATGCAAGATAAAGAAACGCGCCCCAACAATGCCATCGTCGTCCTACACTCTCGGTGACTTCATGCCCCTTGATATGGGGATACCTCCAAGAATAAACCTAGTGGTGGATGATTCATTGAGTGAAAGTCAAGGGTACGCTTCGGTTAACACCGTCGAGTTGGTAAACCCATATATGACTCTTGATGAGGGGGAACTCCAGGTGAAACTCCCCAATGTCCCCAGCCAACGCCAATGTCAGAAAAGCTGCAACTACATGGGTCATCTAGGCACACCATTCAGCACCTCTAGGCAGGCTGTGCATGCTACTGAGACCAGACAGAAGGCCACACGCAGAGCTTAGCACGCACATCCTTTTAATCCGGTATCTTTAGGACCGCCCCTACCACCGTTTGTGCTCCTGGATCAGGCAGAGCCACTTCGGCCGTACCGCGACCAGCTTCGCCCCTCTATAGGCTAGACTCGGCCGTTCGGACCTCATCCAACATCTACTCTTCAGGATTTGACTAGTCAATAGTGGGATATGCCTAGCACTATCCAACCACCGGTCCAGCCAACAGGGCCCGCCATGACTCTAATTGAAGAGTGGCCCTCTGTAAGCATAATTTCACGCCTGTTATGAAAGTATGATGTTCTCAAAAATCTCGCTGGAATCCTAGCGAGGATTTCCATCCTTAAAGCCCTCTGCCTGTCTTCAGATATGCACGAGTCCCTCGTTGAAGCTTTAAGAAGCCCTCTCCAGTTTGAGGCGGAGGTAGCAGTTGCAGAAGCCTTCCATGATCAATCAGTTGAGAATTCCGAATGCCAAGACATCATTTAGTTCTCCAAATAGGATGAAGGCTCTCCTATACTAGGTAAAATATACCTATAGTACATCACCATCCAATTCAACGATGTTGAGGTTCACCATTGTCTCATTGAAACCGGATTCAGGATCAACCTAATCCCAACACGGACGCTGCGAAATCTAGGGTTATCTAAAGATGACCTAACTCCCTCTGATTTAAGGATCTAGGGGTATTATAGGATAGAATAGACCCTAGTTGGAAAGATCCCTCTAAAGACCCAGTTTGGTGGCCTCATTGCTAGTACTAAATTTATGGTCATCTCCCAGGACACTGCGTACAATGTGTTGATGGGTAGGCCATGGCTCCACCTGTATGCGGCGGTCCCCTCCTCATATAACCAATGCCTCAGGTACTCCCTTAATGGTCTAGTAGGTGTGCTTCAAGGTTATGCATCTCCTTTAGCCTCTTGTGAATCCTGTTATATGGATTCTGACTATTACAAGAGGAAGCATAAGTAGATTTTGGCAAGTGAGGTTGAGCCAGCCCCGGTCACAAGTGACCCTTGGGTAGGTCTAGATGATACCCACATCTTCCCAATCCATCGGTTGGAGTCCACGACCCCTGACATGGGGAAAATATTTGTTGGCTCTGGTACAAGAGGAAGGAGTATTCCCAAGTCCAAGAGACGATGGAAAATCACCTCTTACTCCTACAAAAACCAGGCTCAAGTGATCACAGAACCTCCTACCCCCATACGGTATCGGGATGTCCGCCCCATGGCGATGGAAGTATGTCATACGTGTCTATTCTGTTGGGCTGGAATTAACCGGCTCAAGACGACACACCACTATTACTTTGATATCATCAAGTGTGGCCCCTTGGGACGAAGGCCAGATGAGATTTGATCAACTGCCTTCATCGCTATGGTCTCAGCGGCGCGTGAATCTTTTGATATGTTGTCCACTGTTATCCAGGCAGGTACCAGTCTCCCGCCAGGTTCCTCAGACCAAGGGGAAGCCTCACCCACTGGGAATCCCTCCTCCGCAGGCAAAGAAGAGCATCTGGAGGATGCTCCCCTAGCCTTTGAAGAAGGCGTCTCTGCCGCGGTCGATGAACTGGTACATGTGAGCCTTGGTAGCGAGGTAGATCAGACACCCACATTGATTAGTGCTTCCATGTCCCTTGAGGAGCAGCAGTGGTACGTGGACTTCCTTAAACAGCACTGTGACATGTTTTCCTAGAGTTATGACGAGATTCCGGGACTAGATCCTCATGTAGTCGTCCATCGCCTCGGTCTCCCGAAAAACCATCGCGGGTTCAAGAAGCCTCCCAGAAAGATGCACCCTTCTTATGGTGCCTTGGTTGAGGCTGAAGTTAAAAAACTCATCAGATCCAAATTCATCATGGAGGTCCATTACCCCAAGTGGCTAGCCAAGATTGTGACATTCAAAAAAATAATGGACAGATTAGAGTCTATATCGACTTCCGAGATCTCAACCGTCTCTGTTCAAAGATGGTTTTCCCCTTCTGGTGATAAAATATTTGATCGATGCTACTGCTGGGTTCCAAGCCCTCTCTTTCATGGATGGTTACTTTGGATATAATCAGATCCATAAGGCCCCCGAGGATGAAGAGTCTATGGATTTCAGAGTGCTACAAGTTACTTTCTGTTACCAGGTTATTCCCTTCACCCTGAAGAATGCATGTGCCACCTATTAGTGGGCCATGCATCGCATATTCAAGACAATCCTCGGGACATTGGTGGAATGCTATGTGGATGATCTAGTGATCAAATCTCGCCAGTTCCAGGACCATCTCAAGGAACTTATGAAAGTGTTTGACTTCATTTTTTTCCCGCCACTTGAATATGAACATGTTGAAGTGTGCATTCAGGGTTACTTTTAGGAAGTTTCTTCGATTTTTTTTAGGTACCGAGGTATCGAGATCTACCCAAAGAATATCAGGGCCATTAGCCAGATACCTCCCCTGAGAAATATTCGAGAGATTCTAGGTTTTCAAGGCCACTTAGACTACATATGTAAATTCATTGAAAATCTTACTGGAATGTGTAAGCCCTTTTCTCGGCTAATGAAGAAAAGCTCTGCCTATGAATGGGACGAAGAGTTCCAGGACACCTTCGAGGAAATCATGTAGTATCTGCTCCAGCCTCTGGTCCTGATGCCACCTGTCTTTTGAAAGCTGCTGATTCTTTATGTCACTGCCCTGGATCGATCTCTTAGCACCCTTCTCTCCCCACAGAATAATGAGGGGACCGAGAACAACCTCTATTACCTCAGCCGCCTGCTCCTCGATACAGAGACCATATACTCCCCCATCAAGAAGAGCTTCCTTGCCCTTGTATTTTATGTACAGAAGTTACGACATTACCTATAGCACCATAAGGTACAAATGATCTCTCGGGTAGACCCATTGAAGTATATTTTGAACCACCCCTTACTGACTGGTCAACTAGCATGGTGGGCGGTAATTTTCCACCTGTTCGATATCAGATTCATGCCTCAGAAGACTATCAAGGGGAATGCATTAGCAAAATTTCTAGCTGCCCATCCAAACTCTGCCGATCAGTCCCTGGACCTAGATTTTCCTGATGAGGTAATCCTCTCAGTCGATCAAGCCATCCCATTCTGGCAGATGCATTTTGATGGTTCCTCCCAGATCCCTACCAGTAGGAGGCTCAATGATCCTAGGCTCAACAGAGTAGGCATGTACATCGTCTTCATTACACCAGTGCAATCAATCCTGTCGTACTCATTCCTATTGTCAGAAGGATGCACCAACAACGAGGTGGCGTATCAAGCTCTCATTACTGCCCTCGAGCTGGCCCTCGAGATTGATGTTCCCCATTTTCATGTGAAAGGGGATTCCGAGATAGTCATTAAGCAAGACAGTGGTGACTATGTTGTCAGAAATCCAGAAATCGCACCATTATTGGAGCACACCCTCCATCTAATGGCTCAGTTCCCTTTTAAACCAGAGGTTACCCATGTCCCTCAGTCCCAGAATGGTTGAGCAGACGCTTTGGACATCCTATCTTCATCACTTGCAAAACCCGAGCAGGATGATCTAATCATACATGTGGCACACCGGAGAGTCATTGCCCCCGTCACCCCAGAGGATGACGATGGCCAGCGAGTAAGCCACCTTATCGCCAGATCCTCTATGTCAGGACCGATAGGCCCTTCAGATGTATTGGTTGAAGTGACTCCCGACTGGAGAGCCCCTTTTGTCAAGTATCTCCAAAATGGTTGCCTCCCAGCTGATCCGGATGAGCGCGAGTGAATCCGACACCGTGTGCTGCAGTTTACCCTCCTGAGTGGTCCCAATTTTGAGAAGATCCTATATAAGCACGGTTTCAATGGTTTTCTCCTCCGTTTCATCCAAGGAGTCAAGATTCCATAGGTCATGCAAGAGGTTCATGCCAGTTCCTGTGGTGCCCACCAGGCCATGCCGAAATTGTCCAATCAAATATGGAGATTGGGGTACTTCTAGCACTCTATGATCCATGATTGTATCGAGTTGTCCACGAGATGTCATGTGTGTCATGTTCATGCTAACATCCTGCATCGGCTTCCAGAACCTCTCCACTCCACTAAGTACTCTTGGCCATTTGCAGTGTGGGAGCTCGATGTCGTGAGACCATATCCACTGGCGACAACTCGCTAGTGGAGGTTCATCCTGAACGCCATGGATTTATTTTCCAAGTGAGAAGAAGTGGTTCCACTCAAGGTGGTGATGGCTTTTTTTATCTTTGAATTCGTGAGATCCAATATCATCCACCAATTTGGAGTCCCTCACACTATCCTCACTGATAATGGCACCAACTTCCGAGCAGCCGAGCTAAAGAAATTGTACCCCAAGTACAATATCCATTTGAACCATACCACCCTCTATCATGCCCAGGAAAATAGACAGGTTGAGGCATTCAACAAAAATCTCTCTTACATTTTTCAGAAAATGGAGAACAAGAAGAGTTAGCCAGACAAGCTCCCCAACACCCTCTAGGCTTATCGAACAATGACTCGCAATTCCACTCAGGTGACCCCGTATTCCCTGGTGTACGGAGCTGAGGTCGTCCTAACCATCACGATCCAGCTGCCTTACTTACACACTACAGTCTATGACCAGTAGATTCCAGATAACATAGCCGAAATCCATCTAGCTGAATTGGAAGCACTTTACGAGAATAGGATTTGTGCCCTGCACAATCTGGAAAGGCATCCGAATAAGATGGATAGATCCTTCAACAAGAAGGTTCGCCTCTGATCTTTTCTTCAAGGTGACCTGGTATTGGCCCTTTGAGCACCAATGATCCCTGGCAGGAAACCACCCATGTTGTATCCCATATGGGAAGGGCCTTACATAGTCCACAGACTTTACCCCTTGGTAACCCTGGATGGTGAGCATATAACTCCTCCCACCAATCTAAAATTACTCAAGCAATACTTTTTCTGAGCCCCATGGTCCTGCACGACCTTAAACTAAATGGTTCTACATTAACCTAAATGGCACAACGGTCCTGCATGACCCTAAATTGGATGATGGTCCCGCATGACCTTAAACTATCTAGTCATACATGAATTTAAACAATGCATCTTCCTGCATGAAGTTAAACTGCATCTTGATAACTATGCGTGGCTTGATTCCCATACTTATGGGATACATAGGAAGGGTCAAATGCTTTATTTTGAGCCCAGCCCCAAACTCTTATCTTCGACTATCCCCCCTGGGTATAGTTCTCTCAGAGGATCCTTCCATGATATGGGCTTCCTCAACCCCACTCATACAAGGGTTATAATGGTCGCACCATGTTCCCACTCCCGTTATTCTATCCTCCCACGTCCTCACCGCAAGATGTTAAACTGCATGGCCTTCAAGAACTACGTATGGATTGATTCCCATCCTTATGGGATATATAATAATGCCCAGACATTTCATCCATTGGCCCAGCCCAAAAGCCAGAATCTTCCCCCTAGGTCAAGATGTATAGCAATGGTGTAATTTTTCCCCAATTCACATTGAGCAAAATCTTAATCCATCCATACGTCCCACTACCTGGAGATGTTTTCCTCTTTTAAATATGGGTACAACAATGCTTCACCCACTCCTTGACTGGGATTCCATCACCTTCCCTATCCAGAAGTGCCCCTAAATGGTATGGATGCTAGGCTTAAGGGCTAACTTACCACTTCGGGCCAACACCCTCGAGGATGTCGAGCAAAAAGCCGATACAAGTCCCATGTTTCGAATATGGTCAGTGGACGATGCTCATTTGTTTCTCCCATTTCAGGTCACTATAGGTACATTGTGTTTCGAACATGGTCAACAACTATCCTGGATCATTAGGGCCACCCCAAGATGTCCCAGACATCGAGTGTAGTGGTTCATTTTGCCCCGTTGTATCTCCAGGCGATGAACTCCCTCCGGGAGAGGGCCGGCCTCGGGCCCCTTGGCCTTTTCAGGCCCCTGGCCCAGGTTCTCTCTTATGGGATTTTGTGCTGTGGTATGGGATTATGTCCTCATTTATTTCAGGTTTCTCACCATGCCGTACACATCCCCAGATGAGACACCTTGTCCTATCCTCGTCCTCACTACAAGACGTCAAACTGAAAATTGGTCAGGCCTTTCTGACCGAGGCCCAGCCTTAGGCCCCTTGGCATTTTTGGGCCCCCGGCCCAGGTTCTCTCTTATAGTAATGTACGATGGGATGAAAGATTATGTTTTCATTCACGTTGGGTTATTCTCAGTTCTGTACATCCCCCTCATTCGGGCATCTTACAACCAGGTGCCTTTAAGAACTACATGTGGCTTGATTCCCATCCTTATGGGATACGTAGGATGAACCAAATGTCTAGACTTTGTGTCCATCCCCATCTCCTGGAAATATCCATTTCACCTTGGCCCCTTGGCCTACCCTCCCCTAGAGAGGGGAGTGTATGGTGTTGTATGGGATTATGTCCTCGTTCCTGTCGGGCTTGTAATGACCAAACCATGTGCCTCTCCCTCTTGAGCACCCCCATCGACCCTTTTCAGAGGTTCACTAATGTGCCTAAGGGTACTCTGGTTTAGTACCTAGAATGTCAGACTCTTCATGGACATGCTTCCATCCATTTTTCAGGCTTTGTGTTTCCCTTTATTAGGGATTCCATCACCTCTCACACCCGAAGGGACCCCCGAGTGGCATGGATGCTAGGCCTAAGGTCTATCCTACCATTATGAGCCAACACCCCCGAGGGTTGTAGAAAAAAAGATGATACAAATCCCACATTGAGAATATGGTCAACGGTCGATTCCCATTTGTTGTCCCAGTTTAGGCTAACACGATATGGATACTATGTTCTGAACATGGTAAACAGTTATCCTTCATAGCCACGCCAACTTCATTATGCCCAAAATTTCGGCTACATGATTCACGTCCTTCTCCACCTTCTCATGTCCAAGTAGAACTTCGAAACTCTTGGTACCATTCCTAAGTGCGCATCTGTGCGTTAGTAGGACCAAATCCGTGATAAGGGCATCATTCTGGGCTCCGCACCGATTTCCCTTTGGTGTGCTTTCCAAGTATTGAAAAAACATATACCCCCCTTATTTCCCACACTGAGTTTAACTCACATGGGATTAGAGATCTGGTTGAGGTTTGCACTTACTTGATGGGGTTTCACTCTATCCATGGTCCGAGCTCTAAGACCATATACTAAGATCCCGTCTAGAACTATGTATGGCTTGATTCCCATCATTGTGGGATATGTAGGACCACCCAAACATCTCGTTTTTGGGTCCATCTCATTTGGGAGCTAGTTTCTCCTCCCCCATTTTCCCTCTTACCTCTATGTAGGCCCCTTGGCCTGAGGTCCCCCTCTCAAAATTGTGTATGGTGTGATACAGACCATGTCCCCATTCACGTCAGGGATGTTTTATTGCACTATACACATTCCCCTTCTAGCTTCTTCTCTGCTACATCTGTGATGCACGATGTTAAAATGAATGCTTGGTCCTCTCACATGACCATAAACTAGATACTATCGTCTTGGACGCATGAAGAAAAACGGCACTGCATTGTGATGATCTCATCATATAGGACATCAAGTTGGGTATTGGGATAATTCCATAAAATTTGGCAATGCCTACTACATCTTTATTCTTGTGGAGAAGCTAGGGCTTGCTACCCTAGGCCTATTGCATCACAAAAAAAACAACTCACCTTAAAGGGAAAACAAGATTTATCAAATTCCACTTCTTTTAGTGCGAGGGCCACACTCATGCGCCACTTTTTCCCTGGAATTGGTACCTCATCGTTCCACCCTCAAGAACTACATGCAGCTTGATCCCCATCCTCATGGGGTACGTAGGAATGCCTATGCACTTTGTTTCGGGCCCAGCTCAACTCTCGGTTTTTGGTCCCTTGACCTAGGGCCTATCTAAGGAACATGTGATGGTCGGAACCCCCAGTTCCCATTCACGTCTGGTATTTGTAGTTACCCCACCACGTGCCCTCCGTGTTTACTACCATCTATGGTCCGAGCTCTATGACCCTAAACTATGATCTCCCTATGGTAAGGGGCTGGACCCCCTATATCTAACATGTCTCGTTGTCATATTTAGATGTATTTGAAAAAGATCAAGAAATGTGAAATTTTCATGGGTATATTCCCCTCATTCCATGACCAAGCTTCGTGAAATCTCTATTTGGATGCTCATCCTCTTCCACATCTGAAAGGACCCCCTAACGGACTGGTCCCATTCCTCATCAGCTCACCTACCGTCCTTGGCCAAAGCCCCTGAGGATCTCCGATGACATTTGTGATAGGTCCCATGTCTCGAACATGGTTAATGGTCAACCCTGATTTGTCTGTCCCCATTCTAGGATAATGCGATGTGGATGCTGCGTTTCTGCCATGGTCAACAGTTATCCTCAATCGTCATGCCACCATCATTGTGGTCTATATTTTAAGCATCATGATTCACACATTTCAACTTCCTCATGTTCAAGTGGAATTATGACATACTCGACTTTATCTATTCACACGTCTAGGTACGCTACATGGACGGGTTAGCATCACTGGGCCGACATTCACCGAGCATCCCTTTCCCCTAACATGTCCTTTTCTGTGTAGGGAAAGTCCCACCACTACTTCTTGTTTCCCACACCGAGAACGACTCACGTGGGCTTAGTAGTTTTGGTAGGATGTGCACTGGCGCAACCGGGCTCCTCATCATCCCGCATGACTTTAAATTGTTCTTCTAGAACTACGTATGGCTTGATGTCCATCCTTATGGGATGCGTAGAGATTCCCTGATATTTCGCCCAGGGTCCAGCCCCAAGAATCATAATGTCATGTTCCTCCCCATTTTCGGCCTCCTGGACTGACCCCTCATGGGGAACCATGTAATTGCAATTTTGGCCCAAACAAGTTCTGGATTCTCCATGATGGCATTGGGAAGCGACAGTCCCCCTTGCTAGAGAGGCTCTGTCTGAAAGAAGGAATGATTCGTGATCAGATCGATGCGTCCATCTAGTGTGCTTCCACCACGGTGGCGTAATTTCAAGAGTGTTGGATTCTATTCGAACAAAACCTCACTCCACATTCCACGCTTTGAGTGCCCCTTATTCGGACCCTGGTCCTCTTTCATGTCTGGAGGAACCCCCTAACAGTATGGATGCTCAGACTATGGCCCGCCTACTATCCTGGACCAACATTCTGGAAGACTAAGGGATGGCATTTGCAACAGGTCCTGTGTTTCGAACATGTTCAACAGTCGACCCCCATTTGTTATCCCCACCCTAGGATAATACAATAAGAATACTCTGTTTTGAATGTGGTCAAATATTATTATTTATTATCACACCACCCCCACAATGTTCCGAATCCTCGGTATCATGATTCAAACTTCCCATTCCCACATATTCAGATCGATTCCAGCGCCCTTGGCATTACACCGTTTATTCACAAGAGAACGTAGGAAAAATGGTAATTCGGCTGTTCTGAGAACTTCATTCTCTAGCCAAGTCTCTCCCATTTCCTGGAAAACCGGACACGTTATCAAAACCCTAGATTCCCAAAGCTTTGTTTCCACTCCTACTTTTGGATGGGGAAATGAGGTGTCTATCCTTTTTTTCTCACATCGGGCCTGACCCGTGTGATCTTAAGGAATGATCGCTGGATGCATCCCGAATGGACGAGGATTTTGGCTATTTCCCTCAGACTTTGACCCTTGATCTCTCCGTGGATCCAAGTCTGAGGGGGGAATTTTTTGGTGCCAAAATTTGGAAAGAATAAAAGGCCCCAAGGCGGCCCCATGGACTGCCTCACGAAGATCCTTCACGGAGTCCCCAGCACCGCGGCTGCTGCGAAGCAAATAAGGTGGGAGGCTCCAGAAACGCATTTGAAGTTCTTGAGCCTGCCACAATGAAAAGAAGTCGGGAGGCTCTGCACACACATTTGAAGTTTGAGAGCCCTCCGCAAAGCAAAAAAGGCAGGAGGCACCGTGAACGCATTTGACATTCACGATCCAGCCGCGAAGCAAAGGAGGCAAGACTCTCCACAAACGCATTTGATGTTCGTGAGCCCACCACGAAGTGAAGGAGGTGGGACGCTCCGCGAACCCATTTGACGTTCACGATCCCCCCACAAAGCCCCCAAGAGCCTCTTCACGCCACATGAGCTCCGCTCCATGACACATCTTTCCTATAAATACTGAGTTCCCCCTAAGCTCTCCAGATTGATAATCCGACCTTTAAGCTTCTCATCTCCAAAATCGTGAAGCACTCTTCCGCTTGGTGAACCATGAGATGTGCGAAGTACTTCTGCTTTGTGAAGTTCCTCCCCATTGTCTCATTTTGATCCCCTCTTCCAAGAGGGATTCCTTTCATGAAGCCTAGGGGATTTCACGAAGGAAGGGTATCCCTAAGGAGACTCGGGTCGTCTCAGAGAATTTATGATTCGTGAAGCACCCTTCATGTAAACACGATCCATTTTCTAAGGTAGGATCACTATACTTCATGAAGCACATTGATTCCCGACATCCTGCTTCACGAGGCCCCTTTGCTCCGTGAGGCTGTGCTCAATGAATTCCCTTCCACTTTTCGAATAACCTCCCATTTGCAACTCTACCCCATGCTAAGGCTAAGGCAACCCACTTTGCAAAGCACACCCCTTCACAAGTGCCTCCGCCACATGGAGCAACAGAGCCCCACAAGGCCCCTTCCTATGAACCCCTCTACTTGGAAAATCCTTTTCCTGTGAGACCCTCTAGGTGTGCACGATGTGACTTGAAAGTCCCCTGGACGATACCGCCCATAGCGTTGCTGCGCCTAATGCTTCTTCGCATAGACATGCTAATGGATATTTCTTCTTCACATAGCCATGCTAATGTAGACCCCTCAATGGTTCGCTCTGCAACACCCCCTCAGTATGTCCTTGCCGATATCTTCCCTCCCAATAGGAGCAGAGGGTACCGATTATGTAAGTCCTAGGGGTGCGGACAAAACCCACATTGTCCGAGATGCAGAACATTAAACTGCCAAGAACCATCATCCTCAGCAAAAGACATTAAACTATGGCCTCGCCCAGTGCCTCACATGTAGGGACCCCCCCCCGCCTTGGTCAGTCTCCACACCCCCTAGTCTCTCGAGGGGATGATATCCTCCTTCTTAGAGTGGCCTTTGTCCACGGGGAAGGGAAGCCACCTTGGTGTAAGCCCCTAGCTTTTCTTGTAGGAGGCAACACCCCTACCCCTCCTCACTTCCTCAGTGCCAAGTCCAGTGGAGGGTGTGATAGGAAATGAGGCTCCTCACTTCTTCATTCCCAAATCCCCTCCCGCTGTGCTTTGTCGAAGCTCACGGGCCTCCACCATAGAGTAAGTCCTAATATCTCTCTCCCTGGGATGCTTTACATGTAATCCCCACTCCACATTCCATGGACAAACCTTTCGCGACATGATCATCAGGTCTCTTCCACCTCTTGTTTCTCACACCGAGCACGAACCATGTGGGATTATAGTAAGCATCGACCATGGCAACACCACATCCCGAATGACATTAAATTGTGTTATCCACCATCGTACTACATTACGTTAAACTATAAACTCGAACTACGGGGACTTTGATCCATGTCAAGGCATGGTATGTAGGAAGCCTCATGAGGTTCAAGCCCACCATCTGGTCATTCAAACCTCATTCACGTCGGTTCACCCCCACCTTGGTCCCCCTAGAGTGCAATCTCCAATCCACCCGAACTAAGGGGACTTTGATCCATGTCAAGGCATGGTACGTAGAAATCCTCCCTAAGGTTTAAGCCCAACATCTGTTGGACCAAGTTTCTTATTCACGTCGGTTCTTCTACACACCAACCTGAAATATGGGGACTTTGATCCATTTCGAGGCATGGTACATAGGAAGACTCCACGAGGTTCAAGACCAACAACTATTAGCCCCGACCATCTCTGTGTTAGTGTGCCAACCCCCTTTCCTGATCTAAGTGGACTTTGATCCATGTCAAAGCATGGTATGTAGGAAGCCTCACGAGGTTCAAGCCCACCACCTGGTCATTCCAACCCCCTTCACGTCGGTTCACCAACACCATGGTTACCCTAGAGTGTATGAACTACAAAATCTAAACTACATGGTCTTTGATCCATGTCAAGGCATGGTATGTAGGAATCCTCCCTGAGTTTCAAGACCAACACCCATCAAACCCCCAGTCCATCTTCACGATGGTTCACCGACACAACCCATCCTGAACTACGAGGACTTTGATCCATGTCAAGGCATGGTATGTAAGAATTATCTTCGAAGTTCAAAACCAAAACCATCGTCCATTCTGATTCTTACCCGGGCTGCCACATCCCGGTGAGATCATGTCACCCCATTACCTCCCACAAAACTCAGGAAGATGCCCACGTGCTGACCCCAATATCAGTGTTCCCTCCAGGGGATTCCTCCATCTGATCCACTCTAGTCAGTGTTCTGATCAGTCTGATCTGTCTCCGTTGGACGTTAAACATGCGGCATAACCCATGTTAAACATAGGAAGTTGAGGAAAACCTCAGATACAAGGCTATGACATATGTTTCCCTGCATTCAATGTGGGATGCCTTAGGCTTCCACTCCCTTGAGAAGCCCTATAATAAGGGACAGAAGAGGGACACACTAATCCCCAGCGTCCAGACACACCAATGATACCCCAACGTGACTACTCCCCTAACCGAAGGTTGCTGCCCTAACGAGACCCCTTGGAATGTCCTGACAAAAGTAGTGTAATTAACTGGTGTCCATGAAGATATGGTGCCATGAAGAGTTTCACAAACAACGTATTAAATCTATGAGGGAGACTCGAACTAGGTGACGAGTTCTGAGGAGGAACCCACAGAAGGAAGAACCAACATCCCATCATCCCATTTTGATCATGGAGTAGACTACCCTGAACAAGGAGCGAATGATGCCTGCCTTTGGAAAGCGGGAATGCAGGGTAACAATAGCCGCGCCCTTCATCCCCGAATGAGACGGATGCGCGCGCCCTGGCTAAAGTTTCCAAAAAAAATAAAAAAATAATAATTGTGTAATTAATTATGTGCTATGAATTTGTTACATAAGAATAAAAACATTTAAATAAAGTAACGCTAAATTGGATACATCCTTCGATAATGTATGGGGTATCCTAATTTAGCTTCCTCGACCAAATTCACAATTAAATGCATCATGAAAATAAAAAACGATAGAGGAATGATCATCATCATTTCACAAAGTGTTAATACAAATCTCTCCAAAATGTTGTTAAGATAAAATGGTTATATATTTTTTATCACATAGTTTTCTGATTAATGTGAATAATTGGAGTATAATAGTAGTAAACTTTTTAGGTAATAATGTACATAATTCCAATGGTTGTGACTTATGTGATAAAATATGTGAATCATGACTCTTCAATCCATATAACCTATGATACATTAAGTCAACATCCCTTTAGATGTTACTTGAATACCCTTAAAATACCATCACATGTTTTAAAATTTGAAGAAATTTATCTTTATGGGTATGACTCCACATTCCTCTGGCACTCTCGTCTCACTTTCTCGCACAATGCTCATGGGATCTAGGGTTTCTCACTAAACCCTTCCCCAGCAATGTAACCATTTATCACGGGAATCAGTTCCTTTATGATTTCTTCTTTTTTTATTTCTTCTTCCCATCTAGATTCTTTTTCCCCGTTTCTTGTTTTGGTTGCCTCTATGTGACCCTCACAACATGGTTTTGGATTGGTGTTGGTGTCTATGTTGTGGAGGGATTTGTTGACTTTTCATCCATGACCTATTGGCCTAAAACACCATATTTTCCACATTTATGGTCAACCTAATGGTTTGAATGTAGGATTTGGGATTATTTCGAGGGATTGGAGGTGAATTCTTACACTTACATTCCCTATTTTTATGCTACCTATCCTCATGTGCTCATAATCTTCTCTTTCTTTCCTAAACCATAGCGTCGTACTCCATATTAGTTAGTCATAGTAGTGGAGTGGGAGGATTGGGATAGTGTTGATGATGTTCATGGTGGTAGTTCCCTCATTGTTATTTCCCTTTGTTTTCTTGGATTTTTGGTTTTTTCTACTGTTGGTTTCTTTGGGTTCCTTCATAGTTATTTTCTGGTGTTCATTCCTACTTCGTGGTGAAGGTTTTCTAGTGATGATCGGTATTGTACTCATATTATCAGTGGTGAAGACATGCATGGTATTTTGGTTCAATTGAAAGGTGAAATTGTGATATGTCGATGGTGAGGTTGAAGGTGTTTCTAGTGTTGGTGGGTTGAAGTTCTGATGAGTCAATTCCTCCTCTATTTCAATGGTTTTCAGTTTTTGACAATGGAAATGAAGTTCAGTTCTGATGGATTCAGAATACCATTGATGTGAGGAAGAATAAGGGTTAATTGCATATCAGGGAGCATGCCTTGAGGCGGATCACGACAACTATGTGTTATTTTTTGGATGATAGGCTCAGTTTTATGAATTTGAAATTCCAATTTTTATTTTAATGTTTTGATTTGGATTTTGAATGCTATAGGATGTTGATTTTTGTGGTGTTTTAAATTTGTTATCAATTTTGTGAGGTTCCCACTTACCCGTAAAGTGGTTTATTTATAAAATGATAAAATGGATTTGAGGAGGAAGGAATGTATCTGTATCCCTATTTTTCATTGAAAAATTTCCAAATCATAATTTCCATTCTCATCTGGATAGAGGTCACTTTTTATGTTCATTGTTTTTAAGTCATTACATTCATTGATATAGTCCTTTTTATTATTATTAAGAAATGTGAAGATCAAATTTTCACAAAAATTCTTCTCAACATGCATAACATAAAAATTATTCAGCAATAAATTAAATTTCCAATATAGAAGATTGAAGAATAATATTTTTTCTTCAGTTGTTGCATTCTGATTTCACTTGGTGATGATCTTCAAAAATGTTTCCAAATATTATTCAAATGATACACCTTCACAAATTTTGTTTCAAGATTTCAAAGTTCTTCCAATATTTTTGAGCCAATCAAAAACGTTGGATGTGGTCTACGATCAATAGAAATATTTAATTTTGACATGTTCAATCGAAATCTATGAGATGCATCGAGAAATCTTTGATGCAAAAGAAGAATTTTTTTTTTCAATTAGGTAGTCATTCAGGATCAAAATCAGTGTTATAAAAAGGATAATACAAACCCATGTAAGTATTAAAACCTACTAAATTTTAAAGTCCAAATAATTCACAAATGGTTCGTATTAGATAATCTTTCATTTTGAACATTGTTTAAGAAGATTCATCATATTTCTCAACACCATTTTTCCATAACATATATAATTATTGAATTAGAGGTTTCAAGTAGACATCAATATAATTTACATGGATTTATTTTCGAGGAATTACCATCTAAATGATAAAATATATTTTTTGCATACACATCTATGGTTTCAGATTCTAAGGGATCAGAACAACCATCCAAATGGTATAACTAGTGCTAAAAGTGCCAAATGGGTTGAATCCATTAACAATCAATCAAAACCACACATTCCTAGGATCTGATGATAAATTTGGATGTAATGAATAAAATTTCTTTAATGATTGTGTATCTATTGGATGTCACATTAACCTATCATTGTTATTATCTATATAATTCCAATTCTTGTGATCAATGGTTTTTGATGACATGAATAATATTTTAAATCAAGGATGTAAAGGATAGTAAAATAAAACCTTTTTAGGTTTGTTCCTTTTCTACTCTTCATAGTAGTAAATGGATTCAGTCTTCCAACATTTCTCATTAACTTCCATCTATAAGAAGATCATTTTTTCTAATCCTATCTTCATGAATCTTCTCCCCAATAAAGCATACAATCATTGGGACATGCATGTATTTTTTATATAATTCAGAAAAAGCCTGTTATACAATTTTTTCATATCATGTAAATAATTAGGGATCATATCTTTAGAAAATGAATCATGAAAAATTATAATATCATGGAAATTTCCTAATTTGTAATTCCACGTAGGCATTTGATATGGTACAACTTCAGAAGAAAAGAATGTTTTGAATATTTGAAACATCCATCATACAACTCTTGATTTCCATCATCAACTAAACCATGAAACATACTTGTCTGCTTAGTGAAGTCCAATATTATATTAATCTCTACAAAATAAATAGGTGGATCCAACGATATATTACAATATTGATCATGTTATCCTATAGTACCAAAAACATAAGTTCTCATGTTTCTATTTATAGTACCCTCAAATGGTTTTTTTTGATATGTTTTGATGTTGATGTTGTTATCTTGCAATGCTAAATTCATCATTTATAAAGGTTTTCTTTTCATTTTACACTATCAATGAAATTGGGAGATCATTATGTCAATTTCCATCAGTTCTCAAACTTTTTTTAATGCTGAATTCTTCATTCCAAATCCAACACAAATATTGAGTAGGGAATTTCATCAATATCAAGTGTTTATAGCCTTTATCTCTCTTCAACCATCTTATAACTTTACATTTATGACATGTAAATCTTATTCTCCCATCAACATATTGATTAGAAATTACAAAATCTAAAAACTCTTCCAAACCCTTAGCATACTAAGGTGTGTTACTTGATAATTTTACCCATATTTTATCCACATATATCACAATGTGCCTACACATTATTAAATAAATTAAAACACATAAGTATTACTAAGTAGGAAAAGAGATAAATGGAAGTGAAAAAAACAACCTAGATAGTTATAAAAATATTCCTATAAGTACTAAAAAAGTCAATGTAAAAAAATGAAATCAATAATGGATAGTATAAAATCATTTTTCTTAATGTTTGAATTTGGATTTCATAAAGAGATTAAAAATCCAAGCCATTTTCAAACCATTTGGGAACAAAATTTCAATGTTTTTGAAAATCCTTTATCAAACCACACATTGAAAATCAATTTAGAAAGATAAATTTTTCAATAAAATCACTTTTAAAGGAAAGACACACCTTTTAAAAGGAATTAAACTACTGTTGAACCACTAGATAGATAAGATAAATATACACGGGCCACCAATGAACATTATAACATGATCAGTTATCCTATATTTATTGTAGACTCAGGTTTGGGGATGAGTGTCATGTTTATTTTTTCATTACCCGACAAGATAGATCAGATGGTGTCATGAAATTGGAAGAGCTTTGACTTTGAGATATGATAGAGCCATTTTTCATGGATTTTTATTATTATCTATGTTTGGGTAGCTAGACCAGTGGGTGGTTATTATTATGGATTATATAGTTGTTTGGAACATTACTACATTTCATTTTATATTATATCATGATTTTTTGATGTTGTCCTTCCATGTAGTGTAATGTGATTGATTATTGTTTTTTACATTATTTTTGTGAACCATGATATGTGGTTATAGTATACTAATAGTGGAACATTAGACCTTAAAAACTCATAGAACCAATTGATCTAGTAAAATTTATTCAATTTTATCTATTATAGTTACTTTAAAAATAAGAAGTCACAAGATCATATTTTTCTAATAAAGATAATATTTTATCTATATTATCTATAATCAAATGTCAGATCATTCAAAATGATTGATATTTATCTTTCCTTCTTCATATCCATCATTCAACTCATGAAGAATTACTTCAAACTTCAAAATGTTATCTATGATATCTATTTACTTAAAATTTATTGTGATTACCAATAATAAACAATCCTCTAATAAAAGTAAATAATAAAATCCTAAAATACATCTTCTGCATTATAGGAAAAATACTCTATAGTGCCTTCTAAATTTCGGATGAATCCCTTTGGAAACCAGAAACCCATCGAGGGGGGATCTACCAACCTAAAACCCCCAGTGATCCCACCTTATAGGTCACTCGAACAAATATTCTTATCTCATGATTAATATACTCCCGCTAGCACTTGGACCATCTATATTTAGTGGATCGGTCCCACACATTCAAATAATATCTAAAAAATAAATGCATAAAAAATGAAGAGTTTTTAATTAACAATATGTAGATACTAACATATTTAAATGATCTTTTTGATATAATATTTGGTATTATAATATTATTATTGACTTAAAATAAAAGGATGAGATTGAGGCCCCCTTTACATATAAGGACATTGAAGTGACCTTGTATTTTTTTGTTTCTATTACCATTATTGTAAATAAAAATTGTTTTCATTATAATATTCCAAATTATAATTAATTAAACAAATATGAAAATAATGGTAAAATATTTGTAATGGAGAGATGAATAATATAAATGATGATGATGTTGAATATTTCTTATAAAAAACAATTTAATTGACTAGATTTGAAAACCAATACACAACCATGATAAAATTACTTGACCATTTCAGTGGAATAAGTTTCTTCTTAAAGACCAAGAACACACATTCCCCTTAAAATAATTTCTAAAATTTAGTTTTTGAGACCATACAAACTCTTTAAAATTAATAAAAAAATGTCAAATATCAAACTAGGAATTCAAATTACCCCTTGGGGTGGGCAGATTTTAAAAAACCAATACATTGAAAACAAACCATAATCCTTTTCTCATTTAATAAAATTAAAAATATAACACCCATACTTTCACAAAAATATTATTTATACTTGATAAAATTTCATTGATGCACCAAAAAAGACTTAAAATAATTAAAATATCATGGTTTCAAATTTAAAGAGTTATGTAACATACCACTTATGAAAAACCCTCTATATTTTACAAACTTTTATGTTACTCCACATAAACCTAGGAAATAGGACCCTAAAAATCATGAAAATTAAAAAATATAAGAACTAGGAAATTAAAAATCATGTTACAATTAATCATTAGGTCACCGAGACCATATTGAGATAAAAAAATAGTGAAAAGAAGAGAATAATGAATATGGGAGGGGTTAGAATAAATTTACCTAGATGAATAAAAAAAATAACCCACTTAAAATCATTTCGGGGGGAAATGATATAACAAGGGGAGGATCTCTTGGGGTTTGTGACCACAACAGCAGCGAGGGCTCGGGGGGCTCAAGCTCTGAGGTCTCAAGAGATACCTAAGAATCGACGATCAGGGAAGCACAATGATGATAGGTCTCATAGGATACCCAAGAAATGACAGTGGTGTTGGGGCTCAAGTTTAGGGGGATGGGGGAGGGGAGTCATGGGTGGGGGAGAAGTGCCTTGTTTTTAATAAAAATGTGATATTTTATGGAATTTTTTAAAGAACATCTATGAAATCATAAAATGTTTTTTTAGTGGTTAAGTAATATGCCACTAAAAATCTACCGCTAAATTAAAATTCTATTGTAGTGTGAGTACTAGGGAATCTTGTATTTATTTAAATTTTAAGCACTGATTTTCTTAATTATTTTTAGTATTACCTTTCTAGGGAAAAAAATTTAGGAATGCGCACATTGGTGGTACCTTACCGAGACTCATTCTTACACCCTACATAGGCCCTTCAGGATGCATGTAGACTTTATGGTTTTGTGTTAAGGTAAGAGTTTGAACTCTTGGGCTAAATCATAGCGGTTGATTTGGATTGGATGAAAGGTAAGGGACCATTGGTTTATGCCTCATCTTAAGTTTCCCTTTTTAGTTATCCTTTCTACCTCATCATGCTTATATGTATATATGTACTGAGGTCAACCATTGGAGGCCCTCCTATTTCATGATAAGTATGACCTATTATGTATGTATGATCTATTTTTCATGTATAAAAATAGTATTTTTGGTTGTGAATTTATTTTTCTGATGTTTCTTAGTTGTGATTCTACTATTTCCTATGATTTCTTCCTCTTCTGCCTTTGGCGGGTTACTAGTTCGAGTCTATATTTTTTTCATTCAATACATGTTATATATATACTTGCACCATTATATCATTATCCCAAGATGGTATAGTCTCCCCAAAATCACTTATTTACACCCTCATTGATTCCCATAACACTTTGGTATATATAGAGGTGCACCTAAGGCCAGTGGAACTCCACCCAAAAGCACTACTTGGGTGGCTATTCGGGTTGGGGTGCTACAAATGGTAGTAAAGAAGATCTGAATTTGGAACTAGAAGTGGAATTCTACTGGCTGCAAATGATACCAAATTATTTTCTCTTCAATTTGTATTAATGTTTGGGATATGGTTGACCATATAATAGGATGTTGTTGGGACTCAGATTATAACTCGTGTTTGGGTGGTTGCATCGCCATGAATGAGGGAAAAACCAAGTTTCTAGGGGTGGTAATTTCTGTTTTTCAAATACTCATTTGAAATTTTATAGGATTCCACCTTGAGTGGTTCACTTGGAGTATGAATTGATACTTTTTATGACCTATTATCCTTGGCCTCATACGACAAGGAAGGATATTTAGACCCTTGACCTAGTTTGGAAAGGGGTGTTTGTTTGGAATGCTAATGTTTTAGAAGGCACATGGTAGGATTGTGATATAGATATTAATGTTCCAGGACTAAATGCTTGTGATGAGATATATATGTGCAGGGGCATATCTATTATTCGATAAGGCATGTATGATTACATGGGGTGATGTTGATCTCCTTGTTGGGTGACATGTTCATTGGTTTGAGGTGACATGGTTTATTAGGATGGGCATGGCCTGAGGTATATATGATACTTGGACATGGTATGGGTGGTTAAAAAGACCATGATTCCAAGATGCTATTTTTCAAGTTTGAGACTGCATAGGGTAAGGGTAGTGAGATCGCACTACCTATTACTATTTTCCCTATATGTGATATATAGATGTGTGTGGGTGGGTGGGTGGGTGTTATTTGGGATGTCTAAGCATGTAATGGTATTCAATGGGTTTCCACCTAGACATGATCCAATGAAGTATCAAGAAGGAAGTGATGATGTGACATAGGATTAAAAATAGATTGAAACATGTGAGGATCAAGCAAATCACGAGTTTTAGGTACAACAACAGGTATATGATCCAGTGCGGGTGAGGTAGCTGCCAAAGTTGAAAGCCTTTAGGTCATGGAATGATGAGTATTTTAGAGCGATCCAAATACATGTCATCCAAGGGATTGATAGGGGATCTCAGAGTGTATATCCTTCAATGGCGTATCTGACATGGGAGTTCCAATTACCTCCCTCACCACTATTTCTGGGTGATGGTGCTCTATAAGTTGTTGAGAACTATATTGAGGCAATGTAGATGATCTTAGAGAATATAGAGACACCTCCAGGGTAGAGAGTAAATATGGAAACATATGTGATCATAGGACCAACTAAGAGATGGTGGGACATGAAGGTTTAGGTAAAAAACACAACTGGATTGGAAGGACTTTGAGGCCAGGTTTTTTGAGCACTTATTTCCGGAGACTCTAAGGGTAGAAATAGCTCGGAAGTTCTTGAGCCTTCAGCAGAGTGACATGGATTTCATGGACTATGAAAAAAATTTCACTAAATTATCTCTCTTATCACCTGACATAGTGAGTTATGTCACCTCGAGGGCGAGGTGTTTTGAGGATGGTTTATGGAATGTCATTCGGGTGCAGGTGAACTTCTTCAGGTTATCTCCATTCTCAGTAGCAGTGAATTAGGCTCTCATAGTTTAGGGTAAATTGAAAAATTATTCTTACTTGATCTAGATGATATATTAAGTTGATTTTAGAGATGAAGCTTCAGATAGTAAGAAGAGATTTCATGATGAGTTCTAGAAAGGTAGTCTGGCCAAGGAATCAGTCATGCCACCTCAGAGTGGGTCTTTGATGGTGTGCATCTAATGTGGGAAGCCATTAAATTTCTGAACATAGTGAAAGTGGACTCCAAAGGAGTGTTGTGAATTCGGATTAGTTGGGAATCTTAAGAGGTTTTATAGGAAGCCTTCTCAGACAATTGACAATTAGGGACTAGTGTAGACATAATTCTATGAGATCGAAATATGGGTGGTACTAGATGATGGTATCTGAGTTTCAACTGCAAGAATAGGTAATGGAAGAGGTAGTGGGAACCATCAGTGGGGTCAAAGGCTGATGGATGGTGTAGCACCATATGAAGGTCAATATTCAAACAGTCGATCATCAAGCTTGGTGTATGCTATGGAGATTCCTGTTGTTGAGAAGGTTGGTGAGATGATGATGGTAAGAGGTACACTGTGGGTGTAGCCATGAATTTTTCTATTTTATTTTGGCATTTATTTTAGTGGAATTCCATTTTTTAGTGAACAAGGTGGACTATATATGTATATGGAATAACCAAATTATGGTTAGTAGTTTGTCACCGGTTTGGGTGTGTTATAGATATATAAGACATATGGGGCACAAAGACATATATGTTATCATTATTGGTAATGTGATTATTGAGGTGTGTTTTCATCAGGGAATCAAGGAGATTTGGGTCACATGAGGTGTGTTGGTATCTGAGAATCAATTCAATGCAATACTTGATTGGGCTGTGAGGCACCAGGATTGATATGTGCATCTGGTGAGATGTAGGACCTCATTTGTACTATGTGGGATATGGACATGAGGCGGGAATCAATGTATTGTGAGATTTGGATGGCTATTAAGTAATATATGGGAACACCTGATGAGGTGAAGGATTGAATATATGTCAAAAGAGGACTTTTGATTGTATAAATAGTCGTCAAAACATTTTTTTTAATTGAGTTTTGGGTCAGGATATAATCGGGGTAGGAAACTCCTAAGGTTGGGATCCCCTTTAGGTAGTTGACCTATGCCCTTTTGACCAGGGTAGCCCATACTAATTTTAACAGTATGGGTTTGTTCAGTACTATCTCTGGGTCTTGTTTTATATGTTAGAGATGATCTATGTTATAATTGGGAGATTGTAACATTTTGGGTATTTGGAGTGGGTCGAAATGCTCACCCGTTTTGAATTTTGATGTTTGGTGGGAATGCCAACTTCATTCTCAGTCATAAGAACTAATTACATGTTTTTATTTAATTCAAAATCTTGTTTTTGGAGGGGTTTTAGGGTTTTTTAAGAGCCTCAGGTGTTTATCTAGGTTTTGGGTATGTCAGAGGCCCGAATACCTATTTTCGGGAAGTGCGGGATGAGGCACACGGTTTGAACAAACCTTATGACCTCTTAGTGGAAATTTTATAGCTTCATTTTTCACTATCACATGGTTTCTCAAACTATTTAGGATGGGGTGCATGGCCATGTCTGTGCCTCTATAGTTTTTGCAGATGGATTTTACAAGAATTTTGAATGGTTTGCTAAAACATGTGAAATCCACAAGGGTAGTTCCATTTGGGTAGTACCCTCACACTGTAACATGATGGTTTGCACACGGTTAGGGAAACCTGCATGACCTAGACATGATGGGATTGGATATTAAGTAGAAGGATTCACAAGATTGCTACACGGTTTTGAAAATCATGCTGGCTAACCATGATTCCCATTAATGGTTTGAAATGACCAAAATACATATCCTTCTATAAACCTAATTTTCTTTTTTCCTTTCTCCTCTGTGGGTCAGGCACAGTAGGGATCTCTCCTATATTTTCCTTCTCTACTTGTATTTGATCTAACTCATTCATCTGACCAATATTTTTCAATATTATTTCAATGTTAGATCCATCTATGAAATACTCTCCTCTCCTTTTCATCTA
Source organism: Viscum album (assembly GCA_963277665.1). Classification (NCBI taxonomy): domain Eukaryota; kingdom Viridiplantae; phylum Streptophyta; class Magnoliopsida; order Santalales; family Viscaceae; genus Viscum; species Viscum album. The sequence goes on from OY728143.1 coordinate 1,176,504,191, forward strand.
TTTATCTTTTCCCTTGCCTCATAGACTAGTAGATATGTATGATTTTTTTCTCTATTTTTTGGGTGTTCATCAGAAACATTTATTTTTTACAAATTAGTTAGAGTTAGAGGTTGATATTGGGAGTTCCTCTATCTACGACTCTGAGGTAGATGATGAATAATTTTATTTGTGATTTCGTAGGTGTTTTGGGGGTATAGATTTTAGAACATTGTTGTCCTGACTGAGTAGGACCTAATTAAATTTATGACAGCCTTTAATTAAATAATTGAAACTTTATGAGATTCTTATGGGATTTCTCACCAAATTATACAAATGGTTTGGGCCATGAGAGATCCTCATGACATTGGGAAGCTATGTAGGGGTGAGTTTCCTATGTTAAAGTTAATTGTTTATTTGATTCAAGTTTCTTAATTCAATTTCCTTGAATTCTTTGGTTATTTTTAATCGAATTATTTATATAATTTATTTTCTTGTGATGTACTATAGAGTTCTAAGGGAATGTGACAAGCATGGACCAAGGATTCAGATAGTGATGGCTATTTGTTTTGAGGCGATATGATATTCGTGTTGGGTGTATATCGTTGTATATTTTTTTAGTGATGTTTATCATTAGTTAGATGAATCAATGATCGTTTGAGGAGACAAGGTTGTATGGTTATTGGCCAGTCTATTGTGATGGTTGGATGGAACAAACATCATATTTATATATGTGGTCATAAGGGAAAAAGGTGCTAGATTTGATGTGTCATAGGTTCTAAATTGGTGATTTCTTCTCACCCATATTGGCCAAAGGGATTCTTGGATCCATGTGCACATAGGAGGAATCAGTGATGAGGTGGTACTGACCACTCATGTTGGTAGAGTACCCTAATAGTTGTGGTTTAGTTGACGTTTGGGGGAGATTTCCAAAAAACCCACATCGATTGTAAAGACCCAAACTTTACGTACATATACATTAAATTAATTTTGAGTAATACTTAATACATGAAAAAATAGATGCCCAATGACAATATTAGTTTTGTGTCTTTGGAAACTCAGAACTAAATCTTCTAATCATGGTGAAAGATCATCAACATCTCCCATAAATATTTCCACCTTTTGTTTTCTTACCAAAAAAATTTCTTTATATCCTAGGTAAAAGAAAACATAAAAAGGGTGAGCTCAAATGCTCAGTAAGGGTAAGCATGTATGACATAAAACAATACATAAACATTTGAACGTAAAAACATTATCATGAAACATCAAAATCTTGAGCAATGACATAAATCTTAGCTGTACATAAGGAATAGATCATAAAGGAACATTAATAATGATAAAATATCACGGGATTTAAACATGAAATTGTGGTAAACCATTAACTACATGATATGATTTCAATAGTATCCAAGGCATTGCTTCAAAGACCATCAGAGTGGAAAAAGTCCATTACTAAACCAGATTTACTTGACATTCCAGACCTGTATTACTAAACCGGATTTTCTTGACGTTCTAGCCATGTCTATCTCATGAGATATAAATCTTTACCCAATGCATTGGAGGGAGATATACTTCCCACCCATCTCATAATGAAACCATTCTTATGTGTGCCAGAAAATCATAAATCATACATCATTGCATAACCCATGTAATAAAAATGGGATTCTTAAACATCATGCCATCATAATATAATCCATATAAGATAAAGGACTTCATAAAAATAATTCCATCATAACATAATCAAATCAATATAATAATAGGGATAGAAACCTAACCATATATCATTTTAGATGGAAAATAATTTTGATAAAACACTTGAAATAAATTCTTGAGGAAAATATACTTTCATCTTTAAAATCATTTTCATTTCACAAAATGCCACACAATTTTTAATGAAAAGGATTTTATTGAAAATAATTATTAAATCTTGTAGAAGAAGCTTCATGAAAATAAGGAATTATGAAACCGTAAAAATCTATTCATGTGTATAAGTTGAAAAAACATTTTTCTCATACTTTTTTCGGAAAAGTCAAAAAGTACCTCGTATGGTAAACAAAAGAAATATTCCTTCCATACCACATAGAAAAGTAAAAAAGGGGTAAACATGACTTTAAAAAACATGTAAGAATAGTAAATATTTTATGAAAACATTTTTTGAAAACATGGACATTGATGATAAATAAAACCCCAGTAAATACTTACGAATAAACAATCTCGGATAAGAATGAGATTGGAATAATTATCCCTTACCTTATGTCCAATTTCTTCCATATGTGTTCGAGACTCCTTTATAGGGGGTTTAAACATATTATTAACTTATAACAGAACCATAATAATATTTATGATATCATATATGATTCACTTACGACTTTATATTACCTGTTCATTTTTCAATTCCATGTTAAAGCAGTATTTTGGGTAAAATCATTTCATTTATCATAATTGTTTTGAATTGTAATTATTAATATGATTACATAGATCATGATTACTTACTTCCAGAATGTAAAACATGATTTATATATAATATATATTCAGAATATAAATATATATAATAGTTTGATAAATGGAATGAAATACACCATCCATGGAGATGATAGGTCGTACGTACGCATGAACAATGTTTTTGTTTCCTTATTAAATTGAATGGAAGTAATTAAATAACATATACATAAACAAAATATCATTATTACGTCATATATTTTATGATTATTTATTATATATAATTTATAATCATTCTTTAATGGTTAACATGGAGAATGAATCTCATTACGTCATGGAGACGATAATCCGTACGTACGCACGAGCGATGATATCATTCCCATAATTATTGAATGGAATTGGAGTGGATGATATAATTTATCAGAATCATTATGATGTTATAAAAATCATATAGAGTTATTATTTACACCATTATACCCATCCAAGTATGGTTGTGGTTGAAAAACAGATTACACCACGACGTGGAGATGGTAAGCCGTACATACGCACGTGCGGTGATTTCATTTTCCGTAGGATGGATAGAAGGTGAAATAGGGTTGTTTTATATTTATAATAACATATTAGTATATTATTTATACTTATGTTATTACTTTATAATGAAACAACTCATATAGAGGATGTATAAGAATAAAGAAATTTGAAAGAATCGGTAGAAGAGATTACCTCTTCTTTGACGCACCACTTGTAAACCTCCTCATAGGGCACTAAATATGGTCTTTGAAGAAGACCATGACCTCTAGTATGTTTCTAGGGAAGTGGAGAAGAGAAATGGATGGGGTTTGGCCGATATTGAAGGCTCAAAATTTTTTGAATAGGGGAGGGAGGAGGTTCCCTTTTATAAGGGTGGAGAGGGGAACTTTTGGAAAACTCAATAATATTAATTTCTAATAAATTCAAACCCCACTTAAAACCTCCAGAAATGACTCAATTTGAATATGATATGAGATAGGGTTGTAATCTCATCAAACAATAAAATTCAGTCATGTTGGGAATTTATTTTAATCCTTATCAACTTGATTTATCTTTATTTAATATATTTAATTTTATTTATGGTAATAATATTCTAAATTTTAAATTGTTATAAATAATTTATTATGTGTTGTGAATTGTCTATAATTGGATACTTTATGCCATTTTAGACCATATAAATTTCAATTTATATTTTTTCAATATTTTTGTGATTTTTTAACAACTTTATAATATGTTATTTTTATAAAATAACAATAGTGTTAATTTTGACACTATTCATTTATTTGAATTTAAATAAAATCCAAAAAGAGAATATATTCTAAAACAAATATTTAATAGATTCATAAAATGTCATATTTATCAAGAAAATTCGTGTATTACATTAAATAGTGCATATAATATTTAGTTTAATATTTTTAAAACCATTTATTTTATATTTCAATCAATAAAATAATTTCCACATCACTATTGTGTCATCATTAATGACAATTATTTAATCCCTAAATTTTTTAAAAAATTATCATTATGTAGATAATTTTATTAGATTTTTGGAGACTATTTAAATTCTATGTTTTATGAAGTTTATCACTAAATTAAAATTATTACACTTATAAGATATAAGAGAGTGTCATGTTGTCACTTTCTTTGGTTTTAATAATAATTATATCATTTTCATGATCAAAAGTCCATGAAATGAATCTATTCATCCCCTTAGGTGATATGGCTCGACTTTTATTCACCCAACGGAATTTTGGCAGGTGTTAGGGTAATTTTATAATCTTATTTTTACCCTTAATTACCCGATTTTCCTTCAACTGTAGTAATTAAAAATTAACACAGTTACTATTCATAATACCAAAAAAAGTAACCTATTAATATAATTTTGACCCAATAAATCCAAATATGGAATCCATTTTTCAAAATTCAAAACACAGAATTTGTAGTAATTAATTTAAAATTAATCCTGTTGTTAAGAAAAAGAGTTTTAAAACTTAAAACATTGTCAAAAATTGAAATGTTTTTACCTATGAATTCAATGAAAAATTTCTGGTAATGACATAAATTATATTAAATGTTAAACATATATTCTATTCATACTTTAAAACCATTAAACATTATAATTTAACCATATGAGTTATCTCATTGAAAACAATTGTTTTTAATTAAAATTTAGCATTGTTTTACTATTCATAAAAATATGAACATTATCAAAAAAATATCAAAACTTTATCCAATATAAACTTTTATATCCTAATTCAAAAAAATAATTTTATTTTGTGAAATTGAATTTATTAACTTGTCAAAAATTATATTTAAAATTGGCACACCATCAAAAGGCGACTAAATTGCATTTTTTGAAAAATACTTATTTTATCTGAAAAATTTATTTTGTTCTCGTACCTCATTCTAGAAAATTAGTGAGATGAATTATAATTTTATAAACTTTAAAATGCAGTTAATAATATTCATAACGGCTAGTTCATAATATTATAATAATATATCATTGTTTAGTGAAACTCAGTATTGTGTAAAACACACACTATCAAAGAAGGTCTCTCTTGCATGTAATGCAAGGCAAGTCCGGGTTGAATGTAGTGAAAGCTTCCTTTGGTGTTGCATATAACATAATCAAAACATATTTAATTTATACTTTTATCAAAATCTATACTCAATGTTGCGTGAAATAATTTCTACCAAACGAACTTGAAATTGTGTGTAACATAAGCCACCACTAGTGTTGCATATATTGCAAGCTAATATGGTGTTTCTTATATCATGATATAATTTTGGTATAGCGTACAACGTAATATATCCAAGAAAAAAATATCTCATAAAATATTGGGGTCTTACATTCTACCCCCTTAAAATGAATTTTGCTCTCAAAATTCATTTGGGTTATAAATGGTTTTCTACATGAAAGTTTCTTCCCTAGAAACCGACATTGTAAAAAGGAATACTAAAACACAATTTTAAAAAGGAATGTTAGAAACATAATGGATACCCAAAGTAACTCATCACTGTGTTTCCACATAGGATAACATAGGTGAAAACATTGATATGGAAGAGAAATCTAACCATTAAGTTCCGATGGAGAGTGGTAGAGAACATGGCTATGAAAAAGACAACAGTCACAACGCCATAAATTTGTGATGATCTAAGGTACCATTTGATTCATCAGATATGAGAGTACATGGACACAAGTTTTGGTTTTCAAGATCATTTCCCTAAATTTGATGAATTTAAGCTTAAGGAGAAATACTTAGTTGATTTCAGTGTAATATCATTGTTGGTCATTCCAGGAACAATTTCCACTTCATCTCTTATTTAATGAAATGATGTTGAATTTTTCATTCTTGAAGTGTTAGTAGATAATGCGATAGAATGAAAGATGATTCCATCTATCTCTATCATAAAAAGGTAGCAAAAGTTATTAAATATAAATAAGTTCATCTATGCTGAGATTAATCGTAAATGGTTCCTAAATTTGACTTATACTTCATCAATCATAACACTTAATAAAATAAAATTAATCTATACTAACCATGGACTTCCTATAGGCCAGTGGTAGGCGATAAAGACCTGCCACACTTCGGTTGTGGGTTTGATTCCCGCAACCTTGTCTGATGCGACGAGTTATCTCCCATCTTATAGGTTGTATTTTCTCTAAAACTACACTATTATAACATTCTAGAAAAAAATTAGCCTTAAACAATACTCTCTGATGTCCAACTTAATCCATTACAACATTTAGGCTTATTGAAAATACTTTTGTCCAATCTCATAGTATAAAGAAAATGATTACTAGAAATGTCATCTACCGAGCATGTGAATACCATCATTTATCCCCCATATATCATAAGATATATCTTGTTGGTCACATTACAAACATGTTAATACCATAGTTATGCATTCTCTTGATACATTAATTACCATATAACCTTTGTGAAAACATTAATTCTCTCAAAAGTTAACTCTTTCCACATTCTGAAATCCTAAAATTTCTATATACTCAAACCATGATGTCACTTTCTCCTTAATCATTATGCACATATCATATACTTTACAAAAATATTTCAATCACTTTTAATGGTTACCGGTACCATACAATTATTGAAAACCAATACATAAATATTCAATTATCTAATGATACTATAAATGAGATTCCACATCACTATTTTGGAATCCTGTTACATAAATACTTAATCATTACACCACATCATTGTCATATTAAACATCACCAGTAGTGATCACATGTGACTTTCATTTTTTCCTATGCCTTAAGAGGTTGTTGATTTTTATCATCATTAACCCTTGGATTAGAAAATTTCTTAGCATAATGCCCCATTTACTTGTACTTGAAGCATTGAAGTGTTTGTGGAGCATTCTCTATAGTCTTTTCTCTATTCACATCATTAGCTACCTTTTTTCGAATTACTTCATCACTCATCTACTCGATGGCATTATTTTCCACACTTAAAACATTTTCGAGTCCCTTTAAGACAATATCCACCATGCTTCATTCCACACATTGAGCATAAAGAAAAATTCAAATTCGTTTCACCATTATTTTGAGATTTTTCCCTTGAACTCCATCTTTCGTTTCTTGTCAAAACCATGACATGGATATTTAAAACCAACTTCCAGTTCTACCTTGATAGCACAACACACAAATTCTTTATAGCTACTGAGGTCTCTTATAGCTAATTCCCTTCGAAGACTTGGTTTTAAGCCATTGAAGAATCGATTAACTTTACTTTCAGGTTAGATGATAAATCCAGATGCATACCTTGCAAGTCTTGTAAAATTTGATTTGTATATACCAACAGATTCATCATCCTTTTTCTTAAGCTCAAGGAACTACTTTTCCATCATTGTTCAAAGAATATGAGGAAAGTACTTATTGAAAAATAAGTTCTTGAACTCATCCCATTCCATGGATTTAATTTCATCTTGGGTCCTTTTATTCTTAATTAGATTCCACCAATAGTGTGCTTCACCTTTTAAATGGTAAACAACCAAAATGACTTTTTCATGTTCTGAACAGTGAGGTATGGAAAATATCTTTTCAATGGTACTGATCCATTGTTCAGAAATAAGTGAATTAGAAGACCCATTGAAATAAGGTGGACATTGTCTCATTAAGGACTCAATAGAATATTGTTCCCTTCTCTGCTCATTTGGAAGTCCAGAATGATTCATATCTTGTGTAAGTATAGAAATGAGAATTTTCATCCCATATTCCATCATATTGGTTTGTTTATAAGGACAATCATTTCATTGTCCATTACATTGATCAAAACGGTTCCTTCGGGTTCCATCCATTGTCTAAAACCCAAAAAGAATAGTGTGAGAGGAAAAAATCATGCTAGGAAAACAACATAATAAAGGGAGAATATCTAACATCTTAGTTTTAATTATAATATCTTTAATTTAATTCTAGGACTATAACCTATACTTATACGTAACCTTAGGGGCATCCTTAGAGATACCTTAGAAATATATATAGGGATATCACTGATGTGTTTGCATCCTATTTACCAAAGGTTAACAAAAACTTCACTCTGATACCAACTGTAAAGACCCAAACATTACGTACATAGACATTACAATACTTTTTTGGAATACTGAATACATGAAAAAAATAGACGCCTAATGACTGTATTAGTTTAGTGTCTTTGGAAACTCGGAACTAAATCTTCTAATCATGGTGAAAGATCTTCAACATCTCCCATAAAGATCTTCACCTTTTGTTTTCTTACCAAAAACCTTTCTTTATATCCTGGGGAAAATAAAACATAAAAAGGGTGAGCTCAAATGCCCAGTAAGGGTAAGCATGGAGGACATAAAACAATCCATAAACATTTGAATGTAAATAGAATATCATAATACATCAAAATCATGAGTAATGACATAAATATTAGCTATACATAAGGCATAGATCATAAAGTAACATTAATCATGATTCAATAGCATGGTAATTAAACATGTAATTGTGGAAAACCATTTATCACATGATATGATTTATATAGTAGCCAAGGAATTGCTGACAAGACCATCATAGTGGACGAAACCCATTACTGAATGAGATTTACTTGTAGTTCTAGCCCTGTATTACTGAACCAGATTTACTTACCATTCCAACCATGTCTATCTCATGAGATATAAATCATTATCCAATGCATTGGAGGGAGATATAGGTACCACCCATCCCATAATGAAACCATTCTTATGTGTTACACAAAATCATAAATCAGAGATCATAGTATAACCTATGTAATAAAAATGGTATTCTTAAACATCATTCCATCATAACATAATCCATGTAAGGTAAATGAATTCATAAAAATAATTCCATCATAACATAATAAAATCAATGTAATAATAGGGATATAAACCTAACCCTATATCATATTATATGGATATTAAGTTTGATAAAACACTTGAAATGAATTCTTGAGGAAAATATCATTTCTTCTTTTAAATCATTTTATTTTCAAGAAATGCCACACAATTTTAAAATAAAAGTATTTTATTGAAAATAATTATGAAATCTTGTAGAATAATATTCGTTAAATTAAGGTGTTATGAAATCATAAAAATCCGTTTATTCCGTATAAGTTAAAAAAACATTATTCTTGTACTTTTTTCGGAAGAGTCAAAAAGTACCTCGTATGGTCGACAAAAGAAATATTCATTCCATACCACATAGTAAAAGTAAAAAATAGGTAGACATGACTTTAAACAAAAATGTAATAATATTAAACATTTTATGAACACATGGACATGGATGATAAATATAACCCCAGTAAATACTTATGAATAAACAATCTCGGATAAGAATGAGATTGGAATAATTATCCCTTACCTTATGTCCAATTTCATTCGTATGTGTCTAAGACTCTTGTATAATGTTTTTAAACATATTATTAACTTTTAAAAGAACCATAATAATATTTATTATATCATATATGATTCACTTATGACTTTATATTACCCGTTCATTAGTCAATTCCATGTTAAAGTAGTGTTTTGGGTAAAATCGTTTCATTTATCGTAAGTGTTTTGACTTGTAATTATTCATATCATTACATAGATCATGATTAATTACTTATATAATTTAAAACATGATTTATATATAATATATATTCAGAATATAAATATATATAATAGTTCGATAAATGGAATGAAATACACCGTTCATGGAGACAGTAGACCGTACGTACGCATGAATTCTGTTTTCGTTAACTTATTAAATTAAATGGAAGTAAGTAAATTACATATACATAAATACCGTATCATTATTATGTCATATATTTCATTATTATTTATTATATATAATTTATAATCATTCCTTAATGGTTAACATGGAGAATGAAGCTCATCACGTTGTGGATACGGTAATCCATATGTACGCACGAGCGATGTTATCATTCACATAATTATTGAATGGAATTGGTGTGGATGATATAATATATCAGAATCAGTATGATGTTATAACAATCATATAGAGTTATTATTTCCACCATTATACCCATCCAAGTATGGTGGAGGTGGAAGAACATATTACACCATGACGTGGAGATGGTAAGCCCTACGTACACACGCGCGGTGATTTCATTTTCCATAGGATGGGTAAAAGGTGAAATAGGGTTGTTTAATATTCATAATAACATATCAATATATTAGTGAATCTTATGTAATTACTTTATAATGAAACAACTCATATAGAGGAATTAGAAGAATAAAGAAACTTGAAGGAATCTGTAGAAGAGATTACCTCATCTTCGACGCACCTATTCTAAACCTCCTCTTAGGGTGCTAAAGATGGTATTTGAAGAATACAAGGACCTCTAGTACATTTATAGGGATGAGGATAAGGGATATGTATAGGGTTGGCCGAGCTTGAATGCTCAAAATTTTTTGAAGAGGAGAGGGAGGAGGTTCCCTTTTATAAGGGAGGACATGGGCACTTTTGGAAACCTCAATAATATTAATTTATAATAAATTCAAACCCCACATAAAGACCTCCAAACATGACTCAAATAAAATATAAGATGAGGTAGGGTTGTAATATAATCAACCAAAAAAATTCAGACATGTTGGGAATTTATTTTAAACCTTATCAACTTGATTTATTCTTATTTAATCTATTTAATTTTATTTGTGGTAATAATATTCTAAATTTCAAATTATTACAAATATTTACTTATATGTTGTGAATTGTCTATAATTGTATACTATATGAAATTTTAGACCATATAAATTTCAACTTATATATTTTAACTATTTTTGTGATTTTTAAACAATTTTATAATATGTTATTTTTATAAAATAACAATAGTGTTAATTTTCACACTACTCATTTATTTTCATTTAAATAAAATCCAGAAAGTGAATATATTTAAACCAAATTATTTAATAGATTTATAACATGTCATATTTGTCTAGAAAATTCGTGTAGAACATTAAATAGTTCATATAATATTTATTTCAATATTTTTAAAACCATTTATTTGATATTTTAATCAATAAAATAATTTCTACATCACTATTGTGTCATCATTAATGTTAATTATTTAGTCCCTAATAATTATAAATAAATTCTAATGATTTATATAATTTTATTATATTTTTGGAGACTATTTAAATTCAATGTTTTATGATGTTTATCACTAAATTAAAATTATTACACTTATAAGATATAAGAGAGTGACATGTTGTCACTTTCTTTGGTTTTAATAATAATTATATCATTTTCATGGTCAAAATTCCATGAAATGAATTTATTCCTTCCCTTAGGTGATATGGGTCGACTTTTATTCATCCAATAGAATTTTTGCAGGTGTTAGGGTAATTTTAAAATCTTATTGTTACCCTTAATTACCCAATTTTCCTTTAACTATTGTGAATAAAAATTACCGTAGTTACTATTCATAACATAAAAAAAAGTAAAAGTAACCTATTAACATAATTTGGACGCAATAAATCCAAATATGGAATCTATTTTTAAAAATTCAAAACACATAAGTTGCAGTAATTAATTTAAAATTAATCCAGTTGTTAAGAAAATGAGTTTTAAAAGTTAAAACATTGTCAAAGATTGAAATGTTTTTACCTATGAATTCAATATAAAATTACTAGTAATGACATACATTATATTAAATGGTAAGAATATATTATATTTATACTTTGAAACCATTCGATATTATAATTTAAACATATAAATTATCCTGATGAAAAAATTTGTTTTTAATTAAAATTTAGCATAGTTTAACTATTCATCAAAATATGAACGTTATGAGAAAAATATAAAAACATTATCCAACATAAAATTATATATCCTTATTCACAAGAAGAAGTTTATTTTGTAAAATTTAACTTATTAACTTGTCAAAATTAGATTTAAAATGGGTGGGCCATCAAAAGGCGTCTAAACAACATTTTTTGAAAAATAGTTATTTTATATGAAAAATTTATTTTGTTCTCATACCTCATTATAGAAAATTGGTAAGATGAATTATAATGTTATAAAACTCAAAATGTGGTTAATACTATTCATAATGTCTAGTTTATAATATTATAATAATATATCATTGTTTAGTGAAACTCAGTATTGCGTACACCACACGCTATCAAGGAAGGTCGCTCTTGTGTGTAATGAAAGCTAAGTCAGGGTTTCATGTAGTGAAAGATTCATTTGGTGTTGCATATAACATAATAAAAATAAATTTCATTTATACTTTGACCAAAATCTATACTCAATGATGCATAGAATAAATTCTCCCAAAGGAACTTGAAATTGTGTTTAACAGGAGCCACCACTAGTGTTGCGTATACTGCAAGACAATAAAGTGTTGCTTATAGCACAAGTTAATCTAAGTGTAGCGTAAATATTAAGATATAAAATAAAAAAAAGAATATATCTCATAAAATCTCAGGGTGTTACATGGATGTTGAGGATGCATCTAATTATAGCATTATGGCTATTATTTGGGGGATGAGGCTCACCGTGATTAAGTCCATTATGTCAATATCATTTTGAAGGATGGGAATATTAATTCCTAGAGACTTCATGCTATGATCTAAAAATGATTTTACATAAAATAAATATATTAATTTTACTTTGAATGTTGGGATTTGTGATAATGGGTTATATCAAAGAGGGGTCCAAGGGACCATATTTGTATCGATTGGGCATATCATTGGGATGTGGGTGACTTGATTTGGACATGATGTTCTGTGAAGTAGATGGTTCCAGGTTACATTACCAGAGGTAGAACCTGAGGGTTCACCTTGAAATTCTATATTAGGGGTTTCCTTGGGATTAGGCTGGGGAAACCATATGATATGTAATTTTAGATTTGGCTGAGATAGGTGATAGCTTCATGGTGGATTTTGAGCACGAGGGAAGCTTGTTCTTATTTAAATTGCATGTATTTCCTTCCTTTTTATTATTATTATAATATTTCTAAGACACAATTGTGAGGTAAGAACACGTGGGTGGTACCATATTGAGACTCTTTCCCACACCTTACATAGGCCCTTCGAGACACATGTAGACCTTATAATTTTGTATTCAAGTAAGGTTTTGTGATCTGACGTTGGATCCTAATGGTTTAGTTGGCATGTATGGATAAAAAAGGACTATTGGTTCTTGCCTCAACTGGAGTTTCCCCTTTTAGTTATCCTTTATATTTCAGTATGCTTATATGTATGTATGTACTAAGGTAATCCATTGTAGAACCTCTTGTTTAGTGATATGTGTTACCGAATATGTTTGCAAGTTCCATTTTTTATATCTAAATATGGTATTCTTTGGTTTTAGTTCGTTTATTTTTCTGTTGTTTAGTTATTTTTCTGTTGTTTAGTTATTCTTCCATTATTTTCAATGATTTCTTGTGCTTCCACCTTTGGTGGGTTACTGGTTTGAGTCTGTATTTATTTCTTCTACTATATGTTATATATATACTTGGACCATTATATCATCATCACCAGTGGGTATAGTCTCCCCATTATCACTCCTTTACACCCTCACCACTAGTAGACAACCTTTGGAATACGAGGAGGCATGCCTAAGGCTAGTGACACTCAGTTCGAAAGCACTATTCAGGTGGATAATCGGGAAAGGGAAATGCCGTTTTCATTGAATAAAACATCAGTTCTTGTAAAATAATCCAAAATTAAAATAATGGTTATGGTGGAGGGAAAATTCATTGTTTTTTAATGTGTTAAAATAAAACATTCCATTTTTTCTTTTGTAATGATAGTCAAACATTCATTAAAGAGGTTCCTCTTTGAAAACTATTTAAATAGAGGAGAATAAAATAGCCTTTATAATTATTTAATTTCCATATAAATGAATTAAAAATAATAATTTTAAAAACATAGATATGAATAATAATTATTTTGAAAATAAATTATCATAACATATAAAATGTGGTTTTATGTTAAAGTGTCTCTTACCTATAGTCTAACTTGACATGTATGTTATATATCTATATAAATAATTAATCCATGTTAATTATTTTATTTTTTAGAACCATTATTATGTTTTGATTCTATTTACTTCATTTATTACAATGTCATATACAATTACTTAAAAATTTAAATTCATGTTGGACATTTTGATGATATTCAGTTCATATGTCAAAAATGACAACAGTAAGTTGACTATGGTAAAAGGGGTCATTACCACAACATCAAAAAATAATTATCATTACATAATAATCATGTATATATATAAATTATACTTTTAAATACAACCATTAAATATTTTTATCAAAAATGAATTATGATATAATCATGGAGAAGGTAGGCCATACGTACCCCAGAGAAATGTTTCCATTTTTCAATAATGATTATGAAAATAAGTTAAGAATTATTTTATCTTTATAGAAATATGATAATATCATAAATATAATATTATTTTAAAAATATTTATATATATCTTCTATGTGATTTGGTGACAAAAATTAATCAAATCGCTTTATGGAGGATGTAGTCCACACATACACACAAACGACATTATCCTTTTTCAATGGATTGACTAGTAAGATTGTATATGATATATTATATTATCATAATGAAAAATAAATCATTAATGTAATATATTTAAATTAATTCCATCATTATAGCCAATGATGAGTTATGGTGATTGAAAATGAATTACATCGATTCGGGAGCATGTAGTCCTCTATAGACACAAATGATGGTTTTGTTTCCCATTTAATGGAAGAGGATATGGATATAAGTTGTGTCATTAACATAAAAACACCAAATTATATGGAAGATACTCATGTTATTATTTTATTTTGGTTAAATAATATTTGAAGGTTTTTTAAGATTAAATAATACAAAAATACTCGGTTAATATTAATACCCCTTCTTCGAACAAGCTTTTAGCGTTTACCCAAAAATATTTTCTAGGTTGGTTTTCTGATCAATACAATGACTCTTGGATGTGAGTAGGTATATATAGAAGGTATTTTGGTGGATATTTTCAAATATATTTTTAATTGTGATGAAATGAGAATAATAGTTTTCCTTTAATAAGTGATAGGAGGGGAAATATAAGAATTTCTCAAAGTATTAAATTAATATAAATTAATTGTGAAGTAAAAATGCATCCAAATTGATACAATTTGTATATTAGATGAGGATGAGTCTAAACTAAATCACCCAATTTTTTTACAGGTTTATATTAAATATTTACTGTTAATGTTTTATTATAAACCATTATTATCCATTTTCATAATTACAACGACAACATAGTTTTTTACTCTTTGAGAGTAATAATTTGTACTATAAATGGAAAAAGTATCATAAATGTACCATGATTGATATTATAAACAATATCCCAATCAACTATAATAATATACTGTATTTATTAATTTTATATCTTTTAATAAAACTTTACATATTGCAAAAATATCATTAATGTCAATTATTAAAACTATTCATTATATTGACTTTAATAAATCATGAAAACAAATAAAATTCCAAAAAAAATTATTACATACCTAATCTATTATATTCAACTATAAAATTCCTGGATAAAAAAAATATGTAAAATTATATTACTTTTATTATTTTTAAAACCATTTAATTTAATTTTCTATTTGCGGAATAATTTCTACATCATCATTGTGTATGAATTTGAGGTAATTATTTTTTCACTAAAAATTAAAAATCAATTATCATGATAAATATAAATAATTTTTATTTAAAATTTTTATTTATAACTGACCATATATTCTAGTTATTCATTTTTTTTAAATTATTATAGTTATTAAAATCAAGTGCATGATATTTTTTTCTTTTAATGAAATAAAATATTATAAAGGTTATAATCACATCCAAATGAAAAAGAGGACATATATTAAAACTTTGGATTAATATGACTGAAATGGACTCATACAATAAAATTTAGGCAAGTTTTATAATCAATTTATAGTCCTTATCATTTTATTTTTAACTTTAATTAGGCAATTTACCCTTCATCATGGTAAAAGAATTACTAGGGTTAATATTCATTTTGAATAAAAATAAAAAGAAAATATTTTAAAAATAAATAATGATTTCAAATATGGTATCCATTTTTTAATATTTAATTAATAGTTGTTTTATAATTTAATTTAAAATTAAACCATAAAATGATACAAAAAATAGTTTTCAAAAAAATTCCCTTTTTAATGAAAATTGTTTTATAGTAAAATCATGTATAAAATTCACCTAAAAAACAACAATTCGATTATTTTAATTTTTAAATAACTAATGAAATTTTATAAATCATCAATAATATAATTTTTTTTAATTACATGAAAATAAATACAGTTTTTAATAAAATAATTAGTATTTTCACTATTCACTAAAAATAAATTTTTTTAATAAATTCAAAAAAAATTAATCTTAAGATAATATTGACATGCTTATTTAAAAAATGAAATTAAATATTTTAAATTCGCATTCTAAAATCTTTAATGCATTTAAATAAAACCTTATAAGAAAATAGTTTAATAAAAGTATTTCTTTTTTGGTTTAAAAATTATATAATATTTTTATAATGAATATAAAAATCTAATTCATGAATTCTATAAAATAAAAAATAACTTATTCTATCATTAACTTGTTTTTTTATAGTGGTGATGAATCAATTATTAATAAGATAAAGATATCACATAATCTATCCTTAGAAAGATGGTGTATTGTCACATTTGAAAATCAACCTTCATCAAGTGTGACATATGTAAAGGGATAATACATTAAATGTAAAATACTTTGAAGGTGTTTTGTAAGATCGCATTGGAAATAAGAAATAACCATTATCATTTAAATAATTTTATAAAAGTTATTTTTAAAAATGTAGGATAAAAATAATTTCTTTTAGATACCACAAAATCAAAGAGAAAGTGTTCAAAATAAAATGGAAAAGGTGGAAAAAATACGAGTTCCCATATAAAAAGTTAAAAAAGAACATTTTATACATAATCATAAAATTAAACAAGTGTGGGACACTTTGGAAATTTGGTTTCATAAATGGATTAAAAGAATTGTAATAATTTTATTATTGAATATAAACTTCAATAAATTATTCCTTGAAAGTTATTGTAGATTTTTAAAGGAATTTGTTTTGTAAGATAAAACATTTTTTTAAATATAAGTAAAATATTTTGAAATACCATTATTTTAATGCCCACATTATATAAAGAATACTTGATTTTCCTCTTGACAAGGGAAAATAAAATTATTTGAATCATAGAAAATAATACATATTAGGATTCCAAAATATAGAGGTGAACATTGCCATGATGTAAGATATGAAAATAAAAAAATGAGCTAATTAAGAGATGGAGGCTCATTATTGACAAAATTATACTTTTACATGAGATAAAAATCACGTACGAAACATTGAATCAAAAAAGTAATTATCCCTAGAATGATAAATGAGAACATCACATAAAATGAGATATCAATTAATTATGATAATATGAAAGGCTTAATTTCAAAATAAACTATATAACTCAAATATATTTATTTTTGTCACAATAGACTCTTACCGACGACATTATTCAAGAAGTAAGAATAATTTTAAAAGGATTTTATGTGGTAAAAATTTAAATCCCCATATTTCAAGGAAAAAATACCATAAAATATAATCATATGTCATTTACCATACTTATTTAAAATATGTTTAGGAACAACAACTATAACTCAATAATGGTAATTGATTTAATAAGAACCCTTACAACTTGAGGATCATCTTAATAAAAACTACATAAAATAGATAATATTAAATTTAACATAATTTACCTTGAATAAAATGCATTTCATTATGAAATATATTAATTAATTTTTATATATACCTGGTAAAATAATGGTTTTTTCATTGTACAATACATGTTTATATGAGAGGAATTTGTGACAAAAACCCTAATATTGGTCAAACTTCATTCAAAAATTGCACAAAAATCGTAAATAATTAAATTATATTATTTTAATACATATTTTAGAGCCCTTTTCATATATATAATCAATTATAATTCCCATTTATAATCATTCTATACATATATGTATAATGTTAGTTTTACCTATTTTTAATATCTCATGCAAGAAATCTTGATTGTTTCAAAATAAATTTGTAAGAGTGGTGTAAGTATTAACTCTTCATCAAAATTTAAGTAATAACATATAATTAAACCATTTTTTTTGTGAATTATAATAATTCATGATGTTTTAACTTCCTTTCATGAGTGTTTCATTTTTTATCCTTGATTATGAATTCAAAAATATGCTAATTTCTATGATTATAAACAAACAAGGGAATTTTCTTAATTAATGAGTAAAATATTTATAGAAGCATTATTAATCGAAAGATAAAAAATTATTTAAATATTTATATCATATTACTCTAATGATTATGTTCCTATTATCATCTATGATATTAATTCATTACATTGTTCAATTTGGTGGTTAAGCCAACCCAAGCATGAATATATAATGATTAATGGTTGATTAATAGATTTTATAGTTGAAATATCATTATAAAAGTAAAATAATGAACCTATTTAGTTTTTATTTGTATGATTTAATAGAATTATAAAAAATTTCGATAAGAAGTAATAAATATGAGAAAATTTAATAGTTCAAATAATTTTGTTTCCTTCTGAGTTCATTGGAATAAGATAGTTAATTTTGTTATAATTTTCTAAAATCTATATAATTAGTAGTATATTCAATAATTATTACCAAATACGTATTCCTGTCATAAAAATAATATATATCCTTTACAACTAATCTTAGAACCATTCATGAAATAAGAAAATCAATAAATGAACACACAATTCTATTGAGGTAATTTTTAACACATTCATATTGATAATGCTTTCATTTTCCTTAAAATAAGAAAGATGAGAAATACAGTTCCTCATTTATAAACTTAAATAAGTAATATATAAATGAATTATATATTAAATTCTCATTTTAAAGAATCAAATTTAGGTGATGAAGGAAAAAAACATGTTATATCATGTTGACATTCGTCCACTTAATGAATATTTAATAGTTTGAATTTTATAATTGAAATTAGAGAAAAATAATTAATTATTATACCATCATTAATGGGATTCACTAGACCTTCACTCTCAAATCTAGTTCCATAAACACATACTTTAAATAAGATATTTGGTACCAGTAATAAGTACCCCAACATTACTATCAAATATTACATGACATAATGAAAATTTTCCATTATATACATTCCCAAGGTACTTTATCTTTATAGTTTTATAAAATTGAAACAAAACATAAACTAATAAAGACCATGTATTTTTCATATAATGAACATATTTTCAATATATAAGAAACTACTTAATCCAAAAAAAATCATCGATATCACCAAAAAAATTTCTATACAGGCTTTTATGTTAGGAATTCCATGTGTAATACTATTATTCACAACTTTGGTAAATGGAAACTTAAGAAGGGTTGATCTCAAACACTCAATAAGGTAAAACACACAGAGTCTCTAGGATATTTATTTTGGGATGTTATAAAAGGGATATGAGTTTATATAGTGTAATATTAGGTAGAGTAATTCCTTATATAAGAAAGTCGAGGGAACGTGAAATATGGTTTTAGTGAAGACCTAATTTTTTTTAGTAATTCTAATTTTAACCTTATTTTGGAATTAATTTAATCTGGTGTGGTGTAGGGACATAAGATTTCAATCAGATGTGGGAAAATTCTATTTAAACACGATGCTTTATTTTAATTTTTTAATTACACATGAGAGTGTTTGGAATTCCATAGTGGAAAAAATAGTGAAGGGTGTTCACCTTGAGTGAATCTAACATAGCATATAGATTTTAGGAATTAATATTATGTGAGATTTAGTCATGGTAATTTAAAATTAAAAAATATGTGGAATTGGGATTTAATTATTCAAAAATTATATATAAATAATGTTATTTTATTTGAATGGATTATGATGTAAATATTATTCATACATACGATCTTATGTGATGTGTTTTACATTTCATATCTTGTTTCCATGCCCATTAAATCTGAAATGAGTCCCATATCCCATATTTTAATATTACATAGTACATTTGTTAAGGATTTAATCTTGATATAACTATATTCTCACGGAATAAAATCTTACCCATGTTCATATCATCTTAGTTTAATCCCACATAAGGGTAATATTAGTCTATTCGATTTCATGTAAATAGCCTTTTGACATTTAATCATACATTTCCATTATATTTATCCCTTTTAATGTCATGTAGCCTTAAAATGAACACTTTTAATCACACATAGAATCATTAAGTCACCAAAATAGACCAAAATGAATATTAAATGTAAAATTAGTGTAATAAATCTATTCCAACTAATTCAAAAAAAAAATTAATAAATTTATTCCATTACCAATTTACTTCATATTCTTCCTGAATTACTAAAACCATGATAATTTCAATAAATTATTGAATAAATAAGGGAATATCATTAGTGAAAATCTAAAAAATAAATTATTTCTAGTTTTTTCACTCTATAAGTCATTTTAAATATACAAAATTATCATTATTGAAGGAACCATGTCACATATAGATCTTTATTAATATTTCTTCATTCCATTATATTCAAATAATCTTCATAGACTATATCGATCATCCATTAAGATGTTTTAAATATATAAAGCATGAAAATAACATTAAAACTCATTAATGAATTTCATTAAGAAATATAGAATATAATTCCTTCAATATGAAGGTTATAAAAATACCACACTAGATGATAAAATAGTTTTTTTATATTTATATAACTTCTCATTATAAAGGCCATTACTATATTTCCCATGACTGAGACAATAATAATTTATAGCTCCACATTTTTTATAATAACATCACGAGGGATCATCAATTATCAAGACTCATAAACTCCACCAATTATTAAGGGATATTCAATATCCTACATTTTATTTGTTGGAAATAAATGATTTAACGCATGATCACTTCTCCACACATCATTTACAAAACTCCTCATGTATCGCTACTCATTTTAATACTTTTCTTTTCATCTCATATACCCCTTATCCTTTAAATAGAAATAAAACTAGAGTCCCCCTTTATAATAATTTATCTTTTTTATTCTCTCCTTTATCAAATAAAATAAAATAAAATTAATGAATGAGGGAAAATTAATAAGAATTAATATTGGTATTTTTGGAGAGGTTTCACTCCAAAAAACAACATAAATTACTTGAAGTCGTCTTTCAATAGGGATTTCATCAAGATATCAATGTAATTTCTCATTGGTTATTACATAATCCTATGAAATATAACCCTATTAAAAATATTCCTTGATTAATTTTTATATAATTTCACTAATATTTAACATTGAATATTGCACTAGACCCTTTGACAAGTATATTTCACTTTTATTATCACACACAGTCATCATAAGTTAACAAATGTTTACCCATATGTCATTAATCTTTGAATTTATCCACATTATTTGTGACGTGTCTTATGATGTTTCAATAAATACCTCTTCTATTAATCTAAGAGTCATTAGATTTTTCTTATTGGAGTGCTAAAAAATTAACCTTCATCTAATAAATAATTCACCCACATAAATAAACAATTGATCACTTTTATATCATTTCTAATCAACATCAATAAAATTATAAATTTTAAATCATGTGTTCTTATCATACCTCAAACCCAAACCTATAGTTCTACTAATGTAGTGTAAGATCCATTTTGATGATATAATGTGAAACTAATTAATATTTCTTTATAATTGATCAAAAAGTGTAACCTCAAGTAAAATGTTCAGCCTAAATGATTTTAGGTAAAGTAGTATACTAGTAATCCTTTTGTACCATAATTGATCGGCCCAAAATTTTTAATTATTAACGGAAAACATGGTCCCATGTGTTATAGGAGTAGAAAAATCTCTCAATTATTTTATTCCAAACTTCTTTAAAAACTCACGAGCATACTTTTATTTTTAGATAATCATGGAACCTATTGTGTTTTTCTTTTCAAATCCTAGGAATAATGTACTCTCATGGATCATTATACTTCAAAGTTTTTTTATATTAGGAAAAAATCTTTCTTCTATTTTTTCCTTATTTTTAGTTAAAATTTTATCATCAACATACACAATCACAATGATTGTGTCTGTATCATATCCTTATAAATGGATACTAGAGTACAATTTAAAATTACTAAATTTTATTCCCCTCATGATATTATCTTTCATTGAAAACAATGATTTGGTAACTTTTTGTTCCTAGATAAATATTTATTCATCTTATAAAATCATAAACCATCCCCATAAAGTATAAATCCTTATGGTTGTTTAATTTAAACCTCTTACTAATTCACACAATTTATAAATACTGATTTAAAATCTATTTTGATATATTTATAATTATTTTGAGAATATATTATAAGAAAAACTATTGTCATTTAAAACCATGCAATTAGATCAAGTGTGTCATCATAATAAATACCATCAATTTTTAAAGTATCCCTTAAAAAACATATGATCTTTATTATATGATACTTCACTTATCTAAATGAGTTTATTCTAAAAGACAAACTTTATCCCTCTAAAATTATTATATTTGGGATTTGAAACCTCTTCCCAAATTTAATTATTCTCAAATTTATTTTGATCTTATTTTATATCCACCATCTAATAGTCATGTTACAAATATTCTTCAACACCTTTTCTTTTAACTTGGGAAAAACATCGTATGATTGGAATTTATCAAACTCCTCTATAATTGAACACCATTTAAACAATTTACAAGAGAATTCACCATATACACTTGCTTTTGAAACAATTTAATGATACTTTCTTTTTTTCATATAGATTTATTAATCACATGATATTTAAAATTCAATAAAATAGTTTTAAAAATCATATTCCACATCTATAATAATACCATATTTTCATTCATTTTCTCCAAGAGATTCAATAATATCATAATTAGAATGTAATAATAGTTTTGATGGATTTTTACTTTTAAATTCAATTAAATCAAATATATCAATGATATTTAACATATTCTTATTATAATACTAATTACTCATTCTACAGGATATATATCAAAGAAATCTCCCTTAACCAACTCTCTCTAAAAAATTTCCCAAGTATTTTCCTTTATTCTTAATGCAACAAGGTTTGAAGAACACCTTTATCCACATAAAATTTGGATTTTTTCCAAATCATAACTCACATGGCGTGTCTATTAAATTTGATCAAAGTTAACATTGATCCAATATATAGACAATCCCTATTGCGTCTTGTCTCTAAAATAATTTTCACATGAAATTATATGGTACCATTTCTCCTCCCATGTACTCAAAACTCTAACTCATTTACTTAACTACTCCATTTTATTGGGGTGTGTATGGAGAACTATACTGATAATTTATTCCATTTTTCTCAAGTTATACCTTAATGTATTTATTCAACAATTTGAATCTATTATCAAATTGAATATTTTTATATCACATTCTATTTTAATTTAACACATCTTTGGATATTCTTAAACATCTCAATATCTTGTGATATACTCAATGTGAAAGAGGCATAAGTTATATAGGTAAAATCTATAACATCCCCGAACCCGAACTCCTGGATCTAATGTTGAAATCCTAAAATTTTCATTTCCATATTTCATATCGATGATGGCGACCCAATTTTCACCATCCAAAAAATACAACATCAAAAAAATATTGGTTGTCTAATATTTTCAAGGACATTTTAGGTTTATAGTTTTAGTGAATGAAGAGAAACTTATAGAAATACAATATCCATGTCTTTAAATGATCATTTCTACCAATTAACCTAGACATTTATTTTTTCAAATTATGTCATAATACTCATCAATATAAATCCATTATAGAAATAATTCATTTAACATCAATCTTGAAAACCTGAGGAAAAACAAACACAAGAAGGGTGAGAACAAATTCTCAATAATGGTAAAAATAATAATTAATAATTGAATTGAACCAATGATAATAAGAATATTACAAGGTTACAATGATATAATCAAGTTAAATGAGCATAAAATAAGAGAATGAATTACAATCAATACCATGATTATCAAACATGAAAACATTTAACGAGGCTTTAACAAATGCAAGTTCAATAGAATCAATAATCATGTGCCATGTGATTTCAATTTTTATCAAAGGGAATATTTATAACCCATATCCATAATAATGAAAATGTGTTGGTATCTTGTTAAATCATCACCATAAAACCCTTAAAATAAGAATAACTATATGAATTACTTCCAATATAATTCTCTAGAGAAAATAATCATTACCAAATTAATTAGAGGGCTATCTAGGTGCACCCATAAAATAAGTTGTATCCGAATCACATAGAGCTACCTAGAAACAACCATCGTATAAGCTATATCACGATCACCCAATGAAATCTAAGCACACCCATTGTATTTAATGTCTAGAAACCATAACATGAATAAATTACATAGATTATATATTTCATTAAAAAATCCTTGAAATAATCATTATTTCTTTCAGAACATGGTTGACCTATAGAAAAGAAATTTGTTCCAGGAAAATCTATTTGAAACATGATTAACTCATTGAAAATAAATTGGTTCCATTAAAATATCATTAAACCATGATTGTACCATGGAAAAAAATAGGTTCCATAAAAATATATTCAAAACATGATTAACCCATGGAAAAGAACTGCGTTCCATAATAATCACTTTTAAATATGATTAACTCGTGGAAAATAAGAAGGTTATATAAAAATCATTTTGAAACACGATTGACCTATGGAAAATAAAAGGGATCCATTACAATATCATTGAAATAATATTATCACATGGAAAATAATTGGGTTCTATAAAAATGTCTTCAAACCATGTTTAAGTCATGGAAATAAATGGGTTCCATAAAAATCTCTTTGAAACATGATTATCCTGTGGAAATAAAATGGGTTCCCTAAAAATTTCCTTTGAAAAATGATTAACCAATAGAAAAGGAATAGGATCTATAAGAATCTCCTTGAAACAATCTTAATCTATCCAGTGAAATAATGAGGATTGTATCATTACAAAAGTTTCCAATCAGAGTATAAGTAAGATTAATGTTTGTTGATGTTGATGAACATAAATACCATTAAAATATCATTAAATCATTTTAAATAAAAACAACCTTTTCATTTTCAAAAAACAATTTTCAAAAAGAAAAATTTATAAAATAATTTAAAAGAAATTTTAATTGAAAAAAACCTTGGAAAAATATAATGGAAACTTTAAAAAAATCATAGACATGATTTATGGAAAATCTATTCATGTTATAAATGTAAAAAAAATAAACATTATTTTCAAAAAAAATACAAAACGTAGTAAAAGGTGACCCATTTGGAAAACATTGATAAATTTAAATTTAAAACCTTTTAATATAAGGTAAATGAGCTTGTAAAATGGTTTTATAAATCATTTTTTTTCAAAAAATATTTTTAAAAAAAAATAAGAAAACAATAATATGGAATAGAAATTTACACTATATTATTGGGACAACTTAGTATGTGAAGATTGTTTTTATTTTCAATGAGTTTTAATAGATGTTAATGATGATAAAAATGAAGGAAGTAACTCTCCCATGTAGAATAGAGAATGGAAACCAGACGTTGGTTGAGCTTGATCGTATGTTTCATATATGTGTGTCAGGAGTGAAACATTGTCTACAAAAATTAAGGATAGTTGGAGTGTTTTTTGGAAGGAGTAAAAGAAAAGGAGAAGAAGCAGATATGTAGGAGGTTTGGAATGGTTGTTTGGAATTTTATATTTGTAAACTCATAGTTTTACAATTAGTAGTTATTTTATTTATATGCCTTTACCAAAAAGAAAGGGTCTATCCATGGAGGTCCGCTGAGGTCCTCACCTCAAGAACATGCGGGACTCGAGGGGTCAACCGCACTCAAGGGAAGCCCTCAAGGACAACCCCGCATGACGTAGTGTGTGTGTGTGGGCCGTTTATAATCCCGTAGGTTCTGCATGGTGGTAAACCCATGCATCATTGGTGCTAGGAACGCACCTGAGGAATAGAGTGGGAAATAAGATTGTGCCCATAGGGTGAACATGGTATGAGGCTGCACTGTGGACAGAGGAGGAGAATTCTAAGCTTCTACACCTATGAATTGATTGATAAACCATGAGAAAACATCATGAAGTTTATATGTGGGACATAATTTTAAAAACGCAGATGCGATCTACTCCATCCATCTGATCAAGTGACTGATCTCACCCACACGCTCCATCCCGCATCTTGCATTCTAATAAAAGTCGTCCATCTAATCACGCGGTTTGGGATTCAACCAGCATCATCCGATCTCTCTGTCGAGGTTGTCTTCAACATCTAGACACCCACATTCACCTGCGAACCAGTGATCAAGCTGAATGTCGATCTCACCACTCTGGTCAACAATTGATCTCAGTTCAATCCCACAGTGATCGTCTGGATGCAACGATCACATGCATGAAATTTCATTTTCATGCATGAGTATGAAATGAAGAACAATGAAATGGATGAGGAAAACGATGTTTCCAAATCCACATGGATTTGATAAGGGATTCAAAAAGTGATACATACCATCTTGAATTAATGAATTATCAGTGGGAAGTTTGAGAGTTTGAAAAAGGAAACACCTAAGATATGCGACATATCTCAATGTGGGTTTGAAGATATTAATGAATCGAAGAGATCAGTTATTCAAGACAGAATCTTGAAGAGCATATCATGAGGATTTTGGATGTGGAAATGATATGATCTATACTTATAAAAAGAGACCCGCTGATTCGAGAAGGGGATTCTTCTCCCAAGCCTTCGAGTGATCCTTTTTTTGAGAAAAAAAGTATCTTCATTATTCTAGTCTGAAAGGGGAAAGCACGATCCATGAACCATTTTGGGTTTGTGAAGTGAACCGCGTACCGTTCTGGTTTGTAAGGAAGTGAATACCTGCATACCAGTACGATTTTCTAAGAGACATCTCACGTACCACTGTGGTTGGTAGAGAAGTGAACTACGTACCGCTTCGGTACATGATGAGGGAGACCTGCGGACTGTCTTAGGTTCACAAAGAGAGTTTCCATGAACCATTATAGGTTTGTGAGGAAATGGTACCATGTACTAATTTGGTTATATAAAGAGGAGATCCCTCAAACCAATGAAACCACACACCATATGGTACTTGAAGGGGTTCCGCACTACGTGTTCGAAAGAAGCCTGCACATCCTTAGCGCAAGCACGGGCCACGAATCATCCTGGTTAACGGAGGAGACAAGGAAACTTATGCATAAGAAATTATATACCTATGGTGTGTAAAATGAAAAAAAGAAACACCATGCCATACCAAAATTATCACATTGATGTTTCAATAAAATCACAGACATATAAATATAAGTAAATAAATGTGAAGAAGTGTTTGGCGAGGAAGGGAGAAAGAAGATTCTTCATAGTGATGGGAAATGTATGTATATATATTAATATGCATGATTTGAAGAATTACATTCATAAGTTGTAAGTACATATGAACCATGTGGTAAAAAGTGAAAATAAATAGAAGGGGAAAGGAAACTGTGTGTGTGATTAATGAAACCATATCCATTTTAGGGCTTCATGCAAGACAGTGGAAGAGGAAGTTCATGCATTCATGCATGCACATGCATATGAGAGTACTTTGAAGAGAAGTATCCTAAATCAAGGGTGAACATGTCTAAAGAAGTGAAGAGGAAGAGAACATCTATATTTTCACATGCATGATCACATAAAAACATAAAATAAGAAGAGGTAATTTTAATGATGCCTCGTGAGCTATTTTTCAGTGCTTGAATAATCACAGAATAATTTGTGATTATGGATAAGAAGGATAAGAAGTCTTAGTACATCTGTTTGTTGAACTAGAGAAGAAGATTGAAAGTTAAAGAGAATCAATGATGGAACACGATTCATGAAAAGTCTCATATTGAACCGGAGACAAAGAGGTTCAAGCCTATCCATTGAAGGGACCTTCATGTCCATAAAATAAGTGTGACCTCTCCAAGATAGTGAGATAGGGAGAGTCAATGGAAGTGATCTGAGGGAAGTAGTGAGTTATCCTTGAACTATTGTAAAGGTAGTGTTCCTATGATAGTGTTACTGTACCCAAACCTTGTGATCCACAACTTGGGAAGATTAATGTAATTAGGTATGACCACCAACATGTCGGCATATGCTCCTTGGACGTAGCCCTTAGTGGTGAACCAAGTAAAAGTGATGTGTTGTCCTTCTTCATGTAAATGTTTTAATTATTAAAAATAACCATCAAACAAGTTTAATTATGTTATGACCAATGTGGTAACAAGATCCAATAAATGGGAGAAAAAGTTGAAACCCTACTCCCCCCCTCAGGGTGACATAGGGACCTTCATATATAAGAGAATGTGCACAATTAATATCACTTACAAACAACTTTCTTGATATTTATTTAATAAATAAGTGTGTAAATAGAAATAGAACATGTGAAACACATTCAAAAACTGAATAGATTAAAATAAATGTGGTTCAAGAAAATTAGAGAAAATTATTTCTTCCAAAGTAACCTTAGACATAAATAATCCCAAAAGAATGTAGATTGCCACATGATGCCTTTGTCACATTCGTAACCTTTCATTAATAAGACCCAGGGAATAATAACTTCAAATGAAACATTAAATATAAATAACATAATTATATTCAAGATATAACATGTCAAAAGGGGATTATATACAAATAAAAAATGAATATACGTGCATATTATAAACACATGTCTCAGAGATAGAGAATTTGAGACTAATGGCCCTTGAAAAAATCATACCATTTAATTTGAGAATTAATCAATGAATTGATTATGTATATCAAATGTAAATCCACATTGAAAAAAGTGGCAATAAAATGAAAGATCATAAAAAGTCACAACACACATAATATTAGAATATAAAATAAAACGAAGAATTAATATAACCCAATGAAAATAAATATGGATATGAAATTATTTACCAATTTGTAACATTCAATACAATTTCGATTGGAGAAAATATTTGAGAGTGAAAATTAATATGACTTGATTTAAGAAATATTAATGATATTAAATGTGAAATAGGTAGTATATACACCTAATAATATAAATAGTTTGTTAATATAAAATATGTATCATAAAAATAAAAGAGAGATTCAAAAACCCTTACCTCAAGTCTAGATAATATATGTATGTCGTTTCACTCTTGTATAATAAGATTATATAAATTATTTGATTTTATAAGATATATTACCTGGTTTAACACCTTATACATAAATAATTAAATTTATTTACTTATAATTATATATTTTAATACTTAAATAGTTAATTACACATCAGGTTGTTTGAGGAAGTTCATTTTATTATTTCAAAATGGATTTGGTGTGCCGACCGTGGTAAACGAGGTCATTATTTCAAAATACAAAGAATAATAATAATAAAATAATTATCATATTTATTCATCAGTTATACTTTTAAAACCATTCATAAAAATAGGTTGTGAAATAAATGAACCATGTTATGATCATAGAGAAAGTAGGTCGTACGTACGCATGAGTAACGTTTCCATCTTCCAATGATCATTATGGAAATAAAATATGTGTTATTTTATCTTTAGATAATAATACAAATGTCATAAATACAATATTATTTTTTAAAATTTACTTATATATAACATTCTTGTGATGTGGTGATGAAGAAACAATCACATAGCTTCGTGGGGGTGGTATTCCACATGTACATGAAGGACATTATCTTTTTTCAGTACATGAAAGAAATGATATATTATATTTTTAGAGTGATTAATATTTCATTATTAGAATTATTAATTCATTTATATCACATATATTTATTAAATATACCCTTATAACCTTACATTTATGATGTTAGTGAAAAACAATCACATCGCTTCGTGAGGCGATAGTCCACCGTGCACATGAGAGATGTTATCATATCCCCCGTGGTATAGAAATAAATACGGTCTATGTGATATTAAAAATTTATAAGTATAAATATTTTACAAATAATGTATATATATATAACTTAAATACATTTTTATAGCTATCTTTGAGAGGCGATGATGGAAAACGAATGACATTGGTTCACAAGGTGGTAGTCCACCGTACACATGAATTATGATTCCATATGACATTTGATGTAATAGGATGATTATTTTGGTTATTCCATTAACATAATAACATCTAAATATATAGAATATACATGTTTTTTATTTAGGAAAAATTGAATAATATGTGAAGTAGTTGGAATAATAAATTAAATAAAAAAACACATTTGTGTTTATTTGTAATTATACCCCCAAGCACCTAATATATATAAATAAAATAAAATCATTTAGTTAAACATTATACCTCTTCTTTGGAAAACATTATTAGGTAAGATACAAAATCCTTAAAAGGATTGATATTGTTATCTTGATAAGAACTGTAGTATTTGGAAAGGGAATTAAGGAATACATTTGCTCATGTATAGTCTGAGTCAAAGGTCTTTGAAGATGTGAATATTAGGGGAGGGCAGGTGGCCTTTTGCAGGTGAGGTGAGTGGAACCCTAGTAATTTTTGAAACTAATGAAGTGTACACAAAATTTTCACATGAAAAAAGCTCCAAAATGGACCATTAAAAAAACTTAAACATTATAAGATCAAACTATTGAAATGAATAATATTTTATTCAAGTTTTTAGGGTGTTTTGACCATTATTTGTTTAGTTTAACTCTCTTGGGAAACCTGTTTTCACCTTAACTATGGTAATAAAATTTTACTTTTCACTATTAATTATGTTATAAAATTAACGTGAAATAATTAAATAATATGAATTAATATTATTTAAAATGTTAAATAAATTTTAAGAAACTAAACTCACATAATTGGAAAAATATAATTCAAAATTAAACTCGAAAATGTGAAAAAATTGTGTTATCAAGAAATGTATTTTTCAAGAAAAAATGATTTTATATTAACTCTAGGAATTATAAATATAATTTTATGAATATAAATTAAAATTTATTGATACATAATATATATATTTAATTCAAATCATTCCTCATTATGGTTTTGTTTAATTAATTGAAACAGATAAACAATATGCACTTTAAAACAGTTTTAAAAAAATCTCATTTTCAAACACCAAAACAGACTTATACTAAAATAAAATATAATTGTTAATAAAATTTAATTAATTTGATTAGTTATAAATAAAAATTACTTATTTATTTTTAATAATATTCAAAATATAATGGTAATTTTTAATTTACAAATGTTTTTGAGAAGAAATGACATTTTTACAAAAAAAATGTTGTTTTCCACTATTCACTGAAATATCAATATTTTATGAAAAATCCAAAAAAACTCACCTAATGTAAACTTTTATACATAAATTTAAATAAATAAATTATTTATATCAAATATAGTTTCAAAAATATCGAAAAAACAATTATAATACTTTCTCCTAAAAAGCTATAAAAATTATTTATGAAGAAAACATATTTTTGAAAAATAAATTAACATTACTAAAAATTTGTTGATTATTTACTAATAATTAATCATTAATTTATATTAATTATGAAATTTATATAAAAATATATATATTTCATAAATTAGTTAATATTATTCATACACACTACATTAATGTTTAGGTTATAACGTTTATATCTTTCACAGACTGTCAAAGATTAGTGTTATAGGTTGAATAAGGTATAAAAAATAATCATCTTAATTTAAAATATTAGGATTTTCTATCCTCACAACCATTAATAAATTATTCCCTCACAATTTTAACTTGAAACATTTAATCAAATGGTCTACACTTAAAAAATACCAATATTGCAAACCCACATAGTAAAAATCTTTAATAAAACAACCTCTTAATAAAAGAGAAATGAAAGTACATGGGTTATCTAAAATAAAACATATTTTGTTCCCAAATATGAGGACATATGTGGGAAGTGAATATTTGGACATTGAAAAAAAGAATAAATAAAAAATTATGATGAAGAGTTATAAAGATCATTGATCACAAGAAATTGAATGAACATGATATACTCAACAAACATAAATCATAAACCAATGTGGTGTGAAAAAGGACATCGATATCATAAAAAATTATGTTAATAACGAATTTTATTGATTCAAGATTCTTTTACTAGTTTTTAGGAATTATTTACTAATTATATTCTATAAATAAGGAAATAAACCTACTTAATAAGATGAAATTTATTAGTTTAATCAATTCCTACTACAATCTCTTCTTATACTCCAAATGATGAGTATTCAGGATGAAGTTTTCATGCTAAAGGCACTGAAATCAACATTTAAAGGACCGTATAATCATAAAAGGGATAAAATCATATTCCTCCAATCTGTATACATTATCCAAAAACAAATTTTTTAGCACATGTTAAAATAATTCTCAAAATGAATAAACCTTAATATGATAAAATAATGCATCAATCTATAGAATTCAATAGTAATACCCAAAGTTAGACTAAATAATTCCATTTATAAATGAACTTATATCCAAAATAATATTAATAAGCTCAACATTACATTGTTTTCGAACTTATATTAATATATCACACCTTTTGTGTTATGATCCAAAAAATATAGTGATATTTTTTTTGAAATAACATTAATCACTTACTCACTAGATCATTTTTCAGTCCCATGGTCATATATATGATTAACATGTGTTTCAAAAATTACATCAATATCCAAGATCATATAAACCAATAAGATATAAATATTTTAAAACTTATGTCTAAAAAATGTAATGGAATACTTCACCTCAAACCAAAGCCTCATATGTACTTCAACCATAAAAAACATCTCCTAAAGTGTTATTAGTCACTTTAAGATCTCATTAATTAAAAAACTAAAAAAGAGTGTCTAAGGATTTGAAATTATGATAATAATTAATATAAAAAACCTATTATGGTATCCAAAAATCATAAGATAGCCTTATATTAAAACATAGTAATCTCAAAATTTATACAAAGATGTCCTTTTATACCAACTATAACATCACCAAACCTTTACTGTCAGATCTAATATAGAAATCCAAAATATTAAGTTTACATATTTGATACCAATGAAAGTGACCTAATTTTCAACATCCATAACTTTTAACATAAAAAGTAAATATTTGATCACTTATATTCTCATGGACCTTTTAGGTTTAGAGTTTTAGATAATTATGATAAACTATTACATAAACAACTCCCATGTCTTTAAATGAGCACATCTCACTCTTAAATAAGATTTTATTATTTCACATTTGGTCTTCATCATCATCATCATCAATATGAACCCCTTAAATACATAATTTATTTAACACAATTATATAAAATCTAGGGAAAACATAAGGAGGGTGAGCTCAAATGATCAGTAAGGTTAAACATAGCCTTCAACAACTGAATATCATTAGTGATAATAAGATGTGTGTAAGCTTATGATAACAAAATCAATGTTTAGGATCATAACATAAGAGATATAATACCCATAAATACCCATATAATCAAACATTAAAACATGGAATAAAAATTTAATAAATTAAATAGTCATCAGAATCAATAATCATGAGCCATGTGATATCAATCCTGATAAAATGGAACATTTATAACCCATAGAAAGCATAAGAAAAACATTTTGGTATCTTGATAAATAATCATCATAAAACCATTAAAGAACCATTATAATTGGAATAACCATATTAAATACTTCAAATATAATTATATGGAGAACATAAGAATTATTCAATGCATTGAAGTGATATTTAGTGCACCCATCGAATAAGCTACATTTGGCTCACCCAGGGCTATTTGGGTGCACCCATCATATAAGCTATATCATAATCACATGAAACTCTCTAGGCACACCCATCATATATAATTTCCAAGAAACAGAACAGGAATAAAGATTATATATATTTCATTTCATCACATACTCAAAGAAACATTCTTTATTCTTTTAAGGACTTCATTTACCCATGTAAAAGAAATGAGTCCCATAAAAATCTCTTTGAAACATTATTAAATTGTGGGAAATAAATGATATCCATAAAAATATCTAAGAAACATGATTAACTGATGGAAAAGGAATGGGTTCCATAATAATCTCTTTGAAACATGAT
Source organism: Viscum album (assembly GCA_963277665.1). Lineage (NCBI taxonomy): Eukaryota > Viridiplantae > Streptophyta > Magnoliopsida > Santalales > Viscaceae > Viscum > Viscum album. The sequence continues at coordinate 1,176,538,376 of OY728143.1, forward strand.
TAACTTGTGGAAAAGAAATGGGTTCCATAAAAATCTCATTAAAACCTGATTAACCTATGGAAAAGAAATGGTTTTCATAATAATATTTTTGAAACATGATTAACCCATTGAAAAGAAATGGATTCCATAATAATATCATTGAAAAATTATTAACCCATGAAAAAGAAATGGGTTCCATAGAAATATCATTGAAACATTTTTAAACACTAGAAAATAAACGGGATTCATAACAATATCTTTGAAACATGATTAACCCTTAGAAAAAAAATGGTTTCCATAATTATCTCTTTAAAAAAAGATTAACCCTTGGAAAAGAAAGGGGATAAAAAATCATTTTTAAATAATGTTAATCCGTATGATAAAGAACAAGGATGATATGATTAAAAAATATTTACATTGGAGCATAAGTAACAATGAGGGTTATTGATGTTGATGAATGAAAATAATATTAAAATAAAATTAAAAATATTTTTAAGGAAAGTAAAATTTTCATTTTTAAAATTATTTTTAAAAACTAAAAATTCACAAAATATATAGATAATTATTTAAATTTATTTTTTGTGCGAAAATATTAAAGGAAATATAAATTAAAATAATGGAAATGATTATAGAAAAATCTATTCACGTTTTAAATGTCAAAAACAAACAATCTATTCAAAAAAGTTTGAAAAAGGGAGTCAATAGTAACCCATTAAAAAAATTCTAAGAATCTTCCCATCAATATTTTTAAAGAAGGTAAAAGATCATTTAAAATGGATTTACGAAATTATTTTTTAATAAAATAACATTTTCTAATTTGTTTTAGAATACATGGATATGGAAGACAATGATACCTGATCTAAAATAAGCTACATGATCAGTGTCACATACAAACTACCATCATGATATTTTTTTAAATCAATAAGGGGTGAAATATAAATAAAACATGGGAACCACATTCTCAACCAGAGTAGAGTAAAATATATTTGGTTCATGAAAATAATAGCATATAATTTTATCTTAACCAACATTAAACAAAATAAATCCTGAAAGAAAGGAGATTGAAACATAAAGGCTTTTCCATATTGGTAACTTCTCAATCATAGCACCCATGAAATATTAAATTCAAATGAAATCTTAAATATCAATAAAATAATGATATTCATGATATAAAATGTCAAAATGGAATTATATACACCTCATGTCACGACCCGTCCCCTAGGGCCCATGTCGTGACTACCCCAAGCCACCCTACCATAAGCTAGGGGTTGGCCACTAGCACTAGAAACGAATAACCCAAAAAAGGGAAGGTATTTCCTTTAAACCTATACACACACATCCTAGGTACACACTACATAAAATTAAAACACAATAAAAAAATGGAATGTATTACCACTACTAAAAAACCACCACTGAGAGTAAAAGTAGGAACTAAATATAAAGGGGCCAGTATACAAACCCAACTAGAAATAAAGTACAGAAAAATGGGAAAACATGCTCTGGAGGTCATCCACCAAGGATCATACCTAAAGGGTAGTTACAACTTACCATCTAAAATCACTACCGCTCACCACGTCTGTCAATCACCTCTAAGCTACATCTAGCCCTTGCTCTTTGAGTCTCAGTCAATCTGTCTGTCGTCTACACAAGACACAACAAGGTACGGGCGAAACCCATGTAGGGGTGAGTATAAAAATACTTAGTAGGGACCCTAAGACTCCCGAAGGTCTTCCAAAATTCAATAAAGTAAAAAACAGAAATCATGATCTCAATCCCAAAACATAAAGTAAAAGACAGAACACACCAAGTATACAACTTAGAGAACAAGAATAAAGATGAATAGTCTTCAGCTAGATCATTTTATCATATTGATATGTTCTTCTACTGATTCATGAAGGGTCTTTGAACTGGAAATCTATATAGGGTCCCTATAGTGTCGATCCACATAAGGTCATTTGTATTGTTGATCCACACATGGTTGCACTATTTTCGATCCACACAGTGTAGTTGTGCTGTCGATCTAGGAAGGGTCGCGCTATTATTGATCCACACATGGTCGCACTACTACCAATCCATACAGGGGATCTTTGATTCTGATCCAAATAGGGTAGCTTGGTTGCTGATCCATGAAGGGTCACTCTCATACCAATCCAGAGAGGGTTGCTCTTCAATTGACAGCCATCCACAAGAATCCCACTCTTGGTGTGCTTGAGTTCCCAAGAAACAGCTCCTCAAGCCACTGGTGATATTTCAACCACCACAGTGTCTCACGAAGAGGTAACCTAAAGGACCGCCTTGTCATAAGGGTTCTGAAACGATAGAAGACACGTCTATTTAATGCCCCATATGTACGATATAAGCAAAAAGGTAAATGGGGTTTGGTTGGATTCAAGTTAGATCCAACCCAACAATAATTTACCTTCTACGAAAACTAATGTATAGTATGTCAAAAAGACCATCTCATCGCGAGGATCCTCACACCACTGACAACGCATCAATCGGATGCCCAGTTTGCGAGATACACCCAATTTAGAAAAATGGGACCGGTCGGGTCCGGGTCCGGTAGGGGTCCGGCCTGGTCGGCCCATTGGACCTTCAGGTTCGGCCTAGACAGCGGTCCGAACTGCATAGAAAACTTGGCCCACGTGGATTCAGTCTGGTTGCTGGATGCACCAACTGGACATGTTGTGCACGGTTCGGCCAACAGGGCACCACACCACCTTTCAAAATAGCCAGATGGAGACAGCTGTTGTTCTAGATGAGTGGCCCAAGTGGGCCCCTCCTCTCTCCGCGCGGTGCGACGATGCCACACTATTTTCATCCATCGTGTCCCAGTTAGCTACAGCTCCTACAGCCGCGGTGCTTGTGGGTGCCGCTCTTCCATGCGGTCGGCTTGGCCAAGCACCGTCACCGGTTATGGGTGCCGCCACGCCGGTGGTGCCACATCTGCGGTTGCTTATGTGGGCCACCAGAGATGCTCCGATGGTTCGTTTTCTTTCCCGTATATGCCTACGGGCCTCATGGGTCACCGCCTTCACTGCAAGGCTCTTAAATTCCTCTTTTCATCTCGTTTCCTGGCTGTGCACAAAGAACATACATAAATTAAGAATGTTAAAGTTTTGATCCTTGTTTGGATTGGCCTGCACCCTCCACATTAGTTCCTAACATGGGGTGATAAAAATCCTCATTCATAAAGAACAATTTCAAAAATTAAGTCCAGACAACAACCACCTGCAAGAAAAAATGTGGTGTGGATCAACCCGTTAGTCAGTTGGTCTACATTCATTGTATTTTCCAAGAACATGATGAGATGAAACCTAAAACACGTATACCACATACCTGTATTTAGTGGAATCCATTGATGATGATGGAAGGAATCCGTGTTCAAAGTCATTCATCGTTGTTCATCGATCCCCTGATCGATTCCCCCAATGGTCGTCGTTCGTCCGCCATTTTTCATTGGAGAGGAAATTCATCGGTGTTTCACTAGTGGTTCCTCCTATGGGATCTCAATTCTCATGCCAATGGTTTGATTAAGTTAAATAAACCTCAACACATTGCACTCATTAATATAGCTTATTAATGAACTACAATTAATGAACCTTTAATCAAAAAATGTTTTGGTTACACATCCAAAGGGATGTTCCATTAAATACCTCTTATTTAATGTCCATCATTTCACTATAGTCCCACCATCCGCCACTCAACATTTGTATAAAGAGTAAAATAACTCATTTAGTAATTTTATTATTATTTTTCTAAAATTTACAAAAATTAACATTTTCATCCAACCCTTACTGATCGAAGTTAAGATTCATTTATGGAATATCAGTTCTACAGATTCAATAATTCCCTCAGATTTTTAATATGAGCCCTGGTTCAAAAGATAGAAATCATTTCTCGCACATTTACTGAATTCACCTTAAAAAAGTTCATAATTCCTTTCCGGGATCTCTGGATTTTAGAATCATGTGCTGTCAATTTTCGCAGTCTTGTAATAATTCCAAATAATTAAAAAAATTATAATGAATTTCCGGGTCTTTGCATTCTCCCCACCCTAGGGATTTACCTCTCCAAATGACACAAAAAAATATTAGGATACAAATGGGGTACTAAGATTGAATTTGAGCCTCCTACTCCCTTGGTTCTCTTGGAGGTTCCCATGCTGCCAGTGAAATCACACAAGAGGGATCAACTGTCCATGAAGGACTCACTCCTATAGGTCTTATATATCTACCGGGAACACTATATATGTTTCCCTATTGTTAATGTCCATATCACCCCAATTGATGATGCACGAAGAATCATGCATGTATCTCCTCAGCTGTGAAATGTGAAAAAAATCATTCACTCAGTGCACCTTTGGGGGAAGAGCTAGGTGGTATGCCACCTCACCGACTCTTCTTAGGATTTGGAAAAGTCTAATGAACCTCGGAGATAGATTTCCATCCGGGAAAAATCATTTCAATCCTCTTCCTGGTGAGACCCATATAAAAACGTGACGTCCCTCCACAAACTCCATGGGTCTCCATCTTCAGTCGGCATAAGAATTATGATTGCATTGTGCAGTCATCATCTACTCCTAGACGATCTTCGCCTTTTCAATGGTAGCTTGTACCAACTCTGGACCCATAAGTGCTGACACTCTTGGGTCTGTCCAGCATAGAGGCGATCTACATGGTTGCCCGTACAAGGCCTCAAATGGTGCCATGTCGATTGTGGAGTGATAACTGTTGTTGTATGCGAACTCCAATAGTGGAAGGTGGTCCTCCCAACTGCGGAAAAAATTCAAAGATGCAAGAACAAATCATGTCCTCATGTTTTGGTATGGACCACTCTGTCTGACCATCTGTTTGAGGGTGAAAGGTGGTTATCAAGTGTAGCTATGTCCCTAACGCTTCCTATAATTCCATCCAAAACTGAGATGTAAAACAAGAATCATGATCTGAAACAATCGTCAATGGTATCCTGTGAAGCTGTACTATATCCTAGACAAAGAAGCATCCCAAGACCTCTGTAGATCCTTTCTCCTAGATGGATAGGAAGTGAGCAGACATGTTGAGTCATTCAATGATCACCCAGATAGAGTTGTGGCCCCTAGACGTACATGGTAACCCCGTCACAAAGTCCATCGAGATACCATCCCATTTCCACTCTGGTACCTCAAGTGACTGATTCAAGCCTGCTGGAGCCTGGTGCTCGACCTTCACTTGCTAACAAGTGAGGCATCATGAAATGAACTCCACCACTTATTTCTTCATCCATGGACACCAGTACTAATGTCAGATGTCCTGGTACATATTCTCCACTCTAGGATATACCGCCAAAGAGTATGTATGAAACTCCCTCAACACCTCCACTTGAAACTTCACTGGTACCATGGTATGTTCTCTAAAAAGGATAAAATGCTCCCCATCTTCCAAAAATCCTTCAAGAGCCTGCCCTGAGGATATATAATCACATCGTGACTCACAATCGATGTCCCCAAGATGTGCATCCCCAACTCACTTAAAGAGTGGGGGAATGATAGTCAGAAATTGGATGTAATCTACTCTATCACTATCCATGAGAGATATCTATAATGTGACTAGCTGCTCTGTCACCTCACTCATTAACTATAGTCCATACCTCCTGTTGACTATGTATGCTACTACGTTTCCCATCCCATGAGTGCAGACTATCTAAAAGTCATAGTCCGGGTGGAACTCTATCCATCACTGCTATCTCAGGTTCAGGTCCTTTTGTGAGAAGATATACCTGAGACTATTGTGATTGGAGTAGATAGTAAATCGTTATCCCATAATGTAGTTCCACAACATATTCAATACAAATACCACTGCTTCTAAATCCAGGTCAGGGGTCGCATAGTTTTTCTCATGTTTCCTCAACTGTCGGGAGCTTTAGACGATCACTGCTCGCTCCTACATCAGGACATGTTCTAGTTTGGTCCCTGATGGGTTGCAGTAGACAACATACACAACACACTCTTCTGGTAGCCTCAATATGGGGGCACTCATCAGTCTCTGCCTCAGCTCCTAGAAACCATGATAGCATATATTCATCCATATGAAGGGTTTCCCCTTCTTTGTCAAATATAAAAAGGGTATTTCTACCCTAGAAAAGTCGGGTACAAATATCCAGTAGTACCCAGCCAACCCCAAGAAACTATGCACCTCAGTCACACTTATCGGGGGATCCCAAGCAAGCACTGCCTCTATCTTTGTTGTATCCACTGTAACTCCAACCTATGAGATAAAATGTACCAGAAAGTGGAATTCTCATAACCAAAATGGCACATAGATATATTGTCATAAAGCCGATGCTCTCGAAGTGTATTAAGGACTATCTATAGTTGTATGGCGTGCTCCTCCTCTAATATTGAGTACACCAAGACGTCATCAATGAAGACCACCATAAAGTGGTCAAGGTAAGGATGGAAAATCATGTTCATGAGTCCCATGAACATTTATGGGGCATTGATCATGCCGAAAAGCATTACAAAGAACTTGTAATGTTCATACCGGCATCTGAAGGCTGTCTTCTATACATCCTCATCCCCTACCCAGAGCTGGTGATATCCTGATCTGAGTTCTATCTTTGAAAACCACCATGCTCTATTCAGATGTTTGAAGAGATCATCAATCCTTGGCAGAGGATACATATTCTTCACAGTCACCTGATTTCAACAATGATAGTCCACAAATATCCTCACACTACCATCTTCCTTCTGGGTGAAAAAATTGGGGCTACCCATGGAGAGACACTGGGTCTTAGGAACCCCTTCCTCTGTAAGTCTTATAACAGTACCCTCAACTCACGAAGCTCTACGAGAGACATCTGATATGCTGGTGTAGATATCAGTGTCATCTCGGGGTACTGGTCTATGTGTCAGTCTACCTATCTGTGAGGAGTTAGCCCTAAAACATCCTCAGGAAAAACATCTGAATACTGGTCCACCAATACAAGACAGCTCAAAATCCTCTAGACCACTACACTGAGGGCATGTCTAGGAAACTGATGGGTGGACAACTACATCCTCCTCTGAGAAGTCCATCCTGTGCTGCAAAGTTTCCTTTCTCACTGGTGAAGGAAAACCTAGTCCCATCCTCGCGAACACACCACACTTTGCACCTAAAATAGTCGATATAAGCATGGATTGTGGATAGCCAGTCCATACTCAAGATGACATCGTAAGGCCTCGACGCTGCTACTAGGATATCCCAGCCGAAGCCCTTTCCTCCAAGTGTAGTCTCACACTACCTACTCCAGTGTGTAATCATCAAATCCTCTCATGTAGGAGTCTCTAAACATAAGGATCAAGACAACAGCTCCTTCAGAATCTTCGAGCTCCAAACGAGAGTTGTGGAAATGAAGTAACTGGAAACTATTTCTATAAGAACTGTAGCTAAAGTCGAGTAGACAAAGATCCTACCTCAAATAATCTCCGGTGCGCCGTGGTTAGAGGTCTCAACCACCTGCTCCCAGGGGTTGGGGTGGACCACTTGGGGGTGGTGGCGGTAATTCCTCAAACTATCGTCCACCGCTTGATACATGACCTACTCATATACCACGTTCCCCACCCTATGGACCTCCTCATTGGAACCTATTCCACTACCTCAGTGGTCCCTCAATATCCTACTGATAATTAGTATGATAGGTCAGGTAGTCCCGAGCCATGTTACCCTGCCCACCGCATGAGTATCACAATCCGCTCCTCGGTTGACCTCCTCTAATTTGTGAGCTCCACACCTACGACCCTACTTCCCAGGGAATTACTCTAGAAGGTCTATCTTTCTTGGACCTCTACTTTATCTACCTTCTGCCTTCTATAGATAAATAAGTTTCTTATCGTCCAGTGGTGGCTCTCACTATCGGTGACTGCTCAGCTAGTATGCTCTCCACCAAGAGTGCTATTTCTAGCACTCTAGCTTGTGTCAGGATGTTGAGCGTTATCATTGATGCTCTAATATCCCATTGGAGACCCTGATCAAAGTTCCTAGCTATAACAAAAGGGTCTCATACCTTGTTGGTGGAGTAGTGAGAGAGGCCATCATGTCTCTCAGATTACTAGACCACTGTCAGGCTACCCTACTCTAAGAACAGTAGCTCCTGAATACACATAGAGTGTAGTGTCCCTGGTTCGAACTCCACCCTGAAGAGGCTCTTGAAGTCTAACTAGGAATGAGTTGTCTCATCGTAAGTCTGGAGCGTCAGGCTACACCATCTCCCTATTGTGCCTTGAAAGAGACTAGCAGTTATGATCACCATCTCGTCTACTGGTGTCTCAACCAAGTAGAAAACTCACACCACAACTTCAAGCAAGTCCTCAAATTATTGTGGATCTGTCTCACCATGAAAATTCATAGGCCTATGTCTCTATAACTCATGTAACACAGTAAATCATCATGCAAAGTCTGATAATGGGGCTAGTGGAAACTATTGCCCTATGGGTGGTGGTGCTGCTGGTACACCACCAAAGGATGATAACGGTGTAAGAGGGCCCTACATTGATGCCTCATCCCTCAGTGGTCCGTCATTATTATCTCTCACTGGAATCTAGGCTGGCTATCTATGTGGAGGCATCCTATAATGAAACAAATGTTCCGTAGTCAAGAAGTTATACCTGATGAGCTAACTCAAAAGAGATCAAAAGAAAAGTAGTTTCGAAACACACGCAAACAACGTTTTCTTGTATCGAGTCAAAAATCAGATCTTAGGATCTTGGTGTATGGATATGTTGGCCACCACACCAAAACTGTACCTACCAAACTATAATCCTTAGACAAAACACTTAACACTATTGCTCCATAAAAAACATAGACTCCTAGTTCTTCTATTAGATCTGCCTTCCTTGGATAGCACTCTATCACGAACTATCACCAAGGACCCGTTCCTTGACTACCCCAAGCCCACCTTCCATAGGCCATGAGTTGGAAACAAGCACTATAATGAAATAACCCAAAAAGGGATGGCATTACCATTAAACTTGTATACACATAGACTAGGTACACACTTCATACAAGTAAAAAAGAATAGAAAACACGAAAGTATAACCACAACTAAAAAACCACCACTGAAAGTAAATGTAATTACTGAATGTAAAGGGTCTAGTATACAAGCCCACCTATAAATAAAGTACAGTAAAGAGGAAAAAACATGCTCTGGAGGTCATAAACCAAGAATCCTATTTGAAGGGTCGGTATACCTAATCGTCTGCCATCACTGCCACTCACCACATCTGTCAATCACCTCTTAGCACTGTCTAGCCCTGGCTCCTTGAGTCTTACTCAAGATGTCTATTGTCTGCACAAGACATAACAAGGTGAGGAAGAGTCCCTTGTAGGGGTGAGTATAACAATAATCATTGTGGACCTTGAGACTCCTAAAGGTCTCCTAGAAATCTATAAAATAAAAACAACAAAGCTTGATATCAATCATAAAGAATAAATTAAAAGACAACTCACACCAAGTATACAACATAGAGAACGGGAATAAAGATGATTAGTCTTCAGTAAGATCAATTTATTCTATTAAGTGGTTTATCTATTGTTCCAAAAAGGGTTGTTGGACTTCCAATCCACACATGGTCGCTCTACTGTCGATCCACACAGGGTCACTCTACTGTTGATCCACACAGGGTTACACTAATGTCGATCCACACAGGGTAGCTCTACTATCGATCCATAGAGGGTCTCACTACTACTGATCCACACATGGTATCACTACTACAAATCCACACAAGGTCACTCTAATTATGATCCACACAGGGTCTCTCAGCTAAATATCCACGAAGGGTTGCTCTCATACCGATCCACAAAGGGTTTCTTTTTACTTGACAGCCATCCACTGGATTCCTGCACTTGGTTTAGTTGAGTTCCTGAGAAAATTATCCACAATCCACATGTAATATTTAAATCACCACTAATTCTCAAAAAGAAATAACCTAAAGGGCCTCTTTTTCATAAGGTTTCTAATGCAATAGACGATGTTTCGATCAGACTCCCAGTCAGTAAGATATAGGCAGGAAGGTAAATAGGGCGCGATTGGATTCGATTTTGATCCAACGCGACCATACTTCAAAATTTTAAAAAACTCAAGTAGAGTATCTCAAAAGTACGTCCTTGTATCTAGGGTCCTCACGTCGCTGACAACGCATCAATTAGACATACAATTTGCGAGATACGCCCAATTTAGAGAAACGGAACCGGTCGGGTCCGGGTCTAGTAGGGGTCCAGCCCAGCCAGTGGGTCTGGCAAGCCTGGAAAACCCATCCTACGCAGAAGTGGGCCGGTTGCTAGATGCACTGACTGGACTTGGTGCATCCAGTTAGGCTAGCGGGCAGTGCCAGCGGGGCACCACCCCTCATTTCGAAATGGTTGGCTAGAGCTGGTCGATGGTCCAACTGAGCAGCCTAAGCAGGACGATCCTCTCCCCGCATGGCACGATGATGCTGTACCATTCCACCCACCGCGACCCCTACCACCGCGTCCCTTGTGAGAACCGCTCCTCCATGCGACCAGCTCAGTCGGTCGCAGCCACGAGTGATGCCGCGCCATCATTTTCTTCTATAGGCCACTAGAGATGCTCTGGTGGTCCGTTGGCTTTCTCGTCTGCACCTACAGGCTTACTGGGTAGCCACCTTAATTGCGAGGATCTTAAATTATTCTTTTTAACATTTTTTCCTAGTCAGACACAATGAACGCACATATACCAAGAATGGAAGGGGGTCTGAGCATTTTTGCGGATTGGCCCACCCACTCTGCATATGCTTCAAACATGGGGTGATAATAATAGTCAATCAAAGAGAACAATTTCCCAAATTAATACCCCACAAAAACCACCAGCAAGAAAAAACAAGACGTGGATCAACCCGTTAGTCGGTTGGTCTGCATTCATCATATTTTCCAATAATAAGATTAGAGGAAAAATAAAACACATAAACCCACTACCTGGATTTGGTGGAATCCATTGCGAACAATGGAAGGAATACCCATTCTAAGTCATTCATCATTATTCATCGATCTTTGTATTGATTCCCCCAACCATCGTCATTCATCCACCATTATTCATTGGAGAGGAATTTCATTGGCATTTCATTAGAGGTTCTTCCCATGGGTTCTCAGTTCCCATGCCAAAGTTTTCATTAAATAAAAGAAACTGCAACCCGTTGCATTCATTAATATAGTTTATTAATGATCAAAAATTAATGAAACTTTAATACAAGAATTTTACGGTTACACATCCAAAGAGATGTGACATTAAATGTCTCTTATTTAATTTCTGTAGTTACACTGTGGTCCCACCGTCCACCTCTTAATGGTTACAGAAAGAATAAAATAACTCATTTAGTTATTTTATTATTATTTTTTTCTAAAAAGTCCAAAAATTAACCTTTTCATCTGACCCTTTCCAGTTGAAGTTTAGCTTCGCCAAAGAAAATCCCGGTGCTCTGAATTCAACGGTGCCCTCATATTTTCAATGCTACCACTAATTGAAAATATATAAATCCACGCTCACACATTTACTGAACATACCTTAAAAAAGTTCAAAATTCCATTTTTGGCTCTCTAGACCACAGAATCATGTGCCATCAATTTTCGTAGTCTCGTAATAATTACAAATATTAAAAAAATGGAATTTTTGGGTCTTTACACCTCAAAAAGAATATAGTTTCAAATTGTAAACATATGTCTCAATGAAATAGAATTTGAGATGAATAACCCTTCCAAAAATCATACCATTGAATTTGAGAATTAGTCAATGAATAGATTATGTGTATGAAATGTAAATCCTCAAAAAAAGTTGAAATAAAAATTATGATAAAAAAAGTAATCACACACACAATATTAGAATATCAAATGCAATGAAAAAGTAATAAAACCCAATGAATAGAAAATGAGTTATGAAATTCTTTTCCACATGGTATATTTCAATTAAAATCCCCTTGGATGAAATATATAAAATTGAAACTTAAAATACCATTGTATATAAATGATTCATGACATTACATGTATAAGGGGTAGTATATATTCCACAAAATATAAATAAGTAGTGAATATAACATATGTGTTGTAGAAATAAAATCGAGATGTGAAAACTCTTTACCACCAGTCTAGAATTTCCATGCACGTCCTTTAAATCTTGTGTAATAATATTATATAAATTTTTATATTTTTTAGGAACCTTTTCTTGGTTTACCACCTTATACATAAATAATTTATTTTATTTCTTTATAATGAAATATTTGAATACTTAATCAGTTAAGTCCTCGTCAGATTGTTTGAAGACATTTACTTTATTGTTTGAAAATGACTTTAGTCTATTGACCATGATCAATGAGTTAATTATTTAAACATATCTAGAATAATAAAAATAAAATAATTATAATATTTACTCCTAAATTTTAATTCTAAAACCAAAAATTAATAATGGTTATGAAATATGAACCACAATGCGATCATGGAGAATGTCGGTCATACATTCGCATGAGAAACATTTCTATTTTCAATGATCATTATAGAAAGAAGGTATATGTTATTTTATATTTCCATAATCATCATTATATTATAAATACCATATTATTTCATTAAATATACTTATGTGTAAAATTATTATGATGTGGTGATGAAAAAATATTCACATCTCTTTGTGCACTACTACAAAACAAACCTTTAACAACGTTAGAAAGAAGCGCTGATAAAGGGAAACTATATGAGTGCTAAAAAATCAGTGATAAAGTGTACCATTTATTACCTATATTAAAACACTGAAAAATGTTATATTTTATCATTGATTTTTTTAACACTGATAAAGAATAACATTTATCATCGCTTTTAATTAAAGCGCTGATAAATGTCCTGAATAATTAAAAAATTTATTAATTAAATAATTATTTATAAAAATTAAAAAATTTAATATACATATATATATTAATTATGAATATTAATAAATAGTATATATTAAATATATTGATATGTAAAATAAATAAAATGAAATAATTAAATAAAGAAAAATTTAAAATGAGTACATTAAGAGAAATATTGAACATTTAAATAAAAAAATTAATAAATGAATATAATGTTTGTTAAAATATAATTTATATGACACAAAATATTTATGATTATAATTCATAATATATTCAGTGTAAAATTGTTTATAATTAAAAATTACAATTAATTAAAAATACTGACTATAATTGCATTGAGTAATGGATATAATAGAATGTTGTTTGATTTTTCAATTTAACATATTTCAAAAATATGTTACATTGATTTCTCAGACATATATTTAATTAATTAATTTTTATATACAACGTGCACACACAAGTATTTTTGTAATGAAATCTTATATAGAAACCCATACACCTAATAATTATGTAATTTAATTAAATTTTAGTATTCATTTTAGAATTTTATTATAATATGATACAATTATATATTATGTTTTTAATTGTTAAATTTTATTCATTTATTTTTAATGTTATTACTTTTAGGTATTATTTATTATTTTTTAATATTTTTTATTTTTATTGTTTTTATTTAATCATTTTCTCTTATTTATTTATGTATATTTATTTACTATATTATATTATTTTCAATATGTATTCATCATTACTTCAATATATATAACCTTAATTTTTTAATAATATTTATTTAATTAATAAAACTTATCTTTTTTTTTGATATTTTTAAAGTGTACTCATTTTTAAATATTAAATTTCACTGATTTTAACATGCATGCATTTAAGATTATATATTCATTAATAATGTTAAAAATATATTTGAAAATAAATATTTATAAATAAATATATTTTTAAATGTATATTTACTATATTTATAAATTTATAAATATATAAATACAAATAAATAAATATTATTTTTTTAAATGTATTTATATAATTATAAATAAATAATTTTATATATTTAAATAATTATAAAATTATAATAAATTTATTTAAATATAATCAATATATTTACTATAATAATATTTATATTTATATTTATATTTATATTTATATTTATTCATTAAATGTAAATATAATTATATAAATATATATAATTATATAAATATATAAATATTATTTTTTCAAAAGTATTTATATATTTATTAATATATAATTATATATTTGAATAATTATTAAATTATAATAAATATATTTAAATAATTGATATATTTACTATATATATATTTATTATATATATATATATAATTATATAAATATCTATAATGATATAAATATATTTATAATTAAATATAATTAAGTAAAAATATATTTAAAAATATTGAATTTTATCAGTGTTACTTTAGCACTGATAAATATGAAGATTTACCAGTGCTAAAAACACTTATAAAGGTATATTTATTAGCGCTAATCCTTTAGGGGGGATAAAGATATCTTTTATTAGTGTTTTTTAGCACTGATAAGCACTAATAAAGGCCACCACATTCTATTTAAAAAAACCCTAACCACAACTGATTCAGTCACGATTATCAAGATATCACAGAACTCCCCTACCAGTGATTTTCCTCCTTTATAATCCCTTAGATAAATCAGGGCTATAATCCAAGGTATGATATTTTATCCTCCTCATATCTTGCTAATTTCTTGTTTGGGTTTCACAGCTTGCATTATTATGGTGTTTTCAACCATGAAGAACCCCGACTTTCTTATTCCATAACTCTCATGATTGGTCTCTCTCATTCTTCCTCATTAATGTCATTCTTATAACCACCTTCACTCATGGATCTTACCATTGCTAGCGCTTTCACTATCACCATTACCACCATCATTATCAATTTACCATTTTTCTTCATCCTCTACCACTACTTAACTTTGATAGTTCTCCATGGTTTTTTATTCATAGATCTAATTTTTTTCACACATAGAATGTTTGTTTTATTAGATATTTTTTGGGCTTTTAGTTTTAATGCATGATTATTTGATTAATGGGTGTTATAGAATATGTTTATTTTCTTATAAATGGATGTATATGGTATGTTAAGTAGTAAATATCTTTGAATGGATGATTATTTAATGAGTTTCCAGAAAACTAAGGTATGTTTAATTTTCTTGAATGATTATTTAACCAGTGTTATATTTGTGGAATATGTTTTCGATGAATGAGTGTCTTGTAAATATTCTAATGATTTTTCATGATATTTAATCTATGTTTCATTTACTTAATAATAATTTAACAACATGTTAGGTATAGTTAATTTACCAAATTATTGTTTAGATGATTAATGTATATTTTTTACTTACATTTTGAATGGGTCTTTGGAAGGTATAATGGATTATGGAGTTTGAACATATTGTATTTATAATATATATTTAAATAATCATCCTAGGAATGCTTGGATTGTGTTTATTGTATAACTTTAGTAAAGGAGAAGATAGTTTATAATTTAGTTCAAATAACATAATAATAATACAATAATTTTGTAGTGTTATCCATAGTTTATTTTCCATTCTATAGTTTAATATTTATTTACAATTCCTCTAGGAAAATTTTAACTTATATCGCATTAGATACTATAACTATTTCATAAAAAACATCATCACCTCTCCAATGTTACTTTTTAATTCATATTTATTAATAGTGTACACTAATATTGATCATTCTAAAATGACAAGGTAAGGAATAGAATATTGAAATTTATTTTGAATAGAATTAGAAAAATAATAATCTAATCATCTCCCTATTGAATCATGTTCATAGTATATATCACTTCATATTTACTAGATGATGTGACATTTTTATATTCAATATGATGTACGAAATTGTATGCCTCCTTTTGGATCTTTATCACTATCAATATTGTTTTCATCACTAGTATATTATTCCTAATGTTTTTTATAATTTTTATTTATTTATTTATTTTGAAAATAACAATTACCAGATTATATGATTATAAGAAAGTAAAGTTTAGTTTTATTTGTTGTCAACAATTTAAAATCAATGTTAATATTTTTTTTATTTTTTATGATTAGATTATAATTAAATATGTCTAAGGTGAAATATTTTTTTCAAATATGTTTCCTATATTTTATTAGAAAAATATCTTCCATTTCATTGATTGTATTTTTGTTTATAAATTTAAATTAGAATTTTATTTTCAAAAAAATATAATTAGTAAATGAAATTTACTATATGTGACAGTTAATCATACTTGGATTACAACACTATGAACAAGTGATGATTATGATGAAAGGGTTGATGATTTTATATAATTTTGAAATCAAAATAGTGCAAAAATGGCTTGTATTTCTATCATTGGTTGAAGTGTTTACTTTCAAAAGAGTTGTGAAGTAGAGAAAATAATGATCATTTAATTTTTAATTTTTTTAATACATGTTATAGTCCTTGGATTTGGCATTGTAAAATTTGGTATAATTCAAGATTAATTAATCATGAAGATTTTCAGTTTGAGAAGTTTGATAAAATTGAAGAAATTATTTTTGATATCAAAGTAGTAGAAATTGAGAAAACACCATTGGTCACACACTTATGTGGTGATACTGAAAAACCATTGTATCATTGTTGTAGAAAATTTATGGTTTCATGAATGAATTTCTAAATCAAAAAAATGAAATTTATTAGCTTAAGTCTTATGATTTTTATTTAATCATATCTCATTCCCTTGTATGATCTAGTCTATGAGATTTCAAGATAAGGATCCTGATCTATTAAGAATATAGAAAATTAGGACCAATAGTTTTATTTGGTTCCTGCTTTTTTAGTAACATATAATGCACTTGAACATTAAACCATGTCTCGACCAAGGTGTGGTTTCTTATTTGGGTAGATCAAATTTTATAGACCAATCATATGACAACTACATTTCTTTATAGATTATAAAATGATTTGGAAATTATAGAATTTATAAGTATGAAGTTATATAAATTAAATAATTTAAATAATTAAAGAATAAAAGTAAAAACATTAATTTCATAGAATAAATAACTTTAAAACAAGAAATAATGTTTAATAGACATTTCATAATAAACCAAGAATAAAAATATAATACAACTAATATTTAAGTATAATATATTATAATATGATGGGTATTATTTGATGGTTAGGTATGTTATGTTAGAATGTGAGTTACTATTGACATATTAGTGTTTCATTTAGGTATAAGGTGGGGGTGATGTGACATTTGTGTTGTTCTTTTACTTCTTTATGGGTTTTCAAAAGTTAGGATTAACTAATGTATTTTCACACCTGTTGTGTGGTTCTTTCCTGAGGAGACCAATTACGTTAATAAATCTCCATATTTTGATTACACTTAATAAGAAAAATAGATATGTTATTCCCATTTCATGATTTGGATGGAGTAAGTACTTATGATGGCTATCCCTAAGGGATAGTCTTGGATGCTAGATGTTTGAGGTCGAATCTCATAGCACCCATGGTGTCAATATTCATACAAGGAGATAAATAAGTTTTTCTACTCCTATGATTCAAATGATAAAATCTTATTATGAAATGATCTCAATGTCAAGGAACAAACACAATATAAACATATGGAATGATTAGTAAAATACATTGGTATGAAATGAAGTAGGTATATTTTATTATCTTTCTTCCATGTTAATATACAATGAATTGACCTACTTGTGTATTTTGAGTGTTATTACTTTGAAAATATACTCAAATATATGAATTATTTTATATTTTAGTGGGATTGTTAGTATTTACTTGTTTTTTTATAATCACACCCTACACATGAACCTAAATGGACAAAGAGCTCTTATAGTTGAGATACAGGTCTGGGAAAAGGACTAGTAACAAATATTAGAGTCATAGAAACTTAGTGTGTATGACTGAATGTTCTAATGGTTGTGTCAGCGGCCTTTTAGAAATTTGAGATGAGATTTGAAATTTTAAATTAAGTTGTAGTAGTTTAAAAATTTTGAAGGATGAAATTGGCATCCTCATCAACTTCATCTTTTGAATAGTTATTACTGCATTTTATTGCTTGAGACTTATCCCCCATATCTTATATGATTACTGAATTACTCCTATTAGTAGTCATTCAAAATAATAATAAGTACTCGACATGGGATGAGTACTACTCAGAGTAGTTCAAGAAACATAGGTTCATTTCTAAAAGAGATAGAGGATGGGTCTCAAGAAAAAAAGATGAAATAATAATTTTTTGGGATATGAAGTTGACATGGATGATTATTTTCTATAACTTTAACCTCTTGGTGAAATCATAGGTTAAACCTATCATACATGAGTAATTATTTTCTTAATATTAAAATTCCCATTTTATTCAAAATGAATGAACACTGATATTTTGAAAAAAGTGTATGAAGACGGATTTAATGAGTTCATCAAGTTTGCAATAGGGCATGCATAAAACCCTTCTAAAATATTTTGTCTGTGTTTACATTGTTTTTATTACATACAAATTAAAGGTTTGACTACTCATGCAGAAAATGTATTCTACACATGATGTTACCAAACCCAAGGAAGAAAATAATTTTTATGGTAAAACTGCATAATTATTTGTGGATCAACAACATGTTGATAAAAAATTAATAATGATTCAACAACAAAGTGTTGAATAAAATTATCAAGGCAAGAGGTAAAGGTATAAAATTTGAGGTCAGTTAGAATAAATATGACCAACCTATTGTCCCCAATAAGTCAATGTTAATTAGTTATGTTGGGGTCACAATGATGATGAATGTAGAAATTGATATTAATTAATTGCACCAAATCCAGACTATAATAAAGGATAACCTTTGTGCATATGTAAAGGTAATGTTATGATATACTTTTTCTTTTACCTAAAAATTATATAATGAAATATTGATTAAATATTGATTATTCCTTACAGAGTTCTTCTATTTTATAATATTTCTAAAAGAAATTTTTATTAATGGCCACTAGAAAATCCCATATAGGCTTCTGGACTCTTATTACCAAGTTACATCTTAGGAATGTTGAGGAGAAAGTAAGTCCATGCCCATTAGTTAGTTGTGCACACATTATAATGTAGGTAACAGGGAAATATTTAACCAGTCATCATAATGGCAAACCATTTTAGGTGGTTTTCATTCGATAATATTTTATTCAACATTATTTATTTTATCCAATTTGATTCAAAATAGTTAATTTATGAAATAGAAAACGAGTTCTAAAAATAAATATCGTCCATCAAAACCAATGTACCCCTTTTACAAATCATGGATGGGGTACGCTTCAGTAGAGAATAAATTGGTATGTATTTTAAATAAAAAATAATAATATAAAACCACATATGTTTCTTTGTTTATATTTAGATAGATGAATCAAAATCTGAAGCTACTTCTATCCTGTAGCACATGCCATAGGAGGATTGGGTAAATAATATGGGATAACTAATAGATGAAAACACAAAAAAAGTTTTGGAAACATGTGCAAGTATGAAATGATAGTAATTCATTATAAATTATAATAGTATTACATAAAAATATCTATTTATGTTCATATTTTTTATATAGTTCAGAAATATGAATCAGTAGTGAACGCACAGGAATAAAAACAACTTTTAGTATCTTCGAAGTGGCCCAGACAATATACTCATGATATAGGATTAGGTTTTGGAGTGTATCCTAGAAAATATTTCGAGTATATAAAACCTCATGAAGATATATATAATATGGTGAAAGGAAAGAAGACAAAAATAGATGCTTTTAATGATATTGTTGTTTAACATAGTTTTGCAGACCAATATATGAGAAAGTATCAAAGAGAACCATTGATGAAACTAAGATCTTGTCATAAACCAAACGACCCCACTATCTTTGAGGCTAATCATTACTCTTAACTGAATACCTTACATGAGGTAATCCATTTTTTCATCACTTCTTATCCTAAATGTGAATCAAATTCTTTTGATAGTTTTATATTACAAAAATTATGCAGGGTATAATTTTATGTGATTTCAATCTATTAATACACATGCACCACCTTATTGTGAGGGATTTAATGCATGATATCATAGGAGAGAATCTATACCTGAAATAACTCCCAAAATATCACAAGAGAGTGGGGATTGAGGTAGCTCATGATCCGACCTCAGAGTTTCCTGTTCCACTTAACGATGCAAATATTACAATGGCCAATGATGCTATTGTAACTTTCATAACATGGATGTCTAATCAAATAATGATTCATGAGGTATGTCTTTAAATATTTTTGTCATATGAAAAACCTACAACAGTTAATGAATAAAGATCTAAAGTGAGGTATAATATTACAAAGGGATAAAATGATGGGGAAATAGAATTTTAGATAAAGATAATCTAGTGGATTGACCAAGAAATCAAAATGACCTTTCAGGAGTACCTAATATCCATTAGTTTCAGTGAAACATTTATTATCATTACAACTTCATATATAGACCACATTTAAATATTAAAATATTTGTTATATTTTATATTAATAAGAAATATATGGAAATTTCATGACATATTTAGTTGGTATCTAGAGTAAAAATGAGATTCTCAAGCATGAATGGCGAGAAGTTTTATTTTTGAATACTTATGTAATGTACGTTTTCATAATACATATATCCAAATAGTGAGATAATATATTTATTAATGTTACTAACTATTTGTATTCTCTACATTCGTTTGTATTACTACAATATAAATTGAAAACCATGGTAATCACAACTTGGGTTCATTAATCCCTATATCATTTCTATGAAAAAACATACTTTTCTAAATGAATAAATTAAAAAGAAAAAATACGAGCTATGTGATGCTTTTGAGAAAAAAATAAAAGGAGAAAGATTCTTTTTTATTCCTATAATAAATATTTGAAACTCTATAATCTAATCACATAAAATATATTTTTATTTTTATTCATTACTTATTTATTTTTTAGGTAGTACTAGATGCATATCGAAATCAATATGGATACACCAAAAATTCATTTTTTGGATCCAATTCATGGATATCCAAAAACCCAACCACACATGATGTGTATTATGAATTTATAACACACTTCAATCAATATTGTATAGATAAACTTTGAATTAAATGTTTTAGTCTATTTTTTAACAAAAATTATGCTATGATAGAGTGGTTGCTAAATATAGGCTAAAGCATTGATTGAAGTCGGTGACTGAATATATAAAGGCTATGGATTTCTACAAATGGAAACAAAAATAGTATATGTAGATATATATAAATATCAAAAAATATTTCTGAAAAATTTACTTATTTTGGTCAACGATTATGCAGTGTCTGAGGAAAGAAAATGGAATCGATTAGAGATATTATGTTTTCAAATTTATGTGAGATATAATAAACCATCAAAATAAAAGAATACCTGAAAATGTAACTTCTGATGTTAATTATAATTTCCTTAAAATAATTCTTAATAATTTGTTTTTATATATTTTATTAGTACTACCATGATTATCGAAAACCATCATACTCAAAATAATAATTAAACTTGTTTAAAGATGAGTGGGATGCATACAAGCTGTCAAAATGTTTTCCAACAAAAAATTTAGGTGATTAACTATTATGTTTGTGATCTAGTATGGGATATGAAACCTTATAAATATATTTAGGGTGTGAAAAATTAGTTTCATAATACTTATATATAATTTCATTATATATTTCTCAAGGAAAAGCATAATGAAGGAAACCAATTTTTTAGAAGTGATGGACAAAAAAAAAATAATTGGGACATGATGGAGGCACATGAAAAGTCATAGGTGGAGGTGTAGACAGAGGAAGAGGAAGAGTTAAAGTTGGTGGTAGGGAAATAGGCAGAGGTAGAGGCAGAGATAGAGGTGGAGGAAGAGGCAGAGGTGGTGACCGAGTTAATGTCGGAGACCGAGGAGAAGGAGGAGGTAGAGGTGGGGACCGAGGAGGAGAAGGAGACGAAGTGATATCCTACAATCCATAAAATTATTAGACAATGGAGTATAATTAGTATCATAACCAATTTTGTGTTTGAGAATAATTGTTGAAAATTTTACACACCACTTTTCACTAAAGATAAGAGCCATTATGAAAGTGTTTTAGATTTCTTATTGAAAAAATGTTTTCACCACTTCTTTAAGAGATTTTATATATGAATTTAATTGGAGAAATTTTTTTCAGAAACAAAAATAAAACACCAATTATTTTTTCAAACTGATTATCATAGGCTAAAATATCTATTTTAAAATTACATGTACTACCAAATATTAGTGAAGTGTGAACGGTTCTCGTCCCCAAGAACAAAAAGAAAAAATAGATGTAGTTTCCTACCCATAGATTATCAACACTGAAAATAAAGGGTTTTATGAGTGGATCCAATAGTCACTTGATAGTCATACAACACCCATCCAATCAAAAATCACATATAAAATCAAGATCAACTATTTGAATAAATATTTTTGTAATCAACCACCGAAGCTGGAAAGTGTATAAGAGAAATATTAGAGAATAAATAGTATTTACAGATCATGGACACTGAGGAGGGTTGGGGTTGAAGTAAACATGACATAAAATGAAAAGAAACCACTTTATGATGAAATAAATAAAAATAAAGAACCCATTTTAAATAAAATCATAAATCACCAATAATCAAAATGTATACCCCTTTGGAAAGAATATACTAGATTGATCCAAAAAGTCTAAAAAATTAATAAATACAAAATTTCTTTAACTTAATCATGAATTTTCAGAAAATAACAATACATTGGTTTCACTTTTGTGGGTGGAAGAATTATTTAAGTTATTCGATCGTACATGAAATTTATGATATAATATCATAAAAGCATGTGAAATAAACACAAGTAAGATTTATTATGAATATAAACATTCATTATATAAAATGATTCATGTTCAAAAGCTCAATATTAAAAAAACACATAATCTATCCCAATAAAAAATAAATTAGAATATGGATATTCCAATTTTAATGATAAAAAAATCATGATTTTTATTTTAGAGTTTATCATCACCTATGTTATTGAATAGGATATACAAATCTATAGCATAATACAAGAAGACTTAAAAAATATTCTATATTTTAGTGTTATTTAGATTTTATAACGATTTATAATGATGATTAATATAGTAAAAAGGGTTAAAAAATATTATTGGAGTTTAATTCCTTCTAAAAATACATAATGTGTCACAGTAAAGTTTTTACTATTAAAGAAGGTAAATGTTTTATCATGGAGTTTGTACTCTCTGTGATGGCTAAAGGGCACAATATATTTTATTATGTTCTATAAAAACTAATATAAAAATATTTATTTTAGTTCAATCAATGAATTCTAATAGGTTTACACTAATAGTTAATGTATTATAGTCATAAATAACTTCATCCACAAGGATAATTCACTCTTGTAAAATTATCGTGCACTCAAAAAGGAATATTCACTCATTATTATGCAATTTTCTTTTTGTTATCCAATACATTCAACATTATGGGTTATCAAAATACAGTATTATTATATAAAAAAGAGTTTTGAATTCACTTTTTGAAACAAATACATGGTGGAATCAACCATAACTCAAAGAATCACACAATGCACCTGGTAGGACACAAATTGTGTGGTTTCTATTTAAAATTGAAATTTTATTAATGTATTGTTTCATATTTATGTTTAATATTTTTCTGTATTGTTTTACTAACATAATAATATTTTTATTATGTAGGTGGATTATTTTTCTTGAGTTGGGGTAGTTTTTTTTAAGCCTCTCATGCTCACGTGAGATTAAACCTCTAGGCTCCAACTAAGATAACAAAAATAAGAAAATGTGTTAAGAAAGTATATAAATATCATAAAAAGGTTAATTCTATAAGCATATTTAGTTAATTTTTTCACCATTTTATCTACTATTTTTAAGATAATTTCCTTACCATTTTTATCTAATAATTATTTTTTTCACATCTCTTTTGAGAACTAATATGTTTCCTCTAATTGGATGTTACAAGATAGAAAACATAGAACATGTTTCTTTTGGATGAAGTGTTTCAAGCAGCACAAGGTTTCTTCTTCAATAAAAATAAAACAATTTTTTTAATTTATAGCATGGTGAAGATATTTGAAATAAAAACACACATCACATACTCAATCTGCCACACCTCAATCTGATGCATGAAGTGATAGTATAACACGAATTGTGTGTTTTTTGTTAATAATTTACATTTTAGTTTAAAACACACATCAAAAACATAAAACAAATCAAACAGATTTATATTATTTTGATAATTTTGTAAAATTACTCATATTTTTTTTGTGATGTGTAGGAATCTACCACACCTCAATCAGATACATGATGTTCTCAATATAACACAAAGTTTCTGTTCTCAGTTTAAAATTAACAATATAGTTTAAAAATTCCCACTCATTGAAAACCAAGTAAACATGATCATATTGTCTTGATTATTTATGAAATTTATTCATAAGTTATTTGTGATTTGGAGGAATCAATCTCACATCAAACTGACTCATGATGTGACTAGTATCTGAAAGTGCATGTTTCCAATTTAAAATGACATTTTTTTTGTAAAATCCTCAAGTGACGTACTCAAAAATGAGAAAAAATTTTGTATTGTTGTGATAAATTAGTATAACGATCCATTAGTCATTTTTTATATATAGGAATCAGTCTCACCTCATTCTAATGCATGGTGTGATCAGTATTACTCCAGGTGAATCTTTATATTTAAAATGACATTAATTTTAATAAAAACGACAACTAATATAATTTAAACCGAGAAAAATAATTCTGATTATTTAGATAATTTATGAAGAATGATACATAAGGCATTTGTGGGGTGTATGAATCATCTTCACATGAATCGAATATAATATGTGTCTGGTATGACTCAAATTGTCAGTTATCAGTTTAATGTTGACATTTTAGTTCCAAAAGTGTCACCCACTGAAACCAAGGAAACATGCTTGTATTATGTTGGTAATTTATGAAAAACATTACTAAGTTATTTTTGACGTTTAAGAATTATTATAATGTCAAACTGATACACTATCTATCTGGTATGATTCAAAGTGTGTGTTTCCAGTTTAAAATGACATTTTAGTAAAAAAACAAGTGACATACTCAAAATAGGGAAAAAACATTAATATTATTTTGATTATTTATGAAAATGATAGAGAAGTTATTTGGAATGTGTAAGAATCAGATACACCTAAATCTGATGCACGGTGTGACCGGTATGACTCCAAGTGCATCTTTTTAGTAAAAATCGAAATTACTTTTTGTAAAAAAGAAAATTGACATACTCAAAATTAAGAAAACACTTTCATATTGTTTTCATACTTTATAAAAATTATAAATAAGTTATTTTTGACTTATATGAATCATCCATGCCACAATATAATACAAAATGTTCCTAGCATGACTCAAAGTTTCTGGTATCTATTTAATTTTAACATTTAAGTTCAAAAAGTGCCACTCATTGAAAATCAAGAAAATATGAGAATATTGTATTGTTAATTTTTGAAAATGATTCGTAATTAATTTTTGATGTCTTGGAATCAATATCACATCAATTTGACAAATGATATGATTGGTTTGACTCAAAGTGTGTGTTTCCATATTAAAATGACATTTTATTAAAAAACACAAGTAACATACTAAAAAATTAGAAAAAACATTCAAAATGTTTTGATACTTTAAGAAAATGATCCATAATTAATTTTGGAAGTTTTGAAATTAGATGCACCTCAGTCCAACGCATTGTGTGACTGGTATGACTCCAATTGTGTCTTTTCAATACATAACTGTCATTTCAGTTTAAAATGCGCATCATATCACCCAAATTGAAAAAATATGTGTGTAGATTGTTTTTTAATCATTCCATATTATATTACTTAATTAATTTCATTATAATTTTTATCTTATACTTATTTAATTTTTAGAGAGATAATTCTTGAATACATATAATAAATAATGTGACATGCAAGAATCAACCACAACTCAATCTAATACATAGTGTTCCTGTTATGACTCAATGTTGTGTTTAAAATTTATTATTTCAATTTAATTTATTTCTTTATATTATTATTTAATATTTATTTTTTTCATATAAAAGTAAATTATTTTTCTCAAGGATAGGTGGCTTTTTATTTTATACAGGTGTTTTATTTTACTCTACAATATAATGTTTTTTCTTATATTTGTGTTGTAAATTTTATTTCATTTAAATTCTCAATTTTTACACGATTTCTCTAATTATTAGTGCTACAGTGTGTTGTTACTGAACACTACCCTATTTTTGGTGTTGTAGTGTGTTGTTAGATTACACAACATTGTGCCCCTTTATCATCACTACAAAATTCAATGATAAAGACATAATTTATCATCACTTGTAGAAGCACTGATAAAGGGCCTATTTATGAGCAATAAATAAATGTGCTAATAAATAAGGATTTTATCAGCGCTTATAAAATTTGTGACTAATGATTATGGATTTTAATCATTCTTAGGTAGTGAACACTTTTTTAGAGTTGATAAACGTAAATTCTAGCGCAATTATAGTCTTATTTTGTAGTTGTGGTGGGGGTGGTTGTCCACACCTACACGAATGACGTTATCATTTTTCATTGTAAGAAATAAAATGATATATTATATTTTTAATATAAACAATAATTAATTATTATAAATATTATTTCTTTTATATCAAATATATTCATTAAAATTATGCTTATTACCTTATATTTAAGTCATTATTGAAAAAAATCACATCGCTTCGTGAGGTGGTAATTTTTTGTACACACGAGAAATGTTGTCATATTCCTCACAGAATGGAAAGTAAGATGGTACATGTGATATCATAACTACATAAGAATAAATATGTTACAAATATTGTATATATTATTTAAATACATCATTAAACAAATTCTAGAGAGGCAATGATGGAAAATGAATAACATTAGTTTGAGAGGTGGTAGTCTTCTGTACACACAAATGATGATTTCCTGTCCCATTTGATTAAAGAGGAGATGGGTTTAGGTAATTAAAATAACATAATAAAATATAACTATATTTATGATACTTATTTTTTATACTGTAAAATTTTAGGAATATTTAGATGATAATAAAGGATAAATAAAAAAAGATGATCGCTTATGCATGATAACTCTTCTTCTAGAAACTTTATTAGGTAATAACCAAAATAATTCTTAGGAAAGATTTATGATAAAAATAATATAATATGTGCGAAGGGAATTAAAGAATACATTTTGTAATGTCTTGTATAATTCAAAGGAATTTTAAGGTGTCAAGAGGATAAGAGTGGGACTAACCATTTATAAATGAGATGAGTGGAATACTTATAATATTTGAAAAGAAAAAGTTGTACCCCCAATTTTCAGATGCCAAAAGGCCAAAAAATAGACCATTATCAATAATTAGACATTATAAGGTCTTAATTTTTCATTCAAATTGATTTTATACATATTTTTTTTGGTAATGTTTACCCTTAACATTTTTGTTTAACTAATGATAAACTCGTTTTCACCTTAACTGCGGTAATTAATTTTTACTATTTTTACTATTCATTATAGTAAAAAAATATGTTTATCTTATTATACATTTATTGTTTTCATTAATAATACTTATTTCCTTGGAATCATATTCAAATCATATTTTTACTTTTCAATTTACTTAGTTTTATAAAATGAAATGAAATTCTTACAAAAATCAGTATTTTTCACTGTTCACCGAAAAATAAATATTTAGCAAAAAATAACGAAATTTCTCCCAAAGTAAATTTTGATATGATTATTTAAAAAAATAAATTAATTTTATCAAATATTTTTTTTAAAATCTACAAAAATAATTATAATTTTTTTTCACAAAAATAATTAAAAATCATTTTTAAAGAAAATCATTTATTGAAGAATAAAGTTACTTTACTAAAAATTGATTAACTATTTACAAAGTATTTTTCAATAATTTATATTGAATAGGAAATATATATATATATATATATATATATATATCGTAAAGTAGTTAATATTATTCATACCCGCCAATTTAATAGCTATGTTATAATGGTTATATATTTCATGATTCTTTTAAGCTCAATGTTACATATTGAATATACTATTGAACATAATACCCTTATTTTAAAATATCATGGTGTTAAAAAATTATAAAAAATGGTCTTGAATTACCTATATCCATTGGTTTATTACATGGTCATCAGAATACACACATATATATTTACCAACTTAATTTATTTATTCTTTTGACTTCCATTATATTGTGACTATCGTTCAACCTATTTCCATTGTATCATTTATAAGATGTGTTTAGTACTTCATGATCTAGTATCAATATATTTCTTAGAACATCTTATTTTATAATCTTAGATATATTTTCCCTCAAATTGAAAGGCATCTTATACCAAAATCAATTTCCATAATTCTTGAACATGCATAATTTTTTTTATCATTGGAAATTTGAAATAAATTTTCACCATTAAAATTCACCCTCATAATGATTTTTCCATCATTAAACTTTCTTATAACACATCCATACTTGAAAAATATCACCTCATTCCTATTATCACAAAGTTGAAAAACACTTGGTAGGTTGTTATTGAATCCATCAATAAAGATAAAATCATTGGATTTTAGTTTCTTCTCTCAAATTTTGATGTATCTGACTTATAGAACATTAAGTGATATATCATCATTAAAATTTATATAAACTCTGTCATAAAATAGGAAATTTTTTAAGGAAAATATTTTTTTATTCATGTGTGAAGATAAACCATTATCATGTATCTTTATATTGTCTCATTTTCAAAAAATATACTGACCCCAACCATAATTTATTCATCCTAATTATTCCTCCTCTTGATAGATTTGGAAT
This sequence comes from Viscum album, assembly GCA_963277665.1. Classification (NCBI taxonomy): domain Eukaryota; kingdom Viridiplantae; phylum Streptophyta; class Magnoliopsida; order Santalales; family Viscaceae; genus Viscum; species Viscum album. The sequence continues at coordinate 1,176,567,219 of OY728143.1, forward strand.
TATACTTTTGATTGAATTCCTAAAAAATGTTTCCTAAATAAATTGAAAATTATTTTTCAGTTTTACTTCCACCTTTAGAAGTTATCTCAGATATCCTCTTAGAACATTAGATTGAATCCCCCCTCAACTAATTTCCAATATTTAATTTGGTAAGTGATGAATTTTATTTTCATACAAAACATTTTTTCATGTATAGTACACATCACCATAATCTCTATTCATAGTGAATAATATTTGCGTAGTAATTAGTTTTTAAAAAATATGGTTATTATTGTGTCATTAGATTTTAAATTAGCTATTTGTTTTTTTAAAAAACTCATTATTAGTAGATTTTTTCCTTCAAATTTGTCTTTTCCTTAGGCTTATAGTTAATTTAATATTCTATCTAACCTCATTTCATTTAGAATTTTTAGAATTCCAACTATATTTTTCAAGGAGTGAGTTTACCTTCATGAGTGATGATACTACCATTTCTCCATATTATCACAACTTCTAACACTTATGTTACATGATTTAATATAAAAAATTATAGTTTTTGGCTCCATAAAATTCTCAAATTCTTTCATATAATTTAATATTTCACCAACTTCATTGAAATTATTTTTTAATTATAATTTTATCACTCCTCAAAGATTTCTTATTATCTTCCAATTTATGATCAAGATATTCCACCTCCTAATTAATTTAAATCACATTTATAGTGGTAATCTCAATAATATTATCTTAATAATTACGTATTTAATTCATATCTCTATTATTTCATATAAAAATCACTTTCATCATGAAAAATATTTTTTCTTTTAATTCATTATGAGTTTTTTTTTCACTGAATCATTAATTGATTTACATGTTTTCTTTTATCTGTTAAAATTATTTTTTTATTTGAACATATCAATGTGATTCATTCTTAATTTAATCTATTTTAGTTATTCCTTGTTACTAATTTCCTCCTCTTTATTGATCCTATATTTTTATTCACATGGGGGATTTTTGGGAAGATTTTTAGCTAGTAAATCTATTTACTATTCATCCTCTAAGCACTCATACACTCTTTCAAATTTATTATCACAAGGTTTGGATTCATGTTTTGAGAGAAAGTTATTCTTCTTCATTATATTTCCCTTGAATTTTGCCTTTGAAAAAAATATCTTCACAGTAATCACTATCCATAATACATCTCTTCAAGAACTTCTATTTTTATCAGCCTCATATTCTCTTATTCATTCTCATGTAAATAAATTGAAATGAACCAAATATTTTCATAATTTAAACATTTAAATTTAATTTTAACATTTTATTTACCTATTACTCATGGAATTCCATTGGAAAAAAATTTAAAATCATAAAATACATGACATCATATTTAACATTAGTTTAATCATTATCATACTTCATTGATTCATCTTGTTTTGATCATTTTTAATATTTTAATAAGATGTCATCATATTTTGAATTTTTCATTAATATTTTTATTCATCTTATATCATAATATGTTAACATTTTGTTGAGTTTATAACGACCCATTAATTAATGTATATACCATCTTGGTTAGATATTATTACATTTAATTTACCTATATGGATTATAATAACTTCATCACCATGGTAGAATATTTTAAGAATATAACTTTATATTAGAATTAATCTATATATATTTTTCACTTGAATGAAGTAATTGGTAATAATTTCATCTTATATGATAAATATATCCTAAAATTGAGCTAGATGTATCTATAAACATGACTCTTTTACCATTTTCCCCCCTCATGGATATCATGAAGTTTCTTCAAAATTACATTTTCCACCAAAAATTCCATTACTCATGTTAAATACTTACCTAAGAGAGATAAAAGATACACATTTTCTGCCCTCCCATTAGTAAGTATATTCATCTTATCAATAAAATTGACGTTTTTTTCAATTTCAAGAGTATATACTCAATTATGAGAAATTAAAATAATATCATTTCCAAGAGAAACACGATATGTAAATATTATCTCCATCCTTATATGGAATCACTTTCCATCAAACATAATAACTCCATTGTTTTTAAAATTATTAAAATCCTCTATAGTTTTCATAAATCAAAATATGTTATAAATTAAATAAATATTATCCATGGGAAAAGTTATTATTAAAAAATTATCTAATGCCAAATAATTGTCTTAGGAGAGAGTATGCCACTACTTAGTTGGGGGGAAATTAATGGTTCCCAAAAACAAAAACTCTCATTAAAACTAATTACCATAATTTTTACTATGACATGATATCTATGGAGATGATGTGATAATGAGAGATAATGAAATAAAGAACACAAATGGTTCAAGGATTTTTTACAGTTCAGTCACCCTTATTATCTAGTGGATAATCCTAGATAAAATATCTATAGACTAGTTTTGAAAGTTTCAAATTTATTGTCAACAACAATATATAATGGAGTAGGGAGATGTCTATGAAATTTGAGTATAATATAAAATGATGTTTCTCAATATGTTGATCAATCCGTGCATCCTAAAAAATGAAGTGCCTCTAGAATGTAGATCATATATATATATACCTATTATTATCTTGGGTTCTAGATAAACACTCCCTTGAACTGGGGTTCAATTATCTTAGAGTTTCACCTCCTTTTCATTAAACACACTTGTTTCATTAAAATAATCATTTATTTAAAGATAAGGAATCACTAAAATATAGAGGCCTTTGAAAAGACTATGTTTTTAGGCAACATAAATTAAATAAAATAGAATCATCTAAATCTCCTCCTTATATTCCCATTATATTAGAGCATTTTAGATATAATTTTAACTCAAAATTCACAACATAATTCTCAATTTACTTATTATGGTCCACCTCATAAACTTCTTGTGAATAATTGGTTGACAACATAGTTTCCACCCTTTCTCTTTGGTATGGTCACCTCAAATCTCAACTAAAATGGATATTAAAAATGGGATTTTTTTTCAATCCATTTCATATAGGAATAATTTTCTTCTGAAATAGGATATATAACATTCTATTTAATGTGTTCTCCCTATTGTATAACTTATATACTTTTTTGAGTAAGAAATATGGAATACAAAGTATCACACCCACTATCACTTTGTTCATTTCCAATAATGACCATGATATAAGGGAACATTGAAAATAATAATTTATACTAGATCTGTATGAGTCTGAACCCTCTTTTATGGTAATTTGCATCCTATCTAAATAATTCTGAAGAAACTACATAGTATAAAATTGTTTTTTTCACTTAGAAAACTCCAAAAGAAATTTTGAATCCCCAAAACAGCCATTACAGAAAGAACCATGGCATAAACATATCCTCATAAATATTTATTCATTAATTTACATTCAACATGGATACCAATAGACACAACATCCTCCATCAGTATGCTATCAATACATACAGAATGAAATTTCCCTAAACATTAATGAATGAATTATCTCATGAAATAAGTCATATCATACCTTAAATTCAAAGGTTATATAAACACCACAACACATGATAGAATGGTGTTTTTGAGAGTTCTATAACATATTATTATAAATAACATTATTATATTGACCATGCCTCAATTTATAATTACACACAACTCCCCCTTTGTTAAATTATTTCATGTAGGATCCATAATTATCATGTCCCATTAACTCCCCCAATAATCAAGAGCTCTTCAATACATCAAAATATCTTATTAAACTCATAATTTAATTTTAGAAGACCCACTTTAATTCCATGTTTTTTAGGTTATTGGATTAATATTTTCATTCGTAACACCCAATCAATCTTCCCATATTATTTCCCATGAAACACCTTATTAATAATTTAACACCAAATAATCATATTAGTTAAAAATACACATTGGTTATTAAATAATAAAATATTTATTGAACTCCATTCTAGCCACACAATAATTAATGAATAAAATTCTTGACTCTCATTATTATATAATAACAAAATATTGATTTTATAGTTATATCATCTCAAAACCAAAAAATAGATCATGAATGGATTCATGAATTCAATAATTGTTCTGTGAATAATAAAATTTAAAATAATTATTTCTATCTAATTAAAAAATCCTTTTATCTCACCCTTTACCAACCATGTTATTATCATATATCAATGAATAAATTGAAATGAATATTTCTCAGTGTTATTAGAGGTTCTAGGTGGATCTTATTATGTTGTATTCAACATGTCTTTTTTTCTTAATCAATGAATAATCTAATATTTAAATAATGAAAAATTTCATGACCAATGAATTTAATTCAAAGATTAGCTGATGTAAACACTATAACCAAACAGAGTGTATATTTTCATATATAATATATAATTAAACTATTTTCCAAAAAAATGCATTTTATGGAATTCATTTCTTCATTTATGAATTAATGGAAAAATGAATTTCATTATCTCTTTGTGGATAAAGGGTTCAATGGTATAATCCCTCTTTTAGTAACTCTCACATGAACCAAAAACCTCTAAATATTTTTCTAGAAATTTATAGGTGTTAGCATATAAGATTATGATGCTTTCATTATTCATAGATTATATCTATAAGAATTATATTAAGTGGAAGGACAATTATTATTATATCTATCCTTGTTAGGCTGGTGAAGTAGGACCGCTCTCAATTCATGAGAGCATTCTAGGAGAAAATATTCCTAGTAATTGAGATAATTATCTCTAAACATTCATAATAGAAAAGGACCATCATGTTTTGAAGTGAATTAACTGGGTTTATGTATATCTTTATTAAAAAAATAATAATTTCAAACATGAACATATTATTTTCTTAATCTCTTGAAAACTCCATTTATAAATATTTATATTATTATTATTTACATGAAACATGCTAAACTTAGAGAAAAACATATATTATTTCCATGAATAAATAAATTAATATTTATTAAAATAGTGTTCAACATGAAATTTCTTGTTGTATCGTTAAACTTGATCCACCAATCTTTTGAATATTTATCATGATTTCAATATTATCTATTCAATTAATAAATAAATATCACTATATTAATTACCAATAAATAATTATATATTGTATTCAAAAAACCATTGAACACTTGTTTATTAAATATTCACATAACCAAATAAATGACTATATTTTACCTTGTGAATGAAAAATAATAATTAAATATCACATATTATCATAATTAATAATTACCTTATGAAACAAACATTTATCTAGTATTAAACTAATATTATACTCTATCAAATAACAAGTGGAAAAATATATGTGATCATTTAAATATAAATAATTATTAAACCATGAATGGTAATAAAATTACTTCAAATTTTTATATTCAAGTAGAATTTAACTAAGGCTCAAAGTACACTTAGTGTGTGACCCTTTAGGCCCTTTTCTCAGGTAAATTAGGTTATTGAATGACATTCTGGTGTGGCATTTGGATGGCGTGGAAGATGGAAGGTGTTCTGTTGTTATGGTTCTTGATAGTGGTAATGTTTTCTAGTGATGGGTGTAGTGTTTGTGACGACGTTGTTAACAGGATGGCATGACAACAAATCAACATTTGACGGGGATAGAGATGACGTGATGATGCCTACTATTTGTGATTATAATGGCGCCAGTGAGTTTACCGATAGTGCATGATTTGCGAGATTTGGTTCCTACAGTGGTGCCTTTACTTTTTTGAATTTTTAATTTGGACCCAACTTTTGAATAATGATATTGTATGGTGTAATGCGGTTCCCACTTGTCCAAGTGGGTTTTATGAAAATTACAAAAAATATATTTGGAGGAGGTTGTTGCAAAAATAATTCTAGGTTAGAATCTAGAAAGCCACTAAGACACCTATAAAGTATTTGGTTAAATACCATAAAATTAATAACCACATACAAATTTTATGGAATCCTACCTTTTTATCACATAAATTTTCATTATGTTGTTTGAATAGAGGATCTCTTAACGTTTGGTTTCATGAAAAAATTGGTACATAATAAATGAATACTTAAAAAATATTCTAATACACTTTAAAGGATTATGAAAAGTTTTATCCTTAGTAAATTTACTATATATCATATCTTGGGCACATACATCAATGGAAATGGTGAGAATAAGATCCAGTAAGGGAAAGCAAGAGAACAATTTTATAAGTGATCTTGAGGAATATCAATAAGAACATGAGGAATATCATTATGACATGAAAAAGGGAACATGGGGCATATAATAGTACAATTTCATTAATCATAACATGAAAATGTTTCAAAAATAATTAAATGATTCATTCATAATCATATCACCAATTTTTGTCATTGAGGTGTCATAAAAATTACCAAGGTTATTCACCATGGTATCGTAAAACATGTCATCTCTAGAGATTAAATTCTTTACCCAATGAATTGGAGTGATGTTAGGGAGAAAAAATAATATGTCCTAATTAATGTGATCTACATAGTTCATAATATAAAATTTCATAAATAACCGATGTAAAATAAAAATAAATGGATCTCATATTAAAAAATATAGGCTTCTTAAAAAGTGCTTAAAGGCATGATCGTTTTGTCATTTTCATCCCATGATAAAGGAATGCGGGTTTCATGTTTGTTAATAACCAAATTAAATAAATACATTTTCCATATAGTTGAATACAATTTAAAAAACAAATAGGATTAGGTATTCAAAAAATTAAAATAAAATAGAATTTCTTGAGGAGAATAGGGAAATTTTGAGAAGTAAATTCAATATCATAACAGGTATAAAATGGGGTTTTGAAAAAATAGTTAAATGGGAGGAGACTAGGGCCTCAAATTTATAATACATAATTTGAATTTAATTTTATGATAAAAAGGACAATATAAGATATTAAACAAAACATTTATAAGATATTAATGAAAAGAGGTTCTTTAATCAAAAAGAAAAGAAGAACGATTCCCTTAACATTAAAAGTAACTCCTAAAACTCAATGATTGGGAACTTGGGGGATTGAGGACACCTTGGGAGGAATTATTTGAAGGTAAAACTACCATATATTTTTGGGTGATATATATTTAATTAAAGTAAAACGATAAATGGGTGGGTATTTATAGAAAAAGTGGAGGATTTTTTTATTAATTTCTAAATATAGGCCTTGGAAACCTAAGTTGGGTAAAAAAGAAAAACCATGGGATTTCACAGGGTATGTTCCCCTTTCCGGGCGCTTTTTTCATATTTTATTTTATTTTAATTGTCAATATTTGATAAACATTTTATATTACTTCTTTTTTCATTAAAAATTTAAATTTCCACAAAAATAATGTTTTTAATGTTAAAGTTTCCTTTTTTATACTTTGGAAAGTAAACTATCGTTCTGGAAATTGATTAAAATAATTTAAAATACTTATTATTAAGTAAATTAAATATTTTATTCCATGTATTTTGGTTAATTAGTCATTAAATAATTAGGGAATAATTATGAATTTATTAAATATACCAAAAAACTCAAACAATATTTTTACTATTCACAAAAATAAAGTATTTTAGAAAATTATCTTAAATTCACCCTAACCAAGTTTTTGGTATTAATATTTCAAAAATGATATTTATTTTATGAAAATAATTCTCTAAACATTATAATTATAATTTTTAAATATAAAAATCCATATTTTCTAAAAATAAATGGGGATTGAAAATGCATAGTAATAATTATGATACTTGAATAAAAATTATTTTATCATTTATATTTAAATAAATTTTTTTATCATATTTTTTTTAAAATAAGTATTAATCATGATATCTTAATTTAATATAAATATTTTTATATTTTCTAAAAGTTATAATTTCTGTTCGAAAAAACAATTTATCAAATTATATCTCAATTTTATTAATCAAAACTATTATTAAAATAGAATTGATGGAATAAAAATATTATTTATACAAATGAATTAAAATTTAAGTAACTAAAGCCTTGAAACATAAACCCTTATAACACATGCATATAACCTATGGGTAATGTGTGCGATGGTGATATATTCATGGGGTCTCTTGGATAACATCGCTCGGGTGATAATTTTCACTAACCTGGACATCTTCCATAGACGATTTCATTCTAGATTCACTTTTTGATTCTTGGATTGGTGTTGGTCAATAAGGAACAACAATAATTCTAACTCCCACCCATGATATGAAAAACAAGCTTCATACAACATGAATCTACTAGTTAAGGCCATCGATTCTCTTTTCTCAATTAATTATTCTATATCATTTCTACATGCAAATTATAATGTAAAAAACATTTACAAAGAGTATAGATCACAATGGTAATATTGAAAAAATGATCATAATTTTCCAATGGTCATATAACCATCGAATCGAGATGGTCACATTTCCCTTTATATTAACTTAAATTTTAAATAGATGGTTTTTTTGTGTATTATAACACATATTTCAGAAAAAATTTATCTTTTAAAAAGTTTGTGTCATTATATTCTTCTCCCTTAAATAAATTTCATGCCCAAAATTTGAACTTGTTCTCTCAGTTAAGAAAAGGTTTGGGTACTTCTTCTTCATTGTCTCTTATGGTCCCCACATCACTTCTTCATGTTTAGGGTTCCTCCACAACTCTTTGATGAGGTGGGTAGTCTTGTTGTGAGGAAACCTATCTCTATGGTCCACGATCTCAACCGGCTGCTCCTCATAAGAGAGTTCATGTTCCAATTGTACATCTTACAGATTCAGTACATGTGAAGGGTTGTGTATTTACTTCCTTGAGTAAGATACATGGAATAAATCTTTAAAATGAGCTAAATTTGGTGAAAGTGATAGCCAATATGCCACTACTCTTATGTGATCAATGATTTCATATTGGAAATGTACATAGGGCTACGACTTCCTTTCTTCCCAAATTGCATGAATATTTTCCATGGTGATATTTGAAGGAAAACCTTGTAACCAACATCAAACTCGAATTCCCTTCAATGATTGTCAGCATAACTCTTCTAGAGACTCTAAGTAGCCTTAATGAATTATTGGAAAGAGTGAACCTTTTCTATCATTTCTTTCATAATATTGGGCCTAAGAAGCATTATATCACCAACTTCATCCCAACAAGTAAGAGTTTTACACTGCCACCAATATAGAGAATCATAGGGTGATATTTGAATACTCGAATGGAAGTTCTTTTTGTATGAGAACTCAACTAGTGGAATATGTTAATCAATCCACCTTTAAATTCCATTTAACTTGTTATTAGCATGTCCTCGGGTGTTTGAATAGTCTATTCAGATTGTCCATCAGTTTGGTGGTGATAGGTCATACTGAAATTTGATTAAGAATTCAGAGCACGTTGAATAATTCTCTAGAATTTTTATGTTAACCTTGGATCAATATCACAAACAATAAAAATTGGTACCCCATGCCACCTCACCACTTCTTTTAGGTAAGTCATTGAAAGTTTTTCAAGAGGGAAATATTGCTGAATAGTGATGAAATGGTTAGTCTCGGTTAGACGATCCATTATAACCAACATCATATTGTTTCCTTTGGATGTTATCTAGAGACCAATGACAATGTCCAGAATGATATTATTCCACTTTTATGTTTTTATGGGTATTAGTTTCAATAACCCTTTAGGAATTTTCCTCTATGCTTTCACTTGTTGACACACAAAGCACCTTGTAGTGTAGTTATAAATCTACCTTTTCATGTTATCCCACTAATAATGATCAAAATGGTACCTATACATTTTAGTTCATCCATGATTCATAGAGAATATAGATCTATGAGATTCATCCATCAGATCATTATTTATTTATGGAATAGATGCAACACATAGCCTCGTATAAAATTTTAGTACACTTTCTTGATCAACATTGATTTCAGGAACCTTCCCATTCTTCAAAGCATCTATATTCTTCTGTAACAAAGGATATTATCTTCTTTATTTCTTGATCTTCTACAGTAATGATGGTTGAGAAATAATTTGGGATAGGGTTGATGATGTCACATCCCTCATGATTCCCATGTCCCAACATACTAGGTCCTTGATCAATGGATCTCCTTGAATTCCCAACATTTCTAAAACAATATGCTCTTTCGTAGTTAATGAATCGAAAACTTTGTTTTCTCTTCTAGGGTGATAATTAATTGTATAATTGTAGTATTTAGGAAGTTACAATCAAATACCATGTGTCATGTTCAAATTACTTTTGCGTGAAGATATACATAAAACATTGATGGTCTGTTTATATATCACATTTCTCCCAATAAATATAGTGCCTCCATATCTTCACAAAAAAAATAACCGCAGCTAGCTCTATTTTATGTGTAAAATAATTCTACACATGAGGCTTTAATTATCGAGATACATAAGAAATCACCTTTTCATTTTGAATGAGGATTCACCCAATCCATTTTACACATGAAACTATAAAAATATTGAATCCTTATCCAATAGAAGGTAAAGTTAACATCGTTGAAGTAACAAATCTCTATTTTAGCTCTTGGAATCATTCTTCATAGTCCTTTTTCCATAAGAACATGGCCCCTTTTGACTTAACATGGTTGGTGGATTAGAACTTCATGATTTTTTTTCAATAACCTCCTAGAGTATCATGCTAAACCAAGGAAACTATAAATATTAGTTACTATTGTAGGATGAGGATACTCCTCCATATCCTTTCTTTTTGTAGGATAAAATGATATTCCATCATTGGATTCAATGTTCCCTTAGAAAGAAACTTTTTATAACCAAAATGAATATTTTCTAAACTTTACAAATTGTATGTCCTTCCTTATAGTTTAAAATATATACCTTATATGATACTCATGCTTCCCAATAATTTTGGAATATATCACAATATAATTAATGAAAACTACTAAAAAATTTTCAAGGTAGTCCTTAAAGACATTATTCATCAAATCCATAAATACATCATGATTGTTAGTCAAGCTTAAGGGAATAAAAACAAACTCATAATGCCAATATCTTGATCAGAAGGAATTCATTGGAATACCTTCTTTCTTCACCCAGAATTGATGATAACCAGATAAAATATCAATCTTTTATAAGAATTGATCCGCATAAATTTGGTCAAATAAATCATAATCCTTAGAACATGGTGTTTTTTCTTCACTGTGATCCCATTAAGTTATCTATAATCAATGAATAGTCACATTGATCCATCCTTAATCTTTAGAAAGAGAATGGGTTCTCCCCAAGGAGATAAACTTGGTAAGAAAAAACCCTTCTCCAAAAGATCTAGAAGATGTTTCTTTAATTCCTCCATCTCCACATTTTATATTCAATATAGGGTATTTGATATTGGCTTGGATCTAGGTATGATTTCAATGGACAACTCCACCATTCTTTATAGGGAAGGTTTAGGTAATTCCTCAGAAGATAAATCAATGTATTCTTGAATTATGGGGATATTTTATATTCATATACTTTCATTATCTTCTTCCAATTCATCGATCATATCAATGATGAATGCTCGGGGCAGTGGTTCTTGGGAAAATATCAAGTCGTGATATATCACATTTTAAAAAAACTGTAGGTTTTTAATTCAAGACTACGATGAATTATTTACCTCTACAGTTGATCTTAGCATTATACTATGAGATCCAATCCATCCCAAGTATAGTGTTGAATTCTAGTATTGGAATGACTACAAGATTTGTGATCAAATTGTCTCTCCAAAATGAATAATAGAGTTTCTATAAACTATTTATGCTTGGATAATACCTCTATGAGAATTGATTGATAAATCTACTTTTATGGGACCACTGCATCTCTCTGAATTCTAGTTCAACCTTCATATCGCTCCACATTATCTTCTAATATCTGTCACAGTATCGATTGGTTATATTATTCAATACATGGGGTATTAGTCCACTAAATAATCTATCAATAATATCATTAGGATCCATGACAAGCTAGAGTAGTAATAATAAATATTTGAATGTTCAACTAATAGATTCCCAAAAATTCAATTTCCTTTTGATTCAGATATATAAATTCCTTCTCAATTTTTATTCGCATCAAATAGGGGAAATATTTTTTGAAATAGGTTCCCTTAAACTCTTACCAATTCATAACATCAGTCTCCCTATTTTTCTTTTTATTTTTAATCAGTATCCACCACTAATAAGCTCCTATCTCAAATAAGTACTAAGATAGGGTGATTTTATCTTATTCGAAACAATGGAGTACAGAAAAGTTATTTTTTATAGATCTTATCTATTGTTCAACAATCAATGGGTTAGTATATCTACTAAAAGAAGGTGATTGTTGAAAAATAAAGGAATAAATGGAAAGATGTTACCTTTGAGGTGAATCTTATCTAGAAGATTGATTCATGTTATTTCTCATTACTTGAGTTAGTTGATTCATCATTATCATGATGTTTTTAATTATGGATTCCATCGGAGGGTTGTCTGTTCATGGTCTGTTGTGCTCACCATTTACATGGTTCCTTATATTTCCCACTATTTTATAAAAGAATAATACCTTTGTAAGAAATGTGTTTATTTTATTAATATTATTTTTCTAATATAATTTTTATGTCTTAAAACATATTGATTAAAAATTATATTCTTTGATAACAATAATATTTTCTATAAAACCTTGATAATGGATTATAAAAAGCTTCAGAATAACCAACCATACCCCTAGGAGAGTCAAACCAGGAGTGTAGAAAGTCCTGTTCTCATTCACTAGTTCCCATTTGAGTCTAGATCAAAGATTTTTTTGGATTCTACCCCAACATACATCTGTACCAGAGCCACATCTAGTTGTTCGAATCTATAGGGGGACCACTTTTCTCAGAAACCACATAGATAATACTTCACCAAAATAACCAGATTTTTTCATATATTTTAACTTGTCCCAAGGGTTCTTCATAATTTTTTCAAATACTAATTTTCACAAATAACTAAACTATCCCTTGATACCAACTATGGATTACCTCCTTTATATTACATAACATTTTATTTAATTATACAAACAGATGATCCTTTTATTTTTAGTTTTTTTTAGAAAAAATGCACAAAATATATTAAAACATAAAAAATTATTATAATCCAGTTGAAAAGATTATTTAAAGGTTCATCCTATATACATTTTCTACATCTCATAACCTAGGGGAATACATTAAGGAATGTGTGATAATAAGGCCCAATAAGGGAAAGAAAGAAAAACAAATTACAAATGATCTTGAGGAACATCAATAAGAACCTGAGGAATATCATTATAGAATTATAAGGGGAAAAAGGCATATAATAATAAAAATTACACTAATAATAACACGAAAATTTGGATACAGAACTTAAATGATACATTCATAACCATATCACCAAGGATTGTCACTAAGGTTTCATAAAAATTACCAAGGTTATTCACCATGGTATCATAAAACATTCCATATCTTAAAATTAAATTCCTTACCCAATAAACTGGAGCGGTTTCTGAGAACATGATTCATAATTATGAATTTATATGAGACACATAGATCAAAAAATAATAATAAATAACCTATGTAAAATAAAATAAATGGGTTTCATATTAAAAGAACATAGTGTTTTTAAAAATTTCCTATAAAAATGATCATTTTTTCATATTTAACCCACAGAAAAAGAATGTGTGTTTCATGTATATTAATATTAGAATAAAATAAATTATTTTGACATATATTTTAATTCTGTTTAAAAATACATGGGTCTGGGTATTCCCAAAAAGAAAATAAAAATGTATTTTTTTGAGGATAAGAGGGAAATTTTCAGAAGTAAATTTGGTTACATAATAGGTATAAAACGTTCTTTAAAAAAGTAAAATAAAAGGGGACAAGGGTATCCAATTCATAATACATAATTTTTTATTAAGGGTATATTAAAATGGGTAATATAAGATAGTAAACACAATATTTAGAATACATATATGAAAAGAGTTTCTTGAATCGAAAAGAAAAGAAGAACGATTTAATTACCTTAAAAAGTAACTACTAAAACATGATGATTGAGACCTTGTATAAGGACCCAAGTATAAATATTAAATAATAATAAGTTAATTCAATAATTTTACCCTATTTATCATTAAGGATCTATTCATGTTTATATATTTTAAAAATTAAGTCAAAAATTATACATAACATCTTATATATTACTAGTAGACACTTCTTCTCACTATCCATTTTTTTCATAAAAAAAATTTAAGAAAGAAAAATGGTTTTGTTTCATTGAATAACTCTTACTTGATCCCATGCTTCACTCTATTCTTCTTTAGGTCCTTTAGAAAACATTTCAAAACATAAGATGAGTATAAACAGACCAGTAAGGGGTACATAAAGAAGGAAAACAATTAGTCTTGGGAAAACATGTAAACCTTGAATAATTTATCATAAATAAATACGTTTCACCTTTATGAAATATAAAATATTATTCATTGAATATAAGCTCATTTAATACCCTTTTTATAACCAAAATATTACCATAAACCCATAGAAAGGTACATATAACATATAATGGTAACTTGAGACATTAACATACTTTAATGGAATAACCATACGGTCGACATACAGACATATCACTAAATGGAATAGCCATATGACTGACTTCCATACCCAATTCATTGGAGGTTATAACATAAACACAAATCATGGGTATATCACAGAACCACTTGTCTTTGGTTTATCACATAACCACCCATCATTGTTTTATCACGTAACTACCCGTTAAATGTCGAAGTACCATTATATAATCAGGACACAAAAATGATTTAAATATTCAATATTTCACTCATAATATTTCATTTGAAATAACAATAAATATTTTTAAGATATTGAAATATTCAATAAATTTAAAAAACCATTTAAAACATTTAATAAAGAGACATTTGAATCAAACTATCCCTACCACTTTAAAATTTTTGAATGAAATTGAAATTATAAAACATTCATGGCTATATAAATAAATTCCAAAAAACCATTTTTAAAACATGAAAATGAAATAAGTGTCTTAAAAAGAATAAATATTTAAACATTTAAAATGATGTTTTAGTTAAAGAGTCCCAAAACACTCAAGAAACACTTTAATAAAAATAATTAAGGAATAACATTAAATAAAAAATTAAATATCATGAGAATATAATAATTCATGATATAACTTGTCAAAAGTTTTTTATATACACTTTATAGAATAATAAAGGTTCAAAACATCATGATATTCCTCAATGAAAGGGGATTGAGACGAAATCCCTTACAAATATCGTATCATTAGATTAAGGATAAATAAATAACATATTTATGTGTGAAAAGTATTAATAAACCTAATTTAAGTGGGTATTCAGTGTAACAAATCATACTTCATGCTCACATATTCTTGAAAAAAAAAACAAATTACATGTATATTTATCTCAATTAATAGAATTTGAGTTATGATTTCCCTTACCTTGAGTCTGAATTGTCCCATAAGTTCTCTATCTTGCTAAATAAGAAAAATATGTTAATTTATATTTTTCTGAGAACATTTTTCAAGTTTATTAATCATTTTATATCACTAATTACCATTTTATAAAAATTACATAACTATTTAAGTTCATATCATATGTTTTCTCGATATTCGGTACTTGAGTCAAAAATGAACTTGTTTTGATGTAAATTGTCCAAGTGGTCAAAATTACATCATATCTATAATATTATTCATTATTTAAATATCTTATATATCTAGTGTATATGTATTTAGAATAATATATAATATTTGGAGTTAAGAAATTAAATTCACCATTCATGGAGACGGTTGGTCATACGTGTGGATGAACACTACTTTAATTTCATTGTCATATTAAAAAAATAAAAATTAAATTATATAAATGTAAATTATATTACCAGTATTATATTAATTTCATTTATTTCCCATATTTTTAATAAAACTATCCTTTATATGTTCCATGTATAGCGGGAACAAGTCATATCGATTTGAGGGGGTGATTGTCCACACTTCCTCAAACAAAATTAACATATTTACACAATATGGAAAGCATAAAGGTGTGTTCTAAATAAAAATTACAGAAGAATAGAGACAATATAAATATAATAAATATAATATTTATAATAGTTTCCATTATAATGTCCACCATTATAGATGATAGGGGAAAATTGAATAATCATCATCTCGTGGGGCAGTAGTTCTCTGTACACAGAATCAATATGTTGATTACCCATTAAATGAATGTGTGGGTAAGTATAGATCAAAAAGTAGTATAAAAACATCCTAGTATATTTATGATACTATTTTTTTTTCATCATACATTAAAATGAGTTTATGGAGTGTATAATGGAAATGAAACTAAAAAGCATGAGAGAAAGTGTTACCTCTTAATCAGGAAACTTCTTTTAGTTTATACCATAAGGCGTACTTGGAAGGATTTAATCCATAAAAGAGGATTCTAGGATGATGAGAGGGATTACAGGAATATGTTTATGCAATTATATTCATAATAAAAAGTTCCATGAAGTGTGAGTATTAGAGAAGAGAGGGTACCTTTTTATAGGAGAGGGAAGGGGTGCCCTTGGAAACTCTTAAATTATTAAATTAATATAAATTAATTTTTTAATTAAAAGGGCTCCAACTTGAGATATGTTTAATATAAGACTATTATAGGTATAAATACTCTCATCAAATAATTTTTAGACATGTATTGATTTTATTTTATACATTATATTTTCAATTTACCCTTAATTATTCTCTTTTAATTTTAATTGTGGTAAGGACATTTTAATTATTAAGAGGATATTAAATTTACTAATATGGGGTACTTTTCTAGTAATTTTACAGTTAATTATATTTTAGACCTTATCATAGTAACTCTATGTTTTTATAATATTTTTAGGATTTTAAAATAATTTAATAAATTAATATTTTTATAAAACACTAATTATGTCAATTTTTACAGTATTCATTTTATTGAATTTAAATGAAATCCAAAAATAGAGATAAATTCAAACTAAAGAATTTAATAGTATTATAAAATGTATTATTCACTAATGAAAAATTTCTATGACATAAATAATATCATATAATATTTGTTTTAAGATTTACAATTTCATTTATTTGGTTCCATCATCAGTCAAGCAATCACTGCATCATCATTATGTCATAATTAAATTTAATTATTTAATGTCAAAAATTTAGAAATAAAATACCATGATGTAGAAAATATTTTTATATTTCTAATTTATATTTTTAGTTGAAGATATCACTTATATAAACCCATAATAAAATTGTTTTATTAAAGATATTTATGTTTATAACATATTTTCTGCTACTATAAATTAAAATATTTAAGTGTCACAATCACATCCAAGTGGATTCAAAATTCCATCTTTTCATCCCAAGGATTTTTTGGTTGGCCATATATCATAAAATAGGATTAATACACGTGTTATGGTAGTTTAATATTATTATAATAGTGTTTTCCCCTTATTTACCTGATTTTCCCTTTAATCGCGGCAATGAAAAATTATTACTTTGTTACTATTCATAATGTCCAAAAATAAAACGGACCTATTTATATAATTTGGAACTCAGATTCAAAATAAAGAATCCATTTATCCAAATTCAAAACATAGAATTTATAGTAATTAATTTAAAATTAATTCATGTTGTCAAAATTAGAAATGAAGTTTTTTTAAAAGTAAAAACCATCAAAAGATTGACATGTGTTTATATCAAATTTCAGAGTGAAATTACCTCCAATGTCCAAAATTATATTAAATGATAAAAAGTTAATCAAATTACACTTTAAAACCAATTAATTGGAAAATATAACTATATAAAACAATTAATAGGAAAATATAACTATAGAAAAAAAAAGATGAAAATAGGTTACGGAATAAAATGTTGTATTTTCCACTATTCATTAAAATATGAATTTTATCAAAAAGTAACAAAATTTAAACCAAATTGAATTTTGATGTAGTGATTCTAATTAGGAATAATATTTTGTCAAATAGAACAAATAAAATTCTAAAAAACTATATTTAAAAAGGGTTCTATATCAAAAGTCTATAAAAATGACTTTTGAAAAAATACTTATTTTATGATTAAATTTTATTTTGTTCTCATATCCTATCTCGAAAAAATATAATATAAATATTAAACACCTAATTGAGTTTCTATTTCATTAATATAATATAAAAAGAGTTATATTATTTTATAAAAACAATTATTCTCATTTAAATAGAATTTCATAAAAACTCATCCTTTATATTCAATTGGTCTTTATTTCCATTTATAATAAATTTGGTAACCAATGAATCATTATATAAACATGTGTAAACCATATTTTCATAATTAAATTAATACAGTATATTCCAAGTATTCTAACATCTAGTTTATAATGGTAGCGTTTAAATAATAATATTTAGTTGTTTGTTTAAGATCGATGTAGTGTATCATGTATTTTTTTAAAGGCAGAACAAAACATAATCATTAAGAAAAAAGAGATTACAAGAGTCTAAAGTATGGGATCATGTTACAATATTTTTCATGAAAGGAAATTAGATCGGAGGGGAGGCTACCAAACTATGTGATTTCATGATTGACCCCCCCAATGTTGGCAAGGCCATCTACAACAGTGTTGGATTCTCGATTTACTTGTGTGATGATATAGTTAATATATGTAAGTGAACAGATGCAATCCATCCAATGAGTATTAATTGACCAAGCAAGATAATTTATGCTATTCCAAATTGCATTAATTATGGTGGTTAATTCACTTTCAATATAGGGATTATTCCAACCAAAGAGGTTTGAAAAGTCAATGGCATGGATCAAACCTAGCATCTCAGTTTCTAGGGAGGTTTCATAGCCACATTATCCCCTAAAACATCCAAGAAACTGCTTGAGATGATTCCTGACAACTGTACCACACCCTGCAGGCCCCGATTTTCCCTTGGAGGCACCATCAATATTGATTTTGATCCATTAACGTAGAGGGGCCTGCCAGAACACCTCTAGAGTGTGATGTGATTGACAGAAATTGTTGTTTATCTGTAGCTACTTCAAGATACTAAAGTCATGTATGGTGTTGTGGAAATGAACCTTTTGAAATAAATCACCATCATGTATATCAATAAGGATCCACATCTATCCTGAATTAATATTAAGTGAGAAATTTTGATGGATAATAGCGTTTCGATCATACCAGATCACATGGTGAAGTTCAGAAACTATAGGGAGGAAAAGGTTCTTGATTTGTTGATAGCCTTCCATTTCTGCACAATTATTTAGTTTAGTTCTAACAGAGTAGAAAAACAACCATATTCAATTAAAAGTGTCGGGAATATAGTTCCAAAGACCAGAAGTAGCAGAAAAAGAAAGAAAAAGGTGGTTGAAATCTTCCCTGTGTTGATTGTACATTCTACCATTAGAGAAAAGTTGGATACCAAAGGATTGAAGGTAAATTTCAGTGGGAACTATGTTGTGAGAAAGACACAAGATGAGAATGAATTTTATAGATTTAATCCAAGGTTTGCTAAAATGTTTGAGCCAACTGTAATCAATATCAGAATCATCACAATAATGATTGTAGAAATTTTTAGAGGTGAGTATACCATTGTGAGTTGGTTCCCAGACCAAGAAATCCTCTATGTGAGAAAAAAGTGTAATTTTCAATAACATTATGAATAGTTTCCGGGAGGTTTTAGAGTGATAAAAAACATGATCAAGGGAATGTTAAAAAAAAAACCACTAACTTTTAATGGGTTAAACGATATTTGATTTCACAGTTGGAAATGTAAATAGAAATAATATTTTTATGATCCTTTTCATAGTGTTGAGGAATTTATTTAGGAGCTTGACTAGGAAAATAAGGAAAGATACATACTTGTTAATTATAGTTTCATAATTTAGTAAATTTATACTAATAACTCATATTTTCTCTAAATGATGAGTTTTCAAGAGGAATCGGTCACACCTGAATCACTAGAATCAACTACTAAAGTATCACAAAATCCATAAAAGATTAATTATCTATTCATCCTATATTATAATATTAACAAAAACCAAAAAATTTAGGATAAAATTAGTTAATTACCCCAAAAGAATAAACCATTTTATGAAGAAAAACTACATTTAATCTCTACAATTCAACAGTAATATCCAAAGTTCAACAAAGACCATTAAATGAATAATTTTCCTTAAAATTTATCAAAATAGTCCAAACTAAGATTGAAACCCAAAAATTATAAGGATTTGATAACATAGTCTTCCAAGTTAAATTTTAACATTTATCTCCAAATAATATCAAACACTCTTAATTTCTCATACCAAAAATTAATTAACCTAATCACATTTTCTCTAAGATAGGATAATCACTTCAATAAATAACCAGAATCACTACAAGTCCTTTATATAAACCTATATTCTTCCAAAATTTAATTCAACCACTAATCCTCTATTAAAATCCCATATAATTCTATTAAAATGATCATATAGGGTTCCCAAAATGGTTAACATCTTCCTAAATAAAATTAATCACTCAATCCCCATATCATTTTCCAATACCAAGGATATCCATCTAATAAAATGTAGGTCCCAAAAACTAACTTCATCTTACACTATAAACTAGTTTAACTAAAAAGAAACATTCTTACTAACTAGGGACTTCACATATGCCAGTGGTATGCGATTCACCATTGTCACCCTTCGGTTGTGGGTTCGGTTCCCTCATCCTTACCGAATGCAATGAGTTGTCCCTCTTCCAACAAGTTGTCCTTTTTTATAGAACTATATAATTATTATCACTATTACAACATTCCCAAAATGAGATAAATAACCATAACATATTTTTACCTAGAATTTTATTTATTTACTCCCATTTTTCATCCTAAAAAGTAATAATCCATAATTACCTCAAAGGCGAATGTCTCCAAAAACACCGTTAATTACCTTAAATGTTCATAACATTTATCCTCAAAAGGGATTAAAAGACATTGAAATTATGATCAACCCTAAAATTATAAAATCATATGATATACATATCTCTTAATAAGACATCATAATCCCTAATGTTTTCTAAACCATCTTTTGTTAACAACTTTAAGGCCCTAACATTAAACATTACATAATCTTGAGTTATGTAAATAATTTGACCTTATTTCTCATGGAGGATATTTTTAGGTATATATCATTAGATAATTAGGTCATAATTAATATATGAAAACATAAATATTATAAGTAGACACTTCAAATCACTATCCATTTATTTATAAAACATACACTCTTAAAATGAAAAATGTTTTTGTTCCATAAAAAAACTTTTCCTTGTTCCCATCCTTGACTCTATTCTTCGTTAAGTCATGTTAAAAACATTTAAAAACCTAGGATGAGCATAAAAATCTTAGTATGTGATACACATATAAGGGAAACTATTATTCTCTGGAAAACATGTAACCCATGAATACTTTGTCATAAATTAATACTTTTCACCATTATGAAGTAGTAAATACTCTTTATTTAATATATGCTCATTTCGTACCCTTTTGTAACCAAAATATTACCATAAAGCCATAGAAAGCAACATATACCATATAAAGGTAACATAGGACATAAACATAATTAAATGGAATAACCACATAGTCGAATTCCACGTATATCACTAAATCTAATATCCATATGGTCGTCTTCCATACCCAATGCATTAGAGGTTAAAACGTAACCACTCATCCTTGGTTTATCACTGAACCAGCTGTCTTGGGATTATCACGTAACCACCCATTACTAGTTTATCAAAAATCCACATTTCAAATGTCTATGTACCATTATATAATAATAACACATAAAATATTTCGATTTTCAACATTTCACTCATAAAATATCATTTTTAATCATAATAAATATTTTTAAGATATTGAAATACTCAATCCATTTCCAAAACCATTTAAAACATTTAATACAGAGACATTTGATTCAAAGTGTCCCTTACCACTTTGAAATTTTTTAAATAAATTTATATTTTAAAACATTCATTTCCATATATTAAAATTCATAAAAACCATTTTGAAAACATGGAAATGAAATATAAGGTTTTAGAAGAACAGATCTTTAAAACATTTAAAATTATGTTTTAGTTAAAGAGTCCCTTACCACTAGAGAAACACTTGTATAAAAGTAATTAATGAATAAAATTGAATAAAACATTATATATCCTGATAATATACTAATTCATGATATAATGTTTCAAAAGTTTATTATATACACCTTATAAAATAATAAAAGTGGAAATATTAAAGATTTACCTCAATGAAAATAGATTGAGATGAAATCGCTTACAATGATCGAATAATTAGATTAAGGACAAATCAATGACATAATTATGTGTAAAAAATATAAATACACAAAATATAATTGTATATTTAGTGAAAAAAATCAGAGTTCATTCACATGTATTCTTGGAAAAACAAAACCAATGACATGGATATTTAACTCAACGAATGGATGTTGAGTTAAGATTTCCCTTACCTTGAGTATGACTTGTCTCATACATTCTCTATTTTACTAAATAAAAAATACATTAATTTATAATTTATTGTGAAATTTTTGAATGTTTATTATAACTTTTATATCACTTATTACCATGTTATAAACATTACATAACTATTGAAGTTCATATCTGATGTTTTGTCGAAATTTGGTACTTGAGTCGAAAATGAACTTGTTTTGATGTAAATTGTCTATGTGGTCAAAATTCCTTCATATACAGAATAATATTCATGATTTAAATATGATATATATCTAGTATATATGTATTTATAATAATCAATAATATTTGGAGATAATAAATTAAATACACCATTCATGGAGACGGTTGGTCGTACATACGCATGAACACTACATTCATTTGATTGACATATTAAAGGAATAAAAATTAAATTTTATAAATTTATAATATAATAAAAGTATTATAAAATTTTAATTTATGTCTCAGAGTATTAAAAAAACCATTCTTTATTCGTTCCATGTATAGCGGGAATGAGTCATATCACATTGACGGGGCGGTAGTCCACACTTCCTTAAATGTAACTATTGTATTTACACAACATGGAAAGAATAAAGGTATGTCATAAATAAAAATTTTAGAATAATAGAGATAGTATAAATATTATATATATCATATTTAAAATATTCTCCATTATAATGGACACCATGAGAGGTGATATGGGAAAATCAGACAATCTTGGTTTCGTGAAGCAGTAGTTTTCCCTACACAAAAACAATATCTTAGTTACCCATTAAATGAAGGTGTGTGTAAGTGTAGATCTAAAACATAGTATAAAAACATACTATTATATTTAGGATACTGTTTCTATTATTTAATCATATAATAGAAAGAGTTTAGGGGGTGGATAATGGAAATAAAACTAAAAAACATGAGAGAAAGTGTTACCTCTTAATCATGTAACTTCCTTTGGTTTATACCAAAAGGATTCCTTGGGGGGACTTCATCCCTATGGAATTTCTATAGGATGAGGTTAAGGATTATAATAATATGTTTGGGCATGTATTGGCTGAAGAAAAGGGTTATTTAAGTATGAGTATTAGAGAAGAGAGGGTACCTTTTATATGAGAGGGAAGGGGCACCATTGGAAATTATTAAATTATCAAAATAATATAAATTAATTTATTAATTAAAATGGTTGAAAATGATATATATAGAATATAAGATGCGTATAGGTATAAATATTCTCATTTAATAATTTTAGACATGTATTGATTTTATTTTAAACCTTTTCTTTTCAGTTTACCCTTAATTATTCTGTTTTAATTTTAATTGTGTTAAAAACATTTTAATTATTAAGAGACTACTAATTTTACTTATATGGGGTAAATTTCAAATAATTGGACACGTAATAAAATTTTAGACCTTATAATAGTAACTTTGTGATTTTAAATTTTTTTAGTATTTTTAAATCGTTTAATTTATTATTTTTTTATAAAACTTCAATTATGTCAATTTTTATACTATTCATTTTATTAAATTTAAATAAAATTTAAAAAGAGAGGTAACTCCAAACCAAAGCAATTAATAGTATTATAACATGTCATATTAATGTATAAAAATATTTTTTTGACATAAATTATGTCAAATAATATTTATTTTTATATTTATAATATCATTTATTTGATTATTTCATTAATAAGGCAATCACTATATCAAAATTGTGTCAAAATTAAATTTAATTATTTACAGTCTTATAATTATAAATAAAATTCCATCATTTATTAAATATTTTTGGACTTATAATTACTATTTATATTCTAAGAGAACACTTATATAAACCCATATTAAAATTGTTTTATTATGGAGATTTTTGTTTATAATATATTTTTCTTTACTTTAAATTAAATGATATAAGTGTCATAATCACACGTAAGTGGCTTCCAAAGGAGAAATTTTCATCCAAAGGGTTTTTTTGGTCACCCATATCTCATCCAATATAATTATTAAATGTTTTGGGGTAGTTTTATATTTTTATAATATTATTTGTTTACCTTATTTATTTATTTACCCTATAAGCGAGGTAAATAAAAATAATTACTAATATTACTATAAATAGTGTCCAAAAATAAAAGGTAACTATTTACATAATTTCTAACTTATGATTAAAAATATGGAATCTATTTTTACAACTAAAAAACACATAAGTTTCAGGAATTAATTTAATGTTAATTCTCGTTGTCAAAATGAAAAAATAGATTTTTAAAAGTAAAAACTATCAAAAGATTGACATGTGTTTATTTCAAAATTTAATGTTAAATTACCTAAAATAGTAAAAATTGTAATACATGATAAAATATTATTCCAATTACAATTTAAAAATAAATAAAAGACAATTTTATTATATAAACAAATAGATGAAAAGACATTTTTAATTAAAATGTTGTATTTTTCACTATTCATCAAGATATGAATTTTATCTGAAAATACCAAAATTTCAAGTAAATTAAATTTTTATGTTCTGATTATAAAAAAGAAGTTTATTTTTTAAAATAAACATATACAATTTTCATAAACTATTTTTAAAAATGGTTCTCCATCAAAAGGCGGTAAAAATTACTTTTTTGAAAAATACTTTATTTATTCATACAATTGATTTTTTTCTTATATCTTGTCTAGAAAACATATATAATGAATTTTAAACATATCAGTGAGTTTATATTTAATTAATATGATAAAAAATAGTGATATGATTCTATATAAACAATTATTTTTATTTAAATAGGTTTTCATAAAAACATATCCTTTATATTCAATTAGTTTTTATTTCCATTTATAATAAATTTTGTAAACAATTATTCCTTATATAAACATGTGTATTCAATATTTTCATAATTAAATTAATAATGTTCATTACCTACATTCCAACCTATAGATTATAATAGTAAAATTAAAAAAATAATATTTAGTTTTTCGTTTAGGCTCAATGTTGAGTATCATGTACACTATTAACCATATTGTTTCTTTATTACAACTCAAGATGTTACACCTTGGGGGATTGAGGAAACCTTGTGAGGTATCCTTAAGAGGTAAAACTACCATAAATTCATGGATAATGGATTATTAGTGAATGTAAATGGATAAATTTGTGGGTATTTATAGAAAACGTGGATGATTTTTTTATTAATTTCCAATTAAAATCCTTGAAAACCTAAGTCGTGGAAAATGAAAAACCATGGGATTTAACTGGGTATTTTTCCATGTTTTTAGAAAATTAGGATATATTTTATGTTATTTTAATCAAAAATATTTTATCATCCGTTAATATTATTTCTTCTGGTATGGAAAAATAGAGTTTCCATAAAAATAATGTTTTTAATGTGAAATTTTGAATTGTGGACTTTGGAAAGTAAATTATAGGTATGGAAATTGATTAAAATATAATAAAAAACTTGATATTAATAAAATAAAATATTTTATGTCATATATTTTGGTTAATTAGTTATGAAATGATTGTGACATAATTATAAAATCACTAAACATACTGAAAAACTGAAAGTGTATTTTTATTATTCACAAGAAAAGTATTTTAGAAAATTATCATAAATTCACCCTAACCTAATTTTTGCATGATGATTTAAAAAATTATATTTATTTTATCAGAATAATTGTTTAAATAATATAATTATAACATTTAAATATAATAATACTTATTTATTAAAAATAAAAGCTGATTAAAAATGCAATGTAAAATTTCTGATACATGAAAAAATAAAATTATTTTATCATTTATAATTAAATAGGAGTTTTTTTATCAGACTATTTCATAAAAATAAGTATTATTTAAAATATATTATTTTATTATAAATATGTATATCTTTTTTTAAAAGTAAAATTTCTGTCTAAATAAATAAATTTATTGAATTCCATCTCCATTTTATTAAGAAAAAGTATTCTTAAAAGAGAATTGATAGAATAAAAAAAATTATAAAAAGGAATTACACTTTAAGTAACTAATTACTTGAAATGTAACCCCTTATAGAACACACATACGACCAAAGGGTATGGTATGTAATGATGATAGATTCATGGGATGGCTCAGCTAACATCGCCTGAGTATTAATTTACACTAACTTGAACTTATACCATAAGAGATTTTATTCTATATTAAATTTTTGAAGCTCGGATTGGGATTGGTCAAGAGAAAACCCTAGTAATTATTCATCCCTCCCAATATCTAACAAATGGGCTTCATATGACATGTCCCTTTTCGTTGATTTCATTATTTATCCACTCTATATTTATTATTCTATATTATTTATACTTACAATTCATAATGTAAAAAAATATTATCAATAGTATAGTTCCTAATGATCATATTAACGAACATTCATATTGACCAATGGTCTTATAATGGTCGAATCAAGATGGTCATATTTATCTTTATATTAACTTAATTTTGAAAGAGATTTGGTTTTTTTGTGTATTATAACACGCATTTTTAGGAAACAATTATCATTCAAAAAGTTTGGGTCATTGAAAATATATATTTTTAATTATAATGTATACATCATGATATATTTAATCAAACTGGTTACATACCAGTGATTTCAAACCATGTGCTTGACATATCTTTTATTTAAATTATAGAAAACAACATGTTAATAGAATTCCATGGCTATAACATAATTAATCAGTTTCATTTCCAAAAAAGAGCCTAATATATCAACTATCACTATACACTAGAATAAAAAAAATTCTAATTATTTATTAATTAAATGTCACTCATAATGCTCCCAATGTATCATAGCTCTCCATAATCATATATCAACATTATATTCATCAAAAATCAATCTACATGAATTCTAAAATGAATTAATAATAATTTTAATGAATAAATAATATTTGATACATCCATATATAGGAACATCTAGTGACACATATAAAAATGGGTTTCTTACTGGTGGTTCATGTTCTCATAATCTCTTTCTTTTAATATTACTAGGGGTGTATGCCCTGAGAAAGTGTCTAAATGTCTTATGAGTCTCCAATCTTATTAGAATTTATCATTTGTGTCCCATAAATGATATCACCTAGCTATATTACATTTTTTTTGGAAGAATTTCATTACACTTCAAGATTCTCATCATAGTGGGGAACTACTATGACCTTTATGTGTAACAAGTACCCTAAGGGAATTATAACATATATTTCATGTAGAATAATGATCATAATGTTATAAGTAATTAATTAATATTCATGTCTATGAATATTCTCATAATATAATACTAAAATTGGTTATTTTTTGGAAATATACTCTAATATTTAGTACAATATAATGTGGTGGGATCATGATTTGATAGTGGATACTTTTTATGAAAAACATCACTTCTTATCTAACAACACTGACTCTAGTAACCCAAATCCTATTGTTTCTTAGTACCATTTTATAGAACATATAAGATAAAAATACACATGATCCAACAGTTTAGTGGCCTTTGAATAGAAGAAACATACATGAACATTATAATATAATAGAAAATTTAAATACATTAATACAATACATAAAAAATTATTATTTTCCCTTCGTTATTCTTATATGACATATAATAATCATCATTGTTTCCTTAAAAAATAAGGAAACTATATAAAGGGATAACCTCATATTCTCAGTAATTGGTAGAAAAAATAGAAGCTAACATATAATAAGATTGAAATAAATAATATCTCTATAATATATAAATAAAATAATTTACTTTGAATTATAACATTATTATAATATATAAATGGATTATATAACAATGAAAATATAAAATCAAAAGGATAATAATAAAAAATCTCATACTGAAGGAATTCATACAATCATACATCATAATCATACCATCAATTCCTTTTGACAAGAAATCATATATTAATGTGTAGGTATACACCATATACTCATGATAGTTTTTCCCATGAGACATATCGATACATCGATGTTCTATAAAATTTTGTACCCTCCTATCACATAATAAGAATAATATATTCATCAAATGAAAAAATTAGTTAACAGTACAACACATTATGTCCCCTAAGGAATCTCTTTCATAACATGGCTAGGTAATCAAAAACTATTATGTATATACCTAATGGGTATACATATTACAAAATTTTTCCCAATAATAGGTGAATATCAATCAATAAAATTAGAAAATATAGGATTTTCATAATGAAATTGAATTTATCTTTTTCCAAGGGATGATAATCGAGAATCAATATAGGATATTATCATTATATTAGGATATTAACAGGAATTATTCATTGAATAAAATATTTTCCAGTGGATAGAGACCACAAAATGATAAAAAAAATCATCTAAAATTTATATTTATGTGTCACAAATATTTTATGCACATTGAGGTTAAAATCCTTATAAATAGAAACATCTAGGTCGATATGCTTTGATTCCAAAGGTAAAATTGTACAAAAATTGGGATTGAAATTCTTGGGTTATAATATATGATCCACAAATTACATCACTATAATCCTTACTCAAATAACCCCCCCTCTTAGTAACAATACATCTATAATACAATAAATACAAGGAACTCATTGGGAATTGGATAAAGGATTTTATGCAAATTGAGATATTTTAAAAATATAATTACTTATAAAGGTTTTTTAATTAGAGGAAATGTTAATATATTATTCATATTATAATATGTAATATATAATAATGAGGCATAAAAATTTTATGTTTTAATTTAAAATAATTCAAAAGGATTGAAAAAGGGAAATGAAAATAAGAGATTAGGAAACTTGACCTTTCTATATAAATTCCTATAACATTAGAATGAAATATTTAGTTACTTAATATCTTGCACTATTTAAAGGGAAATACAGTGTAAAATCAAGATCAATGGTTTTGGAGATAAGAAGAATGGCAGGATGGGTGGGTATTTATGGAAAATATGGGATAATGTTTTACTAATTTTGCTATAATGGCTTTAGAAATCTTGGTTGTGGTAAATTTAAAACCAGTTTCTTTACCATGTTAATTATTAATAGAATTTTACATTTATGAAATGGTATTTTACATTTATTCATTTGATTAATAAAATTCATTATTATATATTTTTTTCTATTAAATTCTCATTTTTTCAATAAATAATTTGTTTTAAAACATTAGTTTCTTTTTTAGTATTTGGAAATTCTAGTATAGAATTATAAATTTATTTTAATACTTTGTAAAAAATTATATTAATGAATTAAAATGTTATAGAAAAAGTATTTATTAATATTAATTATTTAATAATTTTTTTTTAAAAAAATTGATCCCATAATACAAACCATATATAAATACCATATTTTAATATTCACCTGAAAAATCTATTGGTTCCAAAAGTTATCAAAAACCCATCATTGGTTACTTTTTATGCGTAATTCAAAACATGAGGACCATTTAATGAAAGTAATATTATATATAAGATACATATATATACGATGTAATTGTTTATGGGTATTTCAAAGTACTATAGTTGGTGCAAAAAATTTTAAAACTCTTTTTAAAATATTTTTTCATTTATTAGAAGAAATATATATGTAATTAAATTCTTATTTATTGATCAATATACATTATTTTTAATTATTTATTATATTATTACCAAACTATGTTAT
This sequence comes from Viscum album, assembly GCA_963277665.1. NCBI lineage: Eukaryota > Viridiplantae > Streptophyta > Magnoliopsida > Santalales > Viscaceae > Viscum > Viscum album. The sequence continues at coordinate 1,176,597,326 of OY728143.1, forward strand.
CTATTTTATTGAACAAATTTTTGTTACATATAATGATAATATTTGTATTATAATGATCATATTATATTTCTAAAGAGGCTGATTCCCAATGTTCTGATTCCAATTGTCATATTTTTCACCCAATAAATTCACTTCATTATTATGTCAAAAATATTTCACCTAGTTCATGTTTTTCCTAAAATTATCATTAATTTTATAATTTTTAACTTTATAATAACAATTCATATTTTTTAATTCTAATATATAAAGAATAAAATCCTTGAGTTTTCATGTGTATGGTGTTTCCAAATATTTTTATATGTTTTGTATCACTAGTTACAACAGTTATACTGAATGTAATTTTTATAGTCTTTTTGTAGTATTATAATTAGATAAAATAAAATTTATTTTATAATGAATACTATAATGATTTTTTATACCTCATAGTGCAATACTGGTAATTATATTCTCCCTCCTATTAAAATTATATCCTTGATATTTGTGGTATATATTAATCTATGAACAAATCTAGGAAAGTGTGCATCATAGCTACCTCAAGATCCAACAATGATTTCTATAACATATGATTCCTCTAAAGTACCTTCAATAGTTTATTTAACCAATATTGCAATGATTTATCTCTAGTATTAATAATTTATATATAATATTTATTATTGGATAAATTAGTTTGCATATTAGTTTCTTAAAAACCATGTACATGCATTGGTCCTAGAATATACTTCCAAAATATCAAGACATAAAAGATTTCATTAACTTTATAGATGTTGGGGGAATATACAAATGATAACACACTACTCAAATTCCCATTAAAATCTTAAAAGGCCTAATATACCTTGCACATAGCTTCCTCTTCTTACCAAACCATGTAACTCTCTCCCATAGAGATACCTTCAAGAAGACATAACTGTATAATTGAAATTCCAAGTCATTATTATAATTATCAGCAAGAATTATCATTTTATTTTATTTTTTCTTGATTTGAATCTAGATGAATAAAATATTATTATTTATTTCCTCAAAAAGTTATATACTAATTAGCCTCATTTCCTAGACTTTATCCTAGTTGGTTTGTCTACAAAACCTTTTTCCCGTAAAAAAGGCTCATTTGGTGACAATTGTATAATCAAATGAAAGTTATTGACTTAAAAATAAATTACCTAGAGGTATATAATGGTTACAAGGTCTTTATAAGTCAAGTGAAAATGATCTAATCATATCTTATAAAGTTTGGAAAATTATTTCAATATATCCACCAATTTGAGGATCTTAGGAAATGAAAAAATATTTCTTATTTTTTATATCATTTTAAAGACTCCTACAAATTTTAATGTGAAATGAGATTAATAATAATATAAAATTGATATAGTCACACTATAAATGATAAAAATAACACTACTATAAAGTCACTAAAGTCACTCAGTATGAATATATTCCATTATTGGTAGCAAATATGGTGACTTAGTAAGGTGAATTAATAATAACCCATATTGAATCATTAATATTAGATATATTATAGCGTTTATTTAAAAATTTCATTGAGATATTATCACAATTGCACATAGGTATTTGTAGAGTTTTAAGGATATATTTTTGAAGTTATCTCTCAGCCTTTACTTATTGTCATACCATGTATCTTGACACATTGTTTTCAATTTTCCACTTTATGTTATCCCACCATAAAATTTATCTTAAATATCAATACATATTGGGGTTATGAGGGTTTCAAGTTAAATTTTAGATATCATATTCAAATTGAAAATATCTTTTTAGCTCAATTACTAATGGTACAGTAGGTTATTTGAAAACCTTAATACACCGTATACATGGTTGAATCCTATCGATCTCCCATATTTCTAGATTTAATATTATATTATAGACCCTTTTCATCTTAAGAAGGCTTATTTTTCTTCCCTATTAATTATGTTTTGGTAAATACATGGAAAATGAATGATGTTTCTCCTTTAATAATAATTTACATGTTCAACTTTACCAAATATATGAACATTGGATCTTTTTCCATCTTCATAATTGGTACAACTCAATGATCCATCATAATAAATTCATAAACCACTTGATTTTTATTCCTAGGGTTATAGTGGGTTGCGGATTCATATTCCTTGAGTAGTTCAAGCCATCTCCTTTGTCTCATATTGAGATATGTTTGTGTGAATGTATACGTAGAACTCTTGTAATTCATATATTTTCATAACTATAACAATAAATATAATTTTTTATATATTTAATTTAAATATTAATTTTTATATCACCAGATCAGGGGTTGAATTAATTTTTATTCAGTGGTATTTAGTTTTCTTGATGTGTAAGAAACAACTTTATCATTTTTACAACGATAAACCTCAGTAATTTTTTTGATGCATCACTATATACCATAAATATTTTATTCCTTCATGGTCAAATTAATGATATTTGATTGATCAATATATTATATAGTTATTTAAAATTATATTCACATTATTTTTAACATTTGAATTTTACATATTCACCTAATAACCTAGATAATGGGTTGGATAAGTTGGAGAATGTTTATAAAAATGCATATATTAAATTTTCAATCCACGGAAATTGTGTATCTTAGTTATATTCATTTGTGAGGGCCAATAATTAAAAAAGATTTACTTTGAGGGGGGTAATAGATATAACATCATTGAAATTTGGATAATAAAATAAAAGTTTTAACCAAAATTTACACTCACTAAATTTCACATATCAGTCATTTTCTGTAAGGGTTTCAGAATATATAATAATTGGTTCTCGTGTTATTATTTGATTCTAGAGTAAATCATGATATCATCAAAAAATTAAACAAAAATATTAAAAATAAAATCCTTGAATATTATATTAATTAGATTCATAAGCATAGATGGTGAATTTTTTAATCTAATAGGAATTACTATAAACTCATAATTCCCACATTTCATGTGAAAATTTTTCGTTGGTGTATTATTATTATTAACTTTTAACTAATGATAACCAAAAAGAATATTAGTATTTAATAAGAATTAATCCCCTTATAAGTGATCAATATAGTCACTAATGTGGGGTAAAGATTAATTTTTCTTAATTATAATCAAATTGATTAGTAATAATCAATGAACAGCCTCATTGACACATCCTTCAATTTCATAGATAAGATATATTCTATCTATAGTGAGGAACTAGAGAATATAAATTACTTATCATAATAATGTAATATTTTTTCATTATTTAACTAATTCCACTAAATAAATTATATAACGAGGATTAGAAATAGATTTTTTATTAGGTATAAAGTCAATACATAATTAAAATTCATGATTTTTTGGATATCTTTGTAATTACTCTTGAAATACATAAATTTAATATTACATGACAGATAAATACTCTATTTTTAGAATATACATCTTATATATTTATTGTAGTTGTTCTTTTTAATCTCAAACAATTTCATTGTGATGATCGACAAAAGGTGGTTTAATATAAAATTTAAGAAATAAAGACTCTACTCAAAAAACAAGGAATTATATTCCATCCTCTCAAATTATAATCTCATTATCTCATAAATACAAAATTACATTTCAATTTGGGATCCAATCCATCTCAAGAATTATATCAATCTCAATTATTGTTATACTAACTAGGTTTTAAACCTGAAAAACTCTATTCATTTAAATTGAGAAAACTCAATATATTTTTAATGGAATAATATTTCAAAAATTACTTAATATTCCATCATTAATGTATCATGGTATGATTTAATGTTCTTACTAAATATGAAATATTTCAAAGAGTTTGTAGATATATAATTTAAAAATATCTTTGACAAATTTCTATTTTTAATCAAATTATTTATTATAACATACTTTAGAACTTCTACATATACAAGAGTAATTAAGTAAGCCTAACATTTATCCCTAGTATATATTTAAGTAAATTCCCTTGACACATGGGGAATTGATTAAAATATAGTCCCACCTACAGGAAATTAATTAATTGGATATTATTGGATTATCTCTTTCCCTTTCACTCATGATCTTGATATCCTTTATCTTTATAACAGAATAAAACTTATATTAAATTTAATAAATATATAGGATATTTTTTCCCAATTGCAATATATGAGAAATTATACACTTATCTTATTTATCTTTTCCAAACAAAAAATTAAATTTCAGTCAACCATACCCTTATTCTCTTGATTTAATTTTGAAAATGTAAACTTAGAGACCTATTTCTCAGTCATGATATCACATGTCACTATCTTCTTGTATGAAAAAAATGTTTGAGTGTCTAATTCCATTATAAGACTTGGTTTTAATCTATCAAAGAAGAAATAAAATTTTATTTTCCAAAATATAATACCCAACATTTCTTCGTATCCTTTTAATTTTAGCCTCATATTCAATATTTTATTCAACTTAATTTCGTCTAATATTAAAAAATTTCTTTTCAATTTTAGCAATTTTCTCTTTAGAAATATACTTTTCAAGTAATATCTCCTAAAAATTATTTCATTCCTTGCATTATATATCTTCATGTTTTCTATTGTTTTGAATCAATGGCCACAATTGATTATTATCTCCCCTTACATAATAAACAACCATATTAACATTATTATTTTCATTACATTATAAAATTAGAAATATCAATAATATAAAATTTATCCATTGATCAACGAGTATTATATTTTTTGTTCCATTGAAAGATAGAGTTTTCTTCTTCATGAAATGGTTCAAAAATGGTAAAACTTTTTATGGTAAATATATTATTCCATATGAGAAATGTTATTTCTTATAACTTTAAATAACTTACCTAGTATTGATATATTCTAGGCAGATCCAATGTAAGCTTCATTGGTTTTTTTGAGAGTGAAATCTCGACACTGATTATCAGTGACCATTTTTTTTATTTATTCTTATTACTCGTCAAAGTTAAATAATAATCCATGCTTAATTATCTACTGAATAACACCATCAATTTTTAATAGTTATGTTTTATTCATTAATATTACATATCATTTTTCTATCCACTCCATAAAAATTATAAAATATCATAAGTGTTTGTTATGAGGTTCGGTTCTTTATATAAAGACCAGAAAATTCCAGACAATCTTTTTTTAATTAAATGAGAATTTTAAAACTCCAAGAAAATTGACGGTGCATTATTTCGAGGCCCGAAGTGCCCAGAATGAATTTTTGAACTTTTATTTGGTCACGTTCAGTAAACATGTGAGCATGTTTTTATAATGTTTGAAACGGTGATAATAATTGAAATCTGAGGACACTATTGAACTCACAACGCTGATATTCACTTAAGGAAACCTTCACCTAAACCGCAGTAGGTCGAGGGAGAAATATAGAATATGTGTTTTTCGTGAAAGAATGAAATAAAGAAAAATGCTAACATTTTTATTTTATTTTTTGAAACCCCTCAACACGGGTAATGGTGGTGGGGACCACCCAAGCCTTAACCTCCCATGTTGATGTTTAGAGGTGGGGACCACCTTAACTAACCCCATTTTGAATTTAGGGTCGGGGACCACCCAACCCCTCTTAATGGGGGAGAAACCTCTCAAATCCCCATTAATACTTTTCTCCCATTAATTGGTGACAATTAATTATTCCAACGTGGTACAATTAATTGGGCCAACCTTTTAATTTTATGAACTCAAATTAACAAGGGGGATATCCTCACATTTTGGTGGAATTGGGAGAGGAGAACCTTTTGGAGGATTATTCAATCCACCGAAGAACACATTCTCCAATGAAGAACGTGCTCCCCAATGAATAATGATCACGCCGATGAAGAACATATTCAATGAAAACGAACCAGTGATCAAGGAAACACCGATGTCACCGACGTCTGTCTATCCCCAACAACTTCGTCTCTTTCCTCACGACCTTCTTCGACGAATCTCTGAGGTAGGGGTTTAGTTGTGTATGATTATATACTCCCAAGTTCATCCATTTTAAAACTAAAAACGCGGATGAAGTCTCTAACTAGTTGATCCATGGATGATTTCATTTGCATGTCTGTGAATAATCATTACAGGAGGATGTAGGGTTTGATGTTCTTCATTCAATATTTTGTTGAGCCGCTTGCTACCGCTCTAACATGGAGGGTGAGGGCCAAAAAAACATGGCCCCACCCCTCCATTGTTCTTCTTGAATGGTTTTTTCTTCACGATGGAAGAAGGCGACTTTGTGCCACGGCGATGAACGGATGCGGCGGTCGGCCTACCACTAGCCGCGACAAAGGCGACGGCCCCGCGGCTCCTCGCCACCCCACGACCTCCACGACGCTCAGTGGTCTCGCCACCCTGCGGCCCTCCACGCTGCCCCGCGGCCTCACCACCTCCCGGCCCTCCGCACTGCTCATGGCCAGGCTTCCACACGACCCCTGCATCCTCGCCACCTCCTAGACTTGCCGTCCTGTGGCCTTCTGCGGCCTCGCAGCCTCACCATCCTGTGGCCTCACGGCCCTCCACGCTGCCCTGCTGCCTCGCCGCCTCACAACACCCATGACCATCCATAGTCCCCACGGCCTTGGCGTCTCGTGGCCCTCAACGGTCCCGTGGCCTCACCGTCCCATGGCCCTCCACGACCCCATGGCCTTACCACCCAGCGGCCCTCCGCGGCCCCCACGACATTGCCACCTCGTGGCCCTCGTAGCCCCAGCGGCACCCACAGCCTTCGCTGCCCCCACGATGTCCATAATGCCTCGCGCCTCCCAGGATGGGCTGCCCAAAACGAGGCCAGGCCTCAAGCACAGGCTGAGCCGGACCCAGCAGGTCAGGTCAACCCAAACCGGGTCGGGGTGGCCCAGGCTGGGTCGGGTTGGGTCGGTCCGACCGGACCTGGACCGGCAGTGAGCTTTTCTCTCTATCAATTATAACATTCGTAACAGGCATCTGTTTGACTAACCGTCAACAACACTGGAAACCATGGAGTGAAACGGTCCCTTTGGAATACTCCACTTGAGATTTGGATAAAGTTGGGATATGGTCGGGTTGGATCGAGCATGAATCTAACCGAGCCCTCGAGACTAAAAAGATAATAACTTATAGACAGGGAGTATGATTGACGCATCGTCAGTTGTGTTGAGACCCCTATGATGTGTCTTTACTTTGAGATACTTCTTTGTGAGACTTTGTGGTAGTTGGAGTATTGACCAGTGGATTGAAGAGCGGACCCTCCCGGAGATGAGAAAGCTTAGTGTGGGAACTTGGTATCTGAATAACAGTTTTGTGTGGGTTAGTACCGAGAGATCCTGTGTGGGTTAGCACAAAGCGATCCTCTCTAGGTCAGCACCTAGTGATCTTGCATAAGTCAGCACCGGGTGATCCTATGTGGGTCAGCACCAAGCGATCTTGTGTGGGTCCGCACTGAGCAATCCTGTGTGGGTCACCACCAAGCATTCCTATGTGGGTCAGCACCTAGAGATCCTATGTGGGTCTGATGATGATTAGGGATCCTTCGTGGGACTTCCTCATAACAGAGTAAGATGATTTAGTAGTTACACATAATCACCTCTACTATTGTACCTAATAAATACCTAGTGTGAGCTGAGTCAGTAGCTTTGTGGTATTCTTCTGTGTGGCATACCTGTGTGGTACTTACCTTTGTGGTGTTTCTTTTCTTGAGGCACAGTAGTGCTTTGAGATTTTGAGTTGGACTCTGTTTTTCCTCATGATTGAGATTAGTATACTTGATAACTTAGGTATATGTAGGGGCATATATCTAAGGTGGGTTTTCAGTTGATTTGATGTTTTTTGTTTTATCTTTTGTGGATTTTTTGAGACCTTGAGAGTCTCACGGTCCCTACTGAGTATCGTTATACTCACCCCTGCACGTTATATGCCCTCACCTCATTGTGTTTGGTGTAGACGATGGAAAAAGATGACTGAGGATGAGAATACCAGGACTGAAGGTAGCTCGGAGGATAACCTTAGACGAGGTGTACCATAGAAACAATCGTTAGAGAGGTATACCTACCCTTCAGGTAGGCTCCTTGGCGGGTGATCACAGGAGCTGTTCCAGTTTACTTGTAATTTCAGTTTCTTGTAATTTCCAGTTCGGCTTGTATTCTGACCCCTTTTGCTTACTGTACTCACTCTTTTTACTATTCAGTTTACTTGAGCTTGTATCTTGTTGTGTGCTTGGATGAATGTGTTTACAGGTTATAAAGGCAATGACTTCCCAGTTTTAGGGAATACGCCTTCGGTGCTAGTCACAAGCCCCTAGCCTATGGAATTCAGGCTTGGGGTAGTCATGACATGGGCCTCGGGGGACGGGTCATGACAAACTGGTATTATAGGAGTCAGTTCTACCATAGAACATAGGAATATGATCTTTATTTTTAACATAAATAGTGTTAAGTGTAGTGATTGTGTGGTTATCAGTTTAGGGAATCTAGTGTTGGGGCGACGTCTAACATATCCATATACCCGGACCTTTACTTCTGATATCTGGCTCAGTGCATGAAAACACTGATTACATGTGTGTTTTCAAGAGTTTTCTTTGGGATATATAGATTCATCTCACCAGCTATAACTTATTGACCATGGGACACCTATTTTTATTTTCAGGATGCCTCCACATAGACAGCCAGCTAGCGTTCCAAATATAGTATGCACTGATAGCCCACCGAGTGATGAGGCCTCGGTGTAGGGCCCTCTTCCAGCGGAGGCACCAGCGGTACCATTAACCATTGGTCCACCGATTCCACCATACCCAGCAGCAGAGGGTGCACGCTGCATGAGCATGTTGCACGAGTTCCAGCACTAGAGGCCACCCAGGTTCAGGGGAGAGACGGACCAAAAGGTAGCTGAGTATCTGTTGGAGACTGTGGTGAGAGTCTTCTGACTACTAGGGATACCAGCCAATCTCTTGGTGATCCTTGCTTCCAGCCTTCTACTCGAAGCTGTAGGAAAATGGTGGAGCTTGATGCTCCAAGTTCACGATGAGGTGACGCTTCTCTGGGCAGACTTCGAGAGCCTATTTTGGGCATATTTTTTCCCAGCGACTCTTCGCATAGTGCGTATATAGGAGTGTAAAGACCCGTACATTTCAAGGAAATTTTTTTTCTTAATTTTCTTTGGGATTTTATCAGTATGCATTTTCTAATGGCACCTGATTCTGAGGCCCGGTGTGACCAGAATTATGTTCCGATGTTTAGCTCTGGTACGTTTAGTGAACGAACGAGCGGGTTTTCCTAACTTTTGAACCGGTGCTCAGAATCGAAATCTGAGGACATCGATGAAACCGCTGCGCTGATAATTTTTTAATAACACCTTTTCCAGAGTTGTGTTTTCTCGGGTGAGGTTATTAATTAAATGGGTTAACTAAAAAATAAAATAAAATATTATGCTACAAATTTTATTTGTATTCTAAGTAGTGGTAACCTAGGCATGGTGGTTGGAGTGGGACCCACTAATATCCTAACTCCACTAGGTAGGATATTAGTGAGGTGGGTCCCACACGATCCCGACCCCCTTTATTTCCTTTTAAACTCCCACATGCATTTAATTTCGTAACTCACCCGCAACCCCTTTTTAATGGAAAGTCAACCCTCAAATTAATTTGAATTTTTAACGCTCTTCAATTAAGACAATTAATTGAATGAGATATTTTGAATTTCAAATTAATGGCTTGCGTGTGTTAATAAATTATGACAATGACTTATTTTATTGGGTTTTTGTTTCATTGTGTGGAAGGAAGAGGACTCTTGCGCTCTTGAGGAACAATTTATCCTCGTCGAAGAACGTGAAGAACGCCGAGTTTCGACGAAGAACTCCACCACCGCAGAGGGATCGCCGTGCCATCTCCTCTCTTCTCTGCAGCCAGTGAGAGACACCTTCTTTGGAGAATAACGATGTGCCATATCTTTCTTCTGGCGAACGCCAATGACGCTTATGGAGCATCGATCCACGACACCGTCTTCCACAACGTCATCTTCTACGATGTCCTTTTCCCGCGACAAATCTCGTTCGAAGACTTCATTGAGGTAGGGGTTTATAATTTTGTTCGTGATTGTTCTTGCCGTTCTTCATCTTTTATTTTGGGCTGCCTGTTATCATTTTAACAGGAGGAGGTCGGACCGCACGAACACATCCGACCCTCCTTCCCCTTTGATGTTGTTCGTTGCAGCTCGAAAGAAGGCAGCGCGGTGCAAGGGCACAGCGCGGAAACATAGAGGAATGCGGAAAAGAAGCGTGGCGCCGTTGAGACCGAAAGAATCTGTGGCTGGAGTCGGGCTGCGGCAAAGGGGCGCGGCGCGGTCGCGCAGCTCTGGAGAACCATGAAGAGACCGTGGCTGGAGCGTGGTCGCCGCAGAGGGGCGCAGCGCCGTCTTGCCGTGCCGGTCGAACCAAGGTCGCGGCCGAGCAAGAGAGGGCGGTCAGAGCCGCCGGCCACCGGTGCACAGGGGGCGGGACCGGCTGGTCCCGCACAACACCCAGGCCGGCCGTTACGGCCAGCCAAATCCAAAAACCGGGGGTCATAACCCTCAGTTGGCAAAAGGAGTGGCCCCCACGTTGGGGCCTTGGTTTCTCAATCAGGGGGGCAGCGCCACCCCCCCCCATCCGCGACGGCTTGGCCAGCGCCGAGCCGGCCATGCAGGCTGCGCTCACCCCAGGCCAACCGGCAGCCTAGGCCGGACTGGCCGCACCGTGCCGGGCCACCCATGCCTGGCCGGGCCGCGCCCACTATGCCGGGCCACCCAGGCCGGGCCGGGCCGCGCCGGCAGGGCTGGCCCGCGCCGGTTGGTCCATGAAATTCCCACCAGGCCGGGCCGAGCCCTAATGGGCCAGACCCGGACTAGGTGCGAGTCGACCCGGTTCGGGCCTACCCGGGGGGGTCTTGGGTCGGGTCGGTCCGGGCCCAAAACCCCCCTATTTTAAGACAATTCCGTTCAAATGATCGTATCTTGGGCTACGGACCTCCGATCGATGCATCGTCAGTTGAGATACAATCCTTGGATCGAGACGGTCATTTCGGTATATTACACTCATGGTTTTGGAGAACTTTGTGTATGGCTGGGTTGGATCGAGCACGAAACCAACCGGGCCCTCGGAGCCGAAACGCTTATAACTTGAGCTCCGGACGTCCGATTGATGTGCCGTCGACTTCGTTGGATTCCTCTTAGTGAGACGGACCTTTTGGATTACTATTATCGAGGTTTGGATGCAGTTGGAGTGTGTTCGGGTTGGTTTTTACTTAAAAACCAACCGGGGCCCTCGAACGAAAAAGCCAATAACTCTCAGACCGGGCGTCCGATTGACGCGCCGTCTGTCTCATTGAGTTCCTCTTATCTAGACGGAACCTTGGGATACATCAACTCCGGACTACGTGTCAGTTGATGTATTGAACTCATTCCTCATAGAGCGGACCCTCCCGGAATCGAGCATGCTGTGTGCGGGAACCCTAGAGCTGGATGCGACTACGACGACGACGACGACGACGACTGCACTGAAATCCTCTGTGGGTTCGGCAGTGAAGAAGACTGCACTGAAATCATCCATGGGTTTGGCAGCGATGAATACTGCATTGAAATCCTCCACGGGGTCGGCAGTGACAAAGACTGTACTGAAATCCTCTGTGGGTTCGGTAGTGATGAAGACCGTACTGAAATCCTCCGTGGGTTCGGCAGTGATGAAGACCGTACTGAAATCCTCTGTGGGTTTGACGGCGATGACTACTGTTCTTGTATCCTACGTGGTTCTGGCAGTATTGACTATGTTCTTGTATCCTACATGGGTCTGGCAGAGTGGCTGGTTTGTATCATATGTGGGTATGACAGCTTAACTAGTTTTGTATCCTACGTGGGTCCCAGCTTAGATGAATCAGTGGATACATCTAATAATATCTATCACCTTACAAAGAAGTATACCTGTGTGAGCTGAGTCTTGAATTTCAATCAATATCTTCGATATGATTGACTTGATTTCCTATGTGGATTGGGTTGTGTTATCCTGTGTGGATTGGGTTGTACTATCCTATGTGGACATGATCGAACTTGGGCTCAGAAGTTGGAGCCGAACATGAATTGATGACTTAGGTATATGTATGTGCATATACCTAAGTAGTGTTGGTTTTTATTTCGTGATTGTATCTTTCCTTTGTGGATTATCCTTTGTGGATTCTGGGAGACCTTCGGGGGTCACATTTTCCCTAATGAGTAGCGTATACTCACCCCTACACGGGCTATGCTCGTACTACGTTGTGTTGGATGCAGACGACGGACAATGCTGATCGCGGTTGAGGCTTGTGGAGAAAGTCGGTACCTGGAGGTGGACCACTGGACGGGACGTACACGGAGCGGACGGATGAACCCGAGTAGCTGAGGAGGCTATCTGTACCCACCCTTCAGGTGGGACTTCCAGTGGACGGGTCGACGTTGCTGCTTTACTTTCAGTTGCTGTACTTATTTCTAGATGCACCTTACTTTCAGTTTGGCTTTGTATTCTAGCCCATTTACTTTCCACACTTACTGTTGTACCCAGTTTTACTTAGTGTTTACTTCTGCTTGCTTACTCTGTGGTGTTTCTTTACTTTAAAAAGGAAATGAATTCCCTTTTTTGTCAGGATTTAAGCCTTGGTTCTAGTCTCCAGCCCCTGGCCCATAGGAGGCGGGCTTGGGGTAGTCACGGCATGGGTCCCGAGGACGGGTCGTGAAAAATTGGTATAAGAGGAGTTCGGTTCTACTGCAGAACTCCGAACTCTGATCTTTCTTCTATGTGAATCAATAGTGTTAATGGTATTGAGTGTGGTTATCAGTCCAGGGAGTCCAGTGTTGGTGCGGAGGCCGACGTATCCGTACACCAGGACCCTGACTTCTGATTTCCGACTCCATGCACGAAAACATTGATTGCATGTGTGTTTGAAAAAATTTCTTTGTAATTACTTTGTGTCAGCTCACCAGGTATACTGTTTTGACCGTGGCACACCTGTTTCTCTTCAGGATGGACCTACAATGGTATCCAGCTAGGGTTCCAAGATTTTTGCGAGACGACAGCCCACCAAGCGACGAGGCCTCGGTGCATGGCCCTTTTTTAGCGGAGGCACCGACGGTACCTCTACCCGCCGAGCCACCGATGCTACCAGCCCCAGCCGCTGAGAGTGCACGTCGCCTTAGTGCACTGCACGAGTTTCAGCATCAGATACCACCCAGGTTTTGTGGGGAGATGGACCCTTAGGCAGCTGAGGATCGGCTGGAGGTTGTGGTTCGAGTTTTCAGGTTAGTGGGGACACCAACTGACCTCATGGTTATCCTTGCAGCGAGCCTCCTGCACGTGGCAGTAGGCAGATGGTGGAGCTTGATGCTCCAGGTGCAAGACAAGGCATCGCTCCTCTAGACGGACTTTGAGAGCCTCTTCCGCTCGGAGATCGTCCCAGCCACCCTCCCTGCGGTGTGCATCCAGGAGCTACTACAGCTGCGGCAGGGCAGTATGACGGTCACCCAGTACTCGGTGAGATTTACCGACCTCTCGCACTATTTGACGGACATGGTACGAGACCCATTCTTCCGGTCCGAGACCTTTGAGTAGGTACTGAGTCATGGGATCAGGGCATCGATGATCTCCCTCAGCATCCTAACATAGGCAAGAGTATTGGACCGATCTCTTCTCATAGAGAGCTTTCTTTCTGAGCCTACACCAGTAGCAAGACCTACCGTAGGGCGGCACGTAGCAGATTCGTCTGTAGCTGGTAGTCGACGAATATCACAGGGGTCCAGGCGGACTGAACTATCAGGCGGACGACCTCAGGACACTGGCTTATAGGTGCGGGGCACACGGCGTAGAGCCAGCCTTCTGAGGAGGAGACAGTGCTACGCATGCGGCAGGCAGGGCCACATAGCTCGTGACTACCCGGCCCTCCGTGTAGAGGAGCAGTAGATGGTTGAGGGGCCACCCAGGCAGAGGAAGAGGGTTGACTGTGGCGATCCGAAGAGAGTAGGCGGACGAGGCAGGGGAGCTGGCCGAGCAGCAGGTGGTGGGCGATGCTTTGAGGCTTTACCACCACCACCACCACTAGGAGGTCCACCCCAACCATAGGGATCTAGCGGGTAGAGGAAGGATCAGCTTCAGGCAGGGGAGGCCTATGACCACGGTGCACTAGAGATGATTCGAGGTACTATCTGTGTCTACTCCACACTTGCTGCAGTTCTTATAGACACAGGGGTGAGTCATTCTTTTATTTCCGCTGCCCTTTTTCGGAGCTCAGAGATTCCGACGGAGCCGTTGGCTTGATCCTTACGGCTAAAGACTCCTACAAGATCAGACTCGACGATTACGCACTAGTTCCGGTAGTGTGAGCTAACTCTAAGAGGCGAGAGCTTCGGCTGTGATCTTCTTGTAGTGGCGTCGAGGCCTTACGACATCATCTTGGGCATGGATTGGTTATCCACAGTCCATTCTCAGATCGACTGTATTACGCGCAAGGTGTGGTGTGTTCACACCGATGGGAGAAGGTTCACCTTCACTGGCGAGAAGGGAGCCTTTGCAGCACAGGATGGACTCACGCAGAGGAGAGGACATCCCATCACTCATCAGTTGGCTATCCTCATCCTAGGAACAGTTGACGTGCAGAGTCTGAGTTTTCCTGTAGTGTTGGATCAGTATGCAGATATTTTTCCGGACGACATTCCAGGACTACCTCCTCGCAGAGAGGTAGACTTTCATATTGACTTGTACCCTGGGGCATCCCCGATATCCACTCCAACATATCGGATGGCTCCCGCTGAGCTTCAAGAGCTACGGGTACAGTTGGAGGACTTGCAGGGAGAGGGATTCATCTGACCCAGTGTTTTACCCTGGGCTTCCCCGATATTGTTCACCAAGAAGGAGGACAAGAGCTTGCGACTGTGTGTCGACTATCGTCGCCTGAACCAGGTGACCGTGAGGAACAAGTATCCGCTACCGAGGATTGACGACCTCTTCGATCAGCTCAAGGGAGCACGGTGGTTCTCAAAGATAAACCTTAGATCAGGCTATCATCAGCTCAGAGTTCGAGACGAAGACGTCCAGAAGACTACCTTCAGATGTCGTTATGGAAACTATGAGTTCTTGGTTATGCCATTCGGCATAATCAATACTCCAGCGGTGTTCATGAGTCTCATGAACAGGATCTTTTAGCCATACCTCGATTGATTTGTCATAGTCTTAATCGACAACATATTGATACACTCGACCACTGAGTAGGAGCACGCCTACCACTTGCGGGTTGTACTGGACACCCTCCGAGAGCACCAGCTTTATGGCAAGATCCCGAAGTGTCTGTTCTGGATACGTGAGGTCCACTTCTTGGGGCACATCATCTCTGAGGCGGGAGTTGCGGTGGATCCTACGAAGATCGAGGCAGTACTAGCTTGAGATCCACCCAAGAGCGTAACGGAGGTGCAGAGTTTCTTGGGGCTAGCTGGGTACTACTGGAGGTTTGTGCCAGACTTCTCCAGAGTTGCGGAACCACTATCAGCTTTTACGAAGAAGGGGAAACCGTTCGTGTGGTCAGAAAGATGTCAGCATATCTTCAAGGAGCTGAGACAGAGATTGACCAACACACCTATCTTGAGGCTACCGGAGGAGGGAGTAGGGTACATAGTCTACTACGATGCGGTAGGGACTGGAGTCAGATGTGTCCTGATGCAGGAGTGAGCAGTGATCACCTATAGATCACGTTAGTTGAGGCAGCAGGAGTAGAACTACGCTACCCATGACCTGGAGTTAGTAGCAGTGGTCTTCGCTCTGAAGATGTGGCGACACTATCTGATGGGTGAGCGCTTTACAGTCTACTCTGACCACCAGAGTCTCAAGTACATCTTCTCACAGAAGGATCTAAATCTGAGACAACGACAATGAATCTATTTCCTCTGAAACTATGACTTTGAGATAGTCTATACTCCTAGAATGGGGAACGTAGTAGCCGATGCTCTCAGTAGGAGGATGGGCATTTGGCTACTCGAGGAGGTGATGGAGCAGCTAGCCACTTTGCAGATATCCTTCATGGATAGAGATGGAGTTTCCTTTCTTCAGTCACTCACAGTCACTCCTCCAATACTGCAGTGTGTCAGAGAGGCACAGCTTGGGGACGCTGACTGTGAGACGTGGCGTGCACAGATATCCTCAGGACAGGCAGCTGATGGATTCTCTATAGGAGGAGAGCACGACGTCCTTTTCAGAGGATGTACCATGGTACCAGTTGCTTTATAGGAGGAGGTTTTGAGGGAGTTTCACACTTCCCCTTTATTGGTACATCCAGTAGTGACGAAGATGTACCAGGATCTTAGACGATAGCACTGGTGGCTGGGTATGAAGAAGGATGTAGCTGAGTTTGTTTCTCGATGCCTCACCTATCAGTAGGTGAAGGCGGAGCACCAGGCACCAGCAGGCTTGGTGCAGCCCTTGAAGGTCCCGGAGTGGAAGTAGGATAGGATATCTATGGATTTCGTGACTAGACATCCACATAATTCTAGAGGTCATGACTCCATTTGGTTGATTGTCGACCGACATACTAAGTCGGCCCACTTCTTACCCATCAGAGAGAAGGGATCAGTGGAGAACCTCGAGTGCCACTACATTCAGGAGAACGTACTGCTTCATGGTGTGCCATCATCTATCGTCTCCGATCGAGATGATCGCTTCACTTCCAGGCTTTGGAAGGGGTTGTAGGAGGCATTCAAGACGCAGCTACAGGTGAGCACCGCCTTTCACCCACAGATGGATGGTCAGATGGAGAGGACCATTCAGACACTCGAGGACATGCTCCGTGCATGTGTCCTTGACTTTGGTTGCAGCTGGGAGGACCACCTACCCTTGGTGGAGTTCGCATGCAACAATAACTACCACTCCACCATCAGGATGGTACCATATGAGGCATTGTACGGCCGACCTTGCAGATCACCTCTATGCCGGATGGACCCTAGGGAGTCAGCACTTGTGGGACTAGAGATGGTCCAGGCTACGACAGAGAAGGTCCAGGTCATCCAAGAGCGGATGAGGACAGCTCAGAGCCTGTATAATTCTTATGTTGACAGGAGGTGGAGACCACTAGAGTTCGAGGATGGCAACCACGTTTTCTTGCGGGTCTCACCTCGATGTAGATTACGGAGATTTGGTCGGGGCGGAAAGTTATCTCCGTGCTTCATCGAACCATTCCAGGTCCTCAGCAGGATAGGCGAGGAGGATTACCGCCTAGCTCTACCACCTAAGTTGCACTGGGTGCACGATGTCTTCCACGTATCTCAGCTGAGGAGATACATGCACGATCCGACGCACATCATCGACCATGGGGAGTTGGACATTGATGATGGGGAGACTTTTGCGGAGGTCCCGGTGGAGATCGAGGATCCACTGGAGCGGGTCTCATGTGGATGTTCGATACCTCTAGTGTGCATCAGATGGCAGCACAGGAACCTCTATGAGAGCACTTGGGAGCGGGAGGCTCAGATGCGTGCTCAGTACCCTCATTTGTTCCCCTAAATTGTGTTTTATCTTTATGGGAACATAAATACCTGAGGTGAGAGTAATGTAAAGACTCTTAAATTTTAGGGGAAATTTTTTCTTAATTTTCATTGAGATTTTACGAGTACGCAGTTTCTGACGGCACCTGATTCCGAGGCCCGGTGTGCCTGGAATCATGTTCTGAAGTTTAGCTCAGGTATGTTCAATGAACGAACGAGCGGGTTTTCCTAACTTTTGAATCAGTGCTCGGAATCAAAATCCGAGGACACCAATGAAACCGCAGTGCCTGTAATTTCTTATGAACACCTTTTCTAGAGTTGCGTTTTCTCGGGTGAGGTTATTAATTAAATGGGTTAACTAAAGAATAAAATAAAATATTGTGCTACAAAATTTATTTCTATTCTAAGTAGTGATAACCTAGGCATGGTGGTTAGAGTGGGACCCACTAATATCCTAACTCCACTAGGAAGGATATTAGTGAGGTGGGGCCCATACAAGCCCCACCCCCTTTATTTCCTTTTAACCTCCCACGTGCATTTAATTTTTTAACTCACCGCAACCCCGTTTTAATGGAAAGTCAACCCTCCAATTAATTTGAATTTTTAATGCTCTTCAATTAAGACAATTAATTGAATGAGATCTTTTTAATTTCAAATTAATGGCTTGCATGTGTTAATAAAATAATACAATGACTTATTTTATTGGGATGTTGTTTCATTGTGCGGAAAGGAGAGGACTCTTGCACTTTTGAGGAATATATTCATCCTCGTCGAAGAACGCGAAGAACGCCGAGTCTTCGTCAACGAACTCCATCACCGCAGGAGAATCGTCGTTCCATCTCCTCTCTTCTCCACAGCTGGCGATAGACACCTTATTCGGAGAATGACGACGCACCACATCTTTCTTCGGGAAAACGCCGACGATGCTTACGGAGCATCGATCCGCGATGCCGTCTTCCGCAACGTCGTCTTCGATGATGTACTTTTCCCGCGACGAACCTCGTTCGAAGACTTCATCGAGGTAGGTGTTTGGAATTATGTTCATGATTATTCTTTCCATTTTTCGTCTTTTATTTTGGGCCACCTGTTATCATTTTAATGGGAGGAGGTCGGACCACACAAACACGACGGACCCTCCTTCCCCCTTTATGTTTTTTGTTGTGGCTCGAAAGAGGGCTGTGCGGTGGAACGACACTGCGCGGAAACATAGAGGAATGCGGTGAAGAAGCGCGGAACCGTCACGCCATGCCGTTGAGACCGAAAGAATCCGCAGCCGGAGTCGGGCCACGGCAAAGGGGAGCGGTGCCGTCGCACCATGCCAGAGCACCACGAAGAGACTGCGGCCAGAGCGGGGCCACAGCGGAGGGGCGCGGCGCCGTCGCGCCGCACCGGTCGGCCAAGCGCACGGCGGTGCAGGAGAGGGCGGCCAGAGCCGTCATCCGCCGGTGCATAGGGGGCGGGACCGGCTGGTCCCACGCAACACCCTGGTCGTCCGTTACGGCTGGCCAGATCCAAAAACCCGGGGTCGTAACCCCTGGCTGACAAAAGGAGGGTCCCCCACGTGGGGGCCGTGGTTTCTCAATCAGGGGGGCAACCCCCCCTTCCATGATGGCTAATCCAGTGCCGAGCTAGCCATGCGGGCCGTGCCCGTGCCATGCCAACCGGCCACCCAGGCCGGACTAGCCGCACCGGGCCGAGCCTTCCAGGTCGGGCTGGGCCGCGCCGGTGGGGCCGGGCCGCGCCGACTAGGCCAGGCTGCACCCTTAGAGGCCAGAACCAGACCTGGTTCGGTTCGACCCAGTTCGGACCGACCCAGGGGGTCTTGGGCCGGGTCGGTCCGGGCCCAAAAAGCCCATATTTTCGGACAGTTCTGTTCCAATGCCCGTATCTTGGGCTACAGACCTCCAATCGATGCACCGTTAGTTGCGATGCGATCCTTGGATTGATAGGGTCGTTTCGCTATGTTACAATCAAGGTTTCCGAGATCTTTGGTTATGGTCAGGTTGGTTCGAGCACGAAACCAATCGTGACATCAGAGGCAAAACGCTTATAACTTGAGCTCCAGACGTCTGATTGACGTCCGTCGACTTCATTGGATTCCTCTAAGTGAGACAGACTGTTTGGATTACTCCGCTCAAGGTTTGGATGCAATTGGAGTGCGGTCAGATTGGTTTTGACTTAAAAACCAATCGGGCCCCTGGAACGAAAAAGCCAATAACTCTCAGACCGGGCGCCCGATTGATGCGTCGTCTATCTCGTTGAGTTCCTATTGTTGAGAAAGAACTTTAGGATACATCAACTCCGGACTACGTGTCAGATGATGTATCGACCCCTTGCCTCGTGGAGCGGACCCTCTCTGAATCGATCATGTTGTGTGAGGGAACCCTAGAGCTGGCTGTGACTGCGACGACGACGACTGCACAGAAATCCTCCGTGGGTTCTGCAGCGATGAAGACTGCACTGAAATCCTCTGTGGGTTCGGCAGCGATGAAGACCGTACTGAAATCCTATGTGGGTTCTGCAGCGATGAAGACCGTACTGAAATCCTCCGTGGGTTCGACGACGATGACTACTGTTCTTGTATCCTACGTGGGTCTGGCGGTATGGACTCTGTTCTTGTATCCTACGTGGGTCTGGCAGAGTGGCTGGTCTGTATCCTATGTGGGTCCAACAGATTAGCTGGTTTTGTATCCTATGTGGGTCCTAGCTTAGATGAATCAGTGGCTACATCTGATCATCTCTATCACCTTACGAAGAATTATACCTCTGTGAGCTGAGTCTTGACTTTCAATCAATATATTCGATATGATTGACTTGCATTCCTATGTGGATTGGGTTGTGTTATCCTATGTGGATTGGGTTTTACTATCCTATGTGGACGTGATCGAACTTGGGCTCGGATGTTGGATCCGAATGTGAATTGATGACTTAGGTATATGTATGGGCATATACCTAAGTAGTGTTGGTTGTTACTTCGTGATTGTATCTTTCCTTTGTGGATTATCATTTGTGGATTCTAGGAGACCTTCGGGGGTCTCGGGGTCCCTACTGAGTAGTGTATACTCACCCCTGCATGGGCTATGCCCGCACTACCTTGTGTTGGATGCAGACGATGGACATCGCTGATAGTGGTTGAGGCTTGTGGAGCAAGTCGGTACCTGGAGGTGGACCACTGGGCGGGACGTACACGGAGCGGACTGTTGGACCCGAGGAGCTGAGGAGGATATCTATACCCACCCTTCAGGTGGGACTTCCAGTGGACGGCTTGACGTTGCTACTTTACTTTCAGTTGCTATACTTCTTTCCAGTTATACCTTACCTTTAGTTTGGGTTTGTATTCTGGCCCATTTACATTCCGCACTTACTATTGTACCCGTTTTTACTTAGTGTTGACTTCTTCTTTCTTACTCTGTGGTGTTTGTTTACTTTATAAAGGCAATGTCTTCCCTTTTTTGTCGGGATTTACGCCTTGGTGCTAGTCGCCAGCTCCTGGCCTCTGGGATGAGGGCTTGGGGTAGTCACGGAATGGGTCCTGAGGACTGGTCATGAAAAAGAGCTTCTTCATCTTTAGTAGGGCAGTATGACTACAGCTCAGTACATAGTGATGTTTACGGACCTCGCACGCTACGCCACAGATATTGTGCGGGACCCATTCTTTAGGGCCTGGACCTTTGAGTAGGGACTCAGTTAGGAGATCAGGGATTCGATGATCTCATTCAGCATCCCGACATAGGCAGGGGTGTTAGAGAGAGCCCTCTTAGTGGAGGGTTTCCTTGCTAAGTTGTCACCAGCAGCGATACCCACCACTAGTCATCATGTAGAAGAGTCTTTTCCAGCTGGCAACATATAGATGTCATAGATGTCCAAGAGGAACAGACCTACAGGTGGAGGACCGTAGGATACAGGGTCAATTTTTTGGGGGCACATGAGGCAGATCCAGTAATTCCAGGGGAGGGCATTGTAACACATGTGACAGGTAGGGTCACATGGCTCGTTACTGTCCAAACTGTCATACATATGATCATCATGTGGTCGAAGGACCGCCTAGGAAGTGACATAGGTTCAACTGAGGAGGTCCTCAAGGAGGAGGCAGACGTGGCAGAGGAGCTGTCTATACAGCTGGTAGAGGGAGACGATTCGAGGTCTTACTGCCACCACCACCAGGTGGTCCACCCCAACCATAGGGAGCAGGAGGATAGGGGTGAGATTAGCTCTAGGAAGCTGAGACCTATGATCACGGCACTCCGGAGATGATATGAGGTATGATATGTGTCTACTCTACCTTAGCTTCTGTACTTATAGACATAGGTTCCCGTCATTCTTTTATTTCCACTACCCTCATTCGGAGCTCGGATATTCCGATGGAGCCATTGGCTTGATCCTTATGGCTAGGGACTCCTACGGAAGTAGATTCGATGATTATGCACTAGTGTCGGCAATGTGAGCATACTCTAGGAGGTGAGAGCTTCGGCTGTGATCTCCTAGTAGCAATGTCGAGGACTTACGATGTCATCTTGGGTATGTACTAGTTATCTACAGTCTATGCTCAAAAAAACTATATTAGGTGCATTGTATGGTGTGTCCGCACAGATGGTACCAGGTTTACCTTCACCGGTGAAAAGGGAGCCTTTGCAGTGCGGGATAGACCTACCCAGAGGAGAGTACAACCGAGCACTCATCAGTTGTCTTTCCTTATCCTCAGAGCAGTTGATGTGGAGAGTTCGAGCTATCCTATAGTGGTGGACCCTTACATGGATTTCTTCCTTGATGATGTTCCGGGTTTACCTCCTCCTAGAGAGGTGGACATTTAAATTTACTTGTACCCGGGACGACACCGATATCTACACCAGTGTATCATATGGCTTCTATAGAGCTTCATGAGCTGCGAGTACAGTTGAAGGACTTACAGGGGAAAGGGTTCATTCGGCCCAGTTTTTCTCCTTGGGCAGCCCCGATTTTGGTCGCCAAGAAGGAGGATGGGAGTTTGAGACATTGTGTTGACTATCGGTGCCTGGACCAGGTGACCGTGAAGAACAAGTACCCACTTATTAGGATTGAAAACCTCTCCGATCAGCTGAAGGGATCACAATGGTTCTCAAAGATAGACCTTAGATCCAACTATCACCAGATTAGAGTATGAGACGAGTATGTGTAGATGACGTCTTTAAGATGTCGGTACAACCATTACGAGTTCTTGGTTATGTCATTTGGTGTAACCAACGCTCTAGTAGTGTTAATGGGACTCATGAACAAGATCTTTCAGCCATGCCTTGACCGCTTTGTAGTAGTCTTCATCGACGACATTCTTGTAAAGACCCGCAAATTTCAAGGAAATTTTTTTCTTAATTTTCTTTGGAATTTTACAAGAGCGCAGCTTCAGACGGCACCTGATTCCGAGGCCCGGTGTGCCCGGAATCAATTTCCGAAGTTTGGCTCGGGTACGTTCAGTGAACGGACGAGCGGGTTTTTCTATCTTTTGAACTGGTGCCCGGAATCAAATTCTGAGGGCACCGATGAAATCGCAGCGCCGGTATTTGCTTAGAAACGCCTCTTCCGGAGTTGCGTTTGCTCAGACGTGGTTTTTAAATTTTGCGGCTTTAAGTCAGAAATAAAATAAAGTTTGTGCGACAACTTTATTTTATTTCACTTAAGCTGCTTGGAAGCCACTTGAAGTCACTTAAAGGCGGCTTGAGCTGAGTTGAACTGGATAGGATGCTATCCAGAAATATCCTACCCCCTTGGTAGGATATTTGTGCGGTGGGACCCGCACGAGCCCCGCCGTTTCTTTCGCTAAGTAACGCACCCGCGAAAACCCGTCAAAGTAACTGAAAAGTCAACCGACGCGTTTTCTTTAAATCTTAACAGACCATTTAATTGGGCAGTTTCTTTCGTGAATTAAATGGGCTGTTTCGTTCGTTGAATTAATTCAACGAACTGATGGGTCGTTACTTACGATTTTGCGTTTGTTGGCATGTTTATAAAATAAGACCAACCTAAAAATACTTTGAAAGGATTTGAGAGGATCTTTGTCTCTTCACCTCCCCGCGAAGAACGCGAAGAACGCGAAGAACGCCGGCGACCGGAATTCGACGACGCACACCGAGATCTGCGACGTCGACGAGCCCTACCCGCGACGTTCTTCGGCGACGCCTCTTCTTCTGCGGCCGATCCTCGTTCGGCAACAAAGGTGAGAATCGAATCTTCTAATTCTCTCCTTTTTATAATTCGATATGAACGGATTTAAATTAATTAAATCCGTTTGATCTTGATCCGGAGATTGGCGACGCGATGCCGGATACCGCGACGACGCGACGATCCCCCTTCTTCCGCGACGAGCAATCCCGCGACGATCCCTCGTTCGGCAACGACAGCTGCGAGGTAAGGGTTGATTTGAAATATTTTTCCTTTCCCGTGATTTTATTTCTTTTAAAATAAGGAACCGATCACGGAACAATTTTAAATTTATTTAAAATTGTTGATTGGTCGTTTCTTGTTTCTCCCGTTGTTTATGACTAACGCGGAGGGTGCGGGTCTAACGAACAAGACCCGACAACCCTCCGCCGATCTTCCTTTTTGTGCGGATTTGGCGGGCGACGGCAAAAGCACGACGCAAGGGTCATTCGTTGATTCCGCAGTGAAGGACGCGTCCTGGGAGGAACAATGGCGCAGACGGGAGGCAAAACGGGCCACCGGAGCAACTCCGGCGGCCCGCGGAAGGTGGCGGCGGCGCGGGTCGCCGGCGCCCAGTGCGCCGCCGGAGGAGTCCGCCGCGGCCGAGCCGCGGCGGCGGCGAACCGCCGGACCGCGTCCGCGGTCCGGCCACCCAGCACGCGGCCCGCGCGGGCCACGTTTTTCCAAAGCCGCGGGTTTGACCCGCGGCGGGTCACTCGGCCGCTCGGCCGAGGCCGAGCCGGCCGGGCCGCGCCCAGGCCGGACCGGACCCGGCCTAGCCGGGACGGGCCGACCCGGTTCGGCCGACCCAGGGGGGGTTCGGGCCGGGTCGCCCGGGGCCCAGAACCCCCGTTTTCGGGCCCTCTTCGGTCTTTCGCCCATATCTTGGGCCTGGGACCTCCGATTGACGAACCGTCAGCGGCTACGCGATCCTTGGATCGAGACGGTCGTTTCGGTATATTATACTCAAGGTTTCGGAAGACTTTGGGTTTGGCCGGGTTGGTTCGTACACGAAACCAACCGGGCCCTCGGAGCGGAAACGCTCATAACTTGAGCTACGGACGTCCGATCGACGTACCGTCAGCTGTGGTAGTTTCCTCTAAGTGAGACAGAACTTTTGGCATACTCCGCCCGAGGATCGGATACAGGCGGAGTACGGTCGGGTTGGTTTTGCCCTAAAAACCAACCGGGCCCCTGGGACGAAAATGCCAATAACTCTCAGACCGGGCGTCCGATTGACGCGCCGTCTGTTGCGTTGAGATCCTGTAGTCGATACGGAACTTTTGGATACATCAACTTCGGACTACGTGTCAGTTGATGTATCAGCCTCTCGGCTCGTGGAGCGGACCCTCCTAAATGAGCTCGCTTTGTGCGGGAACCCTAGCGCTGGCTGTGACTTCGACGACAGAGCAGAGATCCTCCGTGGACTGCGACGACGGCAGAGCAGAGATCCTTCGTGGACTGCGGCGACGACTGTGCAGAGATCCTCAGTGGACTGCGTCGACTACTGCACTCAGCGATCCCACGTGGATCAGTGCTACAGGTTCTGTGTGAGCCCGATCCTATGTGGGTCCTTACTACCGGTTCTGTGTGAGCCACTACCTACAGGTTCTGTGTGAGCCCGATCCTACGTGGGTCTTTTGCGGGGGTTAGTACCTATCGATCCTTCGTGGGTCCGACGACTTAGATGGATCAGTGATCATATTTGACGTCATCTGAAAAAGTATACCTGGTTGAGCTGAATCTTATGTTACTCTCCTTTGTGGATTGTGTTGAACTATCCTATTTGGATTTACTGTTTACTCTCCTTGTGGATTTGAGTCTTGCTTTCCTTTGTGGATTGAGTTGTTCTTGAGCTCGTGAGCAGAGCTAGAATTGGGGACTTAGGTATATGTATGGGCATATACCTAAGTCGAGTCAGATGTTACTTCGTGATTGCATCTTTCTTTTGTGCTATATCCTTTGTGGATTTCGGGAGACCTTCGGGGGTCTCGGGGTCCTTACTGAGTAGCTTATACTCACCCCTGCACGGGCTATGCCCGCACCTTGTTGTGTTGGTTGCAGACGACGGACAGCGCTGATCACGGTTGGGGCGTGGAGCAGGACGGTACCTGGAGGTGGACCACTGGGTGGGACGTGCTCGGAGCGGACGTGGGACCCGAGGAGCATGGAGGCTATCTGTACCCACCCTTCAGGTGGGATTGCCAGTGGACGACACGAGGCCGCCGTCTTTTCTTCAGTTGCTGTACTTTACTTTTCAGTTGTACTTTACAGTTGGGCTTGTAATACGACCCCCTTTACTTTTCTGCACTTTACTTTCCGCTTGCTGACTCTGTGTGGTTGTTACTTATAAAGGCAATGCCTTCCCTGTTTACTGGGATTTTACGCCTTGGTGCTAGTCGCCAGCCCCTGGCCTATGGAAGGCGGGCTTGGGGTAGTCACGGCACGGGCCCCGAGGTCTGGTCGTGACAAATTGGTATCAGAGGTGGTCGGTTCTACCGCAGACTCTGATCGTCTTTTCTTTCTATATGAAGCAATAGTGTTTAGTGTATTGAGTGTGGTTATCAGTTCAGGGAGCCCAGTGTTGGTGCGGCGGCCGACGTATCCATACACCAGGACCCTGACTCCTGATTTCCGACATAATGCATGAAAACATTGATTGCGTGTGTGTTTCAAGTTTTCTTTGTGATTACTTATGTCAGCTCACCGGGTATACTGATCTGCTTCATGAAAGTCTCAAGTTTTCCTTGTGATTACTTGTGCCAGCTCACCAGGTATACTGTTCTGACTGTGGTGCTCTTGTTCTCCTTTTCAGGATGGCCCCGCGACGACAGCCAGCTAGGGTTCCGAGTGTAGGGCGCGACGGCAGCCCACCGAGCGACGAGGCCTCGGTGCAGGGCCCTTTGCCAGCAGTGGCACCGGCGGTAGCTTTACCCGCCGAGCCACCGATGCTGCCAGTACCAGACGCTGACGATGCACGTCGCCTCAGGGCACTGCATGAGTTTCAGAGCCAGCGACCGCCCAGGTTTCGCGGTGAGGCGGACCCCCAGGCCGCCGAGGACTGGCTAGAGGCGGTGGTACGGATCTTTAGGCTAGTGAGGACACCAGCGGATCTCATGGTGATTCTCGCGGCGAGCCTCCTGCAGGCGGCGACAGGACGATGGTGGAGCCTGATGCTCCAGGTTCACGATGAGACATCCCTGCTCTGGGCGGACTTCGAGAGCCTCTTCCGCTCTGAGTTCGTCCCGGCCACCCTCCGAGCGGTGCGCATCCAGGAGCTTCTCCAGCTGCGCCAGGGCAGCATGACGGTCGCTCAGTACGCGGCGAGGTTCACGGACCTATCTCGCTACTCGACCGACATGGTACGGGACCCCTTCTTCCGGGCCTGGACCTTCGAGCAGGGCTTGAGACAGGAGATTCGGGCGTCGCTGATCTCCCTCAGCATTCCGACCCAGGCGGGAGTGCTGGAGCGAGCCCTCCTGATCGAGAGCTTCCTGGCAGAGCCTTCTTCAGCGGCGAGACCTAGCGCAGGGCGGCAGGTAGCTGAGTCTTCGGCAGCAGGTAGCCGACGGATGCCTCTCGGGTCCAGGCAGACCAGACCCCCACGCAGACGGCCTCAGGACACCGGCTCAGCAGTACGAGGCACACAGCGGAGTGCCAGCCTTCCGAGAGGCAGGCTGTGCTACTCCTGCGGCGGGCAGGGTCACATGGCTCGTGACTGCCCGACTCGCCGATCAGAGGAGCAGCAGACGGTGGAGGGGCCACCCAGGCAGAGGCAGAGGGTCGACCGTGGCGGTCCGCAGGGAGGAGGCAGACGAGGCAGAGGAGCTGGCCGAGCAGCGGGTGGTGGGAGACGCTTCCAGGCTCTACCCCCACCACCACCAGGAGGGCCACCTCGACCACATGGAGCTGGTGGCCAGGGACAGGCCCAGCTCCAGGCAGTGGAGGCCTACGACCCCGACTTGCCAGAGATGATTCGAGGTACGATCTGTGTCTATTCCACCCTTGCTGCAGTACTTATAGACACAGGAGCGAGTCACTATTTCATAGCCTCTGCCCTTGTTCGGAGCTCGGAGATTCCGACTGAGCCGTTGGCTCGATCCTTACGGCTAGAGACTCCTACGGGAGCAGACTCGACGATTACGCACTGGTGCCGGCAGTGTGAGCTTACTCTAGGAGGCGAGAGCTTCGTCTGGGATCTCCTTGTAGCGGCGTCGAGGCCTTACGACGTCATCTTGGGCATGGATTGGCTATCCACGGTTCATGCCCAGATCGACTGTTTTAGGCGCAAGGTGCGATGTGTTCGCACCGACGGGAGCAGGTTTACCTTCACCGGCGAGAAGGGAACCTTTGCAGCACAGGATGGACTTCCGCAGAGGAGAGTGCATCCCATCTCTCATCAGTTGGCTAGCCTCATCCTAGGAGCAGTGGACGTGTGGAGTCCGGCTTTTCCTGCAGTGGTGGATCAGTACGTGGACGTCTTTCCCGACGACGTTCCAGGGCTACCTCCTCGTAGAGAGGTAGACTTTTACATCGACTTGTACCCCGGGACAGCCCCGATATCTACTCCAGCATATCGGATGGCCCCCGCCGAGCTTCGAGAGCTGCGGGTACAGTTGGAGGACTTGCAGAGCAAGGGGTTTATCCGACCCAGTGTTTCACCCTGGGCTTCCCCGATTTTGTTCGCCAAGAAGGCGGACGGGAGCTTGCGACTGTGTGTCGACTATCGTCGCCTGAACCAGGTGACAGTGAGGAACAAGTATCCGCTGCCACGGATTGATGACCTCTTCGATCAGCTCAAGGGAGCGCGGTGGTTCTCGAAGATAGACCTCCGGTCAGGCTATCATCAGCTCAGAGTTCGAGACGAGGACGTGCAGAAGACGACCTTCAGGTGTCGGTATGGCCCTTATGAGTTCTTGGTTATGCCGTTTGGCGTAACCAATGCTCCAGCAGTGTTCATGAGCCTCATGAACAGGATCTTCCAGCCATACCTCGACCGATTTGTCGTTGTCTTCATTGACGACATTTTGGTATACTCGACGACTGAGGAGGAGCATGCCTACCACCTGCGAGTTGTGCTAGACACGCTCCGAGAGCACCAGCTTTATGGAAAGCTCTCAAAATGCCAGTTCTGGTTACGTGAGGTCCATTTCTTGGGGCACGTCATCTCTGAGGCGGGAGTTGCAGTGGATCCCGCGAAGATCGAGGCAGTGCTAGCTTGGGAGCCACCCAAGAGCGTGACAGAGGTGCGGAGCTTCTTGGGCCTAGCGGGATACTATCGGAGATTCGTGCCAGACTTCTCCAGAGTTGCGGCACCACTCTCAGCCTTGACGAAGAAGGGGAAACCCTTTGTGTGGTCAGACAGATGTCAGCAGAGCTTCCAGGAGCTGAGGCAGAGGTTGACCAGCGCACCTATCTTGAGGTTGCCTGAGGAGGGAGTTGGATACGTAGTTTACTGCGACGCATCAGGGACTGGACTCGGATGCGTCCTGATGCAGGAGCGGGCCGTGATCGCCTACGGATCACGTCAGTTGAGGCCGCATGAGCAGAACTACGCCACTCATGACCTGGAGTTAGCAGCAGTGGTCTTCGCTCTGAAGATGTGGCGGCACTATCTGATGGGCGAGCGCTTCACAGTCTTTTCTGACCACCAGAGTCTCAGGTATATCTTCTCGCAGAAGGACCTGAACCTGAGACAGCGGAGATGTCTTGAGTTCCTCCAGGACTATGACTTTGAGATAGTATATACTCCTGGGAAGGGGAACGTGGTAGCCGATGCCCTCAGCAGGAGGACGGGCATTCAGCTACTTGAGGAGGCGACGGAGCAGCTAGCCTCTTTACAGATATCCTTCGTGGATAGAGACGGAGCAGCCTTTCTTCAGTCTCTCACAGTCTCTCCTCCACTTCTACAGCGGGTCAGAGAGGCTCAGCGTGAGGACGCTGACTGTGAGACCCGGCGTGCACTGATATCCTCAGGTCAGGCGCCTGATGGCTTCTCCCTTGGAGCAGAGCACGACATCCTTTTCAGAGGGCGTACCTTCGTACCAGTCACTTTACGAGAGGAGGTGTTGAGAGAGTTTCACACTTCTCCCTTGGCGGTACATCCTAGAGTGGCGAAGATGTACCAGGATCTCAGACGACAGCACTGGTGGCCGGGCATGAAGAAAGCTGTGGCAGAGTTCGTTTCACGATGCCTCACCTGCCAGCAGGTGAAGGCAGAGCATCAGGTACCAGCAGGCTTGGTACAGCCCTTGGAGGTCCCGGAGTGGAAGTGGGATGGCATATCTATAGACTTCGTGACTGGACTTCCACGCACTTCCAGAGGTCACGACTCCATTTGGGTGATTGTCGACCGACTCACCAAGTCGGCACACTTCTTACCCATCAGAGAGCAGGGCTCAGTGGAGAGCTTGGGACGTCTTTACGTCCAAGAGATCGTACGGCTTCACGGTGTGCCCTCGTCTATCGTCTCCGATCGAGATGCTCGTTTCACTTCCCGGCTTTGGAAGGGGTTTCAGGAGGCGTTCGGGACGCGGCTCCATCTGAGCACAGCCTTCCACCCTCAGACGGATGGTCAGACGGAGAGGACCATACAGACACTCGAGGACATGCTCCGTGCATGTGTTCTCGACTTTGGTCGCAGCTGGGAGGACCACCTACCCTTGGTGGAGTTCGCGTACAACAACAGCTACCACTCCACCATCGGGATGACACCATACGAGGAGTTTTACGGCAGACCCTGCAGATCACCGTTGTGCTGGACAGACCCTGGGGAGTCAGCACTCGTGGGACCAGAGATGGTCCGAGCCACGACAGAGAAGGTCCAGATCATCCAGGAGAGGATGAGGACAGCTCAGAGCCGGCAGAAGTCATATGCTGACAGGAGGCGGAGTCCACTAGAGTTCGAGGATGACGACCACGTCTTTTTGCGTGTCTCACCTCGACGTGGTTTACGGAGATTTGGCTGAGGCGGCAAGTTGTCTCCACGCTTCATCGGGCCTTTCCAGGTCCTCAACAGGATAGGAGAGGTGGCTTATCGCCTGGCTCTACCACCTCAGTTGCACCGGGTGCACGACGTCTTCCACGTGTCTCAGCTGAGGAGATACGTGCACGACCCGACGCACATCATCGACTTTGGGGAGCTGGACGTGGACGATGGGGTGACTTTTGCGGAGGTCCCAGTGGAGATCGAGGATCGACAAGAGCGGGTCCTACGTGGGCGGTCGATTCCTCTTGTGCGCGTCAGATGGCAGCATGGGAACCTCCAGGAGTGCACTTGGGAGCGGGAGGCTCAGATGCGTGCTCAGTACCCCCATTTGTTCCCCTAGTTTTTTATGTATCTTTACGGGGGCGTAAAGCCCTGAGGTGGGAGTAATGTAAAGACCCGCAAATTTCAAGGAAATTTTTTTCTTAATTTTCTTTGGAATTTTACAAGAGCGCAGCTTCAGACAGCACCTGATTCCGAGGCCCGGTGTGCCCGGAATCAATTTCCGAAGTTTGGCTCGGGTACGTTCAGTGAACGGACGAGCGGGTTTTTCTATCTTTTGAACCGGTGCCCGGAATCAAATTATGAGGGCACCGATGAAATCGCAGCGCCGGTATTTGCTTAGAAACGCCTCTTCCGGAGTTGCGTTTTCTCAGACGTGGTTTTTAAATTTTGCGGCTTTAAGTCAGAAATAAAATAAAGTTTGTGCGACAACTTTATTTTATTTCACTTAAGCTGCTTGGAAGCCACTTGAAGTCACTTAAAGGCGGCTTGAGCTGAGTTGAACTGGATAGGATGCTATCCAGAAATATCCTACCCCCTTGGTAGGATATTTGTGTGGTGGGACCCGCACGAGCCCCGCCGTTTCTTTCGCTAAGTAACGCACCTGCGAAAACCCGTCAAAGTAACTGAAAAGTCAACCGACGCGTTTTCTTTAAATCTTAACAGACCATTTAATTGGGCGGTTTCTTTCGTGAATTAAATGGGCTGTTTCGTTCGTTGAATTAATTCAACGAACTGATGGGTCGTTACTTACGCTTTTGCGTTTGTTGGCATGTTTATAAAATAAGACCAACCTAAAAATCCTTTGAAAGGATTTGAGAGGATCTTTGTCTCTTCACCTCCCCGCGAAGAACGCGAAGAACGCGAAGAACGCGAAGAACGCGAAGAACGCGAAGAACGCGAAGAACGCCGGCGACCGGAATTCGACGACGCACACCGAGATCTGCGACGTCGACGAGCCCTACCCGCGATGTTCTTCGGCGACGCCTCTTCTTCCGCGGCCGATCCTCGTTCGGCAACAAAGGTGAGAATCGAATCTTCTAATTATCTCCTTTTTATAATTCGATATCAACGGATTTAAATTAATTAAATCCGTTTGATCTTGATCCGGAGATTGGCGACGCGACGCCGGATACCGCGACGACGCGACGATCCCCCTTCTTCCGCGACGAGCAATCCCGCGACGATCCCTCGTTCGGCAACGACAGCTGCGAGGTAAGGGTTGATTTGAAATATTTTTCCTTTCCCGTGATTTTATTTCTTTTAAAATAAGGAACCGATCACGGAACAATTTTAAATTTATTTAAAATTGTTGATTGGTCGTTTCTTGTTTCTCCCGTTGTTTATGACTAACGCGGAGGGTGCAGGTCTAACGAACAAGACCCGGCAACCCTCCGCCGATCTTCCTTTTTGTGCGGATTTGGCGGGCGACGGCAAAAGCACGACGCAAGGTCCATTCGTTGATTCCGCAGTGAAGGACGCGTCCCGGGAGGAACAATGGCGCAGACGGGAGGCAAAACGGGCCACCGGAGCAACTCCGGCGGCCCGCGGAAGGCGGCGGCGGCGCGGGTCGCCGGCGCGGCGGCGCCGGCGACCGGAGGCGGCGGCGCCCAGCGCGCCGCCGGAGGAGTCCGCCGCGGCCGAGCTGCGGCAGCGGCGAACCGCCGGACCGCGTCCGCGGTCCGGCCACCCAGCACGCGGCCCGCACGGGCCGCGTTTTTCCAAAGCCGTGGGTTTGACCCGCGGCGGCTCACTCGGCCGCTCGGCCGAGGCCGAGCCGGCCGGTCCGGTCGGCCGGGCCGTGCCCAAGCCGGACCGGACCCGGCCTAGCCGGGTCGGGCCGGGTCGGGCCGACCCGGTTCGGCCGACCCAGGGGGGGTTCGGGCCGGGTCGCCCGGGGCCCAGAACCCCCGTTTTCGGGCCCTCTTCGGTCTTTCGCCCATATCTTGGGCCTAGGACCTCCGATTGACGAACCGTCAGCGGCTACGCGATCCTTGGATCGAGACGGTAATTTCGGTATATTATACTCAAGGTTTCGGAAGACTTTGGGTTCGGCCGGGTTGGTTCGTACACGAAACCAACCGGGCCCTCGGAGCGGAAACGCTCATAACTTGAGCTACGGACGTCCGATCGACGTACCGTCAGCTGTGGTAGTTTCCTCTAAGTGAGACGGATCTTTTGGCATACTCCGCCCGAGGATCGGATACAGGCGGAGTACGGTCGGGTTGGTTTTTCCCTAAAAACCAACCGGGCCCCTGGGACGAAAATGCCAATAACTCTCAGACCGGGCGTCCGATTGACGCGCCGTCTGTTGCGTTGAGATCCTGTTGTCGATACGGAACTTTTGGATACATCAACTTCGGACTACGTGTCAGTTGATGTATCAGCCTCTCGGCTCGTGGAGCGGACCCTCCTAAACGAGCTCGCTTTGTGCGGGAACCCTAGCGCTGGCTGTGACTTCGACGACAGAGCAGAGATCCTCCGTGGACTGCGACGACGGCAGAGCAGAGATCCTTCGTGGACTGCGGCGACGACTGTGCAGAGATCCTCAGTGGACTGCGTCGACTACTGCACTCAGCGATCCCACGTGGATCAGTGCTACAGGTTCTGTGTGAGCCCGATCCTATGTGGGTCCTTACTACCGGTTCTGTGTGAGCCACTGCCTACAGGTTCTGTGTGAGCCCGATCCTACGTGGGTCTTTTGCGGGGGTTAGTACCTATCGATCCTTCGTGGGTCCGACGACTTAGATGGATCAGTGATCATCTTTGACGTCATCTGAAAAAGTATACCTGGTTGAGCTGAATCTTATGTTACTCTCCTTTGTGGATTGTGTTGAACTATCCTATGTGGATTTACTGTTTACTCTCCTTGTGGATTTGAGTCTTGCTTTCCTTTATGGATTGAGTTGTTCTTGAGCTCGTGAGCAGAGCTAGAATTGGGGACTTAGGTATATGTATGGGCATATACCTAAGTCGAGTCAGATGTTACTTCGTGATTGCATCTTTCTTTTGTGCTATATCCTTTGTGGATTTCGGGAGACCTTCGGGGGTCTCGGGGTCCTTACTGAGTAGCTTATACTCACCCCTGCACGGGCTATGCCCGCACCTTGTTGTGTTGGTTGCAGACGACGGACAGCGCTAATCACGGTTGGGGCGTGGAGCAGGACGGTACCTGGAGGTGGACCACTGGGCGGGACGTGCTCGGAGCGGACGTGGGACCCGAGGAGCCTGGAGGCTATCTGTACCCACCCTTCAGGTGGGATTGCCAGTGGACGACACGAGGCCGCCGTCTTTTCTTCAGTTGCTGTACTTTACTTTTCAGTTGTACTTTACAGTTGGGCTTGTATTCCGCCCCCCTTTACTTTTCTGCACTTTACTTTCCGCTTGCTGACTCTGTGTGGTTGTTACTTATAAAGGCAATGCCTTCCCTGTTTACTGGGATTTTACGCCTTGGTGCTAGTCGCCAGCCCCTGGCCTATGGAAGGTGGGCTTGGGGTAGTCACGGCACGGGCCCCGAGGTCGGGTCGTGACAATTCTGATCTACTCGAATATTGAGGAGGAGCATGCTTATTATTTTCAAGCAGAACTGGACACACTCTGAGAGAACCAGCTTTATAGTAAGCTCTCGAAATGCCAGTTTTGGATCTGAGAGGTTAGCTTTCTAGGACACGTCATCTCAAATGCTAGAGTTGCAGTGGATCCAGTGAAGATTGAGGCCGTACTTTTTTGGGAGCCACCCAGGAGTGTGACGGAGATACATAGTTTCCTGGGTTTTTCCGGATACTATCGAAGGTTTGTGCCAGATTTATCCAGAGTTGCAACACCTTTATCAGTATGGATGAAGAATGGGAAACCCGTCATGTGGTCAGAGAGATGCCAACAATGTTTTCCAAAGCTGAGGCACAGGATGACTATTGTCCCCATATTGAGGCTTTTAGAGGAGGGTGTAGGGTACGTAGTCTATTGTGAAGCATCAGGGACTGAGCTCAGATGTGTCCTAATGCAGGAGCGAGAAGTGATCGCATATGGTTCTCGACAGTGGAGATATCATGAGAAGAACTACGCTACCATGACCTGGAGTTAGTAGTAGTGGTCTTTTCCATGAATATGTGAATACATTACTTGATGAGCTATCATTTTACAGTGTACTCTGATCACAAAAGTCTCAGGTATATCATCTCTCAGAAGCACCTGAACCAAAGACAGAGACATTGTCTTGAGTTCCTATAAGACTATAACTTCGAGATAGTCTATACTACTAGGAAGGGGAACATTGTAGTAGATGCACTCAGCCATAGATTTGGTACACAGCTACTAGGTGAGGCGACAAAGCAGTTTTTGCTTTGCAGATATCCTTTTTGGAACATGATGGAGCAACTTTACTTCAGTCTCTTATAGTCACTCCCCCACTTCTTCAGCGAGTCAAGGAGGCTCAACACTGGGACATTGACTACGAGATGTGACATGCTCAAATATCCACAGGACACACACCTGATAGATTTTATGAAGGTGGGGAGCATGTCATTGGCTAGAGATAGCGACATTGGCTTATGTTCCTCCGGTACTATGACTTCGAGATAGTCTATACTCCTAAGAAGGGGAACATTGTAGCAGATGCACTCAGCTGGAGATCTGGTATACAGCTGCTATGTGAGGTGACAAAGCAGTTTCCTGCTTTGCAGATATCCTTTGTGGAACATGATGGAGCATCTTTACTTAAGTCTCTCCCGTGGACGATCCCTCCCCGAGTGGAGAGGACGTGGAAGATGCACCCCCAGCCTTTGAGGAGGGCGTCCCCGCCACGGTCGATGAGTTAGTACAGGTGAACCTTGGAACCGAGGCCGATCCAAGACCCACATTGGTCAGTGCCGCCATGCCCTCTGAGGAGCGACAACAGTACGTGGACTTTCTCAGGCAGCACCGTGATGTGTTCGCTTGGGGCTATGACGAAATGCCGGGGCTAGACCCTCAGGTAGCCGTCCACCGCCTTGGTCTCCCGGCGAACCATCGTGGGTTTAAGCAGCCTCCCAGGAAGATGCACCCGTCCCACGGTGCCATGGTTGCAGGTACTAGTAGGCTTGGTTCATCCTTTAGATGTCCCAGAGTGGAAGTGGGATGGAATATCCAGGGATGTCATGATAGGACTTCCATGTACATACAAGGGTTATGACTCGATTTGGGTAATCATCGACCAACTCCCCAAGTCGGCCCACTACCTTCCGAATAGAGAGAAGGGTTCAGTATAGAGCATTGGACCCCTCTATGTGCAGTAGATTGTGCGAATACATAGAATATCCTCGACGATTGTCTCCGATCGTGATTCACATTTTACTTCCCAGCAATGGAAGGGGTTGTAGGAGGCTTCCGGGACACAGCTTCGTTTGAGCACCGCCTTCTATCCTCAGATGGATGGTCAGACATAGCAGACTATTCAGACCCTTGAGGACATGATACATGCTTATGTCCTCGCCTTCGGTTGCAGCTGGGAGGATCACTTTCCTTTAGTGGAGTTTTCATACAACAACATCTATCACTCTACCATTGGGATGACACCTTTCGAGGCCTTATATGGGCGACCTTTCAAGTCACGTTTATGATGTACTAACCCAGGGGAGTTAGCAATAGTGGTACCAAAGATGGTACGGGATACCATGGAGAAGGTTCAGGTCATCCAGGAGCGGATGAAGACTGCAAAGAGCAGGAAGAAGTCTTATGAAGACAGGAGATGGAGTCCTCTGGAGTTCAAGGATGGCGACCATGTCTTTCTACGGGTCTCACCCCGAGGAGGTTTATGGAGATTTGGATGAAGTGGAAAGTTATCTCTGAGGTTCATTAAAACTTTTTAGTTTCTCACCATAGGTGGTGAGGTGGTTTACTGCTTATATCTTTCACCTCAGTTGCACTGGATGCATGATGTCTTCCACGTATCCAAGCTAAGGAGATACGTGCCTGACGCTTCTCACATCATTGACCACAGAGAGATGGACATTGATGATGGGGTGATGTTTTCAGTGGTTCTAGTTGAGATTGAGGATTGACAGGAGCGGGTCCTTTGTGGGTGTTCGATACCTCTGGTGCGCGTTCGCTGGAAGCATGGGGACCTCCAGGAGAGCACATGGGATCGGGAGGCTCAAATTTGTGCTCAGTACCCCCACTTGTTTTTGTAGTTTTGTGATGTGGATTACGGGGATGCAAAGCCCTGATATGGGGAGAATTTAATTACTCGGAAATTCCATATTTTTTTAAGTAAATGGGAATTTTTCGAGTCCGTGAAAATTGATTGCGTGAGATTCTGAGGCCTAGAGTGCCTGGAATGAATTTTTGATCTTTTTTGGGTACGTGTAGTAAACATGCGATTGGGTTTTTGTAACTTTTGAACTGGTGTTCGGAATTGAAATCTAATGACACTATTGAACTCGCAGCGCTAGTATTCTCTTAAGGAGACCTTCACCTCGACCGTAGTAGGTCAAGGGTGAAATATAGAATTTGAGTTTTCCGTCAAAGAATAAAATAAATAAAAATGTTAACATTTTTATTTTATTTGTTGAAACCCCTCAACATAGGTTATGGTGGGGGGGACCAAATGAGCCTAAACATCCCATGTGGATATTTAGAGGTGGGGACCACCTAAACTTACCCCCATTTTGAATTTAGGGGTGGGGACCACCTGACCCCTCTTAATGGGGGAGAAACCTCTCAACTCCCCCATTAATCCATTACTACCATTAATTGGAGCCAATTAATTATGCCAACATGGTACAATTAATTGTTCCAACATTTTAATTTGATAAAATCAAATTAACAAGGGGAATATCCTCACATTTTGGTGGAATTGGGAGAGGAGAACATTTTGGAGGATTATTCTCCCCAATGAAGAACACATTCTCCATCAAAGAATGTGCTCCCCATTGAAGAATGCTCATGCCGACGAGGAACATATTTAATGAAAACGAACCGACGATCGAGGAAACACTGAAGTCACCGACGTCCGTCTATCCCCAACGACTTCCTCTCTTTCCACATGACCTCTATTGTCAAATCTCCGAGGTAGGGGTTTAGTTGTGTATGATTATATATTCCCATGTTCTTCCCTTCTAAAAAAAATAACACGGATCAACTCTATAACTAGTTTATATATGTATTATTTCTTTTGTGGGTTTGGGAATAATCATTGCAGGATGTTTTAGGTTTTTACATTCTTCATTCAAGATTTTGTTAAGCCACTTGCTACCGCTCTAACGCAGAGGGTAAGGGACAAACAAACATGGCCCAACCCCTCATCCATTCTTCTTGAATGGTGTGTTATTTGAGATGGAAGAAGGCGGATTTGTCCCAAAGGGACGAATAGATGTGGCAGGTAGGATACCACAGACTGCAAAGAAGGTGATAGCCCTGCAGATCCTCTCTACCCCGCGGCCCTCTACCCCGCACCGCGGCCCCCATGGTCTCGCCTCCACACGGCCCCTACAGCCTCTCCAACGCGCGGCCCCTACTTCCTCACTATCCTGCGGCCCTTCGCGGTCTCGCATCCTCGCTGTCCCTTGGCCATCTGTGGTGCTACGGCTGCGCCGCCCAGTGGCCCTCAGCGGCTTCACTGTCGCACGGCTTCCGTGACCCCCATGGATCTTGCAGCCTTTGCGTCCCCCGCAGCCTCCGTGCCACCCCGCGCCGCTCATGCTGGGCCGCTAAGCACAGGACGGGCCACCCAGTGTGGGCGGGGCGGGTCCCAGCAGGCAGGGTCGGGCCAGACCCGGACCAACTACCAGATTTTTGCTCTATCGAGCTTAACTTTGGCACCAGACATCCGTTTGACTAACCGTCAATGGAGTTTGAAAACTTGTAGTGAAACAGTCCCTTTGGAATAAACCACCTGAGATTTGGATATTTTTGGGATATGGTCGGGTTGGATCGAGGAAGAATACAACCAGGCCCTTGGAACTAAAAGGCTAATAACATACAGACAGGGTGTCCGATTGACGCACCGTCTACTGCTTTGAGACCCCTATGATGTGGCAGTCCATTGAGATAATTTTTCATGAGAATTTTTGTCAGTTGGTGTATAGACCAGTGGCTTGAAGAGCGGACCCTCTTGGAGATGAGCACGCTTAGTGTGGGAACTCAGTAGTTGGGTGTGACATGAAGAATAAATAACAATCTTTTGTGGGTTAGCTCCGAGCGATCCTGTGTGGGTCAACACCCAACGATCCTATGTGGGTCAGAACCTAGTGATCCAGTGTAAGTCAGCATGGAGCAATCGTATGTGGGTCAGCACTAAGCGATCCTGTGTAGGTCAGCACTAAGAAATCCTCTATGGGTCAGCACTGAGTGTTTCTGTATGGGTCAGCACCTAGAGATCCTACCTGGGTCTGATGATGATTAGGGATCCTTTGTGGGTCTGCATCTTAACAAAGTAAGATGATTCAATAGATACATCTAATCATCTATACTACTGTACCAAAAAATACCTGGTGTGAGGTGAGTCATTACCTTTTTGGTATTCTTCTGTGCGACGTACTTCTAGTGTACATACCTTCGCGGTGTTTCTTCCCTTAAGGAACAGTTAAGCTTTGGTATTTTGAGTTGGACTCCTTGTTTCCTCGTTATTGAGATGGGTATACTTGATAATTTAGGAATATGTATGGGAATATACCTATATTGGGTTGTCAATTGATTTCATGCTTTGTGATTTATCCTTTGTTTATTTTGTGATACCTTGAGGGTATCGAGTTCCCTACTAAGTATCATTATACTCACCCCTGCATGGTTTATGACCGCACCTCATTGTTTTTGGTGCAGAAGACAGACAACATTTCCTGAGGACGAGAGTACCAGGACTGGAGGTATCTCGGAGGTGGAGCTTATACGAGGCGTACCACAGAGACGGCCATTCGAGAGGTGTACCTACTTGTCATGTAGGATCCTTGGAGGGTGATCATAGGAGCTATTCTAGTTTACATGTACATTCAATTTCTTATACATTACAGTTGGTATTGTATTCTAGACCCTTTTACTTACCGTACTCACTGTATTTACTATTCTGTTTACTTGAGTTCGTATCTTGTTGTGTGATTTGTTGCGTGTGTTTACAGGTTATAAAAGAAATGCCTTCCCAGTTTTAAGGAATACGCCTTCGGAGTTAGTCGCTTGCCCCTATCCTATGGACAGCGGGCTTGGGGTAGTCACGAAATGGGCCCCAGGGAACGGGTCGTGAAAAATTTAATATATTCTTTTAAATATGCTTATTAAGGTTTCCACTAAACTTTTTCAGATACCAACAGTAAAAACCAAAACTTTAGTAACCCAAAGCCAGTGATTATTTATTAAAATGTAATAATATAATAAAGTTATTAATACATAAGATCTAATAGTTTTGTAGTCTCAAAAGACTACATATAAACAAAAACATTACAATACTTTAGATATATAAAGTACATTAAAGAAATACCAAAATTTTTATTATTTATTCATGCGAGTAATCATCATGATTTTTTAGTAAAATAGGAGAAATATAAAATTGGGAGATGAAATTACCTTTTAAGTGGTAGGGTAGAACTTTATCAAACATGGAATAAACATAATATACATAATATGGAAGGAATAAATAACTCAAATAATTCAATATAATTGATAACAAGAGAATAATATGTCCATAGATGACATAAGAATGTAAATATATAATTTCATTTATAATAATAACTCATCACATTATGATGTAATAAATAATTTAAAAATCATAATCATACCATCAAAGACTCATACCGAGACATCATACAAAAAATGAGTACCAATACAACAGATACCTAATACAGTTTGTCTCATAAATCCTTCAAATGCATCTAGGAGTTATATAATTCTGGTCCCCACTCATCACATAATAATTCCAATGCTTCCATCATATTAATGAATTATTAAGAAATAAAATACAAAATTATACCTAATAAACCAATACATAACATACCTATATTATAAATAAATATTATATATAAAAATAATGGATATAAGGATTATAAAAAATTCCCGAGTAAATGGAATAATATTTCTACCTAGGTGAATATCCATAAATCAACTAAGAAACAATAATAAATTCAAAATTAAATTGAAAGAATTATTTTCAAATGGATGATAATGGAGTAGTTTTGTATGATAATTTCATCATAACAGGATATCAATAAGAATTAGTCATTGAATGTAATATTTTTCTATTCTAGGAGACCTATCCAAAGATAGAAAAATCCATTCTAAAAAGAAATACTATGTGTCACATGTATTTAATACCCATTGGGGAATACGATTTTCTAAAAGAGAAACAATCAGGTTAGTATTATTTGATAGAAAAGTGAACATGAAAAAAATCAGGTTTAATAAACATGGGAATCGATATAGGATCCACAAAATCCCTCAATGTCATCTATAATTCACAAGTACATTCCATATATACTTACTTGGAAAATGGGGTTTATGGTGATGGATATATTTTAGAATAATAATAACTTATTATTAACAGAAATATTTTCACTCCAAATTTATTAGATTTCTACATGAATTCAATATGGAAATTGAATGAAGAGATTATGAACCCTTACCTTCTTATGTGGTTTCCCAGAACTTGAGAATGAACTCTTTATAATATTAATAGTTTCTGGGGTGGAATATTTTATTATAAAGGTAGATTATAACCATGATCAGTATTTATTTTAGTAGAGAGGGATGGGAGAATGAGTTTGTGTCTAGTTAAAATGTAAGATAATATTTAATTTTTCTAGATTTAGGC
Source organism: Viscum album (assembly GCA_963277665.1). Taxonomy (NCBI): domain Eukaryota; kingdom Viridiplantae; phylum Streptophyta; class Magnoliopsida; order Santalales; family Viscaceae; genus Viscum; species Viscum album. The sequence continues at coordinate 1,176,638,989 of OY728143.1, forward strand.
TTTGGAAATAAAGGTTGTAGAATATTAAAACCCACTAGAAATTCCATGATTTTAATCCATGTTACTTTCCATTTATGGTATGGGTTTTGAAATTTATTCATCTGAGAACCAAATTTTATTTTTTTAAAATTACATTTACATGTGAATTTAACTTTTTCTATAAATAGTTTTGTTGTAAAAAATTAATTTCAAACTTAGACTTTTGAAATTACAATATTGGTTAAGAAATTGGTTTTAAAAAATTAACTAAATTATTTTATTTAATTAACATATTTTAGATCATGTATTCCTTAATATTAATTATTAAATCATTTTTACAACAAATTAATGTTTAAATACATACAATATATGCTTATTGTATATTACTATTCATCCAAAAAAACTTATTTCATAATATTATAAAGAAAAATAAATAGTTAACTTTTATGAAACGATTCTAAATCTTTAATCCTTTTTATGAAAAATAAATATATATAAATGAAATTTATTTTTAAATAAAAATTATGGTTCCTTTTAAAATCACATGTTTGGAACCAAATATATGAATACAATTTTTTAATAATTTTTTTATTCTACGACATATATATGTAATTAAATATTTATCCAATAATCAATGTATGTTTTTTTAAAATTTTGATTATAATATTACCAATTATGTTTTCAATTTTATTTAATGATTATATGTTACAAATAAAAACAACAATATGATTACAACATAAATCTTAATATTACAATAGTATCATTCTTAAGATTATATTTATCTCTCTTTAAATTCATTTCAATCTTATCTCTAAAATCATTTACTTCATTCTCTTATATTCTAAAACAATAATTTCATTTATTATTGTTTTCTTTATAATAGTAAGTTATCTTTTATTCTTCATATTATTTATAAAATATGATCCTTTGGAGTTCAATATTAATATGTTGACCTATATTATTAGGTGTTCTATATCACTAATTGTAGTCATTATAGTGACTGTAATTTTTTAGTTTTGTGTTTCACTAGTATGATGAAATAAAAAAATAATTTTTTGACAGCTACTATGATGAAGTGTTTATTTATTATAATAAAATATTAGGTAATAAATCTTATATGTTTTTTCATTTATAAGATCTAGTATTAGATAGGGAAATAGTGTTAATCTCATAAAATCATCTATATAAATACCTACGAGAACAACAAATTCCTAAAGTGTTTCCTTTAATAACCTCCTTCCATGATAAAATTTGACCATGTTTTGTTCAAAAATTAGGGTTAATAAAATCCATTGTAATCCCTATGAAAATACCGTATAAAACTTCTATAATATTCTACAAATAGTGTTCCCTAATGCATCAATAATTTTGATATTCCATGTTGATGGGATCAGTCATCAATGGATTGAGAAACTTGTTCACCACCATTTTTATTCCAATATCTTCTATATGTATTCATGAAACAATTTTACTCTGAATAGGATACATGGGGGTTTTTGTGATAGGAATGAATTTTAAGATAATTTTTTTATTTGGTTGGGTATTGATCAGATGGATTTATGAAATCAAAAATTTTGGACATAGAATTGTTATTGTGGGTATCTTCTTATTTTTGTAGTGGGATTGGTTTCATGTTTAGTTGGTTTCTTTATACTAGAAGTTTACCTAGTTCTATAAGTCTCTATTAACCTGGTTTAAAAGAAAACATTGATATGTGTAAGATTTAAGGATTATGGTAGGTTTTATAAAGATTTATTGTAATTGGAAGGGCACAATCAATTTGTGAGTAAATAGGGAAGGTAAAGGGTTAGTTTATGGGAACGAGAGAACATAAATAAGAAATAAAAGGATTAAAATAATAAAAACCAAAAATAAAAGGTTATATGGTTTATTGGGGTTCTTGTAATTCGGATATATGAGGGAATGTGAAGAGGTGATGTGATAATTATAGTGGAAAATTATTATTGATGGGGTTTCTCTAAATAAATTTTTAATATAATTTCAAAGTAAAAGGTTTATTTATAAAAAAATTCGATGGTTTAATATGGAAATGGAGTTGTTGATGGATTTTTATTTCGGAATTGTATTATTAAAACCTCCACGACCAAAGAAAATGGTGTGATTAAGGTTTTGGTTGTTATAAGGATAGGTTTGGTTTTGTTTCAATAAATATCATGATATGGTCATATGGTAATTTTCATAGTTTTCATGGAGTAGTTTTGATATGGGTTTGTCAAACTCTATATAAAATAGAGTACATATGTTGAATTTACTATTTTTAATGGGGTTTCATATCAATGAGAAGAATTATGGAATGTATTTAAGTATGGACTCAATTTGTGGCTATACCCTCCTTTTGTGAAATCATAACATGTAAACTTACCACATTAGGGTTTTTTGATGTCCTAAAAATTATATAGTCCTCATTTAAACATTAAAACATTTTAGTATTAATTTTCAAAATAGTAAATTTTAGTTCCCTCTATATCAGATAGTGGAATATTTTATTTCACATCATTTTTTTAATCAGATAGGTATTTTTTATGTAAAATTATTTATTAAAAGGATGTTTCAACTTATCCTAGTACATATTTACCTATTCCATATGTGAAAATTTTAACACCATGGAATGGTTTTGGAAATAATTTACAGTTTTCATAGAAATTTTTTGGGTTAAATGAAATAATTCAAGGTTATGGTCATAGGGGAGAGAAGAAAATGTATGACTTGGGAAATAATGATCATTTTGGATTACCCCTATGTAATAGTTTTTCCTATTTGATAAAATTATTCAAATATTTCTCAATTATGATTCCTATCATTTACTTAAGTAATAAATTAATTCTTTTTTCCTGAAATAATATTTTTTTAAATATAGAGGATAAGTTTCAAAAAAATTACTTCGAGTTAATAATAGTATAATACTTTGAAAAAGGAAATAGATAAAAAATACTAACAATATTTCTAAAAAATTGACATTCTTTTTGGATTTTAAGTAACATATGTGGGCTTCTTCCCAATAAATACTTCATTTATGCTCTTATTTTTTATGTATATTTGTTGTTTGAATAATGTTTTAGGAGGTGGGTACACCATACTTCATAAATATAAATCTAATTTCATATTCATTCTCTATTATATTTAAATGATGCTTCTAACTCTCCATGGATCACTATGGTACTATAAGGGTAGACCATTTGAGATAACCCATTCATAACATGAATATTATTGGATTTATTTAAAATAATTATACCTCAAACATCATAATTATGACACATGATCCCATATCCAAAAGTTTTAATATTATTAGAGATTTGCTATATAGCTATCTTAATAAATTATACAACACACATGTATTCCATAATATTCACTACACTTAATTATATTCTATACATATCAAATATAATATTCCCCTTTATTGCATATGTAAAATGGAAAAAATGGAAAATGTGAGCTTAAACACTTATTAAGGGGTAAATCATATGACATATAAATTAGTGAAACATAGGTGATCACAATGAATATTATAAAGTAGTGGGTATGAAACTAATATATAGGAATGAAAAAAGTCATGGTATATGAAAATAACCTAAGGAAATAATATCCAAATGAAATATATATAATAGAACATAATCATGAATCATAATATAAAAAAATAATCAAAATATATTCTAATTCATTGTTAACAAAAAAGAATATCAAAACATGGTGGATTAGGTTCATTACTGATGATATGAAATAATTTTATACTGAATTCACTCCCCACATCCAGTAAACATTGAAATATTCTTAGACATAAATATTTAAATAATTCATTATAGGGATATATAATTAGGATTCCACACATCTTATAAAATTATATAATTATATATGTGATCTAAATGCATGTGAAAAATGATCATAAATCTAAAAAAACTAAATAATAATTAACCCATGAAAATAAAATAGGATACATCATTTTTTTTGATAAGGTTAAAATAATCAATAAACTAAAAGTAGATGATACCAAATTAATACATCCCAAATTAAAATAGGAACAAAAAAATACTCAAAGGGTATAACATAAAATTGTATTATAATTGATGACAAACCTTTAGAAGAAGATAATCAATCATAAAAAAAATTAAGAAGAAATATTCTTTCTATTTTGGTGTAATTTTTTATAAATAAATATTTTATAAATAAATTATTTCAAATGGATTCAAAATGGAAATATATTTTATTCTAAATAATCATGAAATAAGAAAACATTAAAGGGAAGGTTCATGATGAAAATATATGAAATGGGTGGGAGAAAAAGACTTAGTAAGAAACATAAATAAAGAAAAAGGAATATTCCCTTCTAACCTTCATATGTATGTCAAAATAAATGGCAATCGACATTAAGTAATAAAACAAAAGGAGGATGTACTTCAAAAAAGGAATTTTGAGATGTTTTTTTTCATCTAGTGGTAGTTTAAACTACCGCTAAATAATGTGAGATTCTTTCTAAAAGCACAGCGTATTTGCATGCCAAGAATCATTTCATGTCATTTTTTGGGTGGTGGGTTTTTATTTCAAAATGTTTTGTTAGGCAGAGGTTTAAACCACTACTAAATATTTAAGGATTGTTTTTTTGTTAATTTTGTTAATTTTTTACGTAACTAATTAATTTATTATTATTAGTATATTATTATTTATTGGTATTATTATTTATTTTTTATTATATATTTATTTTCTAATCATTATTTACTTATTATTTATTTATTAATAATACTTATTATTTATCCTACCATGCATGCATATTCCATTCATGTCATGCATGCCATGCATAAATTTTGAAAATATATGCGCTATGATAGATTTGAACCCCTTACCTCTTGGATATATTGCAATGACTTTACTACTCCAGCAAGCTCCTTATCTGAGGAGTAAATAGTCTTTAATATACATATACATATACAAATAAAAAATAACGATATTAAAGAATGATAATTAATGAATATATAATAAAAAATTTGTTAATAAATAATAAAAAAATAAAAAATAAAAAATAGATAAATAAAAAATAGATTATAAATAATCATTAAATAAAAAATGAAATAAATAAAAAATAATTAAATATTATATAAATGATAAATAAATAAATAAATAATTAATGAATAGTAAGTAATAATTAATAATTAATAATTAATAATAATAAATGATAATAAATAATAAATAATAAATGATAAATGATAATAAATAATAAATAATATTTCAATATTAATTTTACAATAAATAATATATAATTTAGAAATAATAAAAATTCAAAACTAAATAAATTATAAATTAAATATAATTAAATTATAAATACAGAATAAATATTTAATATGTAAAGACCCGTAAAATTCAAGGGAATTTTTTTCTTAATTTTCTTTAGAATTTTACAAGAGCGCGGTTTCAGACGGCACCTGATTCCGAGGCCCGGAGTGCCCGGAATTAATTTCTGAAGTTTGGCTCGGGTACGTTCAGTGAACGAACGAGCGAGTTTTCCTAACTTTTGATTCGGTGCTCGGAATTGAATTCCGAGGGCACCGATGAACTCGCAGCACCGATATTCGCTTAAAGAGACCTTTTCGGAAGTTGCGTTTGTTGCGGGTTGAAAGTTAGTTTTGGAGTTTTTAGTTTGAGTTAAACAAAATTTGTGAAGAACAAATTTTATTATAACTTGATAAAACCTACCAAAGGGGGTTGGAAGTGGGACCCACACCCACTTAACCTCCCTTGGGAGGATTAAGTGTGGTGGGACCCACACGAACCCCTAAACCTTTCATATTCTCTCAACTCCCTTAACGCCTCAATAAATGACTTGAGTTACTTATTTAATTATGGGAGTTAATCCTTTTGAATTTCAAACATTTGAAATTCTGGTGTGTTATGTGTTAATAAAATAAGATGTTGTCTTATTTTATTTTGGTTAATTTTTTGTCTTCTTGAGAGGTGGAGAGCTTTTTCTTCTTCTTCTTCATCTCTGACGAAGATCATGAAGAACGCTCAACTTGACGAAGAACGCTCAAGTCCCGATGAAGAACGCCGCTCCGCTCTTCTTCGTCTTCCGTGTCAACGAGTGGGAACGCCGCTTCCTCCCCTGATTCCCTTCGTCGACATAAGAAGTTTCGCCAACGACGTGTCTCTTCGGACGCATCCCTTCGTCATCGGATTTGACGAACGGCTACCGCGACGCCCGACCTCCGCGACGTCGTCTTCCGCGGAACGTTGACAATCTTCGAACCTTATACCCGAGGTAGGGGTTGTTGATTATTGTTTAGTTATTCTATTTTTGATCATGAATTTTAGCAAGTCTAACGTGTGGCTTTGGATTATTTTAAGATGCGTTATTGCTTAACGTGAGGGGGCCGGACCGCATGAACACGGCCGAACCCCCTCCATCATTCTTGTTGTTTATTTTTGCGGGTGGAAGCAAAGTGGCGTGGTGCCGTCGCACCACACGGATAATCGTGCAATTATTTTGCGCGGCGCCGTCGCGCCACGCCGAGGAAGAATCTTCAAGAACGTGACGTCGTCGCGCCGCGTTGAAAGGAATCAAGGCACGACGAAGGGGAGCGGTGTCGTCGCACCGCGCCGGACGACGAACACCGCAGCCGGTTCCGGGCCGCGGCGGGACGAGGAGACCGCGGCCGGTTCCGGGCCGCGGCGGAATGAGAAGACCGGCGGCCGGGCCGCCGGCGTCGGAAGCAGAAGAGGGGGCCGGAATTTCCGGTCCCGTTGGAGAAAACCGGCCGGCCAGCTGGCCGGCCGGATGACGTTAAACCGGGGAAAATTAATTCCCCGGCCAACGTTTAAAACCCCCCTCTTTAAGAGGGGGGCGGTTTCCATGTAGGAAGGGGGGGCAACAGCACCCCGGTTTTATTCAATCAAGCCCCCCACGTGAGGGGGGGGGGGGGGGGGGTTTGCAGAAGGGGCGCGGCATATTGCCGCGCCGACATTCCAATCAGCGGGGGCTTAGCCCCCGCGTGCAGCCACCCTGCGGCGACAGGCCTCCGCAGCCCCTGCGCCGCCGCGCCGCCCCAGGGGGGGGGGGGGGGGGGGGTCGGGCCGGGTCGGCCCGGACCCGGACCCCCCCGTTTCGAACCAGTTCCGGTCTTTTGGCCATAACTTGAGCCTCGGACCTCCGATTGACGAAACGTCTGCGGAAACACGATCCTTGGATCAAGACGGTCGTTTCGGTATATCGCACTCAAGGTTTCGGTTTACTTTGAGTTCGGCCGGGTTGGTTCGTTCACGAAACCAACCGGGCATTCGGAGCGGAAACACTCATATCTTGAGCTACGGACGTCCGATTGACGTGCCGTCAGCTGTGTTGTGTTCCTCTTAGTGAGACAGATCTTTTGGCATAATCCGCCCGAGGTTTGGACGCAGGTGGAGTACGGTCGGGTTGGTTTTGCCTTAAAAACCAACCGGGCCCCGAAGACGAAAATGCCAATAACTCTCAGACCGGGCGTCCGATCGACGTGCCGTCTGTTGCGTTGAGTTCCTGTTGACGATACGGAAATTTTGGATACATCAACTCTGGTCTTTGTGACAGTTGATGTATCAGCCTCTCGGCTCGTGGAGCGGACCCTCCGAACGAGCTTGCTGTGTGCGGGAACCCTAGTGCTGGCTGCGACTGTTACTGTGACTACTACTGCTACGACTGCTACTGTGACTGCGACGACGACAGTACAGAGATCCTGTGTGGATTCGACAACGACGACTTCAACACTCAGCGATCCTACGTGGATCAGTGCTACAGGTCCTGTGTGGGCCCGATCCTGTGTGGGTCCGATCCTGTGTGGATCCGCGCTCAGCGGTTCTGTGTGAGCCAGCGCCTACAGGTCCTGTGTGGGCCCGATCCTGTGTGGTCTTTGCGGGGGTTAGTTACCTATCGATCCTTCGTGGGTCCGACGACTTAGATGGATCAGTGATCATCTTTATCGTCCTTGAAGAAGTATACCTGTGTGAGCTGAATCCTATTGCTTTCCTGTGTGGATTGTGTTGTGCAATCCTGTATGGATTACGTTTTGCTTTCATGTGTGGAATACGTTTACTTTTCTGTGTGGACTGAGTTGTACTTGGGCTCGGAGGATAGAGCGTATTTGAATTGATGACTTAGGTATATGTATGGGCATATACCTAAGCAGTGTCGGTTATTACTTCATGATTGTTACTTTTCTTCGTGGTTTATCCTTTGTGGATTTGAGAGACCTTCAGGGGTCTCGGGGTCCCTACTGAGTAGCTTATACTCACCCCTGCACGGGCTTTGCCCGCACTACGTTGTGTTGGTTGCAGACGACGGACAGCGTTGACCTTAGCTGAGGCTTGCAGAGCGGGACGGTACCCGGAGGTGGACCACTGGGCGGGACGTGCTCGGAGCGGACGGCGGGACCCGTGGAGCAGAGGAGCTATCTGTACCCACCCTTCAGGTGGGATTTCCAGTGGACAGCTCGGAGTAGCGGCTTTTACATTTTAGTTGCTGTTTTCCCTTTCGAGTTGTACTTTACTTTCAGTTTGGGTTTGTATACTGGCCCATTTACTTTTCCGCACTTTCAGTTGTACTCTGCTTTTGTTTAGTGTTTACTTTCCGCTTGTTTACTCTGTGGAGTTTGTTTACTTTACAAAGGCAATGCCTTTCCTTTTTACTGGGATTTGCGCCTTGGTGCTAGTCGCCAGCCCCTGGCCTATGGAAGGCGGGCTTGGGGTAGTCACGGCACGGACCCCGAAGGCGGGTCGTGACAAATTGGTATCAGAGGAGTTCGGTTCTATCGCGAACTCTGATCTTTTCTATGTGAAGCAATAATGTTTAGCATATTGAGTGTGATTATCAGTCCAGGGAGTCCAGTGTTGGTGCGGCGGCCGACGTATCCGTACACCAGGACCCTGACTTCTGATTTCCGACTTAATGCACGAAAACATTGATTGCGTGTGTGTTTCAAAGTTTTCTTTGTGATTACTTATATCAGCTCACCAGGTATACCGTTCTAACCGTGGCGCACCTGTTTCCTTTTCAGGATGGCCCCACGACGACAGCCAGCTAGGGTTCCGAGAGTCGAGCGAGACGACAGCCCACCGAGCGACGAGGCCTCGGTGCAGGGCCCTTTTCCAGTAGTGGCACCGGCGGTAGCTTTACCCGCCGATCCCCCGATGCTTCCAGCAGCAGCCACTGACGATGCACGTCGCCTCAGCGCACTGCATGAGTTTCAGCGCCAGCGACCGCCCAGGTTTCGCGGGGAGACGGATCCCCAGGCAGCAGAGGACTGGCTGGAGGCAGTGGTTCGAGTGTTTAGGCTAGTGAGGACACCAGCAGACCTCATGGTGATCCTCGCTGCGAGCCTACTACACACAGCAGCAGGACGATGGTGGAGCTTGATGCTCCAGGTGCACGATGAGGCATCCCTACTTTGGACGGACTTTGAGAGCCTCTTCCGCTCGGAGTTCGTCCCAGCCACCCTTCGTGCAGTGCGTATCCAGGAGCTTCTACAGCTGCGGCAGGGCAGCATGACGGTCGCTCAGTACTCGGCGAGATTTACCGATCTCTCGCGCTACTCGACCGACATGGTACGGGACCCATTCTTCCGGGCCCGGACCTTCGAGCAGGGTTTGAGACACGAGATCAGGGCATCGCTGATTTCCCTCAGCATACCGACTCAGACAGGAGTACTGGAGCGGGCCCTTCTGATCGAGAGCTTCCTTGCTGAGTCTACACCAGCACAGAGACCCACCGCAGGGCGGCACGTGGCAGAGTCATCTGCAGCAGGCAGTCGACGGATGACTCAGGGGTCCAGAAAGAACAGACCTTCGGGCAGACGATCTCAGGGCACTGGCTCAGCAGTGCGGGGCACACAGCGCGGAGCCAGTCTTATGAGAGGCAGACAGTGCTACTCGTGCGGCGGGCAGGGCCACATGGCTCGTGACTGCCCGACCCGCCGTGCTGAGGAGCAGCAGACGGTTGAGGGACCACCGAGGCAGAGGCAGAGGGTCGACCGTGGCGGTCCGCAGGGAGGAGGCGGACGAGGCAGAGGAGCTGGACGAGTAGCCGGTGTTGGGCGACTCTTTGAGGCTCTGCCACCACCACCACCAGGAGGTCCACCCCGACCACAGGGAGCTGGCGGGCAGCGACAGGCACAACTCCAGGCAGCAGAGGCCTACGACCACGGCGCACCCGAGATGATTCGAGGTACTATCTGTGTCTACTCCACCCTTGCTGCTGTTCTTATAGACACAGGAGCGAGTCACTCTTTCATAGCCACTGCCCTTGTTCGGAGCTTGGAGATTCCGACAGAGCCGTTGGCTCGATCCTTACGGCTAGAGACTCCTACGGGAGCAGACTCGACGATTACGCACTGGTGCCGGCAGTGTGATCTTACTCTAGGAGGCGAGAGCTTCGGCTGGGATCTTCTTGTAGCAGCGTCGAGGCCTTACGGCGTCATCTTGGGCATGGATTGGCTATCTACGGTCCATGCACAGATTGACTGTTTTAGGCTCAAGGTGCGATGTGTACGCATCGACGGGAGCAGGTTCACCTTCACCGGCGAGAAGGGAGCCTTAGAATCACAGGATGGACTTCCGCGGAGGAGAGGACAGCCCATCACTCATCAGTTGGCTAGCCTCATCCTTGGAGCAGTTGACGTGCGAAGTCCTGGTTTTCCTGCAGTGGTGGAACAGTTTGCGGACGTTTTTCCCGACGATGTTCCAGGGCTACCTCCTCGCAGAGAGGTAGACTTTTATATTGACTTGTACCCCGGGACAGCCCCGATATCCACTCCAGCATATCGGATGGCCCCCGCCGAGCTTCGAGAGCTACGGGTACAGTTGGAAGACTTGCAGGGCAAGGGGTTCATTCGACCCAGTGTTTCACCCTGGGCTTCCCCGATATTGTTCGCCAAGAAGGCGGACGGGAGCTTGCGACTTTGTGTTGACTATCGTCGCCTGAACCAGGTGACAGTGAGGAACAAGTATCCGCTACCGAGGATTGATGACCTCTTTGATCAGCTCAAGGGAGCACAGTGGTTCTCGAAGATAGACCTCAGGTCAGGCTACCATCAACTCAGAGTCAGAGACGAGGATGTGCAGAAGACAGCCTTCAGATGTCGGTATGGCCACTATGAGTTCTTGGTTATGCCTTTCGGTGTAACCAATGCTCCAGCAGTATTCATGGCTCTCATGAACAGGATCTTTCAGCCATACCTCGATCGGTTTGTCGTGGTCTTCATCGATGACATTCTGATTTACTCTACGACAGAGGAGGAGCACGCCTATCACTTGCGAGTTGTACTAGACACAGTCTGAGAGCACCAGCTTTATGGTAAGCTCTCGAAGTGCCAGTTCTGGATACGTGAGGTCCACTTCATGGGTCACGTTATCTCTGAGGCGGGAGTTGCAGTGGATCCCGCGAAGATTGAGGCTGTGTTAGCATGGGAGCCACCCAGGAGCGTGACTGAGGTTCGGAGTTTCTTGGGACTAGCTGGATACTATTGGAGATTCGTGCCAGACTTCTCTAGAGTTGCGGCATCACTCACAGCTTTGACGAAGAAGGGGAAACCCTTCGTGTGGTCAGACAGATGTCAGCAGAGCTTCCAGGAGCTGAGACAGAGATTGACTAGTGCACCTATCTTGAGGTTGCCTGAAGAGGGAGTAGGGTACGTAGTCTACTGCGATGCATCAGGGACCGGACTCGGATGTGTTCTGATGCAGGAGCGGGCCATGATCGCCTATGGATCACGTCAGTTGAGGCCGCATGAGCAGAACTACGCTACCCATGACCTGGAGTTAACAGCAGTGGTCTTCGCTCTGAAGACATGGCGACACTATCTGATGGGCGAGCGCTTTATAGTCTTTTCCGATCATCAGAGTCTCAGGTATATCTTCTCGCAGAAGGACCTGAACCTGAGACAACGACGATGGCTCGAGTTCCTCCAGGACTATGACTTTGAGATAGTCTATACTCCTGGGAAGGGGAACGTAGTAGCCGATGCCTTCAGCAGGAGGACGGGCATTCAGCTACCTGAGGAGGCGACGGAGCAGCTAGCCTCTTTGCAGATATCCTTCGTGGATAGAGATGGAGCAGCCTTTCTTCAGTCTCTCACAGTCACTCCTCCACTAATACAGCGGGTCAAGGAGGCACAGCGTGAGGACGCTGACTGTGAGACACGGAGTTCACAGATATCCTCGGGACAGGCACCTGATGGTTTGTCCCTTGGAGCAGAGCACGACATCCTTTTCAGAGGACGTACCATGGTACCAGTTGCTTTGCGAGAGGAAGTGCTGAGAGAGTTTCACACTTCTCCTTTGGCGGTACATCCTGGAGTGGCGAAGATGTACCAGGACCTCAGACGACAGCACTGGTGGCCGGGCATGAAGAAGGCAGTAGCAGAGTTCATTTCTCGATGCCTCACCTGCCAGCAGGTGAAGGCAGAGCATTAGGTACCAGCAGGCTTGGTACAGCCCTTGGAGGTTCCGGAGTGGAAGTGGGATGACATATCTATGGACTTCGTGACTGGACTTCCACGCACTTCCAGAGGTCACGACTCCATCTGGGTGATTGTTGACCGACTCACCAAGTCGGCACACTTCTTACCCATCAGAGAGCAGGGCTCAGTAGAGAGCTTGGGAAGTCTCTACGTTCAGGAGATTGTGCGGCTCCACGGCGTGCCATCATCTATCGTCTCCGATCGAGATTCCCGCTTTACTTCTCGGCTTTGGAAGGGGTTACAGGAGGCGTTCGGGACGCAGCTACGTCTTAGCACCGCTTTTCACCCTCAGACGGATGGTCAGACGGAGAGGACCATTCAGACACTCGAGGACATGCTCCGCGCATGTGTCCTCGACTTTGGTCGTAGCTGGGAGGACCACCTACCCTTGGTGGAATTTGCGTACAACAACAGCTACCACTCCACCATCGGGATGGCACCGTACGAGGCGTTGTACGACCGACCTTGTAGATCTCCTTTGTGCTGGACAGACCCTGGAGAGTCAGCACTGGTGGGACCGGAGATGGTCCAGGCCACGACAGAGAAAGTCCAGGTCATCCAGGAGCGGATGAGGACAGCTCAGAGCCAGCAGAAGTCTTATGCTGACAGGAGGCGGAGGCCACTAGAGTTCGAGGATGGCGACCACGTCTTCTTGCGGGTCTCACCTCGACGTGGTATTCGGAGATTTGGCCGAGGCGGCAAGTTATCTCCGCGCTTCATCGGACCCTTCCAGGTCCTCAGCAGGGTTGGCGAGGTGGCTTATCGTCTGGCTCTACCACCTCAGTTGCACCGGGTGCACGACGTATTCCACGTATCTCAGCTGAGGAGATACGTGCACGACCCGACACACATCATTGATCATGGGGAGCTTGACGTTGACGATGGGGCGACTTTTACGGAGGTCCCGGTGGAGATAGAGGATCGACAGGAGCGGGTCCTGCGTGGGCGATCGATTTCTCTTGTGCGCATCAGATGGCATCACGGGAATCTCCAGGAGAGCACATGGGAGCGGGAGGCTCAGATGCGTGCTCAATACCCTCATTTGTTTCCCTAGTTTTTGATGTAACTTTACGGGGATGTAAAGCCCTGAGGTGGGAGTAATGTAAAGACCCGTAAAATTCAAGGGAATTTTTTTCTTAATTTTCTTTAGAATTTTACAAGAGCGCGGTTTCAGACGGCACCTGATTCCGAGGCCCGGAGTGCCCGGAATTAATTTCTGAAGTTTGGCTCGGGTACGTTCAGTGAACGAACGAGCGGGTTTTCCTAACTTTTGATTCGGTGCTCGGAATTGAAATCCGAGGGCACCGATGAACTCGCAGCACCGATATTCGCTTAAAGAGACCTTTTCAGAAGTTGCGTTTATTGCGGGTTGAAAGTTAGTTTTGGAGTTTTTAGTTTGAGTTAAATAAAATTTGTGAAGAACAAATTTTATTATAACTTGATAAAACCTACCAAAGGGGGTTGGAAGTGGGACCCACACCCACTTAACCTCCCTTGGGAGGATTAAGTGTGGTGGGGCCCACACGAACCCCTAAACCTTTCATATTCTCTCAACTCCCTTAACGCCTCAATAAATGACTTGAGTTACTTATTTAATTATGGGAGTTAATCCTTTTGAATTTCAAACATTTGAAATTCTAGTGTGTTATGTGTTAATAAAATAAGATGTTGTCTTATTTTATTTTGGTTAATTGTTTGTCTTCTTGAGAGGTGGAGAGCTTTTTCTTCTTCTTCTTCATCTCTGACGAAGATCACGAAGAACGCTCAACTTGACGAAGAACGCTCAAGTCCCGACGAAGAACGCCGCTCCGCTCTTCTTCGTCTTCCGTGTCAACGAGTGGGAACGCCGCTTCCTCCTCGGATTCCCTTCGTCGACATAAGAAGTTTCGCCAACGACGTGTCTCTTCGGACGCATCCCTTCGTCATCGGATTTGACGAACGGCTACCGCGACGCCCGACCTCCGCGACGTCGTCTTCCGCGGAACGTTGACAATCTTCGAACCTTATACCCGAGGTAGGGGTTGTTGATTATTGTTTAGTTATTCTATTTTTGATCATGAATTTTAGCAAGTCTAACGTGTGTCTTTGGATTATTTTAAGATGCGTTATTGCTTAACGTGAGGGGGACGGACCGCATGAACACGACCGAACCCCCTCCATCGTTCATGTGGTTTATTCTTGCGGGTGGAAGCAAAGTGGCGTGGTGCCGTCGCACCACGCGGATAATCGTGCAATTATTTTGCGCGGCGCCGTCGCGCCACGCCGAGGAAGAATCTTCAAGAACGCGACGCCGTCACGTCACGTTGAAAGGAATCAAGGCACGGCGAAGGGGCGCGGTGTCGTCGCACCGCGCCGGACGACGAACACCGCGGCCGGTTCCGGGCCGCGGCGGGACGAGGAGACCGCGGCCGGTTCCGGGCCGCGGCGGAATGAGAAGACCAGCGGCCGGGCCGCCGGCGTCGGAAGCCGAAGAGGGGACCGGAATTTCCGGTCCCGTTGGAGAAAACCGGCCGGCCAGCTGGCCGGCCGGATGACGTTAAACCGGGAAAAATTAATTCCCCGGCCAATGTTTAAAACCCCCCTCTTTAAGAGGGGGGCGGTTTCCATGTAGGAAGGGGGGGCAGCAGCCCCCCGGTTTTATTCAATCAAGCCCCCCACGTGAGGGGGGGGGGGTTTTGCAGAAGGGGCGCGACATATTGCCGCGCCGACATTCCATTCAGCGGGGGCTTAGCCCCCGCGTGCAGCCACCCTGCGGAGACAGGCCGCCGTGGCCCCCGCACCGCCGCGCCGCCCCAGGGGGGGGTCGGGCCGGGTCGGCCCGGACCCGGACCCCCCTGTTTCGAACCAGTTCCGGTCTTTTGGCCATAACTTGAGCCTCGGACCTCCGATTGACGAACCGTCTACTGCAACGCGATCCTTGGATCAAGACGGTCGTTTCGGTATATCGCACTCAAGGTTTCGGTTTACTTTGAGTTTGGCCGTGTTGGTTCGTTCACGAAACCAACCGGGCCTTCGGAGCGGAAACGCTCATATCTTGAGCTACGGACGTCCGATTGACGTGCCGTCAGCTGTGTTGTGTTCCTCTTAGTGAGACGGATCTTTTGGCATACCTCGCCCGAGGTTTGGACGCAGGTGGAGTACGGTCGGGTTGGTTTTGCCTTAAAAACCAACCGGGCCCCGGAGACGAAAATGCCAATAACTCTCAGACCGGGCGTCCGATCGACGCGCCGTCTGTTGCGTTGAGTTCCTGTTGACGATACAGAACTTTTGGATACATCAACTCTGGTCTTTGTGACAGTTGATGTATCAGCCTCTCAGCTCGTGGAGCGGACCCTCCGAACGAGCTTGCTGTGTGCGGGAACCCTAGTGCTGGCTGCGACTGTTACTGTGACTACTACTGCTACTGTGACTGCGACGACGACAGTACAGAGATCCTGTGTGGATTCGACAACGACGACTTCAGCACTCAGCGATCCTATGTGGATCAGTGCTACAGGTCCTGTGTGGGCCCGATCCTGTGTGGGTCCGATCCTGTGTGGATCCGCGCTCAGCGGTTCTGTGTGAGCCAGCGCCTACAGGTCCTGTGTGGGCCCGATCCTGTGTGGTCTTTGCGGGGGTTAGTTACCTATCGATCCTTCGTGGGTCCGACGACTTAGATGGATCAGTGATCATCTTTATCGTCCTTGAAGAAGTATACCTGTGTGAGCTGAATCCTATTGCTTTCCTATGTGGATTGTGTTGTGCAATCCTGTATGGATTACGTTTTGCTTTCCTGTGTGGAATACGTTTACTTTTCTGTGTGGACTGAGTTGTACTTGGGCTCGGAGGATAGAGCGTATTTGAATTGATGACTTAGGTATATGTATGGGCATATACCTAAGCAGTGTCGGTTATTACTTCATGATTGTTACTTTTCTTCGTGGTTTATCCTTTGTGGATTTGAGAGACCTTCAGGGGTCTCGGGGTCCCAACTGAGTAGCTTATACTCACCCCTGCACGGGCTTTGCCCGCACTAAGTTGTGTTGGTTGCAGACGACGGACATCGTTGACCTTAGCTGAGGCTTGCAGAGCGGGACGGTACCCGGAGGTGGACCACTGGGCGGGACGTGCTCGGAGCGGACGGCGGGACCCGTGGAGCAGAGGAGCTATCTGTACCCACCCTTCAGGTGGGATTTCCAGTGGATAGCTCGGAGTAGCGGCTTTTACATTTCAGTTGATGTTTTCCCTTTCGAGTTGTACTTTACTTTCAGTTTGGGTTTGTATACTGGCCCATTTACTTTTCCGCACTTTCAGTTGTACTCTGCTTTTGTTTAGTGTTTACTTTCCGCTTGTTTACTCTGTGGAGTTTGTTTACTTTACAAAGGCAATGCCTTCCCTTTTTACTGGTATTTACGCCTTGGTGCTAGTCGCCAGCCCCTGGCCTATGGAAGGCGGGTTTGGGGTAGTCACGGCACGGACCCCGAAGGCGGGTCGTGACATAATAAATAAATAATAAATATTACATATTAAATAAATATTAAATAAATAAATAATAAACAAATAACCAATGCATAAAAAATAATAATAAATAAATAAAAAATTATAAAAAATTATAAATAATAATAAATAATAAATAATAAATAGATAATTAATAATAGATAAAAAATAATATAAAAAAATAAAAAATAAATAAAAAATAGTAAATAAATATTAAATAGTCATTTAATAGTAAATTAATTATAAAGATAGATTAATAAATAATTAATCAATAATAAATAAATATTGAAATAATAAATAATAAATAATAAGTAATAAAATTACAAGATAATAAGTTAATAAAATAATTAATTGATTTAAATATCTATATATATATATACTTATAATAAAATTTTCATTAATATATATAAATACATATTTATTATTGGCCGAAGTAAGACACTTAAGAGGGGGGCTGAATTTAGTTCCGATAAAAATTTCTGTTAAAAATTTTATTTATAAGATTCCCCCAATTAAAAATAAAACATGCCAATTAATCAAACTAGTAAAATTACAAAATATTGAATATTCAAATATTTTCATAAGAGATTGATTAATTCTCAGTTATAACAATATGGGAGATTGATATAACTTTTGAAACTAATCTAATATGGTAAAATAGTTATAACTACTATCCAACACTTACAGTCAAAGTAAAATTTAGTTTTTTGAAATATAAGTTAAAAATAGAGTAATACTAAATTGAAAGACACAAAAGATAAATCAAGTAGTTCGGTCTGAATATGAGACCTAATCCACTCTACTTGGTGATCACTTGCCACCAAAAAATAAAGCTTTGATCCACACCCTGGATCGGGATTAACAACAGTACATAAGACTGTCCAGGTCACAAGACCTCTTCCACTGTTCTTTGTGGGAAAACTAACAACCAGGTCGTACATGACCTCTTCCACAATTATACGTGGGTGGAACAAGGTATTAAAGATATTTGAATGAGGATATCTTGTATACTTTAATTCAATGCAAGAGACAATGCATGTTTTATTACAGATACACGCACTGCTTGAAAAGTAAGGAAATTGTACATAATAGAGTAAAGATAATGTGAAAGGATTGGAAATTCTCTAAGTGTTGTTCTACTTAGCTCTAGACATGTAGGATGTAACAAATGTTATTTTAGAGACCTCTTGTAGAAATAGAGTGTCGTGAGCCCCATGTTCTGGTTTCTAATTCAATGGGATGTGCTTTGTAGTACTTTTTATTCATAGAGTTGTTGATGTGAGGATGTTTTTGGTTTTGATCCACATCAATTAATTCTCCAGGAGTTTAGATTTCTACATGTGTTCTTTAGTGTATATTATTTCATGCATGTGTTTAGTTATCATTTTTTCAGTGTCTTTCACTTCTGGATCTGTATGGAGCTCGTGCACCACCATATAATTTATCTTCACGATATCATTTTATGGTCTATAGGGAGCAAGATCTCTACACCTCGTACCATGTACTATCAATTGACATGTCTAAAAAATAATTAACTAAGTCAGTGTCATTAAATGAGTCAAATATGAATGTTGGAAACAAATTTTAAATTAAATTGAAAGAGACAGAAAAATGGTCATGTATGGAACGATGTCACAGTTGTGGTGAGACGGTCATAGTGAGACAGTCACGGTGAGATAATTATGGTGAGACAGTCATGGTGGCATAGTTTTATTTAGTTCTAGAACTAGTATCATAATTACGGTGTCTAGCCCTTTGTAAATTCTGGAACAAGTAGTAGGACTGCAGTGTGAGAAAAATGGTGTCTTAGGTAACCTTATATTTTCCTTTGTCAAAATTCTGAATAGTGTCTTATTACGATGTCTTGGAAATAGTATCAGAGAAACAATGCTAGTTCCTTTGAAAAAATCCAGAGTTGGTAGGAAGCTTATAGTGTCACAGACATTTTGAATATCTTGAACTCGTAGAAAACTTATGGTGTCACAGACTTTGTGAAAATCTGAAACTGATAATAGACTTACAGTGTTATAGACTTTGTGAAAATTTAGATTTAGTAGCAATATTTTAGTTTCATAGACTTAACCAAATATATATAATATTTCATAAGAATAAATATTGATATAATGGATTAAGATTAAACATAATCATACTGAAACAAAATAGAACAAGATTAACCATAGTTTACAAGATTCATACATGATTTGTGATATATGAAACATGATTTGTGAGAATTAAAACATGCATATTCCAATATTATCCCCCTTTCGTGATAAAAAATCATGGAATTTATAAGTCACATATTGTTTTAAAGATATGATATTTGAGTATATATTTTATAGGCTGTATAAAAATTGTTCTTCTTCTATGAAGATCCTTTTTTATAAATGCATACACAAATGCCTTGTCTTATTTCTCCCTATTTTGGGATTATAAAAAACCACTAAATAAAGGAAATTAAGATAATAAACAAAAACATTTCACATTTTATTGAATAGAATGAGAGAGTTCATTACAATCATTAGGAAAAATAAAATACATTCCAATCAAAAATACAACCTTCACTTATCTTCAGAGCCATCATTCTTTTCTTTACCCATGGAAGTGACATCAGGAGGATCCACAGGAGAATAAGTAGAAGTGGAAGAAGGGATTGATCCAATCATAAGAAAAGGAAAATGCACTCTTTAA
Organism: Viscum album; assembly: GCA_963277665.1. NCBI lineage: Eukaryota > Viridiplantae > Streptophyta > Magnoliopsida > Santalales > Viscaceae > Viscum > Viscum album. The sequence continues at coordinate 1,176,658,620 of OY728143.1, forward strand.
AATATAGTGGGTGAAAGAGATAGTCTAGTTGAAGACTGAGGCAATTTTTGATCAATAATAATAGGTCTGATCTGGCTCAGAACCTGAGATACAGACATGGTTGTAAGAGAAAAGGTAGCGGAGGTGGAAGGAGTTGGACGAAGCCTCAAAGGGGTAGTTGTAGGGGACACAATGGCATTATATTTTACATGTTTTTAGGTCTTCAACAACTTAATGAAATAAGTGAAAACCTCACCTATATACTACATATCCTTCTCAAAGACATCATTGTTTTCAAAAAAATTCCCAGAGTGGGTGTGAATTCCTTGATATTCTGTACTAGATAATTAATGGATTTAGTGACTGTAGGTATGGTCAAATTCTAAACAAGATACTTAAAATTTTTGTTTAGATAATGATTAGAAATAAATCCTTTTGATGTAGTAGTCCACTTTCTTAGATATCTCTTCTTGAGAAACATTTTCAATATTTGAATGGACCATAACGAAATCGATCACATGGTCACTATTCTTAATGACAGTAGAGAAACCATTCTTATCAACACCACTCAACACTAACTGAAGATCTTCCCTAAAGATTGTTCTGATCATGTCATTTCCCTTAGGATGAGATGGATGTCCAGAGGTATTTTAGGTTGTAACAGATGATGTTAGAGTCTTAAAATTATTTAGAACCTTTTATAAACATCATTTATATTCATCGGTCAACTTAGTACGTCTAGCAACAAGCGTACACATCTCATTGACTATCCTGGTGTTTTTCTCAACAACTTTTTCATATACTGTAATCAGATTTTGTTGAATCAAAGATCCAAATTTCTATGGGATCTGATCACCAGTATCCTCAACAGAATGAGAAATAAGAGATTGACTAGTTTTCAAGACTTTCTGCATTTCATCAACAATAGTTTTTAAAGACATCACCTCATCACTCAATTGTTTTTTCTCAATCTCAACTTCATGAATTTCATGAAGGATTTTCAATTTTATTTTCCAAATAATATTCTCTAACACCAATGAATTATCTCTTTCAGTAAGAAAATTCACAAGGGAAGGATTTGAATTCATGATCTTTTCAAATTTAGATAACTAGGTGTTTTAAAAGTATTTTATTTAGTTTTTAAAAACTTAAGAAGATGTTTATTTGATAGGTTCATAAGTGGAAATTGATATAGGTTCTTATTCCTTTGAAGTTATAATTTATTTAAAAAATATACGTTTGAGATTAAACATTAGGGAGGGATCAATTGATTTAACTGAGACTCCTTGAGAATCAGCAACAACAAAATACTCTAGAAATATGTACCAGGTATCCACTAAACATAATTCCACAGGGTTGGTCGCAAAAATTATTTCAAAATTAGGATTCTTCTCCCCATCAACAGGTGCATCTCTTCTAGTACTAAGAGATTCAATCTCTTGATCCATTTCCACATTTTCAGCTCTGTCTTGATCACCCATATCTTTTCTAGCTAGCTGAAAAGCCTCTTCCATTATTTCCTCAGAAGATAATATTATTTCTCCTTTAACCTATTTTTATGAATGTTCTATAGTAGTAGAATCTTCCTCAATAAAAATATCTTCCTCAACAATAGGCTCTTTCACAATATAAAAACTTCTTTTAGCAACAACTACATCTTTTGAAACTACTTCTTTTAGAATATGTAGGACACTGTATTATTCTTCTAAGACTGTTCCATCCTCATGTGAAACTAATTAATCTTGTACATCATTACTTGAGTATTCAATAACTTCATTAGGTTATATACTAGGGTAAGATACATTCTACTGTCTTGAAAGATTTTCAACTGGGTTAAATCTTTCATAAATTCTTTCATTATCTTCCACCCATGATTTATTCCATGGTTTCTAGATAATTATCATCCTTCTAAATATATCCTTTGAGATACAAAAAACATAACCATCAACTAATTATTCATTCGTACGAACTACTACCTTGGATAACAGCATTGTGGTAATTAACCTTGAATAAAACAGAGAAGTTTATTTTGAAGTTGTTTTGATCATATCACACATGTGAAGTATAATATACTTACACAGATTGAACTTGTTACCATTCTTCATAAGATGTATCAAGAACACATCTTTATACTTAAGGGTGGTGAAGTTCTATTTTCATAGACAAATAAAATGTTGAATAAACTTATATAATAGTCTTGTATCACTATTCTTATCAACAATAATTTCACTTCTCTTATTTTTTATTTCGAGTCAAATTTAAAAGAGCCTCATCTAGTCTAAATAGATCACTAGGTGGAGGAGGACCTATTTGGTAATCCTCCAAAATTCCATCATAAGATATTACTTGTCATGCATCCCACAACCTTGAAGAAAATGTACATTTTTGAATATTTAACCATCTCTTACTAAAAAATCATTTTCATAATTGAACGAGAACTGAACATATTGATAAAAGATAAAAAATAGATTTAGATAAATGAATATTTTTTCTTTTGTGAAAAAGTAAAACCATCCATGTTCATCCAGTACGTTAAAAACAAGAGACATACTTGTCAGCAACTATTTTGGACAAACATCTTTCCCTGGAACTACTGTTCGATCAGCAAGTCTTTGATTCATCGGTTTCTCATGCATTATTTTTAGAACCTTTTCACTTTATTTGGAGACCGACACTTATGAGGAGTTGATGAAGACAAGTGCTTCATTATAGGTATCCAATATGGTTTCGAGAAAGATGAAAAGTTGAAATAGGGATAACAGTATGAGAGATAAGGGTTTCAGTTTTAAGAGAAGAGAGCTCGGATAAAGAGAGGAGTAAAAAATATTGGGTTTTTATCATTTAGGGATTTCAAATGATGAAAATACAAAAACGTAGTATAAAATAAATAAAATAATCAATACATAGATACAAGAAAAATAAATACTAAAAATTGATGTCTAAGTCATTACGATGAGACTGGAATGGGTAAGAACAATGTCAGTATTACGGTGTGACTCTAAATGGTGTGATCATATCATTCTGACAGCAAGTATGAGGTCGTAACTGAGAGATAGTAACAGTGAGACTATGAATCATAAAACTGTAAACTATGAAACTATTAATTTTTCTCCAAATTATTATCATCCTTAACTCATGTATGATGTAATGTATGAATTCATAATTTATTGGCTTAACAAATATATCACCAAGATGATGTTCAGTTCCAGTGAATTCCAAAGTGATATCAAATTTTTCATAATGATCTTTCAAAAAGTGTTATCTTATATCAATATTTTTAGTCCTGGGATTTGAAATAAAATTCTTTGAAATGTTAATAGCACCTGTATTGTCACAATTTATATGTATATGTTTGAATTGATATCCATAATCTATTAAAGTGTATTTCATCAAAAAAAAATTGTTCACAACAACTACTAGAAACTATATATTCATCCTCGATGGTAGATAATTCAACTGAATTTTTCTTTTTACTACAACATAATACTAAAGAATTTCTTAAAAAGTGACATGTTCTAGAGGTGATTTTTCTATCTAACTTACAACCACCAATATCAGCATCATAATAACATACTAAATAAAATGATTGTTCTCTAGGATAAAAAAGTTCTATGTTTTTAGAATGTTTTGGGTTTTTAAAAATTATTTTAACTGCATTTAAATGATACTCTTTGGGGTTTTTCTGAAAAAACTCTCATGTGAAAACACTAAAAATAATATCTGGCCAACTAGATGTTAATTGGAGTAAAATTCTAATCATTCATCTATAACTATTTTGATCAATAGATTTACCATTATCATCAAGATCCAACAGACATATAGTCTTCATTGGAGTATCACTAACTTTAGTTCTATCCAAGCCAAAACGTTTTATGAGATCTTTTGTATATTTTCTTTTATTTAAGATAATAACATTATTGTTGAATAATTTTAAATAAATGGATGAATTTTAGTTTACCCATTAAACTCATTTTAAATTCATTTTTCATCATTTTTGAAAAATAAGTACACAAATAATTTCTTGAACATCTAAATATAATGTCATATATATATATTTGAACAACTAAAAAATCATTAGAAATTTGTTTTATAAAAAGCGTAGAATCAAATATACCTTTTGCAAAACCTTTTAAAATATTAAAATTAATAAATATTTCATACCAAGATCTTAGAGATTACCTTAAAACATATAAATCATTTGTTCATTTAAAAACAGGATTTGGAAAATATAAGGACCCATCCTTAAAACATTACATAATCTTGAATTAAATGAATAATTCACAGTGAGGATCTTTTTAGGTTTAGAGTTTTAAAAAATTAGGCCATAACTATTACATTACATCTCAAAAATTACTAAGTAAACACTTCTACTCAGTTTCCATTTCATCATAAAATATAAACTCTTGAAAAAATAGTCATGTCTAGTTCCATGTTTTAGACAACATGACTTTTCTTTGATCCCATCCTTAACCCTATTAATCTTTAAGTCATGTGAAAAACTTTTCAAAACATGGGATGAGAATAAAAAGCTCAGTAAGGATTATAATATAAAGGAAGAAAAAATTATTCTATCAATATATTCCAAGAATAAGACCATACCTCCTAAAATCATCATATTTATGAATAACACATAGAAATCAAAAATCATAAAGTTAACTTGTGGCATCCATAATATACTTACATTGTAGCATTCCTAGCTACATAGGGAGTTACATTGGGAATACCCATCATAGTATATTCCCTAAATCTATTAGGAGAAACATTATCATTTACATCATTCACGTTACCCAATGCATTGAAGAGAAATCATGGGCTCACCCTCCATAGATTTATCATAGAACCACCCGTATACATAAATAATTCCAAAGAACCATAGCATATTCATAACTCATAAAACAAACATAAAGGAAAGATTAAATTTCCACATTTCAATCACAATATATCATTTAAATATATTGACACAAAAAATCCATTATCAAAACCATTTTCAATACCGAAATATGTAAAATAGTATATGGTATTTATTTTCCTTTTAAAAATATTACAACTTGTTAAGGAAGCCAAAGATCAAATAATACTAGCGACGACGGAAAAGGTCATTGTCACCGCTTACGTTAAAAGAAACATTATTTTTTATCATTTAGTCAAACTCATCATAGAAAATGATTCTTTTTGAATGAAATGAAAATTAAAAAGTGTTTATACACCATATAAAATAATGTTCTCTATAACACAAAAAATGCCTCAATGAAAGGAGATTGAGGCGAAGTCCCTTACCTCGTATTTGACTTGACCCGTTTGTTCATTAATGTCCTGAATAAAAAACTAAAGTTAATTTAAATTTTCTTAATAAAATTTTTAATTTTTATTATTCCTTTTATATCACTTATTACCATTTTATAAACATTATATAATCATTTAAGTTAATAATGGTCGTTTTGTCTATATTTGGTACTTGAGTCAAAAACGAACTTCTTATAATTACAAGTTGTTCATGGGGTCAAAATTACATTATATATAGAATGATATTCATGATTCACATATCATATATATAATATATATCTAGTATATATATATATGTATTTATAATAATACATAACATTAGGAGGTAAGAAATGAAATGCACAGTTCATGGATACAGTGAGTCATACGTACGCATGAACACTACTTTCATTTCTATTTCATATTTAATATAATTAAAAATTAATGATACATAGGTATATTATAATTCTAGTATAATATCATATATAATTTTATTAATTATATCCTTTATATGTTCCACGTATGGCATGAATGAGTCATATCATTGCAAAGGGACGGTAGTCCGCACTTACTCAAATGAAATTATCACATTTACCAATTATGGAAACCATAAAAGAATAATATAAATTAAAATTATAGAAGTATAAAGATAATATAAATATAATATATATCAAATTTAAATACATTTCTATCTTAATGTCCACCATAAGAGGTGGTAGAAGAAGATTGAACAATCATCATTTTGTGAGGTAGTAGTTGGTAGTCCGCAGAAACATTATGTTCTTTACCCAATAGACGGAGGTGTGTGTAAGTGTAGTTTGAATCCATCTCATATCAAAAACCTATTATATTAAATATACAGGTGTTTTATAGTATAAAGGAATAAAAAGATTTTAGGGGGTTGGAGAAGTAATATAAAATAAAAGAACTTAAGAGAAGACGTTACCATTAAATCGGGTAACTCCCTTTGGTTTGAACCTAAAGTATTTCATGATGTGCCTTATGCATAAGGTAAGGCTTCTAGGTGAAAGAGAGGGATCTTGAGGGCTTATTTTGGCAGATTTTAGAGGATCCAAGGGGCTAGAGAGGTGTGAGTAATGGGAAAGAGGTTATGGATTTTTATAAGTGGGAGGAAGGGTTCTTTCGGAATGTTTGAAAAAAATTATTTTATTATATAATGATTTTCGATTTCTAAAGGTCCAAAACATATTAAAGTATAAGATAATATGAATCTTGTTCGAAATAAAATCATACAATGACAATTTTATATGTTTTGGACATTGTTTCAATTTTTTTAATCTTATTTATTTAAATCATTCATTAATGAGGTAAACACTACATCATTATTATGTCATAAATAATTATATTTATTTGATGTATAAAATTTATAAATAAAATACCGTAATGTAGGAAATATATTTTTATTTATAATGAATATTTATAGTCAAATATATCAAATATATAACTCCACATTAATTTTTTTTTGAAAAACAATACATGTTTATGATATTTTTATTTTTACTTTAAATAAAAAGTTAATAATGTCACTATCTTACCCAAATGGCTTTCAAAGGCCAATAATCTCACTCAAGGATTTTATTGGTAGTCCATGACACATTAATTAAGGTTAGTACATATGTTAAGGTAATTTTATATTATTATAATATTATTTATACCTTAAATTACCCTGTTTACCTTTAACCGCGGTAAAGAGAAGTCAAAAGTTACTATTCACAAAAAATTATTTTAGTCTTATTGAACCTCATTTTACTTACTGATAACAACCAGGAATGTTGGATTTTATAAATTCAATTCACAGAAGTTGTAAAATTTCATTTAAATGAAAAAGTTGGGTTTTTAACTACTACATAGTATTTTCAGTATTTATCTAAAATTGATGTTTTTCAGAAAGATACCAAAAATTCAGCCTATGTTATATTTGTTATTACAAATTTAAAAATTATGTCTATTTTAACAAATTTAAAAACATAGAATTTTCATTAATTAATTTGAAATTAATTCCAGTTTTCGAAACAAGAAGCGTGTTTTTAAGAAATAATAACTATCAAAAGATTGACATTTATTGCTATCCAATTTCGAAGTGAAAATAAATCTAATGATCTACCTTGGATTAAATTGTAAAAATAAAATATAATTAGTATTTAAAACCAATTAAAAAGGCAATATAACCATATAAATAAATTAGATTTAAATGCATTTTTGAATTAAAATACAGTATTTTTTACTATTCATTAAAAAATGAATTTTATCAGAAAAATACCAAAAATATACCCAAAGTAAATTTTCAAGTCCCTATTCTAATGAAGAATTTTATTTTGTCAAATAGAACATATAAAAGTGACCAAACCTATATTTAAAGAGGGTTCTCAATCAAAAAGTGTTAAATTGACTTTTTAAAGAATATTTTTGAATTTATGATTAAAATTAGATTAATTCGCATTTCCAGCCTAGAAATTTTATTGGATAAATGTAAAAACATTTAACAAACATGTATAATAATATTTTAGTTAATTCTTTTCATTCACACCAATAGAACGACTATGTGTTAACTACCGTTTAAAAAAATATTATATTATTATTTTTCAGTATGACTCAACATTGTGCGCAACATTAGACTTCATAGAAATCCATTTTTGCATGTTAGGTACACAATGAAACATAACATCATATTTAAAGTAAAATTATTTTTTAATTCAGAAATATGAAAATAAATATAAAAATGTCTTATTCTTTACTTACCTGGTATGTTACATCCTTCACCCCTTTTGGAAATTGAATCCTTGCAATTTATTCACTTATCAAATAAATGTCGGTATTTATCCATAACAGAATTTTCAGACCCCCAAACTATCTCTCCAACTATATGGTTTTCCACAAAACATTAACCTAATAGATTACCTTATTCTGAAACACTAGCTCTCTTTGGTCAAGAACATGAACTGGTTGTTCCTCATAAGAGAGATTCTCTTCTAACTAAACTACATCTGGGTTGAAAACATAGGATAGATCTGCCATATACTTTCTCAACATTGAAACATGAAAAATATTGTGTACCTAGGTTAAACATGGAGGTAAATCCACTCTGTATGCAACTGATCCAACTTTATCTAGGATTTCATAATGTCCAATGAACCTCAAGCTCAACATTCTCTTCTTACCAAAACACATCACACTTTTCCATGGAGAAACTTTAAGAAAGGCATGATCACCTACCTCAAAAGAAATATCCATTATCTGGTTATCTGTATGAATTTTTTGCCTACTCTAAGCTATTCTCATGTGCTTATTAATCAACTGAACTTTTTATTCCATCTCTTCTACCAATTCTTGTCCCATCAAATTCGTTTCTGCTAATTCATCCCAAAAATCATGAGTTCGACACCGCATCCCATATATTGCCTCAAATGGAGCCATCTGTATACTAGAATGAAAACTGTTATTATAAGAAAATTCAACCAAAGAATGATGTTGGTCATAAATTCCCTAATAATTTATTGAGAAAGAACGTAACATATCCTCCATGGTCTGAATTGTTCATTTTTACTGCCCATCTAATTGAGGATAAAAATATGTTCTAAATTTTAATGCAGTACCCAACATCTTCTGAAGGACTTTAAAAAAGTTAGAAGTAAACGTGGGATCACGATCAGATATAATGGAAAGGGGAACTCAATGCAACCTTACTATCTCTTTAACATAAAACTGAGAAAGTTGATCTAGAGACAATGTATCTTGAATTGGATTGAAATGAGAAGATTTAGTCAATCTATAAATAATAACCCATATTAAAATATTACCTCGATATGTCTTTGGTAATCCCAAAAAAAAGTCCATGGATATATTTTCCCATTTCCACTCTAGTACCAATAAAGGATGAAGCATCCCTTTTGGTAACTATCGCACTGCTTTGACCTAATGATAAGTCAAACACTTCAAATTAAAATCAGCAATATCTCTTTTCATTCCATCCCACCAGTAATACTCCCAAAGATCTCTATAAATCATAGTACTGCTAGGATGAACTGAAAACAAAGAACTATGAGCTTCACATAATAAATCTTTTTTTAACTATGATTCATAAGGCACACATAATCTCTTCCCAAACCTCAAAACACAATCATTATCAATGTTAAAAATAGGGAACTTAACCATCTGAACGAACTCTTCCTTTTTCTGCAACTCACTGTCTTCCTTCTGTACATTCTTAATTCTATTTGATAAAGATTATTTCATTGACACCTAAAAAAAATAGAGTAATTTCATGAACCAACAACTTTTATGCCATATTTCATCAAATATTTAATCAAATGATCTTGTTCAAAATGTTCCAAGGTTTATGTAGCATTAATTTTTAGACACAAAGCATCATCCACCTTATTTACCTTTCATGGATTATAATGAATCATGTAATCATAATCCTTGACTAATTCCACCTATATCCTCTATCTCATGTTTAATTATTTTTGAGTGAATATATATTTTAAACATTTGTGGTCAGTATATATTTCACATTTTACTCTATACAAATGATACCTCCAAATTTTTGAAGCAAAAAAAAATAGTAGCTAATTCAAAATCATGTGTAAGGTAATATAACTCATGAGGTTTCAAATGACAAGAATCATAAGCAATTACCTGATCATTCGTCATAAGGACACAACCGAGTCCTTTCAATGAAGCATCACTATAGATAACAAACTCACCATTTCGGGAAGGCAGTGCCAAAACTGGAGCATTCACCAATCTTCTTTTCAATTCTTGAAAACAATCATCACATTCTTTTTTACATATAAAATTAACATCTTTTCGAGTTAACCTAGTCATTGGACTATATAATCATGAAAAATTCTCAAAAAACCTCTTGTAATAAACTGATTATCCAAGAAAAATATATATCTCGGTTATATTTGTTGGTCTTGGCCATTATTCAACAATATTTGTATTAGAATTATCAATAGTTATGCCATTTTTTGAAATAATGTGACCATGGAATGAAATTTTTTGTAACCAAAACTCACTCTTTATGAATTTCCCAAATAGTTTCTTTCCTTATAAGTTTTTCAAGGAAACCCTTAAATGAATTTCATGCTCTTCTTTTATTTTATAATAAACCAAAATATAATCAATAAACACAACTACATACTTATCCAAAAACTCATAGAAAATTTTATTCATAAGATCCATGAATATAGCAGGTTCATTGTTTAACCCAAAAGGAATAACTACAAATTCATAATGGATATATCTTGTACGAAACATTGTCTTCAGAATGTCTTCTTCTTTTACATTAAAATGATGGTACTCCAAACTCAAATAAATATTCAAAAAATACTTTCTCCCGGGAGCTGATCAAACAAATCACTGATATGAGGCAAAATATACTTTTTCTTAACAGTGATGTTATTCAATGCTCTATAATCAATGAAATGTCTCATTGAACCATATTTATTTTTAACAAACAAGACAGGATCACCCCATGGTGATGTGCAAGGTCAAATGAAACCTTTATCTAATAACTCCAACATTTTCATCTTTAACTCTAAAACATCAATTTGATCCATTTGATAAGGGGGTTTTGAAATTGGCTCAGGAATTAAGTCAACAGTAAATTCAACTTCCCAATTAAGTATAATACCATAAAACCCATCAGGAAAAACATAATGGTACTCATTTACCACTAGCATATCATTAAACAAAACAGTTCCTTTGTTTTCAACAAAATGTGCATGGTATCATTCATTTCCATATTTTACAAGCTTCTAAGCTTCCTGATATGTTATCAAAAATAAGGGTTCAATATTGTACACAGACAGAAAATATTTATGAAAAGAAACCTTTTTAGCTCTGTAGTCAATCTTAACATGATAAATAGAAAGCCAATCTATACCCAAAATAACATCAAACTCTACTAGAGGTAAAACAATAAGGTTTTCTTGTAGATTATTTCCGTACAAAAGGACCAGAAGGTTCTTATAATTTATTTTTATCTCAAAATTTCCCCCTGTGTTTTTACAATAAGTTCAGGATTCATATCTTGAGATTGAATTATCAATTTACTAGAAAACTTCTCATAAATGAATGAATGTGTAGAGCCTGAATCAAAATACACATTGACATAATTTCAAAAATCCATTAATGTACCTAATACTACTTTATTTGATGGCACAACATCTACTGAAGTAGTTGCAAAGGATTTCACCACCCCTTTCTTCTTGTTTTCTAGATGATTTCCCTCAGTTGAGTTCTTCATTAGACTCTCATTTTCATAATGACCCATTTCATTACACTTAAAACATTTTACTGAATGTAAATATGATTTTTCTCTCCATTACCCTGATCTTTTTCAATCTAATTACGACCCTTATGCCACATTTTACCACATTAGTAGCACATAAAATAGTTCAAAATAAATTCCCCAACATGATTTTTACCACAATTTTCACAAACATTAATCTTATGTTTGTTAACATCAATATTTTTTGAAGAGTTCTTACCTTTTGTTTTCTACCTTGACCTCTTATTCTATTGTTTTTCAAAGAACACCAGATCATTGGAAAACTCTATTTCCACCTTCTCCTCACATCAAACAAGATTTTCATATCATTTCAACTCACAAGAAGCTAAATATCATCGATTCTTTTCTTCAATAATGAGTAAAAATAGTTGATTTTACTATCAATATCTTGTATGAAATTTGGAGCATACCTTGCTAGTCGAGTGAATTTTTCTTCATAAGTAGCTGCTGAGTCACCCTCCTATGTCAATTCCAGTAATTTTTTTCCCATCCAAAGATGAACCACATTAGGGAAATATTTCTCAAGAAACATACCTTTGAATTCATCCCAATTAAGAGCATCAATCTCTTCAATATCCCTGATATTTTTCACCATCGTCCACTATTGATTAGCTTCACCTTAAAAACAGTAAACTGTAATACTAACCTTTTGATGTTCTAAACACCCCTTGACATAAGAAATCTTTTCTAATGCTTTAATCTACCCATCTTCTAGCACATGGTCAGATGATCTTCTAAATGATGGGGGATGCTGCCTCATGAAATGATCCACTATTGACATGTTTGTAAAGACCCAAAAATTTCGAGGAAATTTTTTTCCTAAATACTTTGGAATTTTACAAGTCCGCAGTTTCTGACGTCACCTGATTCCGAGGCCCAGTGTGCACAGAATCATTTTTCAAAATTTTGTTCCGGTACGTTCAGTAAACGTACATGCTGGTTTTTCCATATTTTGAACCGGTGCTCAGAATTGAAATATGAGGACAACGAAGAAGTCGTAGTGCTAATATTCACCTAAGGGGACCTTTACCATAGTTGTGTTTGGTCCGGAGGATAAGTTAATTTTTAGGGATTTATAATAAATTAAATAAAATTGTTGTGTACACAATTTTATTGTCAAGGGGTGGTTATTTCCTCCAAGGAGGAGTTGCAGGTGGGAACCGCATCCCACATAACCTCCCATGGGAGAATAATTTGTGTGGGGCCCACATGAACCTAAATCCTCAACTCCCCCTTTAAACTCTCTTGAAACCCCCCATTGATGTGGTTAAACCCTCCACATTCCACCCTCCTCCCATGAATGTGCCAACACAATCTTCATTAATGAACAATTAATTAATTTGCTTCTCTAATATTTGATTTATTTTGAATTCCATGGCATCATTATAATTTTGGAGAGCCTATTATTATTTTTTCCTTGGAAAATATTTGTGGGGAGACATTGGGAGAAAAATCTTGGTGGAACTTCATTCTATCGACGAAGAACACCATTCATCAACGAAGAACATCTTTGATAAAGAACACGAGGAACTTCTTGCAAGATGCTTCCTCTTCAGATGTACCCTGACGTCAACGTAATCGATGTCTGTATTCCACGACGCCCGACTTCCATGACACTATCTTCCATGGCTCGTCGATGTTCAATGTTCCTTGGATTGAGGTTAGGGGTTATGATCAATTTTAATTGAATAAAATTGTTCCTCTTTCTTCGTTTAATTCCATGGATTGTCTTTGTAAATTTAATATCGCCTAACGTGGAGGGCGCGGGCTAAACGAACATGGCCCGATGAACATCCATTGATTATTTTTTTTATTCGCAATGGCAGCAGTGATGGAAGAGGTGGAGGCGATGATGACAATGACGGCTGCGCACCAGCCCGTTAGAGGACCGCGGAACCTGGTGCCGCACGGAGGGGAGACCGTGGCCCGCAACTGTGGGCCACTCGGCCGAAGAAGAACCGGTCGGTCCCAAAACTGTCCGGGCTTAAAGAAACGGCCAGCTAAAGCTGGCCAGGCTAGAGAATCATGGTGCCTCCTGGCACCGTGCTGTAGAGAACCGCAGCCCGTACTGGGCGGACCGCTTCGACGGGCAAACCGACTGGCCGTGTTTAAGGATGCCACGACACCCGAAGGTTTCGCATGGGAGGAAAATGACCCAATTTGTGGGTTTCTCGTGCCGGAGAAGGTCGACCAGCTTCAGCCAGATGGGAAGGAGGGGTGGTGCCGCTCGGTGCAACCATTTCAGAAAACCGGGGGGCCGCGCCCGCCGCTCCGCTCGGCCAGCAGCGGGCCGGGCCGCAGTTGCGCGGGCCAAGCCGCTCTCGCGTGGGCTGGGCCATAGCACCGATCCGGGATGTTCCCCACTGGGCAGGGCCACCCCCTAGCCAGGTCGGACCTATCGAGCTAGAACGGGCCGACCCGCCATCCCACTGGACTTGACGGGTCGAGCCCGTCTCGCTTAAGCGCGGATAATTTCTAGACCTTGCGTCCGATTGACGCGCCAACTGTAGCATTGGTATCCATGCGACAAAAAGGTCCTTTTGCGATACTCTAAGTGAGTTTTGGAAAACATTAAAAAATGGCCAGGTTTGGAACGAGTGTTATTCCAACCGAGCCCCTGGAACAGAAAAGACAATAACTCTCAGACCGAGTGTCAGTTTGACGCGCCGTCTGGCACATTGGGTTTCTATTAATGAGACGAAACTTCAGGATACATCAACTCTGGACTTCGTGATAGTTGATGTATCGACCCCCTTTTCTTGAGGAGCAGACCCTCCTGGAATCGAGCGTGTTGTGTGTGGGAACCCTAGAGCTGGCTGCGACTGCGACGTCTACCGTATTGGAATCCTCCGTGGGTTCGACAATGATGAATACTGTACTGGGATCCTCTATGGGTTTGACAGCGATGACTACTATACTGGGATCTTCCATGGGTTCGACAACGATGAATACTGTTCTTGTATCCTGTGTGGGTATGACAGTTTGACCTCTGTACTTGTATCCTGTGTGGGTCCAACAGAGTAGCTGGTCTTGTATCTTGTGTGGGTCTGATAGCTTAGCTGGTCTTGTATCATGTGTGGGTCCGACATCTTAGATGAATCAGTGACTACATATGATCATCTCTATTGCTTTATGAAATTTGTATTCCTGTGTGAGCAAATTCTTGACTTTCAGTCATTATTATCTATGTGATTGACTTACTTTTCTGTGTGGAAGGGGTTGTGCTTGGGCTCGAGAGATGGATCCGAACTGAGATTGGTAACTTAGGTATATATATGGGAATATACCTAAGTAGGGTTGGTTGATACTTTGTGGTTGTGTATTTATTCTGTGATCTATTTTTTGTGGATTTTGGAATACCTTTGGGGTCTCAGGGTCCCTACTATATATCGTTATACGCACCCCTGCATGGGATATGCCCGCACCTCATTGTTTTGGATGCAGACAACAGACATCGTTGATGGAGGCAGAGAGCGATCCAGGATGGGAAGGTACCCGGAGGTGGACCACACGGTGAGACGGTACACGGACCAAACCGATAGACGTGGAGTGCTGAGGTGGACATCTGTACCTACCCTTCAGGTAGGATACTCGGCGAATGTTCTAGGAGCTTCCCTTTATAGTTTTTTCCATTTTTCAATTGTACTTGATTTCCGTTGTACCTGTACTTTACTGTTGGGCTTGTATTTCTAACCCCTTTACTTTCAACACTACATTTTGTATACAGTATTCACTTAGTGTTTACTTCATGTTGTGTACTCTATTATGTTTGTTTACTTTATTAAAGGAAATTCCATTCTAGATTAGGGATTTATGCCTTTGGTTCTAGTCGCCAGCCCCTGACCTATGGAAGGTCGACTTGGGGTAGTCATAGCACGAGCCCCGAGGATGGGTCGTGAAAAAATTGGAATCAGAAGAGTCGGTTCTACCACAGAACATAGGAATCTGATATTTCTTTTCTGTGAAGCAATAGTGTTAAGAGTATTGAGTATGGTTTTCAGTCCAGGGAGTCCAGTGTTGGTGCAGCGGCCGACGTATCCATACATCGGGACCTTGACCTCTGATTTTTGACATAGTGCATGGAAACACTGATTGCATGTGTGTTTCAAGAGTTTCTTTTGTGTTCTCTTTGAGTCATCTCACCGAGTATAACTTATTAACTGTGGAAAACCGGTTTCTTATTAGGATACCACTATGAAGAAAACCAGCTAGGGTTCCCAAGAGAGATTACACGATGACAACCCACTGAGCGACGAGGCTCCGGTGCAGGGCCCTCTTACTATGTTGGCACCTTCAGGTGGTTTACCAGCAGCACCAACACCCATTGAGCAGCAGATTCCTCCAGCCGAACTAGAATATGGTGCACACTGACTGAGCACATTGCATGAGTTCTAGTGGTAGAGGCCTCTGAGCTTTCCCGGTGAGATAGATTCCCAGGTAGCAGAGGACTGGATGGAGGTGATTACTGGATTTCTCTGCCTAGTTGAGAAACTAGTAGAGCAGAAGTTGATCTTAGCTACTAATATTTTTCAGTGAGTTACCATGAGGATGGTCTTCATAATGATGAAGTTCTGGTACTCAGACCGTCTTCTGAGATGGTACCTTTGCGTAGCGTGCCAACAATATCACTGCCCGTTGGTCAGCAAGCACTACTGGCGGTACTGGTAGAGGACACCTGGAGGCTTAGTTCCTTACATGTGTTTCACCATTAGATATCCCTCAAGTTCCGAGGCGAGCCCGACATATAGGTGGCTAAGGAATGGCTTGAGGAGGTGACTGAGAGTTTTTTAGAGCTTATACAGCTTCGGCAGGACGACGTGTCGGTAGCTGAGTATTAATCGAGGCATAACGGTCTTTCCTGGTACTCAATGAATATGATTCGATCAGTGATTTAAAGCTCGTGGCTTTGAGTGAGGTGTGTTTAAGGATATCCGAGCCAAAAATTTTTCCTCTATGCATTCCTACTTATGTTAGGGTGCTAGAGAGATCCTTTGTGGTTGAATGTTCATTGGCTGAGCAGATACAACTAGTGAATGTTAATAGTTGGAAATCATGAAACTGGGGTCATTCTTAGAGACTTCATCATGTAAAATGTTTCATGAAGAGGAAGTGTTAAGGAAAGATGAATCTGTAGGGAAGCAGGTGTGGAAGTAGATCTAGGAGACCAGCATTATGTGGTGAAAATTTTGACATGTTACAACCACCCGCCTTTATAGTCCCCGCTAGGCTCATGGAGATGGAGGGCAGGGGAAAAGAGTAGATACATGTGGTCAAGGAGTGTGACCCAGGGGCTCGAAGAATGATTTTAAGTATGGTCTGTGTCTACTACTAGTTATTGTATCAATAGACATAGGTACCAATCATTCCTTCCTTCCACGAATCTTGTCCCAGACCTAGAGTTTCCAGTTAAGCCGTTGACTTGACCCTCACGTCTGGAGACACCTTTGGGAGGAGACTCGATAATCACACTTATGCTGATGGTGTGATCTGACCCTTGAGGTGAGATTTTCAGTTGGAACCACTTGGTGGCAGCGTCGAGGCCTTACGACATTAGTTTGGGTATGGATTGGGCAACCAAAGTTCATACCCACATTGACTATATTTGGAAAAAAGTTTTTGGTTTATCTACAATGTTGGGATGGGTTTTAACTTGGTCAATGAAAAGGAAAACCCAGGAAGCACAGGATGGTATCATGCATAAGAGGGTGCAGTCGATCACTCCATAGTCATCCAGACTTACCTTTGTGCCATACTTCTCCAGAGATTCAACACCACTATCAGCTTTGAGGAAGAAGGGGAACCCCTTCGTATAGTTAGAGAGATGCTAGTAGAGCTTTTAGGAGATGAGGCAGAGGTTGACTAGTGCGCCCATCTTGAGGCTACCGAAGGATGGTGTGGGGTATGTAGTTTACTACGATGCATCAGGGACCAGACTCAGGTGTTTCCTGATGTAGGAATGAGCAATGATCATGTATAGTTCAAGGCATTTGAGACAGCACGAGCAGAACTATGCTACCCATGACCTGGAGTTAGAATCCGTGGCCTTTTCCTTGAATATGAGGCGACTCTATCTTAAGGGTGAGTGTTTTATAGTCTACTATGACCACCAGAGTCTCAGGTACATCTTCTCGCAGAAGGACCTGAACCTGATACAGCAACGATGGCTTGAGTTCCCCCACGACTATGACTTTGAGATTGTCTATACTCCTGGGAATGGGAATACTATAGTAGATTCTCTCAGCAAGAGATCGAGCATTCAACTGCTTGGAGAGGTGACAGAGAAGCTAGCCGCACTGAAGATATATTTTGTGGATAAAGATGGAGAATCATTTCTTCAGTCTCTCAAGGTCACTCCTACACTTCATCAGCGTGTCAGAGAGGCACAACATGGAGACATTGAATGTGAGATGAGACGTGCTCAGATATCCTCAGGGCAGGCACCTGATGGGTTTACTGAAGGTTGGGAGCATGTCATCCTCTTTAGAGGGCGTATCATGGTACCAGTTTCTTTAGAAGATGAGGTTTTGAGGGAGTTCCACACATCCCCTCTAGTGGTACATCTAGGAGTGGTGAATATGTATCAGGTCCTCAGACGATCATATTGGTGGTCGGGTATGAAGAAAGCTGTAGCAGAGTTTGTTTCCCGATGCCTCACTTGTCAGCAAGTGAAGGCGGGGCACCAGGTTCCAGTAGGCTTGGCTCAACACTTAGAGGTTTAAGAGTAGAAGTGTGATGATATATCCATGGATTTCGTGATGGGGCTTCCACGTACATCTAGAGGGCACGACTCTATCTGGGTGATTTTTGACCGACTCACCAAGTTGGCCCACTTCCTACCGATCAGAGAGAAGTGATCAGTAGAGAGCTTGGGACGCCTCCACATTCAGAATATCGTACGACTTCATGGTGTTACATCGACTATCATCTCCGATCAAGATGCTCGTTTCACTTCCCGACTATGGAAGGGATTACAAGAGGCTTTTGGCACGCAGCTTCGCTTGAGCACCGCCTTTCATCCTCAGATGGATGGTCAGACTGAGAGGACCATTCAGACTCTCGAGGACATGCTCTGTGAATATGTCCTTGAATTTGGTCGCAGTTGGGAGGATAACATACCCTTGGTGGGGTTTGTGTACAATAATAGATACCACTCCACCATCAGAATGACACCTTATGAGGCACTGTACGACTAACCTTGCAGATCACCTATGTGCTGGACTGACCCAGGGGAGTCAAGACTTGTAGGACCAGAGATGGTGCAGGCTATGATGGAGAAGGTGTATATCATCTAGGAGCGGATGAAAATAGCACAGAGCAGACATAAGTCCTTTGCTGATAGGAGATGAAGACCACTAGAGTTTGAGGATGGAAACCACATCTTCTTACAGGTATCATCTCGATGGGGTCTACAGAGATTTGGCCGAGGTTGCAATTTATCTCTGCGTTTTATCGGACCTTTCTAGGTCCTTAGTAGAGTAGGTGATGTATCTTACCGCATTGCCCTTCCACCTTAGTTACACCAGGTGCAAGACTTCTTCCACACATCTCAGTTGAGGAGATACGTGCACGACCTGTCCCACATCATCGACCATGGGGAGCTTGATATCGATGATGGAAATACTTTCATGGAGGTCCCGATGGAGATCGAGGATCGATAGGAGAAGATATTATGCCGATAGTCGATTACTATGGTGCGCATTTTCTGGAAGCATGGGAGCCTTCAAGATAGCACATGGGAGCGGGAGGCTCAAATGTGTGCTCAGTACCCTCTTTTGTTTCCCTAGTGTGTGTTATAGGTTTACATGGATGTAAAGCTCTGAGGTGGGGGTAATGTAATGACCTGGATATTTCAAGGAAATTTTTTTCCTAAATACTTTTGAATTTTACGAGTCCGCAATTTTTGACGGCACCTGATTTCGAGGCCCGGTGAGCCCGGAATCATTTTATGAAGTTTTGTTCAGGTACGTTCAGTAAATATACGTGCAGGTTTTTATATCTTTTGAACCGGTGCTCGAAATTGAAATCTGAGGACACCGATGAACTCGCAGCGCCGCTATTCACATAAGGGGAACATCACGACAGTTGTGTTTGTTCGGGAGGAGAAGTTAATTTTTGGGGATTTATAATAAATTAAATAAAATTGTTGTGTACACAATTTTATTGTTAAGGGGTGGTTATTTCCTCCAAGGAGGAGTTGGAGGTGGGGCCCACATCCCACATAACCTCCCATGGGAGAATAATTTGTGTGGGGCCCACACAAACCTAACCCCTCAACCCCCCCTTTAAACTCTCTTGAAATCCCCCATTGATGTGGTTAAACCCTCTACATTCCACCCTCCTCTCATGAATGTGACAACACAAGCTTCATTAATGAACAATTAATTAATTTTCTTCTCTAATATTTGATTTATTTTGAATTGCATGGAATCATTATAATTTTGGAGAGCCTGTTATTATTTTTTCCTTGGAAAATATTTGTGGGGAGACTATGGGAGAAAACTCTTTGTGGAACTTACTTCTCTCGACGAAGAACACCGTTCTTCAATGAAGAACACTATTCTTCAATGAAGAACATCTCCGATGAAGAACGCGAGGAACTTCTCCCAAGAAGCTTCCTCTTAAGATGCACCCCGACGTCAACAGAATCGACGTCCATATTCCGTTACACCCGACTTCCGTGACACCGTCCTCTGTGGCTCATCTACGTGCAGTATACCTTGGATCGAGGTAGGGGGTTATGATCAATTTTTATTTAATAAAATTGTGCCTTGTTCTTCATTGAATTCATTGGATTGTCTTCGATAATTTGATATTTCCTAACGTGGAGGGAGCGAGCCGAAAGAATACGGCCTGACGACCCTCCATTGATTCTTGTTCTTATTCGCAATGGAGGCGGTGATGGAAGAGGTAGAGGCGATGACAAAAGGCGGTGGCAGCAACAGTGGTTGTGCGACGACCCGTTAGTGGACTGTGGCACCGGGTGCCGCGCGGAGGGGAGACCGCGGCCCACAACTACGGGACACTCGAACAAAGAAGAATCAGCTGGTCCCATGACCGGCTGGTCTAGATGAACCAGCCGGCTAAAGCTGGCCAGGCTGGAGATCTGCGGTGCCTCATGGCGCCATGCTACGGAGAACGACAGTCCTCACTGGGCGGGACGCTTCAGCGGGCGAACCCGCTGGCCGCCTGCCGGCCGGGTTTAAGGAAGTCGCGACACGCCAAGGTGCCACGTGGGAGGACAGCGTCCTGCTGTGTAGGCCGCTCGGTTCTGCCATTTCAGAAAACCGGGTGGACGCACCCCCTGCTTCACTAGGCCTGCTGGCCGAACCGCGGCTAGCCACGGGCCGGGCCACCCTTGCATGGGCCAGGACACCCTCGCATGGGCCGACCCACCATCGGGCAGGCCGAGCCACAGTGCTAGGACGTTCCGTGCCCCACCGGGCCGGGCCAACCCCCTAGCCAGGTCGGACCCTCTGAGCCAGGATGGGCCGACCCGCCAGCCCACTCGACTTGACTGGTCGGGCCCGTCTTGTTTAAGCGCGAATAATTTCCAGACCGCGTGTCCGATCGACGCACCAACTGCGGCACTGGGATCCTTTCGACGAGAGTGTCCTTTTACAATACTCTAAGTGAGTTTTTGAAAACATTGGAAAATTTCTGGGTTTGGAATGATCATAATTCCAACTGGGCCCCTGGAACATAAAAGCAAATAACTCTCAGACCGAGCGTCTATTTGACGTGTTGTCTGTCACGTTGGGTTTCTTTTGATGAGATGGAAATTTGAGATACAACAACTCTATACTTCATGATAGTTGATGTATCGACCCCCTTTGCTCAAGGAGTGGACCCTCCTGGAATCGAGTGTGCTGGGTGCGGGAACCCTAGAGCTGGCTACAACTGCGATGTCTACTGTACTGGAATCCTCAGTGGGTTCGACAATGATGAATACTGTAATGGGATCCTCCGTGGGTTCTACAATGACAAATACTATACTGGGATACTCCATGGGTTCGACAAAAATGACTAATGTTCTTCTATACTGTCTGGGTCCGGTAGTTTGAACTCTGTACTTGTATCTTGTGTGGTTCCGACATAGTAGCTGGTCTTGTATCCTGTGTGGGTCAGACGGCTTAGTGGGTCTTGTATCCTGTGTGGGTTCGACAACTTAGATGAATCAATGACTACATCTGATCATCTCTATCACTTTATGAAAGATGTATACTCGTGTGAGTTGAGTCTTGACTTTAAATCATTATCATCGATGTGATTGACTTACTTTCTTGTGCAGACTAGGTTGTGCTTGGGCTCGAGAGTTGGAGCCGAACTGAGATTGATAACTTAGGTATATGTATGGTCATATACCTAAGTCGGGTTGGTTGATACTTTTTGGTTGTATCTTTCTTCTGTGGTTTATCCTTTGTGGATTCTGGGAGACCTTTGGGGTCTTGGGGTCCCTACTGAGTATCGTTATACTCACCCCAGCATGGGATATGCCCGCACCTCATTGTGCTAGATGCAGACGACGGACATCATTTATGGAGGCAGAGAGCAAGCTAGGACTGGACTATACTCAGAGGTGGACCACACAACGAGATGGTACACGGAGCAGACCAATAGAAATGGAGTGCTGAGGTGGACATATGTACCTACCCTTCAGGTAGGATACTCGGCGGACATTCCAGGAGCTGCCCTTTTTAGTTGTTGACCCTTTTTCAGTGGTACTTGCTTTCTGTTGTACCTATACGTTAATGTTGGGATTTTACTACCAAACCATTTACTTTTAGCACTACTTTTTTTATAAGGTATTCACTTAGTGTTTACTTCATGTTGCGTACTCTATTGTGTTTTTTACTTTCTTAAAGGAAATTCCTTCCCAGATTAGGGATTTACGCCTTTGGTGCTTATCGCTAGCCTCTGGCCTATGGAAGGTGGGCATGGGGTAGTCATAGAACGAGCCCCGAGGAAGGGTCGTGACAATGTTTCTCTATGGTTGAGCTTGATTATTTCGTGCATGGATACCACCACCATTTATAGCCCGAGTCAACTGTGACATCACTACAACAAACTATTCAGTTCCGATTCTATCCATCTCAGGTTGCTAATTTCGAAGGTTGTCTTCCTCTTGAGGTCATCCCATCATAGCTTCCATGTTTCCTCTATGAAAAACTATTTTGAACACATAAATATCTTATGTAAAGCGAAATGGTAATCTGTAAATGCTATATCATTTCAATCTTACCCTAAATTAAAAATAATTTATGGATATTAATTTAAAAATATCCTAACTTCTAATTTTTTTTAAACCGACCCCTAATACCAACTATAAGGACCCAGCCTTAAAACATTACATAATATTGAATTAAATGAATAATTCACATTGAAGACCTTTTTAGTTTTAGAGTTGTAGAGAATTAGGCCATAACTATTACATTACATCTCAAAAATTACAAAGTATACACTTCTACTCAGTTTCCATTTTTTTCATAAAATAAAAACTCTTGAAAAAAAAGAGTCATTTCTAGTTCCATGATTTAGACAATGTTAATTTTTCTTGATCCCATCTTTGACCCTATTCATCTTAATGTCCTATGAAAAACATTTCAAAACTTTGGATGAGCATAAAAAGATTAGTAAAGATTATAAAATAAATAAATTAAAAATTATTCCATCAATATATACCAATAATATGCTCATACCTCATGAAATCATCAAATTAATGACTAACACATATAAATCATAAATCATAAAGGTAACTTGTGGAATCCATAAATTACTTACATTGTATCTTTGACAGCTACATAGGGAGTTACAGTTGAAATACCCATCACAATATATTCCCAAAATCTATTAGGAGAAACATTATAATTTACCTATGTCATGTTACCCAATGAATTGAAGAGCTATCTAGGGCTCACCCACCCTATTTTATCACAGAACCACCCATATATGTAAACAATTCCCAAGAACCATTACATATATTCAAAACACATAAAACAAACATAAATTAAAGATAATATTTCCACATTTTAATTAAAATATATCATTTAAATATATCGACATAAAAAATTCATTATCAAAACCATTTCCAATACCAAAATATGTAAAAGTGTATATGGTATTTACTTTCCTTTTATAAACATTATGGCTTAATAAGGAATCCAAATATCAAATAATACATGTGGAGATAGAAAAGGTCATTGTCACCACTTATGTTAAAAGAAACATTATTTTTTTCCGTTTAGTAAAACTTCTCATTGAAAAAGATTCCCTTTGAATGAAATGAAAATTTAAAGGTTTTTATACATCATATAAAAGAAATTCATGTATAAAACAAAATATGCCTCAATGAAAGGAGATTGAGATGAAGTCCCTTACCTTGTGTCTGAATTGACCCGTTCGTTATTTAATCTCATGAATAATAAAATAAGGATAATTTTTACTTTCATAAGAACAATTTTCCTGTTTATTATTCCTTTTATATCACTTAATACCATGTTTTAAACATTATGTAATCATTTATGTTAATAATGGTCGTATTTTTGAAATTTGGTACTTGAGTCAAAATGAACTTCTTATAATTATAAGTTGTTCATGGGGTAAAAATTATATTATATCCAAAATTATATTAATGAGTTAGATATCATATATATAATATATATCAAGTATATATATGTTTTTATAAAAATACATAACATTTGGAGGTAAGAAATGAAATGCACCATTACTAGAGAGGGTAAGCCGTACGTACACATGAACGCTACTTTCAAATCTATTTCATATTTAATGGAATGAAAAATTAATGATACATAGGTATATTATAATTATAGTATAATATTATATATAATTACATTAATTCCAATCTTTATATGTTCCACATATGGTATGAACGAGTCATATCACTTTGAGGGGGCGGTAGTCCGCTCTTCCTCAAATGAAATTATCGTATTTACCCATTATGGAAACCATATAGGTATAATATAAATGAAAAATACAAAAGTATAGGGACAATATAAATATAATATATATCACATGTAAATATATTTCCATCTTAATTCCCACCATAAGAGGTGGTAGGATAAAATCTCACAATCATCATTTTGTGAGGCAGTAGTTCGCCGTGCAAAAAAACAATACGTTCTTTACCCATTAGACAGAGGTGTGTGTATGTGTAGTTAAAATATATATAATATCAACAAAATACTATATTTATAATACTGGTGTTATTATAAAATAAAGTAATAAAAAGAGTTTAGGGGTTGGAGAAGTAAAATGAAAGAAAACAACTTAAGAGAACACATTACCTTTAAATCGGGTAACTCCCTTTGGATTGAACCAAAATGATTTCATGAAGTGAATTATACCTTAGGTAAGACTTTTATGTGGAATATAGAGATATTGAGAGCTTTTTTGGGAAGAGTTTGGATGAGAAAAGGGTTATGTGATGTGTCAGTAATGGGTTAGAGGTGATGGATTTTTATAAGGGGGAGGAGGAGTTCTTTAGGAATTCTTGAAAATATTTTTTTATTATATAATGATTTTTGGTTTCTAAAGATCCAAAACATATTAAAATCAAAGATAATATGACTATGGTTTGAAATAAAATCAACCAATAAGAATTGGACAGGTTTTGGATATTGTTTTAATTTTTTTAAACATATTTATTTAAATCATTCATTAATGTGGTAAACACTGCATCATTATTTTTTCATAAATAATTTTATATATTTGATTTCTAAAAATTATAAATAAAATACCATGATGTAGGAAATATTTTTATCTTTCTAATAAATATTTATAGTCAAATATATCAACTATATTACCCCAAATTAAAATTGTTTTAGAAAAACATTACCTGTATATGATATTTTTATTTTTACTTTAAACAAGAAGTTATTTATGTCATTATCTTACCGAAATAGATTTTAAAGGCCAATAATCTCACCCAAGGATTTTATTTGTCAGTGATGACACATAAAATAAGGTTAGGACAAGTGTTAAGGTAATTTTATTTTATAATAATATTATTTTTTTCTTAAATTACCCTATTTACCTTTAACCGCGGTAAATAAAAGTCAACAGTTGCAATTCACCAAAAATTAATTTAATCTTATTAAACCAAATTTTACTTACTAATAACAACTATGTATGTTGGAATTTTGAAATTAAATTTATAGAAGCGGTAAAATTTCATTTAAATTAAGAAGTCAGTTTTTTAACTACCACTCAGTGTTTTCATTATTCATCAAAAATTGACGTTTTTCAAAAAAATATGAAAAATTAAGCCTCAGATATATTTGATATTAATAATTAAAAAATGATGTCTATTTTACAAAATTTAATAACAGATAAGTTTAATTAATTAATTTAAAAGTAATTCCTATTTTCAAAACAAAAAAACGTGTTTTTAAGAAATAGTAACTATACAATGATAGACCCTTGTGTATGTTCAATTTCAAAGTGAAATTACGTACAATGACCAAAATCGGATTAAATGGTCAAAATATAAACTAATTACACTTTAAAACCAATTAATAAGATAATCTTACCAAATAAATTAATTAAATTAAAAGTCAGTTTTGAATTAAAATACAATATTTTTCACTATTTATTAAAAAATGAATTTTACTAGAAAAATTCCATAAATTTACCCAAAGTAAATATATATGTCCTGATTCTAAAAAAGAATTTTATTTTTTCAAATAGATCATATAAAATTGAAAAAACTATATTTAAAGAGGGTTCTCCATCAAAAGGCGGTAAATCGACCTTTTAAAGAATATTAGAGTATTTATGCTTAATATTAGATTTATTCACATTTTAAGCCTCTAAATTTTATTGGATAAATGTAAAAACATTTAAAAAACATGAATAATTATATTTTAGTTAGTTTTTTTCATTCCTCCCAATAAAACAACTAGGCATCAACTAGCATTTAAAATAATATTGTATTATTATTTTTCAGTATGACACAGTATTGTGTACAACATTAGACTTCAGAGAAACTCATTGCTGCATGTTAGGTATGCCATCAAACATAGCATCCCCATTAAAGTAAAATTAATATTTATTTCATAAATATGAAAATAAATATGGAAATTTCTTATTCTTTATTTACATGGGATGTTACAGAAAATGTGGTTTTGTAAAATCAGGGGGTTGTTAAAGAAAAAGATCTTCAACTATAAAACAATTTAAGAATTCACTCTTGAAATCCAGTAGATAATGTTTGAAATTGAGACATTTTTTATGTGCAAGAAAGACTCTAATAGCTTCTAATCTAGCAATAGGTGAAAAAAGTTTCTTTATAGGAAATTCCTTCTTCATTACTACACTAGTAGAAAAATGGTCTTTAACGTCGGTTTTTTTAATTTTAACATCAGTTTTTAACCGATGTTGAAGTTGCCGACGTAAAAAATCTGACTTTTTCACATCGGTTTTTGTAAACCGACGCCAAAAATGAATTACATTTGTTTTTTAGAGTTGGTTTTGTAAAAAAACAATGCCAAAAAAATCAATTCGTATTATTTTTGGCATTAGTTTCCTTAAAAACTGACGAAAAAAAGTTTTAAAAAATAGTTTCAGCGTCGGTTAAAAAAAAACAAATGCCATAAATGGGGAAAAAATATTTTTTGCGTTTGTTTTTGAAAAAACCAACGCTAAAAAGTAAATTTATCCTCTTACATGTTTTAGCTAATTTCCTATGCTTCGATTTGATAGGTCTTGGAGAAAAAACAGAGCTACGGATCAAAAGTTATGGTCATTGAAAGATGAACATGTCGAAGTTTCTATTAGTACAACTCCTTTAAAATAAATTTTGATAAAAATAAATTAAAATCACATAAAACAAATTAAAATGGTGATCGATAATTAAATTTACAGAAAAATTAGTATATCTCATTTGAATGTTATATATTTGTAACTCGATAATAATAATAAATCACCTCTATAAGCAATCTAATCGAGCTGTTTTGAAATGAAGGAAAAGAATAACAAAGAACATAAATTATTAGAATAGGTATCATGTTCAAATTTACAATTGAAGCCACATTGCAAACTTGATTGAATTTAATATATTGAAAATTTTTAATGAAGGATGAAATGGATTTATATATAGTAAACGATTGAAGCCGTGTTGTATAGAAATGTAGGAGGGATTTTAAAAAGTTAAACACACATTGTGAAAAAATTGAAATTTTGATCCAGCATATTGGAAAATACTCTTTGGCGTTGGTTTTGATTGAAATTGATGTGAAAGAGGATTTACATTGGTCTTTTGGCATCGGTTTTTTAGAAAACCGATGCAAAAAATGCCAATCAATATCATTTTTTGCGTCAGGTTTTAAATAAACCAATGACAAAAAGTAAAAAAGAAATTATTCTTCATGTCGTTTTTTTTAAAAACCAATGGAAAAAAGTAAAAAAAATATATTTTTGGCCTCGGTTTTAAATTAAACCAATGAGAAAAGTCTTAAAAACAAACCTTTCACATCAGTTTTTTTAAAAAGCAACGCCAAAGACTAAAATAATGTTTTGGGGTCGGTATTTAAAAAAACAAACAGAAATTTTTTTTTGGCATCCATTTTTATAAAAAAATACACCAAAATGAAAAAACTATATTTCAATATTTTTTATAATTTCTTAATCTTTGATTTGATGGGTCGTGGAGCTAAAACAGAGTTACGGATAAAACGTTATGGTCTTTGAAAGATGAAGTTATTTAGACATCTATTAGAGAAGATCAACTTCCGACAACCATAACTTTTAATCTGTAACTCAATTTTTTCTCCACAACTAGTTAAATAGAAGCTTATGAAATAATCTAAAACTTATTAAAAGAAAATATAATTTCTTGCATTAGTGTTACTAAAAACTGACGCAAAAAATCTTCGGTTTTTTTTATTTCGGCGTCGGTTTTTGTGGAAACCGACCCCCAATGATTTTTTTTGTATTTTTTGTTATCGGTTTTCCCTAAAACCAAAACCAATTTTTTTTTGCGTTAGTTTTAACAAAAATCAATACAAAAAAATCATCAATAAATGGGTTTTAGCTTCTGTTTTACTAAAAACCGACACCAATAAGTTCCTGAACATACTATTGGCATCTTTTTATAAAAAACCGACGTTATTCTGTCGACGTTAAATCCCATATTTCTACTTGTGATATAACCATGTAATATATATATAGATTTGTTTCCAACTATGTTACTAGCTTCATCTACTTTGTTCTTGAACACCCATTTAGTGTCTATAGTCAATATATCTTTAGGTCGATCCACAAGTTTCCAAACCTTATTCCTTTCAAACTGATTTTTCTTCTCTTGCATAGCCATCATCCAGACTTCATCATTTATAACATCATTAATGTTATTAGGATCAAGCTATGATAAGAAATATTGATGTTTAACATGATTTATAAGTGAATATCTAGTCTAGGTTCCGATATCTACGTCTCCCAAAATAATATCTAGAGGATGGTTCTTAAGGGTTCTAATAGATCTAGAAAAAGAAAGACTAGTAATTTCAGATTCGTCAATAGGTTTGGGTTCATTGTGGCTCAAATTTAGAGAATTTCTAGAACAAGAAGTTTTAATTGTTTCCTTCATAGGATGGTCAAGAGATTTAGCATTTATGTCAATATTTTAATGATTATCCTCAAGATTTTGTAGGGAGGTATTAGGTTCATTTGGATACTTTTCAGAAAATTTGATTTGTATAGATACTTCCATTCACTTGGTTCTATTGATAAAGACCCTATAGGCTTTACTAGAGATTCAATAACCTAAAAATATTCTTTCATCACATTTGGATGAAAACTTATAAAGATTATCTATAGTATTAAGAATGTAGACTTTAAAAACAAAAATATTTAAGTAATTAACCTTGGGTTGTATATTAGTCAACAACTCATAAGGTTTATTCTTAATAATAGGTATGATTAACACTCTATTAATAATATATCATGCTTTATTGACAGCTTCAGTCCAAAATTATATAGTTTGGTCATACTCATTAAGCATGGTTTTAGAAAATTTTTGCAAGGTGATATTTCTTCTTTCTATAACTCTATTTTGTTGAGGTGTCCTAGGGGAAGTAAAATCTCAACTATAACTGTTTTGTGAGAAAAAGGATTCAAACTAGTGGTTTTAAAAATCACAGACATGGTCAATTCTTAAATATTTTATCCAATTTCCACTTAAGTTCTCCACAAATCGAGCATATTTGGTGAAGTATTTACATGCTTCACTTTTGTGAGCCAAAAAGTAAGTCCAAGTATACCTAGAATAGTCATCTACAATAACATAGACATAGCATTTCCAATTTAAACTAGAAACTCTATAAGTTCCAAACAAAACCAAGTGAACCAACTCGAGAGGTTGAGAAGTGGAAACATCTCTCTTTAGTTTTAAATATAATTTGTGCTCTTTACCCATTTAACAAGGATTACAGACTTTATGATTTGGAAACTCAGGTTCGGGTAGGTCGTTGACTAAACCATTTCTAGAAATTTTTCTATGTGAGTTTATATTATAGTGTCCTAGTATTCTATGCCACATCCAAGATTATTTATGAAAAAACTCAATCCAGAAACATTTTGAGAGATTAAAAAATCTAAATTAATAGCATAAAAGTTTTCATTTCTAAATTTAGATAATATTAGTTCATTTTTAGAGTTAAAAATATTACAAGCATCATTTTCAAATTTAACATGAAATCTATCATCACAGATTTGTGAGGTAATAATCAGAATATATTTTAATCCTTCAAGAAAAGTAGT
This sequence comes from Viscum album, assembly GCA_963277665.1. Taxonomy (NCBI): domain Eukaryota; kingdom Viridiplantae; phylum Streptophyta; class Magnoliopsida; order Santalales; family Viscaceae; genus Viscum; species Viscum album. The sequence continues at coordinate 1,176,688,951 of OY728143.1, forward strand.
TTAGAAATTAAAACTGAGTTAGAGTTACCAATATGGATGAGGCCAATTATTTTTCTTTTAGCATTGTCACCCAAGGTGACATGCCCACCATAAATCTTTATTAAAATATTGAAGCTTGAGTAATCTTCTATCATGTGTCTTGAACATCTACTATCCAAGTACCATAAGCTTTTTCAGGATCTCTTCAAGTAGTTTTCCTACAAAATAATCAAACAAAAAAAAAATTGTTTTCCAGATTTTTCTGGGTCCAATAACATTAGTAATCACTACTTTAGGAACCCACATCAGCTTCATGGGTTTCCTATAATTATTATGTAACATATTTAAAAACTAGACTCTATTGGTTCCCAAAAAAAACTATAGGGAGTAAGATAATATCTAGAACTAGAACTAGAAACAAAATTTTCATTTTTAGGTAGATTTTTTTTTCCAGATTTAGTCACAAACCTGTTTTTGGTGAGATTTATTTTCCCCGGTTGGTATCCTATACCAGTTGTGTATATAGGTGAAATTTTTCACCAAGAATGATTGTAAGAGTATTTTTCCAATGGTAAATTTCTCTAGTTCATTTTTCAATTTCTTATTAGATATATTATGTTCATTGTTCTCCTTGAGTAATTGAACATTTTTATCTTTCTCTATAGTAAGATCAAATTTGACCATTGTAGTAAAGGAATGATATTTCTTTAAATATTTATATTTATATTTTAGCACATTATAAGTGCCTTCTAGAATTTGGAATTATTAAAAAATTTCCTCATTTGTCATATTTTCATAATCACTTTAATCTCTATAATAATAGGAATTTTGTACAAGAGAATAAAGGGCTACCTCTGTTATGTTTTTCATAAAACACATATTTTATTTGTTCATCATTTCATCATGTAAGAACTCTAATTCACTTGAATTGTCTTCAAAAGCACCCCATGTTGCCTTCATTTCCTTTTTATACTTTCTATCATTGTCATAAAATTTCTTCATATATTTCGGTATGGGACAATCATCCGTTACATTTCCTTTTCTCTGGAATTAATTACAAACTATTTCATTAGATTTTTCACTTCTTTTTCAATCCATCTTCTAGTTTCCCTTATGATCATATCTTCCTTTGATGTTGGGATTTCTAAAAATTGCTTTCTTCTATAAAACTTATTTAATTCTTTAGCTAATTGAGACATTTCTTTATCACAATTAGATGTTGAATATTCATTACTTATACTATCAGAATGATATTGTATCCTTGACATTTCCTTATTCTTAGAAGTAGTGGTTTTGAAGGCCATTGACTTTCTCTACAGTTCAACTTCCTCTTCCTTGTTGAATTTAATTTTTTCTTAATAACTCATAAACATTCTTATCATCTCCTTTAATGGTAAATTTCTAAGGTCACACGATTCTCTAATTGAGATATGTGTTCCTCTCCATCTTTCTGGTTAACATCATAGTATTCTCATGATTTTATCCTTGGCTGTAACTTCTCTTCCCAGTGAGATCATATTATTCACAATTTCATTAAACCTAAGATACATCTTAGAAATAGGCTCAAAAAGAATCATTTTAATGTTATCTTATTTAATAGTATATTTTTAAGTCTCATTTCCTTAACACTAGAGGTCCTATTATGTGAAACATACAAAGTATCCCAAATTTCATGGGTTGTCTTACGTGTAGAAATCATATTAAACTCTTCATCTCCTAAATAATAGTATATGGAATTCATGATTTTTCAATTATTGTTATAAGAATCCTTAAATGGATCATCCCAAGTATGCCTGTTAGTAGCAGGAATCTTATATTTATCTATAATTAAAGACCAAATTTCAAAACCCATACATTCTAGGTGCATTTTCATTTTAATTATTCATTGTGCATAATTTGTTTCAATAATGAATGGAGGTTTGTTGGTAGTATCACCTTCCAATCTATTATATATACTAAAGAATAATGTTTATAATTTTTAAAGAGCTATAAATTTAGAACTAACCGAAATTTTGAGATATTTAAAACACAACTAAAATAATAGTTGAAAAATACTTTAAACAAAAAAAATAAGTTTGAAAATAGTTATTTTAAAAGTCCATTAATACCAAATATTTCTCAGAATAAGACACTCTAGGGGGGTGAAATGAGTTCCTATAAAAATTTCTATTAAAAGTTTTATTTAAAATATTCCCCAATTAAAGATAAAATTGGCTAGCTAATCAAGGTAGTAAAATTATAAAAGATTTAATATTCAAATAGTTTCTCAGAGATTGACTAATTATCAGTTATATCAATATGAGATATTGATGCAACTTTTTAAAATACTCCAATATCAAAAAATTGTTATAACTACTATCCAATACTAACTATTAAAGTATAATTTTGTTTTCTAAAATATGAGTTAAAAATAGAGTAAGACTAAATTGAAAGACACAACGGATAAAAAAAGTGGTTATGTCTGAAGAAAAGACCTATTTCACTCCACTTGGTGATCAAATTCCACCACGGAATATATATACATATATAATGCTTTGATCCACACCCTTGATCAGGGTTAACACTAGTACACAAGACTATCCAGGTCATAAGACCAACTCCATTTTTCTTTATGTGAAAACTAACAACTATGTCATACACGACCTCTTAAATAGTTATACGTGGATGAAATAAGGTGTAAAAGATATTTGAGTGAGGATATGTTGTATCCTCTAGTTCAGTATAAGAGATAGTGTGTGTTTTAATACTGATACACACATTACTCGAAAATTATTGAAACAATACACAATAATGAAAATATAATGAGAAAGGATTGGAAATGATCTGATTGTTGTCCAATGCAGGTATGGACTTATAGAATGTATAAGATGTGATTTTTGATTCCTCTTGTGGAAATAGAGTGTTTTGAGTCTCATTTTGTGGCTTCTAGTTCGATGAGATGTTCTTTGTAGCTATTGTTCTTATTAGAGTTTCTATTGCGAGTATGTTTGAGGTTCCGATCCACAATAGTTAAGTCTCTAGGAGTTGAGAGTTCGTCATGTGTTCTTCAGGGTATATTCTTGCATGCATGTGTTCTACTCTCATGTTTCTTGTCTCTTTCACTTATTTATTTCTATGCATATCATGAACCACAAATGTAATTTATCTTTAGGATGTCTTTATTATGGATGAAAGAGAGGACGATCTCTACACCTCATACATATTACTTTAATGTAACAAGTATAAAAAAAATCATTAATAAAGTTAGTGTTATTAAATAACTTAAATATGATTGTTAGAAACAAATTTTAATTAAATTGAAAAAGGTAGAAAATGGAAAAGTATGGAACAATTTAACAGGTGGAGTGAGACAGTCATGGTGAGACAATCATGGGGAGATAGTCATGGTGCAAAATTTGCGTTGAGATCTAGAATAGGTAGCACAATTATGGTGTCTAGCCCTTTGTGAAGTCTGGAACTATTAGCAGGACATTGGTGTCAGGAAAACTGTTTCTTAGGTAATTATGTCTTTTCCTTTGTCAAAATTTTGAACGGTGTCTTGTTATGGTGTCTCAGAAATGGTAGAAAGGAAACATTGTGAGGTCCTTTATGAAAATCAAGAAGTAGTAGCATGATTGCGGTTTCACAGACAATGTGAAAATCAAGAACTAGTAGAAGACTTATGGTGTCATAGAATTTATGAAAATCTTAATTTGGTAACAAAATTACGGTGTCACAGTCTTTTTGAATATATGGATCCGGTAGCAAACTTACGATTTTACAGACTTAGCGAAATATCTCTAAGCAATCTTAAGAGGCAATATTCACATAATGAATTAAGATTAAACATAATCATACTGAAATATAACATAATAATATTATTCATAGTTTACAAGATTCATACAAGATATTTGATATATGAAACTTGATTTGTGAGCACTAAAACATGAGGATTCCAACCTTTACGTTACATAAATATAGATAAGCACAATTTGATATATATATTAGGTTCTATAAACACACTTAGATATATAATTGTATACTAATATGAATATATATAAACCAAAATATGTATATATATACTCATATATGATATATAAATATATAATCATAAATATGTATAAATATTTTTAATTTTATATAAAATCGATAATTATTTTTTTAAATGAAATGAATAAAAATTATTTATTTCCATTTGGTTTTTATGCTTAAAATACATTTCTATGTAAATATATATTTATATAAATGATTTTTTATTTGTAAATATAAGAAAATATGCATATATTTAATTAAAAAAACTACATTATGAAAAATGATAAAATTTTATAACCATAATATCAATATGAATGTAATCCCAAAGAATAAATTTACCCCCCCCCCAAACGACAATAAGACCCCCTTAAATGAGGCTAAAAATCTATAGAATGTTAATAAAATTTGGGTACCCTGACTAAAAACATAGTTTTTGAGGTTATATGGGCCTTTTAGTGGTTTAAAAATTGGAAAAATCTCATAGATATTAGTACAACCCTCTACAATATAGAGATCATCAGATACATTGATTTGATATGTGGTAGAGCCCAAACAGACACCCATATCAAAATTTATGGTATTTTGTTGTTCAATTTCTATTTAATATGTTTCAGGAAACTATAATAAATTTAATTCTTTAAATTATTACAAAATTTTAAGAGAATTTGGTTTCATTTTATTTCATAACCATCGATTTGACTGGTTGTACAGCTAAAACTGACTCTCGAATCAAATGTTATGGTCAATTGACGTCTAAGTTTTATTTTAAACATATTGAACATTTTTTAAGTGTAAAATAATGATTAATTAATAATTATAAGTATTTATTAATTCACATATTATAATTAATTTAAATTATAAAAAATAAACTATATCTGAGAGTAAATAATGAATAATAAATCATAAATAATTATTAAATATATTTTTTTTAAAAAATGTCTTTTAATTTTGCGGTTGTTTTTTAAAACTGATGCTATTTCCCTATAGTTTTTTAAAAAAATTTAGATAAAAAATTATAATTATTTTTGAACAATGTAAAATAATATATTTAAAAAATATAGTTGTGGTTTTAACAAACGCTCATAAAAAACTGTTGCTATTTTTTCAGATAAAATTTAGTATCTGTTTTAAATATCATCATGAAAATCCATCAGGAAACACCATTTTTTATAGATATGGATATTGAATACATATATGAAATAATATAAACAATATGGACATGGAATTAAATTAATTTCTGAAAAGAAAGTGATGGAAATTAACCTTACCTTCACTCTAAAATCTATCAAACCTTGTCTAACCCTCTATATAGTCATCATATATCACTTAATATTTAATTTAGGAACCCTATTTTTATTCATTACCTTTTATATTAATCAACAATATTAGTTTATTATATATATTATTTAATTACAGATCAATTTTGATCATCAAATGTTAGTGGTTTTGATTCTTTCATACGTACTTAGGAGAGATTACATCAGTTATCCTTCCATATTCATAAGAATATAAAATCTAAAAATTTTAACGTTACTAGAATGATAATTTTTCAATGGTTTTTAAAACCCCAAGTTTATTTTATAGAGGTTATATGTATGGTTATAAAGTAGGTGGTAAATTACGCACTCGTTTTTTATTATTTATGCAACCATATATTAATACTATTTCTGTTTTGTTAATTATCTATGATGTAAATGAATAAAATAGTATAACATCATTCATGTAGGTGGTAAAATAATCTAGAATAAGAACTTGTTATAATAAATTATTAAGTAGGGATATTTTGTTATATTATTGTAATATTATGTTTTTATAAGTTTAATGATTTTAATTATATCATATTATAGTGGTAAACAATATTTAAGATTGTTAAGGATGATATAATAAATGAAAAAGATAGATAATAACTCATTACATGATTGAATGGAATAACCTCTTATCATATTGACTTCCTTTGAAATGATGCACTGTGTAGTTTTCTTGTGACAAGAAGCTCCCAAATGAGAGATATGAATTTATAAGATGAAATTTTATTAGATATGGGGGGGGGGAACAAAAAAATAGTTTGATTCAAAATGGGTGCAGGATGTGTCAGTCTATAGATGAGTTTCAGTGTTATATTAGAAAATAATCATTCTATAATGGTCAATGAATTTCATTTTGAGTTAAAAATTTGTACTTAAGTTGGAGAAATAGTATAACAACAAGATTTTGTCAATTATTAATATTTATTTTTATTTTATATAATTTTTTAAATTATTTTAATGATATTTGTTATTTTACTTAATTTACAATTTACTAACATATATAACTATTTTCCATGATAAATTATTCTTTTACTAAAAATTAAATTGACCCTATTAACAATTTTTTAAATCCTAATTAAAACTATTCAATTCAAACTATGAATATATGAAATTTATATTTTCTATAAAAATTCATAAAAATTTAGAAAATAATATCATTGAATAAAATTAATTTCTTATAAAATAAACGTTAATTGTTTTATTCACCATCATTCCGTAATTATTTAATATATATTAATTATTTATTATTCGTATAATTTTTTTTTTATTCTACTATATTATTCACTTCTAAAAATGGATTATATTCACATTATAACAATTCTAATATATCTATTGGCTATATTTTTCCCCCAAAACCATATATATATCCAATGGTCTTATTAGGGTCATATCACCTTCTTAAATTCCAATATATAACCCCAGGTTCTTTTTTAAAATATATACATATTATTCTGTATTTTTTTATCAAAATATGTATCATATTTATAATAGTTTTAATTATTTCTATAGTTATACTTAATGAATTGATTTCCTTTGAAGACTCTAAGAAATAATGCATCAAGCATATAGTCTTTTTTTATATCTATTTTATTTTTCATAATTATGTTCCATATAGACTTCTTGAAATATTAATATTAATTTTATATTTTTTCTAATGTTATACCTTAATTAAATAAATCATTTCTTAGGTTATGTCAACATTTTTTAGGAGTCATGTTATTTTACAGATGAAAATTATTAAATAAAAATTCATTCAAAAAATATAGGGTGTTTAATTCTATTCCCATAAAAAATGTCACCATCAAAATTTCATTACATAGATGGAAAAAGAGGGTAATTTTGTCTCATTACATCTTTAAGATCACATGCCACATCCCCAAACTTATGATTTCCCCATAGAGAATTAACCATGTGAGTGGGACTGTTATATTTTTCTTCATCTCTCTCATCTAATAACTCAACTAGTTTTTCCAAATAAGTAAGATGAAATACTAATTGTACAATCTCAAAGTTTTCTACATGTAATGGATCTAGTATGTACTTCCTTAAAAGTGAATCATTTAACATAATGAAGCCTTATGAAAGGATTGGGGGAAGTGATACTCGATAAGATACATTCCCCACATAATCTATAATCTTGAGGGGGATGATGAATTTGGGGTTAATTTTCCTATATTCTTGAATATCATTTCTATCTTCCATAGTTATATTCAAAGTAATTATTTTTATCCAACGTCAAACTAAAATTCATGTAAATAATTAGCACTACATATGTTTTATAAAAAAATCAACTATAATATTAAATTTAATGGTTTTAATCATCTCAATCATTTGTTTAGAATGATCTAGCTCTAATAGATTACTATCTCTAACTTTGTCCCAACATGTCAGAGTTCTTCATTTATTCTTATAGAGAGCCTCATATGGTGTCATTTGAATTATTTAGAATTAAATATTCCAATATGAGAACTAAAACAATGGATTATTATGATCCCAAAATCCTTTAAAATGTATTTATTAAGATCTTAATATATATTCCAAGGTCTATATGGTCCTTTTGACTAACCATAAGTTTTAGAATGAAAATTTTTACTAAAGAACATTCATGTATTCAATTATTGTAAAGACTCCTCAAGAACTTTTAGGTGAATCATGGGCCCCTAAATTACATAATTTAAAGTGTTACTCCATCTAATATTACCTATTCCATTATAAACATATTTTAATGATAATTGAGTGAGAAATATTCTCAAATACAAATGATCTGTGTTAACTTTGAAAGAAGATCCACCATAACCCAATTTTTATTTTCCATTTAACGGTCTATATTAGTCATATAATTTATCCATATAGAAGTCATCCCTTTTTATATGTCTATGGTAATTTGGTTCATAATTTTCTAAGTCATATAATGTTTATCCTTAACTTTCTTATAGACTAAGCATCAAGATGTATACTCTGAAATATATTGCTTCATGTTTTACATGTAGAAATTATTTATGTGGTCATTATATATAATTCTAATTCCAAATTGAATAATGAATTATGATCTATGAGCATCGTCGAACACATAATTTTTAGTTTTTTATATATTGGAAACATATTATTGTTTCAAATATTCAGTTTTATCCTTCGCATTGGTCGAAAATTGGTGTGATGCATTGTAGGGGTGGTGTGGCTCAGCTCAGAGGTGATAGAATTATAGAAGATAGTTGGTGGAGAGGTTTATGGATATTAATGTGTAAGTTAGTGTGTCATGTGTAGATATATATTTTTAAGATTCATGAATAGAGATTATGTAATTAGGAATTGTGAGAGTGGAGTAATTTGTAAAGGGTTTGGATATGGAATAGCTGATGCCGTCACACAGTTTTTAATCCTCTAGAACATATTGTTTCCCATTATCAATCTATTGATATGGTTTTTGTGGATGAATTAAATATCACATAGTAAAGTGAATTCATAGAGCCCAAAATTTTCTAACTCCTCTTGGGAGATATGGTTTTTATAGGGAGATAAATATCACATTATGTGCATCTTCAAATCACAATCCATGAAGGATTCAGTCACAAGACCCATATAGTATTGATGTATATTCCCATATAATCGTCATGGTCAACACACCTTATAAGTTGAGGGAAATTATAGATATATTTAAATGATACAGGTAAAAATACTAAAGTATATTCTTGACTAACTTGTGAGTATTAGATGTCTTGTATGGGAAAATGAAAATAATTGGCCTCATAGGGTACATTCTAAACTAACTAATGAGTCCCACAAGCCATGTCATCAAAGGGGCATACAATTTGGGTTAATCCCACCTGAAAAGTTAATGTCTATAGAAAATAATATTTTTCTGAGGCTCAAATTACATTTTTAGTAGAATATATTATATTTATAGTTGATTTTTTATTTTTTTCATACCTTCTCACCCTAGTATCAGATTTGGATAAATTAATTTTATTTTATTATGATTTTTATGTGTAAAACATTATTATGTGAACTTATTTTTAATTATATACCATTTATGGATCATTTAAGACAATAATATAATTGTATCTCTATACAGACTATGGGAGAAGAATTCAAAGAAATCCTGAAGTAGATTCCCCCTCCCCTATATCTAGGCATGACCGTCTATTAGGGTTCATGTACCCCCTTGAGAGATAAAAAAAATTAGTCCGCCTTATGACATATTGAGTTAATGTAATCCGAGGTGTGTATGGGAACAACCCTTGTGTGTCTAATAACAACCCTCATTATTTCAACTTAGTAAACCCCCATGTGTTTGGTCATGATACTCCTTATAGGTCAGGTAATATTTCGGTCAAAACTCTAATTTCTCAGTAATAATTGATTCCTAGATACAATTATTGAGAGGTAGCATAGAAGTTGGGTGATTTGGGAGTTATGGATCTTACAACACATCATTAATTTTGGGTTTTCTCTAGTATACAACATAGAACATGACTATTTATTTGGTGATTTTATTTTGGCACTGGTTATTTCAATCCTTTAATAATATATACTATTCTTCTTATCTTTTACTTGATAAAGCTTTGAGATAACCAGTATTTCTATTCCATTTGTGTTTTTAGGTGATCTAATTTTAATTTTTATACTCAAACCTACACAAGATTCATACCCACATGTATATTTCTAGTATATATGATTCACAATTTATCATTATCCTCGTTGTATGTGGTGTTAATGGATCCAATGATTAGTGGTTTATAGTCATGATGGTTACTTTTTGTGATCATATAAAGAGATGGTATGATTTATAGTTCCCTAATCATCTTGGAGGTCTATTTTTATTTTAATATTTGAGTTTCCTGTAATTTCCCCTTTTTTCCTGCCAGGTTTTATATATGTTAAACTCTTTGGATATTAATGTTTATCACATGAATTTTATATTACACTAGGATATTATGTCTATTTTTACAGTTTTATACACTATCATATAGATATATGATTTTTCATGTTTATTAAGATCAATTCTAACCATATAGATGATATTCCTTATTATTGAAAATTTCCAACCCCTATTCTATTATTGGTGGGCTTGGGGTGGTACACACCGCTTATATTTGGCCTAAGAGGGATCTCAATCAGTCTTGTCAGGTCAGATATCGACTTAAGTAATATATTCATTATCACATGAAGGACTTAATATTTATTTGTTCCTCTATTTGTTAATTTTGGGGTTCTATATGGTTTATGTTATTTTTTATAACCTAAGATAGTTGGTTCAAATATCCAATTGAATTTTCATTATATTTCTTATTGCCAGTAATTATTATCTGGAATAATAATTGTATGTTCCAACATATTTTGTGATAACATAGTTCCTTCTAATTTATACCATTTAATGAAACCAAAAAAGGTTGGTATAAACGATAATATAAAATAAATCCATAACAAAAGATCATATAATTTTGAAAATCAATTTAAACATATCCTATACTCAGAAAAATTTAGTTCGGCCTATGAAACTTCTGGTTTAACTTATGTTGCTTTTTGTGTTATCCTCTTATTTTTCATAACCTAATCCCTAAAATTATTTATATCCTACTGATATACTAATATGTTTGACCCATATATAACAAATTTATATTTTAAATTATTTGAATAAATTAAAAAACATAACTCACAACTATAGAACTTTATCCAAGAACCTCATAGTCTAGTATATTTAGATATTAACTACATATCCTTTTTAATACAAAATAAATCACAAATTTTTTATTTAATATTCTCTACACTTAATCATTATTAAACATATCAAATATATTATTCCTCTTCATTTACTATAGAAAACATAATCATGGTATATGAAAATAATGTAAGTAAATCCAACCCAATGATATATAGACTATGAAGTATAAACATGAATCCTAATATATGGAAGTAACACAACCATAATATCAAGCTATCATATATCAAGGGTAATAATCAAGAGAATCATATAATTTTGGATTGGAATCACTCATTGTATCACATAAAACATATACAATCCTGAAATGTAAATATTTACCCAGTTAATTAGAGGGATAAATAATTTTGATCCCAACCATAATATAAATTTTATCTTTATGTATTTATGCCACATAAACCTGAAAAAAATTAGAAATCCATAAAATTCATAGAGTAATTAACATGTGAAAATAAGATAATATGAAAAATAATATGTTAAAAAATAAATCAACCAAAGAAAGAAAGTGGATAATGCTATTAATATATATCGTATTTCAAAATATGAAATAAAAAATTATAGAGTACACTATAAAATGTTATTAATATATATGAAAAATTATTTATAGGATCATAATAAATTATTTCAAAAATTTATAAGAAATAGTCTTTTCATTTTGAATGTTATTTTTTTAAAAAATATTGAGTAAATAGAAAATTTCAAAATTAAATAGAAAGAAATAAATATTATTGTAAATAAGAAAGGATTAAGAACAATTTTAAAGGAAACATTATAATGAAAAGAAAATAAAGAGGTGAGAGAAAGAGATTGAGCGAGAAAGGGAAGAGAATGAAAATGATCCCCTTACCACCTTTGTATATAAGTCAAAATCAATGAAAACATACATTACTAAATAAAAATAAAAATAGAAAAATATAAAATATATCCATGAACCAATATACATAGTATCAACATGGAATAATAATATTCCAATTGAAAAGGGAAAAAATTCCCCATTCCTTTACTTTTTTCCTTCCTCAAATATTCTCTAACTCCCTATATAATCACTAGAGACTTTTTAATCATATATTTAATAAGATTATTTATATTTATTATCTTTTATATTAATAAATTGTATTAATTTATTTTATATAATTCTTAGTTACAATTTTTTTTAATCATCACAAGTTGTTAGTTCTGAGTATTCCATGATTTCCTTAGTAAGATGATGTCGATTTCTGTTCTTTGATATTTATCCCACAATCACCATAATTTTATGTCATACTAGAATCATAATATTTCAATTATTTTAAAAAAACACATGTTAATTATGTGAAATTTATAGGTACAATCTTCATGTTATAGTTAATGATTTGCCCGTTTATGATTATTTATACAACCACAAGTTATTATTTCAATATATAATTTAATTTTAATACATCTATTTAAAAATAATTAACAAAACATTATATACACATTAATTCCATATATTTTTATTAATTATTTCATGATGACCATCCATTATGAATATGATAAAAATAGTACACTATCATTAATATAAACGGTTATGCCGACCAAAACAGTAATATGTTATAGTAAATGATTATATAATTATATATAATTTTATTATTATAATATCATTTTTCATGAAATATAATGATTCTTTTATTTTATATAGGTAAATAATATTTAATAATTATTTGAATGAGTAAATAAATATAAAAAATAGAGAAAAACTAATTCCATAATTGAATAGAAACACTAATTCTAAGAAAAATATCCTGAACAAATATAAGTTATCAGATGTTCTTGGACCCATTGTCGATTCTCATGTTTTTGGGGAGTCTGAGGTTGTTTGGTTGTATTCTTGAGTTATAAAGAATTAAGAAGATTTTATATTTAAGATCATAGAGGTGCATTACATCATGATAGTATGTGTTACACTGTGGGTGGTTGGGTAGGTAGTTGTATTATAGAATGAATATAGGCCGAAACTTGGGGAATTAGTTGTGAGAGTTTGTATTAGTGTTGTCTCAGTTTAGAATTATGTTCATGGTGTGGTTGGTTTTTGTTAAAACTAGGCATTGGTTTGTTGGATTTGATGACAATAACTAATGATAAGGATACTTAATTTGTTCCATTAGAAGTAAAGAACATAGAATTTTTTAGAATGATAAAATTTATAAGTCTTGATGTTTTTATAAAAGTATGTTTCATAAGTTATGAGTGAAGGTTTTATAATTTAATAAGATAATCTAGAAAATTATCTTAAAGGTTGGATGTCTCGAAGATGAGGTTCTGGGAGAGTCAAAGAATTAAAAGTTATTGTTCTTGGAGATTCATGTATTATAGGAATAAGTCCTACCCTAAGAAAAATGATTGTATCATCAATGATTTTAATCTAGAATTTGGAAACACCTTCTAAAGTATATGTTTTCTTAAATACTTACATAAGGTTTTTGTTTTTTCTGTGTTTTTAGAATATAATAAAAGTGTTTTTTTGTAATAGTTTTGGTTTATATATAATATATTCATGGAATAATTTTAATTATAAAAGTCATATAATCTTACCTATTTATTTTAGATATGCTAGGAAGTTCATATGGTTTTTGTTTATGCATAAGATTTTTTAGAAGCTTCAAAATATTTTTAATTTGGTTGGTAAGGTTTTATCATTAGTTATTTCTAATATGAATTGTTTATCAAGCTATGATACTTATGTCAATGTAATGAAGTGTAAATAATGAAATATAAAAAATATATAATCACCATTATATATTTAAGAATTATTTTATTTTACATTTGAGATGAAAGGTCCATCACATCATGGGAAGAATGGCCTCTCCATGGAGCGACATATGGGTTTCAGTTGTTATGGTTCTTTTAAGATACACATGCTATGAAATATATTAACATTGAAATTTTTTAGAGTTATAAAAGATCATAAGCTTTCCAAAACATGATAAAATAATTTACTTCATGATTATAGAAGAAAAACCATGATATATGACTATAAAATAGTAGTAAGAACCCTGAAAAATTAGATTCTAGAAATTTTATTACATAGAGAATGTTCAAGCATAGAATTTCCACACCACACTATGATGCTACTGAAATACAAATAAAATAATAAAGAAAACACATATAAATTTCATGTTAAAAGTTTCAACACCATGATATTATTTTTTATGGATAGTTTGAATAAATTGGATGACTTACCATTTATTGGATATTTGGTGATATTATTGCATGGTCATTTTAATTTCAATGGAAGATATATTATTGAAGATAATAAAAACTGTTTTTATGAATATGAGGATATTGGAAGTTGGAAGATAGTTTTTTAAATTTTATTTTCAAATCAAAAGATTATATTAAAAAAAATTGTGAAGAATAGAAGATATAAATAAATAATAAAAATAAAGAACTAGATGAACTATTTTTTTAGAGGGTATAATGAAGAATATTGACGGGTAAAAAACATTGGAGTTATTGTATATATAAATTATATATTTTTTTATATCAGTGAATATATATACTATTAATTATTAGATATATATACTATCATGTTTATATCTAGTTTCTTGATGTAAGGTGGAAAAAATATATATTGATGAATAATTCAAATAGTGTAATTATTAAATTTTGGGTATTTCTTACAGTGTGATGATTTATTGAATAAAAAAGACTGAACTATTTTGAAAATAATTTTTATATATTTTATTGGATTTTAGAATTGAACAGTAGTATACACTGGAGTATCTCATATGTAAATAATGATATTGATCTAAATTTTTATACATGTTGAAATTAGAGTAACCTTCATGATAATAAACTAAGAAGAGACCTATATGTTAGTAAACTAATATCTTTTCAAGTAGTGAGCAATGGAAGAAAATGGTGTGGCCCTTGGGAGGTAATGAGATGTTCTCAGAACTATTCAATAATTAGTAATCTTTATTGAGGAGTGACTTCACCTAATATTTTATTGGTAGTGAGCCTTTGTGAGGAGTGACTTCACCTAAAAATTGTATGAAAAAATGAGTTGTCATGTATTTTTGGCATATAATAATAATGATGAATGTATAATCCTTAGATGTATCCTAGTGTGGTGAAACCATGTAATATATATGTGTTCTATGTGTTTTTTCTACACATCTGTATGATGGTTGATGTAGGTGAATTTAATAAGAAAATAGGTTGAATTGTGTTCCTTATAAAAATAGAACATTGTTAAAAGGAATTTGCAATTAAGAAAAAAGGTTTAAATCGGGAAAAATATTTATTCATCCCCAGGGTGTCTCAGGATACAAAAATCGGTATAAAAGAAAATGTGTTCATTTTTTTAATTCAATCTTGAGGATTCATTATTCATTTTTTATTATTCATATATTTTTAAAGGATAAGATGATGGTTTGAAATTATAATTCACTATATGGAGTTTATGATCATGATGTAGAGTTTCCGAGTTCTCTTGAATAATTATATATTAAAAAAAAGAAATTGAAAATTTGAGGACTATTAAAAGAGTCTTTTTAGTATTTTAAACAAATTTAGTATAAACTATGCCATTTTAAATAAGTAATTAAAGATGATAAACATTTTCATTATAAATTAGAAATAAGTATTTAGTTGAAAAAAGGCATAATAGTAATCCATGGTGACTTAAAGTCATTATGATTAATTTGAATAATGTAATGAGAGAACTATGTATCTTGAGTAAGAAGTTGTTGAGTTTAAAATTATGACTATTGGAGATCCTTCATATGATGATTTTTTTGAAAGAAAAAGTTTTGGGGTCTTTAGCGAAGGAGTGGAATCACATATGAATAATGACTCTGATGATGAAAAATATATGGGCAAAGATTCAATAAATGTTACAAAGGAATAGATTCTAAAAAATAAAAAATCTTTAGAGAAATTATTTAAATAATTTTATGATAATATAAAGAAACTCTCTAGGGATCTCATTGTGAAATGATTTCATGTAATATTTATCCTTGACCATTTAATGGATGAGTAGATTATATTTTAGGATACACATTTATTCAATATTTTTGAATTAAAATTGTAATTATTATAAGGGGAATTAAAATAGATAATTTCAGCAGGAATAGACAATTATATGTAATGGGAAAAAGTATTTAAGTGATTGAATATTTTTTATTATATTTATAGGAAGTAAATGAATATAACGCGAGGCTTCTCAATAGGGAATATAAAGACAAATTAAAATATTTATTTATGAAAGTGATTAGCTAAACATGAATTAATATATAGAGGAGGTTAAAATGAGAAATGTTCAAGACTTGTTTATAATAAATAAGAAAACTAATTGTATGTTTCTTGAGCATTAAATAAAGTATAAGGAGTGTTTTGATGCCAAAAAAACATCTATTATGATTGAAGAATGTTTTTGGTATGATTCATCACCATACAAAGAAATTAAGACACTTGTAGTGAATAAAAAATGAATTTTTGTGGAGTACAAAAAGATGAGTCAGGTGGAGAAATAGAGAAATTAAATAAATTATTTTAATCATATAAATAGAATCAAAAAGGGAAATATGAGAACGTATGTTACTAATATGGGATTCCTAGAAATACAGTTAGTTTTTTATAATATGATATTAGGTTGATTTTAAAATATTCTGTAAATATAATATCAATGAATTTTATGGAATAAAAAATAAGATACAATAAGAATTCATTTAATTATTTCTATTCTAATAGGGGTAATAGTAGTTTGAAAAAAAATTAGAGGAAAGCTTTTTTCCAATTAGAAGAAAACAAACTTCACTTTTGGGATTTTTTCTATTTTGGAAAACAATTTTACCCGTTTAATAAGTGTAAAATAAAGTTTTTAGTTTTGAATCCATGGACATCAAGAATAATAAATGATCATTATACCAGAATATTTTTATTGAATCTAGTTAAAAAGGTCTTATTACAAGTTATTGTGATATGAGAAGAATGGGAGATATGACAATGAAGATAGTTGAAATTTTGACCAGTGGAAATAAAAATAGAATAGAAATAAGTCATTTTATATTAATGAAAACATTCATGTTTTTTAGGAAAGATGATACATACTATTAAAGGGTTGTTTGTCAAATGTAAAATCTTATACCCACTTTATGGTGTGAAATCTAGTGGGTTTTTTATGTTTTAAAATTAGTGGATTGGTCATTTTAAGAATTAGGATTTGAAATGGTATTATGATAGTTTTAGAGTGTCAAAAGGGTGATTTTGGTCATATAATGGGTTTTAGTTATAGTTTGAAGGATTAGGTGAAATATGGAGAAGGTATTGGGTGGCTAGACTATAGGTTTTCAATAATCTTTTGCCACTATCCACTTGGTGTGAGCCCAACCGCTTGACAATGGGTTGGGTAGTAGTGTCTTAGGCTAGAAGGGGCTATCAACTAGTAAATATAGCCTTTTTAGGTCAAAAATTTACAACCCCCCCCCCAGGTTTTTAAGTGTGGGATCTTCTCCTCCATTGCTGTTTCGAACACAAGACGACCTCCTCTCCTCCAAATCTTTCTCCCCAAAACCCTTTGGTTTGGGGGATTTTTTTCAGTAATTTCTGATGACTTATGGTGATCATCCTCATTTTTTTCCTCCCTCAATTATATACTTCTATTGATCTTGATTTCACTTTTCTCGGTTTAGGTATTTAATTATGATTTCATCGTATGATGGTTAAATTGTTTGAGATTGACGGGGATTTCATTCATCCAAGATAAAGGTTGTTCCAAGATAAAATTTTCACAACGTTGCTCACTATTTTTGTAATGTTTGTCAAAATAATTAATTTTTTATGACTTTACTCTAAAAAACCAATTAATTTGAATTTTTATTGAACATCATGAGTTAGGTATTTCTCCCAGGTAGGGATGGGAGTGCGTGAGAAGCATTTTTGGATGTCATGGAGTGTGGTTTGAAAATAAAAAAGTGGCTGATCAATAATTTTGTTATTATTCTATCTTGAATAAAAATTTATAATTAGTTATAAAATGTTTAATAAGTTATAAAAAAACTTATTTTGATTAAATTAGTTGTTCTCATTAAATATAGTATCTTTCTATTTATCCTAGACTTGAATAGGCTTGGGTGATGTTTGGTGAGCATGGAAGAGCTACCAGGCAATGAAATTAAAAGGGCAAAACAACATGATTGAGGAAGATGGACCGTGGTATATACCCTTATGGTTTATACATGTTAGATGTGTCATATGGTGTATAGTCATTCAACTATGTTTCTAGACCTATTTAAATTAATGGAATCTCATAATTAAATTATTTACATTAAATAAAAAGGAATGAATAATTGAATGGAAAAAAGGTTTCGAGGTGCATGAAGGACCCTCACAAACAATATTGATCACCTCATACACCCATGTATGAGGCCTTAATTAATGTGGTTTGACTTTTTACATGAATATCTCTTCATGGGTGTAATTAATATGAAATGAAATGCATGTGACATAGTTTCCCAATGCAGGATCATTATACACCTCTAGTTAGAGGTGAGTGTTGGATATATATTTTGGCCCATGTAGGCCCTAGTGAACCCTTGTTTTGAAACTCTTGGGCCACCCCATTGGGTAAGGTTGTGAATTTTGTATAATTGGACCTTTTATTCCTTATGGGACTATGATATTCTTTATAGTCTTTAGTTAATGGGACAAATAGAGATATGAGATGGGCCTTGAACCATCTCTTTCTACTAGTGATGATGTGGCTTTCCATATGAGGCCCATGAGTCTATATTCTGATTATAACTAGATCATGAATGGTGATCTTTATTGAGGACCCCAAGCAGAGTTTCATGCCTAGGTAGTGACATAGGTTACCCTAGTAGGGTCCCCGATTATAGATTATCCCAAGGAGGATGTTTGTTATTATTAATATATACGGTTGTGTGGATTTCCCAAGATTATGAAAACAAAAATTTATGTCTTGTAGTTGATTATTATATTATATTGATGCCTAGATGTGGTTCCTAGGATCTAGAAAAAGATAATAATGATATTAATTTATTTGGTTTCTGAAAAAAACTCTTATAGTGGTTGTCATATTATAAGTGGAAAATTATTGTGGGGAAATATTTTATTTTAAAAATAAAACACCCCTTGTTGGGATGTTTATAATACTGAAGAAAACATCCCTCTTATAGTGGTTTCTGATACAAAATAAAACGCCCCTTGTAGGGTGGTATGTGATAATAAAGAAAACACCCCTTGTAGGGTGGTCTTTGATCCTAAAGAAAACACACCTTATAGGGTGGTCTTTCATATTATATAAAACACCTCATATAGTATGGTCTATGATACTAAAGAAAACACCTCCTATAATGTGGTCCATGGTACAAAACAAAACACCTTTAATGATTTATTGTAATACTAAATAAAACTCACCCTGTAAGGAGGACTGTGATACTGTGGTTGGTGTGGTCATCATGTCAATCTTAGAGATACTCTGATATTTTCTAAAGTAGGCATGGTCAATTAAGATCATAAACCTAAGGATAGATGGTGTTCTATTGAATAACATATTATTATTTTTAGTGATTTCAGATGATGTTGTCACATGAACATATTACTATATCTTTTATTATGTATGGGACCACATTGATGGTTCCCTACTGAGTTATACACTCATAGTATACTCTGGTGGTCATCACAATGGAGTGTCTAAGAATCTCCCACTCATTATAGTTAATGGTTGGGGTGATTAATAGAATTTGATCATTGAGTAGGTTAGATAAAACAATATACATTAGAATGACGTGGGTCATGGAGTTTTGAGTATGTCCTCATTTATATTTTTATCTTCTTTGCTAATTATGTATATGTGATTATCCCAGGGGAGATCTATTATGATCACCTACCTATATAATCATTTTCATTTTATTAAATCATGTTTAGTTTATTTTTTATTACATGTACCCTAATGTGTATGATACTTGGTAATTTTATTATTATTGTGCACTTTGATATGTGTGACTAGTCTCCCCACTATACAACCATATATCCCCTCTACTAGTTAGAAAACTATGGCATACAAGGATGCACAATTAAAGACATGTGGCACCATGAGTCTGCCTACTACTCATAGTGATATATAATGGGACTGTTTAAAGTGGTATCGGAGTATTTATTTTTCCTGATATTTTGGTAGATGGTAGAAAAGTGACATAGTAATGTTCCCGAGATGGTGACAGAACATGCTCAAGTACATCATGAACACATTTCTTGAGGGATGTCCAAGTTACCAAGGGATTGACATTATTGATGGCAATATTTCACTATTACCTATAATATAATTTTGACCTAATGAATGGAATAAGGTTTTTGAGATTAAGAGTTATGATTTATAATGGTTTTGTAACATTACCCATTGTAAAGAGTCCAATATTCATTCATCATATTTAGCACATAAGGATTATATTACATTCGTGTTCTTGTATGATTTTTATCAATGATGATGAGACCCCATATACTTACAGTGTCAAAAACTTCTCATTTGGTGTTTTCCCATATGAGTCATTTTTATAATTATTCTCATTCATACCATGACACATTTTCTAATAATGATAGGTATTGTGGATCTGTAGTGGGATACTTGATGACAACAACTGTATAATACCTTAGTGTAATGGATGTGTAATTTCCCTAGTAAGTTGAAATCATCACATGATGCCTTGATGATAAACCCCTTGAGGTTGGTTATTCTTCAGGTTTAGTTACCTAAAATATTAGTAATAACCAATATTATGTTTTAAAATATATATTGGAATGTAATTATACTTCACCAAACAATGTAAAAAATGGTATCCTTGATGCATTTTTTTTGGAATAACGCCATTAAATATGCATATGTGCTTAAATGAGATCAAGATTCTCAAGGGGAACTTTTTTATGTAGATTCACAGTGAAAATTAGGGCCATAATAGGTGTATGGTTTTTCATGCGACTCCTTATGTTTTTATATGAAATAACTTATAATGGTTAATTTGACATGGGACTGTTAGTGATATTTGGGGTGGGTGCACAAATAAAATTATGTGGGTTTTGACCGATGTGACACCTAATCTATAGGATGGGGGAGATAACCTAGTGACCTCTATGATGTGACTCAAAATTATTTGTGCGTTAAAAATATGTGGTATTCAAGGGTAAACCATGTGAGGTGTTTCCCCAATCATGATAGTTAATTATAGGTGGGAGGATGGGTATGTAATTTAGCTTATGATAATGGTGGATGTGTAGTGCAACTAGGTATATGGATTTGGAATGGTGATGCCTAGGGGGTTCGAAGATGATGATAAATTTGAGTTATAATGATTTTGGGTATCAAACAAGGAATTTTTGGGAAGGACTAGTCAACTATGTAGACCTATTGAATTGGGAATGCACATTTGATCATGGTGAGACTGTGAATTAATGATTTTGATATTGAAAATGAAACTAGTTGTTAGGATTCCATGTGATAAATCATATAATATGTAAAGTGAAAATATTTTAAGAGTGGTGAGGTAACCACTGGATAAACGAGTCTGACCTGTGTGTGATAAAGGTTAGTGTTTTAGGAACATGATAAAGATTTCAATGTCATATGAATAATTTGAGGGTGAGTTGTGTTTCATCATTTGGCATGTATTGTAATGTATGAATGTTCATTTTTATATAAGCTAGGGGAAGTTTTCACACTAGTTATGTATGGTTCTCTTTAAATTTGGAATCAATGTGTAGCTTTGTAGGGTCTTGGGGGTGAGGGTATTGATGAAATACCAGAATCATAGTTTCCCTGTATTTTGATTACAAAGGAAGATTACCTAATGTGGTATTGGAGACATTAAAAATAGATCAGATGTGGTGGCACAACTAACCTATTCCTATCCAAGTCACATATTAATAACATTATGAGTTTTTATCAAGAAGGGTGACACATGCGTAATATGGGATTCATATGGCATTGTGATTGTGGATTGGTATAAGAAAATTTACATGGTGGGGAGTCCACCATATAATGTTGTAGGGTGTGACCCTAGTTTCAAATGAATTTCAGAAATTTCCCTGTATAATATTCTTGTGCATAGGGGATGGGAAATGAATAATTATTTCATTTTAATTATAAGGATTGATAATCTTTTCTCTACTTCTACTGATGTAGTGGAGTGATTACAAGGACCCTCCAATGGGGGGGGGGGGGTTCACATCAGTTATGGGAAGTGACCATCACGCGGTAATGATTATGGATAATAGGGGTCAATTAGTGATAATTTTAAATGGAATTATATGAAATTATGAATGTGAATTTAGTTTTTTTGGATTAATTGGTGAACACTATATGTGATATTAGATGTAATATTGTATAGATTTTGTGCATTGTCATTAAGAATATAAGGAAATAGTGACGATCAGAGGGAAATTGGAATTAGTGTGGTATTTGTGCTCATGGAAGAGCATGAAGACATATGTGGTTGATTGCGTACTCAAATGGTTAATTACATATGTATTCAAGTTCATTCTTTGGTTGGCATGTTTGAGTGATCAGGATATGCCTCTAGGATTCAGGACATAGAGATCAAGTAAATAGATAGTGCATCAGCAACTAAATCTGAGTTTTCTTAAGAAAATTTGTTTCGAGGAGGTTTGATATATTTTTCATATAATTTAATGTGTTGGAATGGGAACCACATTAGGTAAAAAAATTACATGATGCATTTTTTTGTTTTGTAAGTATATGTTTAGGAGGGTTGGATTATTTAGATCCCTTTTATATGGTTGGTCAAATACATAAGAATTCAATTCCAATTCAAGAACAATCTTAGATAACATAATTAGAACATATTACTATCTTTTATTTACATATTTTTTGATTAATACTACACATATTGTGTCATTGGACCATGGGAAATGTGTTTCAACGGTCAATTATTGTAGTGAAGACTATCATGGATCGAAACATGAAATATTGCAATGGCCTATAGTGGGAAGCAACAAGATACTTGGGAGGAGTTGTAATAGTATAAAATAGTATTTTGGGATAACAATATGATGCAGAGTTCAATAATAATATTTTTATGACAATGATGAGTGGTGGATCAAGTGTTAGTTCTTTGTGAATCTTGTAATTAGTGTCCCACAATGGAAACATGTTAGGCATTCAAGATTGGATTGTTTTATTTTGTGTTTAATTGATGTATGATATAACCATGATGAATCATTGAAAAATAATTGAAATTTATTTAGGATAAAAAGTGGTATGGTGAGGAGTCTTTGAAACTCCATACTAACATTATTGTGTGAAATCCATGGGGTTTTTTTAATTTTCAAATTTAGTGGATGGGTCGATTTAAGAACTGGGACTCATAATTGAATTTTGGGAGTTTAATAATCTAAATAGGGTGAGTTTAGACATGGAATGAGGTTTTGGTGGTAGTTTGGTGGCACAGTTTAGTGAAAAATGTATTATGGGGTGCCTAGGCTGTTGAATTTTAGAAGACTATAGTCATCATCTAGATGGTGGGTTGGGTTGTGTCCCCTAATATTATTGGGGATACCAGCTATCGAGGGGTCTAGTACCAAAAAGTCAATGGGTTGTTTTGTAGGGGTAAAATTAGTAATTCCCTCCTCTATATAGTTTTTAAATTCCAGGCTTCCCTACATCCTGTTCTGAGCACACAATAACACCTATTCTCTCATTCTTCATCTTTACACCCCTTGGGTTTTTCAGTTTTTCCATGATTTCAAGCGATCTAAAGTTAGTCACCTCTACTATTGGACTTCTTACATGATCTCCTTATTTTATTAATGATTTAAATTTTACTATTTTATTAATATAATTAGTATTTCACTATATGAGGGTGAGATTTTACTAGAATGATAGGGCCTTCATACATTGAAGCTATAAGATATTCTCAGAAAATGGTTATTCATTGTCACATGTTGTTTGTGTAAGATAGTATATTTTAATGAATTATTCTATGTTTTTTTTAAAAATTATTTATTTTGATTTTTAATTTATGTTACATGCTTTATAATTTACATGAGTTAGATTTGGTAGTTTTTGACGAGCCTTTCAGGGTGTAGGGGAGTGTGGTTTTGGTTCAGTGAGATTTCTTTCTCATTATTTTGGAAATGTTTCCTACTTCAATAAAATTTTTGGTATTAATTATAATTTTTTTAATTATTTATGAATCAATTAGGTTTTACTAAATTGGATTATTTTGGTTTAATAAACGTTTCATGTGTTTATTTAGGACCTATAAAGGCTTGGGAGATACCTGGTGAGCCTTGGCATAAATACCGAAAAATCCAATTAAAAATGGAAAGAATCATGATAGATATAGGTAGTAATTGGTACATTACTTTATTTTTTTTGGATGTTTATGTGAATAATAGGTGTGAGGTCACACCATTGTGTTTCTTAACCCTTTGAAATTAAAGGAATTTATTAATTAAAAAATTTATAATAATTATAAGGGAATGCATAATTGAAGTGAAAAATGTGTTATGAGCCATAATGGACCCTCATGCAATACTTTGATTCATTAATATACCAATATTATAGGTCTTTATTAATTTAGTATTCCTTCATACACAAACTATTGTATATCTTACTCTCTTATGTAATTACAAACACACATTTTTGATTTACATAGTTTATTTTGATGAATATCATCATTTAAATTATAAATAAATTTTGATGAAGGTTTTTTACAAATTAGATCCTTCAAGAGTAGAAAGGACTCTATTTTTAGAACCTTCCACCATTTGGTTCCAGTGTCTACCTAGTGGGTCCCACCTGATGGCTGGTGGAAGCCATGAGCTACCCAATTTTACCTATATAAACACAAAATATAACTGTTGGAGGTGGGTAACACATTCCATAGTTCGACTTGTAACAGATCTATTTGAAAGAAATTTCTTAGTGAATGATATTAATCCATGGGAGTCTATACAAAAACACCAAGGGTTTTTATAATTAAATTTTTACTTAGAGAATCATTCTTTATCTCATTGTGATTCATTTTCACATTCTCAATGCTCTCTTACCCACTTATCTCAATTTATCTCACACTTTTCTTCTTATAATATTATTGTTGGATAGATAGTGTGCTTCATTGTGATTTTACTAAGAAATTCACTTATTATTCTATTTCCTGGGTTCCTAATACCATTTAGTGTAAAAGGTGATTGGTTCACACAACCATTAAAGTATAAAGTATTTGGGTTTCTAGACACAATCATCAAATTAGTATCCATGTTTTTTGTTTATTGGTATAAAACACTAAATAAAAAGGGTATTCTTCATGAAAATGGGTTTATTTCTATAATATATATAATTCAATGATTTTTTTTACATTTCTATAACCATTAAAAAACAAGAGTTAAACCAAAACGTCTCAGGGACACATGAGGGGAGCAGATGAATGAATACTTTAGGGATTATTATTGAACCACATTAAAAGTTCCTAGTTTATTGTATTATAATTTTATATTTTCTCAATGATAAAAATAATTTATTTTATTTATCTCTTTAGTTGTTTTAAATTTTTCTCAAATTTAATTATAATTTCTATATATTTTATAAAAAGTAAAATCGCCCCAAATTTCGATTATTACTCCATCCAATAATTGTTATCATAGGGTACCTTGATTTCATAACTTTAAATAATTAAAAGGAATGGTGAATTAATGATATATTCAACTTCTAATATCCAAGGTTGTCTGGAAAGACACTCTTTGGGAAGAACCCCTTATTTTAATGGAATTAATTAGCATTATTGGAAAATATGGACGTCCACTTTTCTTAGTGGTATAGGATATCTAGTTTAGAAAATTATGATGCATGGATATGACCCCACAAAATGGTAGGTATATAAATAATACCACAATGATATAGAGATATTTGATTTTTATTGTAAAGAAATTAATGGTCTATATTTAAGGTCATAATTAAATGAATTTAATAGAGTTTTCATGTGTAAAATAGCTCATGAAATTGGGAAATTTTAGAGGTTTCCCATGAGGGTATAAATAAGTAAATAATACTAGTATTGATATATACCACCATGAATTTGAAAGAATTAGTTTTCACCCCAATGAGTTTATAACTAAAATATTTACTCATTTTAGTGATATTTTTAAAGTAAGGGAGTATTGTGGTGATGAGCCTTCAATAGAGATGTTGGTGAAGAAAATCCTTCTGGTAATTCCTAGTTCTTGAAAACCAAAATTAATGAAAATATATGAATTTAATGAAATCAAATACATGTCATTTAATGAACTAACAGGTTCACTTATAACCTATGGTATTATAATGAAATTATAATTAGAAAAGTACACTAAGGAGGGAAAAAAGAACAAGACCATTTCCATTATAGATAATAATGATTAATATTCTATAAGTAAATAATATATTTATAAAATTTCTTTAAAAATGAATGAATTATTCAAAAGAAGAATGAAAATCACTATGAGAAGTAGGAAAAGAAACAAATTCAAGAGCTAAGATTCTATGATTGTAAAAAAAAGGGTCCCATAAACCTAGTGTTTCCCAATCTCAAAAAGAATCCAAAGGATGATAAGGAATATATGAATTCATTCAAGGTTTCAATATCGAGAAAATGTTACCACACCATTTTTTTCCAAACCATATTCTAAAAGTACAAAATGTATAATGTACAATATTGAGGTAATCTAAAATGTAAATTAATCCACTTATTCTAGAACTGAAATGAATGTTTGAAAAATGATTTAGATAATGTAAAATGACAATGGGTTTGTATAAAAGAAAATAGAAATGTTTAAAAATTAGAATATATAAATAAATTTCTCCAAATTTATCTTGAAAAAATCCCCCAAGGTGATAAAAAATGGATTTTGAGTTTTGGTTCCCATTGGTATAGGAAAGTCACTTATGTGTTCAATTTTGAAAATAAAACTAATACCTCAACAAATACTACCACTTTTGTAAAAGTGTGATCTAAATTTGATTTTTATAATTATATTTTAAAACATAGGCATCTCATTTATTAATGTTATTTAAGTGAATCTTAGTATAGAAGTTTAAATCTATCTATCTTCCATTAAACCATTTTTTTAGAAATCCATTTTCATTGAAATTCTGGGATAAAAAAGTAGTTTTGGCTAATATTTTTAGACCTAAATATTGGCTTCCAAAATAATATTTATCTTCAATTTTCTTCAAGGAATAGTGAATAAAAATAAATTCTCATGGATATACACGGTATATGTATTACTGGTGATAAAGTAATATGTGTTGAGACTACACTGAATTCAACCACCTTAAAGAGATTAATGGTAGACAAGTTACCTTTGGTAAAAAATCAAAGGGTAATATAATCAGTATAGGTTCCACTGTATTTTAGAATTATTCTTCTATATTATATTATTTATATGTTAAACTATTTTAGGATAATTTTTTAGTGTTAGTAAATTATGTGATATTGGTTGTAATGTTTCATTGCAAAATTATTTTTGTAAATTTTTTGCTTCTCATGGAAAGCTTTTATTTTCAGCTTTGTGGATTTAAGGAATTGATGTTATTGAATTGAAATCATTTTCAAGAAAAAATGTTAAATGTTTGATTTCTCAAGATTTAGATTCATGTATATTTCATATACCCCTTGGTAATTTTAGTACACACTCACTTTAAAAAAACAAAAAATAACTAGGACGAGATTTAGAAAAACATAATTACAAAAATGACATTGAGTGTGAACCATGAGAACATGGTAAAAACAAAAGTCATCCTTTAAATAAAAAATAGAATTGTTGACCAAAAAATCCCTTTAAATAATACACATTTATCTTTTTGGACCAATCCAAGAAGCTATTATAGGAGGAGAGTCTTACATATTTTTTTTATCGATGATTATACAAGATTTAATTGTGTTTATTTCTTGGTATATAAAGTTAACTATTTTAAATTCTTTATTAAATATACCAATAAATATAAAAATGAAAAAGGGTATAAGATGGTTTATCTTAGGGATTATTATATGATATTATTTAAAAATAATTATTTTATTATTTTTGTGTTTTACATGGTCATCGCCATTCCTTTATTACTTCTAGAAATCCCTAACAAAATGTGGTTGTTAAAATATGGAGTCCAAATTTGAAATAAATTTATTGAAATAAATTTAATAAATTTAAGAAACCTTTATATTTTTAGGTTGAGAGTGTTAATACCACATGCTATAACATTAACTATGTACTCATAATACCCATTCTAAAAAATACTCCTTATGAGATTTAGAAAGGTAAATTACATAACGTTAGTTATTTTATGTTTTTTGGTAATAAATTTTTTATTATTAAAATCAAAGATGAACTTGGTAAATTTTACCCTAAATCAGATGAAGGTATCTTTATTGGGTATTTTAACCCAACAAAATCTAACCAAGTTTTCAATAAATGGACCAATAACTATTTAAGAGTCTATTAACATCAAATATGTAGAAATTTTTCCAAAACTCATCCTAAAATTGATGATGTTGAGGTAAACATTAATAATTTAACCTTAAATGAAAATCAAACTCATAAAGTGATTGATGTTGAAAAATAATTGATCCCTTTACCCAAGGAATGGGTTTAATCTAAATACCATTATCTTGAAAATATTATGAATTATTTGAATGTTAGTAATCATATGAGGAGGTAAATTTTAAAATAAGTACAAAATTATTATTTTTTTCACACCTAGAGCTCCAAAATTTTGATGACTGCATTAATAAATAACATTGGGTTCTTCCAAGAAAGAGGAGATAAATCCTTTTACTCGAAATAATATTTACACTCTTATAAAAAAAGGCCTAATGATCATCTAGTTATTGAAACCATAATCACTATTCTAGAGACCATATGGATCTTTTTGGCATTCAAATATAATTTAATATTTAATATTTTTCAAATAGATGTTAAATTTTTTATTTTAAATGGATTTATTTCTAAAAAGGATTTTTTGGAACAACAAGTTGATTATGAGTATTCAAAATTTTCTTATCATGTTTTCATGTTAACCAATGAACATTATGGATTTAATCCATACCCTTTGGATTGTTATGAGAGGTTAACTATAATTATTTTATAAAATGGTTTTCAAATATGAAATTATAACCCAAAATTATTTGCAATAATTTTTTAAAAGATCTCTTTATTGTTAAAATTCATATTAGAGATGTAATTTTTTGATTAAATAGAGAATATATTTGTAATGAAATTTTCAATTTAATGGTTGTGGAATTGGAAATGAGTTTGATGGGATAATTCAATTTTTTTTCTTCATTTTTAAATTTTAAATAAGTGTTTCATGGATTAGGTTTAGAATATTAGTACTCCAATGAACATTTATTGTAATATTACCATGCATTAAGATAGAAACTAGCACTACAAAATAATCGAACTATACCAACAGAAATTTAGTGAAATATAATATATTTATTGGTAAAAATGAGTAATTCCAACAGATATTAAGTTTCATTGGTATTATTTTTAGGTACCGAAAATTGTTTTACCATCAAATATATCTGTTGTTATTAGTCATTAAATACCAACACACCTTTTACTAACAATTAAATCTATTGTGTTATCAAATAAATAAAAACAATTGTTTTACTAAAAAATAAATATGTTATATTAATTATTTTAATGGTTGGGTTAAAAATATATGATAATTAGAAAAATATATTGTAATAAGTTACCCAATAAAAATAACCATTTAGTAATTATTTAATATATAATTATTATTTAGTTACTTCTAAAACATATTTTTTTGGTAAAAATGTTTATAACTTGAATTATAATATCAATAATTTAATAATGTTCCATGAAATAAATTTATTTAAAATACAATTATTGATTGTTTATTAAAAAAATAACAACTCTAAATTTAAAAATAAAATAAAATGGATGCATATAAATTATATATATACATATATATATATATATATATATATTTAAAAATAATTTTTTTATATTATATGAAGTTATTTTTTATCTTAATTAATTTAATTTAATTGAAAGTATTCTAATTACCACCCTAAGCCACCCTGAAACCCTAAAACAAAAAACTTGGAGAGGAAGGTGGAAGACCAGACGGGCTTTGCGACTACCTCCTGCTTGTGTTCTCACCCCCCATCGACCATGATGAAGGAATCCTTAAAGGGTGAATATAAAGCGGAGATGACCAGTGTTACCTCCATGATATCCATAAGAAGAAGTGATGTGAATCTTCAATCTTTAATGGAAATTCACATAACAATTTCATAGAGTTTGTCTAGGCTGTGGTCCAAGAGGTGTGTTCGCTATCTATTTAAAGGGTATTAACCACTGGTAAAAGATTTTAATTTTACTTCTAATATGTTTCAATCAAAGAGCTTGGGGTTATTTGTCGTCTCTTGCTCGATGATGATACAAGGGAAGAAGTTATTGATTTGGATGAATTTCCTATTTTATTTTTTGTTTGTTCTGTCCAACCTTGAATCTGAATGTGATGGGTTCAGCTGCAGATCATTTGTTCACTGTATTGAAGATGTGGATCAAAGGCACTGATTTTTTTTAGTTTGTTTTGCAATTACAGATCTGGACCAAGAATTTGGGTTGTTTTTTCTTATTTAGAATTAGGTTTTTATCAAAGGAGGTACATCTTATGATGTAATTAGTGGTTTTTTGGATCCAAATTCTGAGAATAGAGATTTTATATTAATACGGGTTCACATTCTGGTTTTATGTTGCTGGTTACTGCCCTCAATAGTCCTCTATTCTAGGATACTATTCGGTAACATGGAGATTTGTATGTTTCATGTTTTCATTTCTTTTGAGCCAAGGTAGAGATGGTATTGGATGTTTGTGTGCTGTAATCAATAGACTTTTAGCTTGAATTTTCCTTTTAAGGCTCTAGTAAAGATTCCATGGTTTAGTGAAAGCTGAATACGCTAAATGAGGTGCGTATTTGTGATATTATTCATTGCATGTTCAAGATTGAATGTTTATACTATAGCATGATGTTTGGAGGCCTAATGTTGAATATTTTTTACAATTCTTCTCATATTGTTAATACCAAAGTTGTATGATGTTGAATCTGACTATTTGTTTAAGAGGTGAACCATCCTTGGTATGCTGAACCAAATTGTAATTGAAATCGAATGAAGTGAATATGAACAAGAAACATAGATAGGATGTTGTTAATATAGTGTTAATTGGAAGCATGTTCAGGTGGCTAATTGTTTCAGTGGGTGAAGAAAATGAGACAACAATGGATGTTGAAAGTCCGTAGAAATTAATTCGAGGTGAACTCAAGCTGCTATTCAAGGTAAATTCTAGTAAATTGTTACTTCACTATTACCTGTTGGCTAGCTGTTTTATTTATTTATCTCCCTCTATTCTAACTAATTTAGTCTATTAAAGTTATTCTCTTTTTATGTTCTTTTAATGGTTGTGATATTTTTTTATTCTCCACATTTTGTGTCATGGTTTATTTTCCCTCACACTATAAGATCTTCATGTTTTTCTGATTTTTATATAGATTGACCAAGCTAAAACCCTTGTATACACATACTTATCTATAAATATTTTAGTATTTATGTGTTTTTATCTCTTTTGTTTGTTCTAAATAATGAATATTTTTGTTTTCCAGAATTAATACAGTTTCTCACTATGCTATTATCTTCTTTCCCTCTCATATATTTAATTCATATACAAAGGAATAATTTCCAAAAATGAGTGTAATGTTAAAGAAAACTTTATTTAGAATTTAAATTTAAGGTTCTTGATAATAATGCTTGAGAATAGTGAGTTTAGATTAGATCATTTTGTTTAGTGATTGCAAGATTAATAGGTTAGCTCTCTTTGAAACTGAATTCACCCATTGTGATTACAGTGAAATATTCAATCCATTTAGCAATGTCATATACATTATAAATGATTTTTTATAGAAAATTCAAGGGAATTACAAAGAGGAATCCATTCCCAAACTGGGATTTTGTACTGGAATTGTGTAATAGATCTGATGATCCAAACTACTGCGATCAATCCCTAGCTACTATTGTTAAATTTTGGGATTCGCTTTCCCCTTTAATATCTATCATGGTTTCATTCCTTTATGAGAATACTATTGGTGTAATTGATTATTTTTCAATAATATATTGTGTAGGTGATTTAAGAAGGAATGTAGGCTGTTTATTTCAAGGTGGATGTTTTTGTTGGCTCAATGTAGAGGACAAAGCTACACTTTTTAGGGAGTTTTGTTTTTTTCCTGTACCCTTTTTTTCTTGCTCAATTTCTTAAATCGGTGGAAGGCATTTGTTTATACTTTATTATTATTTTTTGGTTTCAATTCGTACATATATTTTGATATGCTTTTTTGGTATGCTTTTTTGATTGTGTGTGTTTAGATCTTCTTTTATACTTTATTATTATTTTTTATTTCAATTCATACATATATTTTTCCCTGATTTGTGGGTATAATTTTTGTTTGTGTGGTGTAGATCTTGGATATTAAGGGTATGACATAACATCGACTTGAGTTTCCTCAACGGTATTAGAGGTTACTTTTTTTCTTCTAGTGTCCTACATGGGGGGTGATGAATGATCTTTGGAGTAAGTAACTATTATTCTACCATGGTGAGTGACGGAGGATTGCAGTCAAGAGGCAACTTATGACAGTGATGGATTATTGTAGTCATGATTCGACATGGGTGGTGGGGGAGCGGCGATGAGAACTACATAGATAGATCTTGGGTTTTTGTGTTTTTATGGTCTTATCAATCAAATTCAACTATGTATTGATTCATTTTGTATTAAATTCCATTATTAATATAATTAATCTTTTTCTATGTTTGAACATGTGTGAAAATCATATTCGACATGATAGTTAAAACAAGACTGTTATATATGATAAATTAATAAATATAATATGAAATGTTAATAGAAATAAAAATTTATAATTTTTATTTAAATTTAATTTATAAACATATAATTTATGTTGGTAACATTATATCCAACAGATATATTTGTCATATAAATCAGTTGCTAGTCATTTTTACTAACACATATATTATCTGTTTTTTATTATTATAATAGTAACAAAATTATTTTATCTATTACAATAACATTTATTGACAGTTGTTTTACCGACAGTTTAGTGACATGATAATTTTTGTTGGTAAAAGGTTTTACCAACAGAAAAAGAACTTTTACCAACAGATATACCCCTGTTGGAAAAAGCTAACTATTTTGTAGTGTAGTGAACAATGAAATTTATAAAGTTATGATTGGTAGACTTCTATAATTTATAGAAACTCGGTAGGAAATCATGTTTAGTGATTCCATTATGACCATTTTCAAGATAAACTAAAGGAATCCCATTTAAAATGTATCCAAGAAATTTTTAGGTATTTAAAATGAAACAAAAATCTTGGTTTATTTCATCCAAAATGCACCTCTTTTAAAGTTGTTATATTACATGATATAGATTTTTTAAGTGGAAACTTTATAAGTAGAGTACAAGTGGGAATTCCCACTTAATTAAAAAAAATTCCACATTAAGTAGTACGAAGAAAAATGTAGTTTATTTTTTCTATAGTTTAAGTGAAATATATTGACACATGTATTTATTTCTCTAAAATTATTTGGTTGAAATATACACTCCTAGGTTACGAGATAAATTATAACCAAGTTCTTTGTTATACGTGATAATTCAAGTGAGATTTTTATTTCTGAAATTAAACATCAACACTATCTCAAAATGAATATTAAACATAGATTCCATTTTCTTGAGGACCATTTCCCAAAGGGAGATATCATCAAATTTTTTAATTTTAAATTGGTAGATATATTCACTAAACCCCTTTTTGTTGACTGATTTGATTTCACTGAGTGTCAGATAGAAATGGCATGCTTTTAATTATAATATTTCAATTTTGAAATAATAAGGATTCAACCTGTATTTATTACCTTGATCTTCGTAGATTTATGAGCTTTATTTTAGTCTCGAATTTTATTCATATAATTTCATTTATTTATCTCTTATATAAATTGATTGATTTTTCACTCTCTTTGGTGATGTTTGGTTTTTTTATTTTATTCATTTAAATCTTGATTTATATTTCTTTACCAAAATAATTTTAAAAGTCTTAACAATTTTATGGAGATCCAACCATTTTAAAAATAAAATTTTTAAAGAGACAGAGTTGTTTTTAGATTGGATTTGATGCTTTTAAATTTAAATGATTTATATTTAAGACAAGTAACATGTATTTTGGTGTTCTTCATTTTCGGAGAACTATAATTAAAATATTAAAATTATTATGTTTGAAAAAAAAATCAAAATTAATTTTTATTGATATCTATGTTTTATATTTCCAAGAAATGATTATTTTTACAAACTCAAAATATCATTGATCATGTTTATAATAAAACCCATAAATTATTTTGGTTCTCAAATTATCTTTTATAAATTTAGCTATGATTTCATAACCCTTGTCAATGACCTTGTTAATATTTCAATAGGAGGGATGGATTAGGGGATATTCATGGTATATTTTATATAATTTTTTAATATATAGTACTTTAATATTATTGACCATGGAAAAATAAATCTCAAAGATGTTTCTAAAATCCTTTTTGGTTTTTTGATAATCAAGAATGGGGAGAATATTTTTTCATTGTTACTAAAAAGTGCATTTACTTGGTTTGAATGGAAAATTAGGAGAAAGTTGTGAAATGATATTATTTCATTGTTTTTTTAAATAGATATAATTTTTTATTGAAAATGTTTTCTTATATGAAATTAATTTCTAAATAATGAAATTCATAAATAATATATTCTTCCTACCATTCTATTATTAATTATTTAAGAGTTTTTGATCATTATAATGGGTGATAATATTGTACATATCAAACTCTTATGGATTTTTAAATAAACAAAAACACACATCTGGGTTTATAATATTTTATTTTGATGAATTTGAGTATTTACATTTTATATAAATTTTCATGAAGGTTCTAAACCAATCTAAGGCTCAAAAAGGAGAGAGGGGGTTATTTTTACAGCCTTCAACCATTAGGTTTCAGCGGAAACATGGTGGGTACCACTAGATAGATGATGATACCTATATAGAGAATATGTTCTATCTAGGTTAAAAATCCATATGATGGGGTTTATAAGGAACATCTATTCAATCCAGGGGCTACTGGATGGCTGGTGGCACTCACTGGCTACCCGATGGTACCCAAACAGATTTAAAATCTAGTTATTGGAAGTGGCCTCTACATTCCTTATTTCAACTTGTAACTGATCTAATCAATCTAAAATACCACTAAAATGATATTAAATCCATGGGAGGCAATAAATAAACCCCAAGTAATCTTTTAGGGATATGTTTTCTTAGATAATCAGTCCTCATATCATGATACATTATTTTATCAATCTCAAAGATCTCTTACTCTCTTTCCTATCTATGTCCAACTATTTTCTTTTTGTAATATTATTTTGGGATAGATTGTGTGAATTATTGGGAGTTCACTTAGAAAGAAACTCCTTTTTTATTTTTGATAGGTTCTCAAAACCATTTACTTTAAAGGGTATTAGTTTATAGTACCATTAATGTGTGATTGATTTGGGTTTCTATCCACATACATCAAAAGGCTACCCATGTTTCAGATTTCTTAGTGAAAACCAATAAAAACTAGGGGTCATATTTTTTTATATAGGTTTCTTTATATAACCATTAAATTTATTTTTGTATCCATAAAAATAATGGTTTAACCAAAACCTCTTAGGGTTTCATGATCAGAGAGGACATTGGGATCCCATGTGGATTATTATTAGAACGCTTTACCAATTTATTATGCTTTATCATACAATTTTATATTTATATTTTTCTATAACTCATTTGATTTTAGTTTTCTCTATAATTGTTTTAAATTCATCTCAAATTTATAACTAATTTCTAAAAACAATTAAAAAGGAAACTTGCCCTCCATTTTCCAACACTTCTTCATGAAATATGAACCTATATTTAGGGGATTAATTATATGAAATGAAATACATGTGACTTAGTGGCACATTTTAGGAGCCTTAGACACCTATGGTTTGAGTTAAGTGTTGGTTAGAATTTTTTGTCTTAGTATAGATCAATTTTATCTTACACAGATACTCTTGGACCACCCTTATATGGGAAGGTTCTTAATTGTGTATAGTTGGCCCGTATAGGACTTATGGTAATATGGGTTTACTTATAGTATTTGGTTAATGGGATAACCTGAAATGCAATATGGACCTTACACCTTATCATTAAACCGATGACGTTGTGACTTACCTTATGAATCCCATGAGTCAGTGCTCTGATTATAAATAAAGAAAGGATAGAGATGTTGATTAAGGACCCTAAATAGGGTTCCTTTAATAATTAGTGAACTTGGGGCCCTATTAAGTTCTTGGATGACATATTAACCCTGTGAGGGTTCGTATTATCATTAGTATTGATGGTTACAGGTTTCAACCTAGATTATTAACCAAATATTTGGTCCACAAAGCTGATGATGATATTATAGAGATTTTAAGATGTTCTTCCAAGGATAAGTATTAGTATCCAAATCATATGATTTGATTTGGTGTATAAAATACATTCTTAAAGTGTTCTTGACACTATAAATGGAAAAAATAGTATGGAGAGATATTTTATTTCAATTGTAAAAAACCTATTATAAGGTGGTTAATGATACTAATTAAAATACCCCACATATGGTTTTTCATGAAAATGTTGAAAACTCCCCATATAAGGTGGTCTGTGATACTAAATTAAACACCACTTGTAGGGTGGTTTTTTATACTATAGAAAAAATACCGTGTAGGATGGTTTATGATACTAAGGAAAACAACACATATAGGGTTTTTTATGATACTAAATAAAAATCCCATCATAGGGAGGTATCTCATACTATAGTTGGTGTGTTCATTACAATGTTCTCAAATACACTTCAGCGCATTACAAAGCAAGTTAGGTTAATCGAGGTCATTGACCAAAGGATTAATTGGGTTCTATTTATTTACTTATTTCATGTATTTTATTTATTGATTTCATTTGATCATGTCACATGAACATATCAATAAATATAAAGTAATGTATGGGGAAATTATTATGGTTCTATACTATGTTATATACCCACACATTTCCTGGGATTCCATTGAACATGGGTACCTGAGAATCTCAAACTTGTTGCAGGTATAGGTTGGGATGAGGCCCAAGATTTGTTCATTAATAAGGATGGGTTTGAGACTAGTGTTTAGGATGAGTCAAGGCTTGAAGCTTGGAGTATGGCCTCAATTATATTTTTATCACTCTTTTCAATATGATACATTTGATTGATCCTGTGGGAGATCAGTTGTGTATACCTACAGATATTCTCCTCTTCATTTTGTTATAGAATGTTCAGTTCATTAATTATTTGGTGTAACCATATTTTTATGATCCTTTTTTTATTTTTCTATAAATTCACACTTAGATATGGGGGTATAGCCTTCCCATGATACAAATTTATCCCTCGGTTGTTAGTCAGTATGCTTTGGTGTACGAGGAAGAATTCTTGAAGTCACGCAGAACCACTAATATTTTTACTATTCATAATGAGCTAGACTAAGAAATTACACCATATATCAATGTTTTTTATCATACAATAACCTTAATTTAAAAAATAAACTCTTGTGCAAAACATAGAATAAATAAGAATCATCCTTAGGTCTAAGAATTAATATTTAAGGAGAAATTAATCACTTCAAAGTGATAAAATGGAATAAATAAATAAAATTTAATTAACAAAGGAGATTTCCTTGTTATAAAAAGTACATAATGGTGAATAAGTCAAATCATTTAAAATATAACCACACAGGTAATGTACCTGATGTAAGAAAAAATAAAATAAGATTGAGAAAGCATATAATTCTAACTAACAATGTATTATTATTATTACTAAAGGAAATGTATATTTGAAATATTATAAGAGAGTCAGATGTATCATTATTGTTATAGAGAAGGAGGAACAATGCATGAGTGGGATTTTCCACACTTTGGAAAAGGTGAACCTACTTAAAAAATTGAAGGATTTGGAATCAAATATTTAGAAGGAAGTTGTCACTTATGGCGTTATCCAATGAATATCATAGAAGAAGATAAAAATACATGGGTTGGTTGAGAATAGAAAAATACATTCTGAAACTTAAGGATTTCAAATATACCTCTCTCTTGATACAATTAATTTTGTATCTAATGACTGTAGTGATGAAATATTAAGGGAGATCTAACACAACTACAAAACTAGCCTTTAGCAGTGTTGTTATTTATCATCAATAAATGGAAATGCTGATAAATGGAATATTTATCGGCCTTAAGTAAAGCGGTGATAAATTTAACCTTTTATCAATGCTTTTATTTTAGCACGGATAAAAAAACCATTATCAGTGCTTCTAATTTAGCACTGATAAAGGGTATCTTTTATCAGTGCTTTATTTTTTTCCCTAATAAAGGTTATCCTTTATCAATGCTATTTTAGCACTGATAAAGGGGTAGCTTTATCATTGCATTATGTTTAGCATTGATAAATATTTCCTTCATCAACACATTTTTAATACTAATAAAATGAAATAATGAAATAAAAAAACAATTTTTATTAAGAAAAATATTACAAATTTTATTAATTAAATAATTATTGATAAAAATGAATTGACTGATTATAAATTATTAAATATTAATCATTTTATTAATTAGATAATTATGATAATTAATGGTATTAAATTGTATATATAAAATATATAGATATATATTAATGTACATAAATGTAATTATAAATTACAAAATATTTTTTCAATTTACATTAAATTGACATATATTTATTGAATAATGGTACATAATTAAATATTAATCTGAATTAAAAATATTGACTAATTTCATAGTACTCGACATATAATTGAATATCGTTTGATTTTTCAATTTAATATAGACCAAATGTGTGTTATATTGATTTCACATACATGTATATTTAATGAATTTTTATATACAATTTTCACATACAGAGAACTTATCCATTTTTCAATATTGTTAAAGTGTACCAATATTCTTAATTTATTCAATTTCACTAATTTTTTACATATATTCATGCACTCAAAATTATATTTTTATGAATAATATTAAAAATATATATGTAAAAAACTATTTATAAATAAATATATTTATAAATGTACATTCACTTTATTTATTAAATTATATAATTATAAATATATATATATATTTTTCAAAAAAGTAGTTATATAATTTTAAATAAATAATTATTTATATTTAAATAATGATTAAATATATAATAAACATAATTAAATTATGATTATATTGACTATATTTATATTTATATTATATATATATGTATAATTATATATATATATAATGATATAAATAATATTTTTTTTTTAAATATTTCCACAATTATAAATAAATATTTATGAAATTATAAAAAATATATTTAAAAAGTAATATATTTACAATATTTATATTTATATATATTTATTAAGTATTTATAAATACTCACAATTTTTTATTTGTAATTATAATTATAAATCATTTCATAGCGCTTTTGTAATAAGTGTCGATAAAAGAATCTATATCAGTACTTTTTTCTTACTGATAAAGTTAAGGATTCATCAGCACTATAAGTTTATCGTTGATAAAGATTGGATTTATCAGTGCATAAAAAGTGTTGATAAATATTCCTTTTAGCATCTATTATATAATAAGTGCTGATAAAAGGGCTCTTTGTCAGCTCTTATTAATAAGCCCTAATAAAAGTGTCTCGGTCTATTTTAAAAACCCTAACCATTTGTGAACCAATCATAACATAGAAGCTTTCTTTGGAAGCCTCCCGCTGCTGGTACTCCTCCTCAATGAAACAATGGTTTAATCACACCACTCAACTTCCTCCAACCATATTGTCTGAAATCTGAAGTGGGTCATAGATTTTCTTCAACCTAGCGAGGTAGGCCTTCCAATTTTATTATTTTATTATTTTTGTTTCATTTTTATTTCTTCTTCTACAATTTTTTTATGATCCATTGTTTATGATATGTTGTTTATTATTTGTATGTGATCCATTATTTAGGGAATTATTTTTGGTCCATTTTTTACATTGACTACTAATATATGATCTATTTTTTATAAATAACATTGAACATTGGATTTATTCATTAGTGATTTACTACTATGTTTTATATCTTCTTACTAATAATTTTTTCATATATGAATATAAATTTGTAGATATTTTTGTGAATATTCATGATTATTGACTTCTAAAGTGAGGCACATTGGTGGTTCTCTAATGATTATATATATTCTTACTCTATTCAAGGACACCTCATTGTACATGAAGATTCAGATGCCATTTTCCAGGAAAAAATTTAGTGGAGTGATGTATAATACTCAACTGGTTATATGTATAATAGGATATGGTTCCTATTATAATTCACTATGGTCCTTAGTTTTCTTATGGTGCCAATTCAAAGGGGCCATCCCCAATTAAGCACATGAGGTTTTATCACATCAAGACTTCAGTTTTTGAATCATTATGGTTCCATTAGTTCTTGTTATGATTGAATATCACGTTTTTTATCTATTTAATATTTCTTATAGACTATAAGTGTGATAGTTTTTATACTGTAATGACATGTATGTGTGTCTATAAATCGATTGATTCATTTATTTCCATATTTTTTTATGATGTATGCTGATTGTGAGCAATGATGATTTTGGGTATCCATGTCCATTTACCCCAAGCGTCATGATATATTTTTATTCCACCTCTACTAATAATTATTTCTATTGCGGGGGGGGGGGACCTCCCATTTATGGGATTTTACACCCAACGTTTAAACCATCCTTTAGTGACTTTGAGGTGTGTTAGATTTCATAAGATGATATGACCTGGTGTTGTTTTGGTTATTCAATATAGGGTCATTACACTCCATATTCTAGTTTACACCTATAATGTTTAGTGATAATATTATTATTTATATATCTTCATCTCCCTCAAATTTTTCAAATTCCAAGAGCCCTTAATATTGTATTTTAAATATCTGGGTTCTCAGATATTCTACTATAAAAGATCCATATGTATAACACACGATGTGTAGCCCCAATGCTGCAGTGGTTAGGGTTTTGGGAATTTATAATGATGAGACACTGTGAATACCCCCTAAACTCCATGTATCACTTACCGAGATGGATGATCCATTGGTGAAGCACATGGGTAGAACCACATGTGGGAGTACACAGTAAGGCACATGTCCATGTACTAAAGTATGCAGACATGGGGTAAAGTACACAAACATGACTTAGATACACAGACATGGCCAAACACATGGGTGAGACCCCAATTGGAATGGTCACACCATGTATATACCCTACATTTCATATATCCCTATATGATTGATGAGGATTGTACCTAAAAGGACACTTCCATGTTATATAGAGGGGCCACATGCCATGTGGGTCCCCTCCTGTAGAGGCCCAAAGCTTAACGTACAAGAACATTACATTACTTTTGCGGAATACTTAGTACAGAACAAAAAAACACACACACAAGGATCTTAATAGTTTAGTGTCTTTGGAAACTCGGAACGTAATCTTCTAATCGTGGTGAAAGATCTTGAACATATCCCATAAAGATCTTCCCTTTTTTTACCTAAACCTATCCTTATATCCTGGGGAAAAGAAAACATAAAAGGGTGAGCTCAAATGCTCAGTAAGGGTAAAAAAAGAAAAATCAATCACATCATATTCATAAGAACATAACTTTTGGAAATCTTAACCTGCAAAAGAGAGCATAATTTCATAACATGGGATAAATCATAGTAGTGAAATGAAATCCCAATAATGATAACTTAAAACATGAAACTTTTTGGCATACACACATAATCATAGAGAATCATTTCTTTTTAGTCAAGACTCATTGCCAAGACTATCTTAGTGGACAAAGTCCCTTTCTGAACCGAGTCACCCTCGTTTCATTCCTGTTTCCCTGAACCGGTATAACCTACCATTCTAGCCATGTCTATCTCATGAGATATAAAATCTTTACCCAATGTATTGGAGGGAGATATAGGTCCCACCCATCTCATAATGATACCATTCTTATGTGTGCCACAAAATCATAAACCATACATCATAGCATAACCCATGTAATAAAAATGGGATTCTTAAACCACATGACATCATAAAGCAATTCATATAAGATAAATTAATTCATAAAAATATTTTCATCACAAAATAATCAAATCCATGTAATAATAGGGATATAAACAGAACCCTTTATTATCTTAGATGGAAAATAATTTTGATAAAACAGTTGAACTCCATTCTTGAGGAAAATATCTTTTCTGCTTCAAAAACACTTTTCCTTTCTTAACATGTCGTACAATTATAAAGTAAAATAATTTGATTAAAAATAAACTTGAAAACTTGTAAAGTAATATTCTTGGAAATAATGTTTTAAAAATCCATTCATGCCGTATAAGTTAAAAAAATCATTCTTCTCATACTTTTTTTCGGAAAAGTCAAAAAGTACCTCGTATGAAAAACGACAAAAGATTCCTTTCATATCTTTTACTAAAAACTCAACGAAGGGTAAAATTGGATATAAACTATTGTATAAGGATATAAATACTACATATTTAGGAAACATGGATGTGGATGATAAAATACACCCCAGTAAATACCAAAGTATAAACAATCTCGGATAAAAATGAGATTGTGATATTTCCCTTACCTTAGGTCCGACTTGCTTTGTAAGTGTCCGAACCTCCTGTATAATGATTTAAATCATGTTATTTACTTATTCCAGAATCATATACATTGTTATTATATCATATATGGTCTACTTATGAATTTATATTACCCGTTCTTTTGTAAATTCATGTTAAAGTAGCGTTTTGGGTAAAATCGTCTCATTTGTCATTCGTGTTTTTAACTTGTAATTATTAATATGATTACTTGGATCATGATTACTTATATCCAGAATGTAAAACATGATTTATATATAATATATATTCAGAATATATATATATATATATATAATATATTGATAAATGGAATGAAATACACCGTTCATGGAGACGGTAGTCCGTACGTACGCATGAACGCTGTTTTCGTTTCCTTATTGAATTGAATGGAATTAATTAGATGACATACATATAAATATACATAAATCCAGTATCATTATTATGTCATATATTTCATTAGTACTTATTATATATACATTATAATCATTCATGAATGGTTAATCATTGAGAATGAATCTCATCACATCGTGGAGACGGTAGTTCGTACGTACGCACGAGCGATGATATCGTTCCCATGGTCGTGGAATTTTGTTGAAGTGTATGTATAATATTTCAGTATCAATATCATATATAGTTACTCATTACACCATTATACCCATCCAATTAAGGTGGTGGCGGAAAATAGATTACACCACGGCGTGGAGACGGTATTCCGTATGTACGCACGCGCGGTGATTTCCTTTTTCCGTAGGATGGATAGAAGTTTAATTAGAGTTGTTTCATATTTATAATAACATCTCAGTATATAAGAAATACTGATGTTATTACTTTATCATGAAACAAATAAATAAGAAGAAGTTGAAGAAGAAAGAAATTGAAAAAGATCGGTAATGGATATTACCTCTTTTTGACGCGCCTTCACTTAACCTCCACTTAAAGAACTAAGGATGGACTTTGAAGAAGACCAGGACCTATAGGATGATACTAGGGAAGTGTATAAGAGATTTTGGCAGGGGTTGGCCGAGCTTGAATGCTCAAATTGGTGTGAGGAGGAGAGGGAGGAGGTGCCCTTTTATAAGGGAGGAGAGGGGCATCTTAGGAAAATCTCAAAATATTATTTTATATTAAGGTCAAATTCGGTTTATAATGGTTCCAAATGGTCTTATTTCGAAGATAAAGTGGGGATGGGTCTAAATCCTCTCATCCAATAGGATTTAGACAAGTTTAGGTTATTATTTTAACCTTATCAATTAGATTTAACTCTAAGTTAAATATTTTAACTTTTACCGTGCCTTTTTGTTTTCTTACACTATATGGTTAATAAAATTACTATATCAAGACAAACGAACCCCAAGTTGTTTTATATCTAAGTAATTTGGCCGACCCTTAGATTTTTAGGAATTAAATAACAATTAATAATATAATATTTGTTTCAAAAACTAATTTATGCCAATTTTGACACTATTTGGTACATGATTTTTATGAAATTTCTAACAGAATGATAAGTTCGAACCAAGTTACTTATATCAACAATAACATGTCATATTAACCTATAAAATTAGTGTAAGTCATAAAAAGTCTCAAATTTCATTTATTTGGGCATTTATAACATCAATTATGTTAATACTTTCTTAAAAAGGTAATTACTGCATCATCGTTGTGTCATAAATAAATTAAATTATTTAAAGTATAAAAATT
Source organism: Viscum album (assembly GCA_963277665.1). NCBI lineage: Eukaryota > Viridiplantae > Streptophyta > Magnoliopsida > Santalales > Viscaceae > Viscum > Viscum album. Next base: position 1,176,733,502 of record OY728143.1, read on the forward strand.
ACAAATAAAATACCATTATGTAGGAAATATTTTTAGCTTTCTAATGAGTATTTATAGTAGAAATTATATTATGTATAACCCTATATTAAAAATGTTTTAGTAAATAAACTTTGATTTTAACTCCTTTAACTCTTCTTTGAATTAAATAATAATAAATGTCCTAATCTAATCCAAGTAGGCCTAAATGATAATATTTTACACTTAAGGTTGTTTTCGGTCGAGATACACTTGTCCAATAGGATTAGGACATGTGTTAGGGTAATATTAATATCATTTGTACCCTTAATTACCCTATTTACTTTTAACCGTGGTAAATAAAAGTAAAAAGTTACTATTCACCAAAAATTATTTTCATCTCATTGAACCACATTTTACTTACTGAAATCAACCGTGTCTCTCGGATTTTTTAAATTACATTCACAGAAGTGGTAAAATTAAGATTTATGAAAAAATTAATTTTTTTAACTACCACTTAGTAGTTTCACAATTCATCAAAAATTGAAGTTTTTCAGAAAAATGCCAAAATTTCACCCTAAGCTATAATTGATATTCCGAATTCAAAAATGATTTCTATTTTAAAAAATTCCCAACATATAAGTTGCATTAATAAATTTTATAATTAATTTCTGCTGTCACAACAAATAGCGTGTTTTTAAGAGATAATAACTATCAAAAGATTAACACTTGTTTATGTATGGTGTAAAAGTGGAATTACATTCAATGAAAAACATTGTATTAAATTGTAAAAATATATTATAAATATACTTTTAAACGACTCAAATTAACAATTTATCACTATTAATTATTTCGATTAAAAAAGTTGTTTTTAATTAAAATTTAGTAATTATCACTATCCATCAGAATATGAAAGTTATCCGAAAAGTACCAAAATTTCACCTTAGGCTAAATTCGATACTCCGAATCCAAAAATGAAGTCCATTTTGAAAAATAAAATTTACAAAATTTCAAAAAGTTGTTATTACTATTCATAACGGCTAGTTTTAATAATATTTTAATAGCATATTGCTGTTTAGTGAAACTCGTTATTGCATACTATACACGCTATCGAGGAAGGTCGCGATTGCATGTAATGGAAGGCAAGTCAAGGATGCGTGTTGTGAAAGCTTCTTTTGGTGTAGCGTATAACACAAGACATTAATGTAATTAAAAAGAATATTTTTCATAAAATCTCGGCGTGTTACATTCTACCCCCCTTAAAATGAATTTCGCCCTCGAAATTCGTCGGGGTTATAAATGGTTTACTATTCTAATGTTTCTTTAATCGAAACCCACATCATAAAAAGGAATACCAAAACCAATCTTTAAAAGTATGAAACGTAACGGTTACCCAAATAAACTAATCACTGGGTTTCCACATATGTGAAAATATGGATATGGAAGAAAAATCTAACCATCATGTTCTGATGGAGAGTGATAGAGAACATGGATATGGAAAAGCCAACAATCACAAATCCATAAATTTGTGACGATCTAAGGCACCATCTGATTAATCAGATATAAGAGCACTAGGACAACATTATTGGTTTTCAAGATCATTTCCCTAAAGTTGAAGAATTTGAATTAGAATAAATACTTACTTTATTTTGGTACAATCTCACTGTTGTTCATGCCTTGAACAATTTCCACTTCATCTCTTAAATAAATGAAGTTGAATTTGTTATTCGTGAAGTGTTAGCAGATCATGTGATAGAATGATGGGTCATTCCATCTGTCTCAAACAAAAGGTTAGAAAAGTTATCGAAAAATACATAAGTCCATATATAGTGAGATTAATCATATATAGTTCCTAAAATGGACTTATACTTCATATATCATACTGCTTAATATAATAAAACTAGTTTCTACTATACAGGGACATCCTATAGGCCAGTGGTAGGCGATAAAGGCAAGTCACACTTCGGTTGTGGGTTCGATTCCCACAGCCTTCTCCGACGTGATGGGCTGTCGCCCGTCCTGCAGGTTGTCCTTTTTCTAAAACTACATTAATATAACATCCCATCAATAATATCGAAAATCTTATATCCTTAAACAATACTAACTTATGTCCAACATAATCCATTCTAATCTTTAGGCTTATCCATAATACTGCAGTCCACTCACATAATATAGCGAAAACGATTACCAGAGATTTAATACTGTCATTGATCCCCATATATCATAAGATATGTTTTGTTGGTCACATTCCAAACATTCAAAGTCCTTAATCATGTATTCTATTGAATACCCATTGAACCTTAGTAAAAACATGAATGCAGTTAAAAGTTAACACCTTCCACGTACCAAAATCCTCAAAATTCTATATACTCAAACCATGATATCACTTAGTCTTTACATCAATCATGAGCTCCTGAATACTGTTAAACATTTCGTTTTCTCGTTTTCCCTTCATTATGCGCATATCATCTTATTTCCAAAAATATCTCAATCACGTTGAATACCACATTAGACCAATACATAAATATTCCAATACTTTATGATACAACATTATTTTGGAATCCCATTACATAAACACTTAACCATTCCACCACATCATTGTCATATTCAACATCGCCAATAGTGATCGCATGTGACTTCCCTTTGTCCTTTGCCTTAAGTGGTTTCTCATGATGATCATCACTAACCCTTGGATTAGGGAATTTATTAGCATAATGCCCCATTTCCTTGCACTTGAAGCATTGAAGTGTTGGTGGTGCGTTCTCTGCAGTCTTTGCTTTATTCACATCATTAGAAACCATTTTTCCATTACTTCGACACTCAGCTGCTCGATGACCTTCTATTCCACACTTAAAACATTTTCTAGTCCCTTTAAGACAATCTCCACCATGCTTCTTTCCACACTTTGAGCATAAGGAAACATTCATCTTCTTTTCACCATTATTATGAGATTTCTCTTTGAACTCCATCTTTCGTTTCTTGCCAAAACCATGAGATGGATATGTAACACCAACTTCCATTTCTACCTTGATAGCACAACACACAATTTCTTCATAGCTACTGAAGTCTCTTATAGCTAATGCCCTTCGAAGACTTGGTTTTAAGCCACTGAAAAATCGATCAACATTACTTTCAGGTTGGATGATAATGCCAGATGCATACCTTGCAAGTCTTGTAAAATTCGCTTCGTATATACCAACAGATTCATCATCCTATTGCTTTAGTTCAAGAAACTCCTTCTCCATATTTGTTCGAAGAACACGAGGGAAGTTCTTATTGAAAAATAAGTTCTTGAACTCGTCCCATTCCATGGACTCAATTTCATCCCTTTGGCTCGTATTCTTGATAAGATTCCACCATTGATGAGCTTCACCTTCCAAACGATATACTGCTAAGATGACTTTATCATGTTCAGAACATTGAAGAACTGAAAATATCTTTTCAGTGGTACTGATCCATTGTTCAGCAACAAGTGGATCGGAAGTCCCACTGAAAGATGGTGGACGTTGCCTCATGAAGGACTCAATAGAATATTGTTCCCTTCTCTGCTCATTTGGAAGTCCAGAATGATTCATATCTTGTGTAAGTATAGAAATAAGATTTTGCACTCCATCTCCCATAACATTTGTTTGTTCCGGAGGACAATCATTGCATTGTCCATTGCATTGATCAACACGGTTCCTTCGGGTTCCAGCCATCGTCTAAAACCCAAAAAGAATAGTGTGAGAGGCAAAAATCATGCTAAGGAAAACAACATTATAAAGGGGGAGTATCCTCAATATCTAACTTCTTAGGTTAAATTCTATGATCATTACCATAGTTCTAGGACTGTACCTTATACGTATACTTATCCTTAAGGACATCCCTAGACATACCTTAGAAATATCTCTTGGGATCTCACTAACGCTTTCGCATCCTAGTTTCCAAAGGTTGACTAAACCTTTCCTCTGATACCAACTGTAGAGACCCAAAGCTTAACGTACATGAACATTACATTACTTTTGCGGAATACTTAGTACATAACAAAAAACACACACACACAAGGATCGTAATAGTTTAGTGTCTTTGGAAACTCAGAACGTAATCTTCAAATCGTGGTGAAAGATATTCAACATCTCCCATAAAGATCTTCCCATTTTTTTTACCTAAACCATTCTTTATATCCTGGGGAAAAGAAAACATAAAAGGGTGAGCTCAAATGCTCAGTAAGGGTAAACAAAAGAAAAATCAATCACATCATATTCATAAGAACATAACTTTTGGAAATCTTAACCTGCAAAAAAGAGCATAATTTCATAACATGGGATAAATCATAGTAGTGAAATTAAATCCCAATAATCATAACTTAAAACATGAAACTTTGTGGAATACACACATAATCATATAGGATCATTTCTTGTTAGTCAATACTCATTGCCAAGACTATCTTAGTGGACAAAGTCCCTTTCTGAACCGAGTCACCCTCGTTTCAGTCCTGTTTCACTGAACCGGTATAACCTACCATTCCAGCCATGTCTATCTCATGAGATATAAAATCTATACCCAATGTATTGGAGGGAGATATAGGTCCCACCCATCTCATAATGATACCATTCTTATGTGTTCCACAAAATCATAAACCATACATCATAGCATAACCCATGTAATAAAAATGGGATTCTTAAACCACATGACATCATAAAGAAATTCATATAAGATAAATGAATTAATAAAAATATTTTCATCACATAATAATCAAATCCATGTAATAATAGGGATATAAACAGAACCCTTTATTATCTTAGATGGAAAATAATTTTGATAAAACACTTGAACTCCATTCTTGAGGAAATTATCCTTTCTGCTTCAAAAACACTTTTCCTTTCTTAACATGTCATACAATTATAAACTAAAATAATTTGATTAAAAATAAACTTGAAAACTTGTAAAGTAATATTCTTGGAAATAATGTTTTAAAAATCCATTCATGCCATATAAGTTAAAAAAATCATTCTTCTCATACTTTTTTCGGAAAAGTCAAAAAGTACCTCGTATGAAAAACGACAAAAGATTCCTTTCATATCTTTTACTAAAAACTCAACGAAGGGTAAAATTGGATATAAACTATTTTATAAGGATATAAATACTACATATTTAGGAGACATGGATGTGGATGATAAAATACACCCCAGTAAATACCAAAGTATAAACAATCTCGGATAAAAATGAGATTGTGATATTTCCCTTACCTTAGGTCCGACTTGCTTTGTAAGTGTCCAAACCTCCTGTATAATGATTTAAATCATGTTATTGACTTATTCTAGAATCATATTAATTGTTATTATATCATATATGGTCCACTTATGAATTTATATTACCCGTTCTTTTGTAAATTCATGTTAAAGTAGCGTTTTGGGTAAAATCGTCTCATTTGTCATTCGTGTTTTTAACTTGTAATTATTAATATGATTACTTGGATCATGATTAATTATATCCAGAATGTAAAACATGATTTATATATAATATATATTCAGAATATATATATATATATATATATAATATTGATAAATGGAATGAAATACACCGTTCATGGAGACGGTAGTCCGTACGTACGCATGAACGCTGTTTTCGTTTCCTTATTGAATTGAATGGAATTAAGTAGATGACATACATATAAATATACATAAATACAGTGTCATTATTATGTCATATATTTCATTAGTACTTATTATATATACTTTATAATCATTCATGAATGGTTAATCATTGAGAATGAATCTCATCGCGTCGTGGAGACCGTAGTCCGTACGTACGCACGAGCGATGATATCGTTCTCATGGTCGTGGAATTGTTTTGAAATGTATGTATACTATTTCAGTATCAATATCATATATAGTTACTCATTACACCATTATACCCATCCAATTAAGGTGGTGGCAGAAAATAGATTACACCACGGCGTGGAGACGATATTCCGTACGTACGCACGCACGGTGATTTCCTTTTTCCGTAGGATGGATAGAAGGTTAATTAGAGTTGTTTCATATTTTTATAACATCTAAGTATATAATAAATACTGATGTTATTACTTTATCATGAAACAACTAAAGAAGAAGAAGTTGAAGAAGAAAGAAATTGAAAAAGATCGATAATGGATATTACCTCTTTTTGACGCGCCTTCACTTAACCTCCACTTAAAGAACTAAGGATGGACTTTGAAGAAGACCAGGACCTCTAGGATGATACTAGGGAAGTGGAGAATAGATTTTGGTAGGGTTTGTACGAGCTTTAATGCTCAAATTGGTGTGAGGAGGAGAGGGAGGAGGTTCCCTTTTATAAGGGAGGAGAGGGGCATCTTAGGAAAATCTCAAAATATTATTTTATATTAAGGTCAAATTCGGTTTATAATGGTTCCAAATGGTCTTATTTCGAATATAATGTGGGGATGGGTCGAAATCCCCTCATACAATAGGATTTAGACAAGTTTAGGTTATTATTTTAACCTTATCAATTAGATTTAACTCTAAGTTAAATATTTTAACTTTTACCGTGTCTTTTTGTTTTCTTACACTATATGGTTAATAAACTTACTATATCAAGCCAAACGAACCCCAAGTTGTTTTCTATCTAAGTCATTTGGCCGAACCTTAGATTTTTAGGAATTAAATAACAATTAATAATATAATATTTGTTTTAAAAACTAATTTATGTCAATTTTTACACTATTTGGTACATGATTTTTATGAAATTTCTAACAGAATGATAAGTTCGAACCAAGTTACTTAAATCAACAATAACATTTCATATTAACCTATAAAATTAGTTTAAGTCATAAAAAATTTCAAATTACATTTATTTGGGCATTTATAACATCAATTATGTTAATATTTTCTTAAAAAGGTAATTACTGCATCATCGTTGTGTCATAAATAAATTAAATTATTTAAAGTATAAAAATTACAAATAAAATACCATTATGTAGGAAATATTTTTAGCTTTCTAATGAGTATTTATAGTTGAAATTATATTATGTATAACCCTATATATAAAATGTTTTAGTAAATAAAATTTGATTTTAACTCTTTTAACTCTTCTTTGAATTAAATAATAATAAATGTCCTAATCTAATCCATGTGGGCCTAAATGATAATATTTTACACTTAAGGTTGTTTTTGGTCGAGATACACTTTTCCAATAGGATTAGGACATGTGTTAGGGTAATATTAATATCATTTTTACCCTTAATTACCCTATTTACTTTTAACCGTGGTAAATAAAAGTAAAAAGTTACTATTCACCAAAAATTATTTTCATCTCATTGAATCACATTTTACTTACTGACATCAACCGTGTCTATCGAATTTTTGAAATTTAATTCACAGAAGTGGTAAAATTAAGATTTATGAAAAAATTAATTTTTTTAACTACCACTTAGTAGTTTCACTATTCATCAAAAATTGAAGTTTTTCAAAAAAATGCCAAAATTTCACCCTAAGCTATAATTGATATTCCGAATTCAAAAATGATTTCTATTTTACAAAATTCCCAACATATAAGTTGCATTAATTAATTTTATAAATAATTTCCGCTGTCACAATAAATAGCGTGTTTTTAAGAGATAATAACTATCAAAAGATTAACACTTGTTTATGTCTGGTGTAAATGTGGAATTACATTCAATGACCAACATTATATTAAATTGTAAAAATATATTCTAAATATACTTTAAAAACACTCAAATTAACAATTTATCACTATTAATTATTTTGATTAAAAAAGTTGTTTTTAATTAAAATTTAGTAATTATCACTATTCATCAGAATATGAAAGTTATCCGAAAAGTACCAAAATTTCACCTTAGGCTAAATTCGATACTCCAAATACAAAAATGAATTCCATTTTGAAAAATAAAATTTACAAAATTTCAAAAAGTGGTTATTACTATTCATAACGGCTAGTTTTAATAATATTTTAATAGCATATTGCTGTTTAGTGAAACTCGTTATTGCGTACTATACACGCTATTGAGGAAGGTCGCAATTGCGTGTAATGGAAGGCAAGTCAGGGATGCATGTTGTGAAAGCTTCTTTTGGTGTAGCATATAACACAAGACATTAATGAAATTAAAAAGAATATTTTTCATAAAATCTCGGGGTGTTACACCTCCCACAAAGTGTACACCTTGGTTCCTTTTGAGGAAAATTCAAACCTCATATCTCCTTTGTTTGGACCCAGATTTTGGCTTACGAGTATCCTATAATAAGTGTTTTACACTTCAGAACATGATTGTTCCATCCATTTTTTATTTTTGGATATGGTGCAAGATTTTTCGAGAATTGCGCTTGTTTATGTGATTCTTAATGATGACAGTGATCACACATGATCACCAATGGTATTTTGAGTGGAACTATCCTGGTAGGATGGTTAGGGGTACTTGATAACTATAGTTGAACCCTCTAGGTGAGCTAGGCATGGGTCTATTATAGACTCTTAGAGTAAAACCATCTAGCTAGGTTGGGTATGTGTCCTCTACCATCAGAGTGGAACCCTCCTTCTAGGAAGGGAATGAGTACACTATGGACTATTAGAGTGGAACCCTCCTATTGGCCCATAGAATGGGCCCCGAAACTACTTTTAGAGTAGAACCCTTCACTTGGGTTGGGAATTGGTCCTCTACTGTTAGAGTAGAACCCTCCTTCTAGGTAGGGCATGGGTCCTCCATTGACTATTAGAGTGGAATCCTCATGTTGGTATAGTTCATGGGTCCTCTATCAGATTATAGAGTGGAACCCTCCATCTAGGATAGTCCTGGGTCCTCTACCATCAGAGTGGATCCCTCCTTATGGGTAGGGCATGGATCCACATCGACTTAAGGGTGGAAACCTCTCATAGGAATAGATTATGGGTCTTCTCTCTATCTATTAACTGTAACCCTACTATTTTACCATTAAATGATTCTTCTACCTATAGTTTTTGGACCCTCGACTATGGAACCTAGTGATGAGGTATAATTTGACTTGGATGGTTTCTTCTAGCCAGACATGTAAGATGATGGGAATTATTGCTGGACTTTTGGAACTGTGGGTGAGTCTTTTCTTCGGCTAGGTTGTGAGATGGAGGTCTATTTACACTCTTGTTTGGGATTCTTTTACTGATCATGAATATATATATATACCTACTTTTGTATCCATACTTTTTTATTCTGTTACCCCCTTTTATCGGTTGTGAAGACACATGGGGTATTCCCTGTGCTTTCCATGATTAGATTCTCGTTCATGGATGAGGTTACTCTCTTTATATGGGTGGAAAACAAATTATGTGTAGTTCACCTACATGTCGTATTGAGCCCCTTATTCTTGGATGAGGTTACTATTTCTCTTGATTTGGGTTGAGCTACAACTTATTTATTGTCTATTGCCTTTATACTCATGTTGTATCTCTTTTGTCTCATCATTCATCTTTTAGGGTGTCCTACTGGGTAGGTATATAATCACAATTACATGGGATTTTCTCTCATGTGTCATGTATTATGCAGAGGATAGATAGAATGATAATAACTTCGGAGGATCATAGAGATAATTGTTGATTGGGACCATGTTCACTGGTCTTAGCTTGGATATTAGAAGATGGTCCCTTTAATAAATTTTATTTTCTTTTTTTTTCAGGTTGGGACATATTTTTGGTTGGGCGTGTATTTTTTCCCTTTACTTTTCAATTTACACTATCGTACTCTTTTACACCATAGAGGATTTTCATGGTTGGTTTAACTTCCTGTTGTTTCATATTTTCATTATTATTCCTCTACACTTCATCATTGAGATGGTTATGTGTGAGCATAAAGGTACATTTGGTAGATTCATCCCATTTAGGATATGCCTTTCAATAGTTTTCACCACCCCTTGGCCTATGGAGGCAGGCTTGGGGTAGCTGTGGATCAAGATCTGGTTAGGTTTGTATCATGATAGATTGGCATAAAAGCAGTTCATTCATTAGGATGTGTTCTATAGTAGTCCCATTATAAGGATTTGGTTGGGATTTAGGGAAATAATTTCTATTTTCCTTGAGTGTGGATCTTAGGAAAGGGAGTCAAGTGATCACACGGGTGGCCAACCTATCCATTCACCCAGACCTTGACTACCTTCTTGTCAACTCAGCATATCAGGACAATAGTTATAAGGATTAATGGTACATGCATCATATAGGATTGAGACACTAATTATCCTTCTCGATTCTACTCCCCATTGTTATATATATATATATATATGTATATTATCAATTGAATGTGGTAGGTCTCGATCACTTTCGAGATTCCTTCGTGAAGATAGCTAGCCATGTTATTGATTTTCGGATCGTGATGGAGATTTGGTGAGTGTTGAAGCATAAATTCAGGGTCCATAACATGATATCTATTCCTTGAGGTGTATAGATAGTAGCACCCCCACCAATCGAGTAGAAATTAGTACCATCATAGAAAGATAAGGATGCATGAAGTCTCAGTGCACACCATGAGTTCTATCTCTAGAGGATGACGAGGTTCCATGATAAGCCTTTTTTCCAAGAAGTAGAGGTTCTTCTTGAGTTAGTTATCTGAAGATTCAATATTATGAGGATCCTAACCGATTGAATGGTATCACTCACAACTAGTGCTCTACAAAGAGGAGCAATGTATTCTATTGGTACTAATATATTACACACCTATGTTGAGTACACATTGCAAGTTTTGGAAACAGAGATCACCTAGGTAACATGTCGATACATACTCCCTTCTCAGGTGGTTTAGTCCAGGCCCAATACTATGGTTTGGATATCCTACTCTAATATGACACCTTTCGTTGTTGATCCTCATAGTGAGACCTCTCCAGGATGATGTTAGGTGTCTCTAGAGCCCTATGATGGAGATTTTTTGGTGTGGCATAATTCATGAATAGAATAGGGATGATTCCCCCATTTATACATGTACTTGTTACATGATTTTGAAATTTTAGGAGAGTCGGTTTCTCATACAGTGAATAGTTTCAAGGTGTGGCAGATGAGTCCCTTCAACATCCGTGTTCGAGGTGTGCAGATGCGATGGGGTGTCAGAGCAGGCCCTAATTGATGAGATTGGGCTATTGTGGGAAATATGATCTTTCTATATATGTAACTTTTAGATAATAAGATAGAGTTTGTTTTGGTGTATGACCTATTTCACTACTAATCTAACAGAAATTGATAGTAGGGATTTCGAAGCCACATTTCCCCCTGTGAATAGCCCCTATTTGAGACCTCATGATAGCATAGGATGACCTTTTTCGTCACCCTTTTGCTGGAGACCATATAGAGAGGACTGGTGATCTTATATTCCTACCAATGGGTTGACCTTACTCTTCAAGGTGAGAGTTCCTCACACCAAATATTTCTATATAGTCAGTGAGAAACTATGTTGTTTTCCATAGCATGGACTACTCATCGACCGTCCCTGATCAGATAATTTCTACTAGTGAGTTTCATTGTTCTTTCAGGTTATGGGATGGTTCTTTCTTCCTTGTGGAGAAGTGGTCCCTTTATAGAGTAGGATGATCTTGTTTGTAGGAGGCTATAACCAGTCTGTATGTTGGACAATATTACCCTTGAAACAATGAATATTACAATCTCTCGACTCCCTCCAATGATGGTGGGGTGTGATGATGTGTAGGATTTACCTCCACATCATGCAATGGACCTCTAGATAGTGTTGGACTAGGGACAATATGATGTTTTCATTAGAACATCAGATTAACCCAATGGGATTCCAGATCCAATGGTGTTGTTGGAGGGTATACAGAGGTGGGGATTCATTAGAACCAATGTGTTCACTTGGGCAACCCTATGTTGTTCTTGAAAAAAGAAGATATGTGCTTATGGATTTTCATGGATTATCATTTCTTGAACCAAGACATGATAAATAGTAAGTACCCCTCTCCATGTATTTAACACTTATTTGACTTGTTAAGAGGTGTGAGATGGTTCTCCAAGATCGATCTCATGTCCAGATACCACCAATTAAGAGTTTAGAAGGCTAGTTTTCAAAGATTGTATTCAGATGTCACCACAGAAACTATGATCTCATAGTGATTCTATTTGGTGTAACTAATTCCCCCACCTGGTTTATATCTTTGATGAATGAGGTTTTCCATCCATACATGGATAAGTTTTTGGTTGTCTTCAACAATGAAATACTCATCTAATCTACATAAAAGTAGGAATATGTAGAGTACATGAGGATGGTTCTAAATTTATTTCAAGAGAACTAGCTTTATGGGAAGATATCGAAGTTTAATTTCAAGATTAATTAGATTCAATTTCTATGAAATGTAATTTCTGAGCATGGTTTAGCTGTGGGCTTATAAAATATCAATGAAGTGTATTCTTGAGATCCACCCATGAGTGTGTGAGTGGTGTGTATTTTTTTAGCCTGTTGGGGGTATTACAAGAGGTTTATTGTGGAAATATTTAGTATTTCATCCCCATTGACAGCTCTAATGTGGAAAAGTGTAGTTGTTTAATTGTAAAAAATAGTGCAAGAGAGCCTTAAAAGAGTTTATTATGGCTCTGATGTGTGCTACTGGGCTGATACTATGAGGGGAAGGCATGCAGTATATATTTTATTGTGATTTCATAGGATCTAGGCTCTTCTACATTTCGATGTAGGGATAAGATGTTATCTCATAAAGGTAGAGGCTTTTGAGACCACATAACAAAAACTACTTGACTCATAACCTAGAGCCAAAAAAATTAGTCTTTTCATTGAGGATATGGAGGCACTGTCATCTTGGAGAAAACATTGGGAAATATTCAGACAGATAGAGTATCAAGTATGCCTTCATCTAAAAAGACTTGAACCCTAGACAGTGACATCAGTTGGAGTTACTGTAACAATATGACATTGAGATCATCTATAATCTAGGGAAGGGAAATGTGGTATCATATTCCCTTATCATAATTTCCTAGGATCACTTAGTACATGAGGCCTTAGGCCAACTGTCTTCTTTACAGCTAACCCTGGTTGACCATGAGATTATAACTTTTCTTCAGTCAATGGTTTTTGCTCCTCTACCTCTCAATAATGTGAGAGAGTCTTAGCTAGTTTACAGTGACTATTAGGAATTTCTTGACAAGATATCCAAAGTGGATCCACTAGATGGATATTATGAAAATGGTAATCACATCATATTTTTTCAAGGATGGATAGTGGTTGAATTCATGATGTGAGAGAAGGTGATGCGAGAGTTACAAACTTATCCTGTTTCTATACATTACAATGTGATGAAAATTGATAGTTTTCTTCAATGGATGTTTTGATGGTCTAACATATGAGTTCATCTCTTGGTGCCTCACCTATCAATAGGTGAAGGCGGAGCACTAGGTTCCAACATGTTTATTGTAGCCCCTTGAGATCCCGGAGTGGAAGTGGGATGACATATCCATGGAATTTGTGATAGGGATTCCACATAGAGTGAAGATTCTTGATTCCATTTGTGTGATAGTTGGCCGACTCATAAAGCCGAAACACTTTTTTATTATCAATGAACATAGTTTAATGGAGTGTTTGGGGTAGTTGTATGTGTGGTAGATCATTCACCTTTTTGTGGTTCCCTTAATGATTTTATTCAATTATGACACATATTTTACATCATGTTTATGGAGATACCCATAGGAGGCATTCTAGACTCAAATGAGGATGAGTACAACTTTTCACCCCCGGTCCAATTGGAAGTTCGAGTTCACTATCCAGGTGTTGGAGGATATGATGAGGGATTGCATGCTGGACTTCAAGATGATATGGGAGGATCACTTTCCCTTGGTAGAGTTTATTTAAAATACATATACCACCTTACCATCAACATGAAACATTTATAGGAACTATATGGGAGACACTTCAGGTCACCATTTTGTGGGACAAAGATTAAAGATACATTACTTGTGGGTCTATAGATGGTGTAGATGACAATGGAGGAGGTCTAGGTCATCCTTGAGAAGATGAGGATGGATCATAAAATACATAAATCTTATAAAGATCATCATTTTAGGCCTTCTTATTTCGAGAAGGGTGCCCATGTTTTCTTGGTATCCTCCCCATGATGAGGATTGTGGAGGTTTGATTAGGGAGGAAAGATATCTTTGAGGCTCATAGAGTTTTTTTATTCATGTAGATTGTTGGAAAGTATTCTTACTACATCACCCTACCCCCACAGTTGGAGCAAGTGAATGATTTCTTCCATTTGTCTCACCTAAGGAGATACATGTATGGCCCTATGCATTTCATTAATTAGGGAGAGCTAGACATTGAGGATGGAGACACATTTTTAGAGAACCTAGTGGAGATAGTGGATCAATAGGAGAGGACCCAGCATGGATGGACTATCCAAATGGTTCACAAGTTGTGTTATCATGAGAATGTATAGAAGGGACCCTTGGAGCAGGAGATCCTGAAGAGGGATCAGTATCCTGGGAATTTTGTTTAGTTTTTCTTTTTAAGGATGAGACAATTGAAGGAGGGAGTGATGTAGACCACATAGTTTTTTTAAATTTTTAAATTTTAAAATATTTCAACATATATTTTAAGATTGAGGTGCTGAGACAATGTTTGATTTTGAGGCTTGGTGTGCCCAGAATTAATTTTATAAAAATAGTAAATATATTATATAATACATGAGTGCAGTTCTTATAGAAAATTTGATAGATCATAAATATAAGAACATATTATAAATATGATACCATGGTTGATTTTAGAACATGATATTTACCCAAGATGAGACCTAAAATTTTTTAGCCTTGGTTATTCAGATAAAGCATCTATTGGAGGTACGTTTAGTGGATTAATTAATTTAACATAAAATAATTTCTTATAAATCAATTGTTATGGTGACCCAACAAGGGTTAGCCTCATAACACGTAGACCATCGAGATCTTATTCCCCCCTCCTTTCATCGATGAATCATGTCAAATGAAAATGAAACTATGGATTGGTTCAAATCCAGACTCAACATACACAATAACTTCCTTAAATCTTTAGTGATCATGTTCTTTGATGAAGAACAATAAAATATCCATGTAAGACTCACAATTTTTTTAATTATGACCATTTTGAAAAAATTTATTTATCAAATTAATCCCCTCATTTTTATCTATGCCTATTGTGTCCATTTCATGTACCCATGTATCATTTTAATTGAATACTCTTATTTTTTAACCCTATATATCCTCGTTCCTGATCTTTATCCATGTACTCTTGGACAAAATTGATAAACTTTTTCTTTTGTGCCTTTACCCCTCAATTTATTTGTATTATTCACTGATTGGACCCTATGGTGCTAGTTCAACATTGTCGTGTGGTACTGAGCCCAATCAGAACATCAGAATCGCAATGAAATAATGAATGAGGTATGGATTGTTGAATATGGTATATATATGTGTTGTTTGTGGGTTATATGAGATAATTTTAATTATTTTCATCAGAATCATTTGGTGGAAGAACCCGAGGTGCACATGTTGAGTATTAAAACAACATAGGTTGATGAAACGAGATTTATGGCAACCAGATGGAAGGAAATGAGGTACAATGGAAATATCTACTATTTTTTGGGAGGGATCAAAGCTATATCCAAATGAGTGGATTCCGGATCTAAAGTGTGGTGAATGGATCTAGATTTCTCAAAAAATCCCGACTATACCACATGTACCGTGATGAACATAAGATGTGTATCCCTATGTTGTGGTATAGAGGTTTTGGGAGATTTATAAGTATGGGAAATAGTGTTGACCACCTATATTCCATGTGTTGCTTCCCTAGGTGGTTGAGTTGTGTGGAAGTGCACACAAGTAGAACCCCATGTGGGAGTACATGACCAGGAACATGGTTGTGTACTAAAGTACACTCACATAGGGTAAAGTACATAGACATGTCTTGGATACAAAAGAAAAACTAAGCACATGGGAGGGACCCCAAGTGGCACGTGTACACATTTTATACCCCCTACACGCTATGTATCTATACACTATCAGCAAGCCTTGTACCTCCAATGACACAGATAGGTGATGGAGTGGGTCTAAATGTCGTGTGGGTCCCCTCACATGCCATATAACCATTGTTTTCTTCTGAGGAAACTTAAAACTCTCGTATCTAATTTCTATAGACATAGATTTTGGCTCATGAGTAGTGTATTCTTGGTTTTTTCCATGTAGAATGTGTTGGTTCCCTCTGTTTTGGATTTTGGGATATGATGCAATATTTTTTGGGCATGGTTCTTTTTGAGGTGAAGGTCAACAAAGAGAGTGATTGTGTAGAATCACGAGAGGAATTCCGAGTGGAGCCATCCATTAGGGATGGGAATGGGTGCTTGATGACTTGAGTGGGACCCTCTAGCCTGGCTTGGCGTGGTTCATCTATAGACTCTTAGAGTGGAACCCTCCAGCTAGGCTGAGCATTGGTCCAGTACCATCATAGTGTAACCCTTCTATTTTTTAGGTCAGGGGTCCTATATATATTATTAGAGTGGATCCCTCTAATTTGAACTAGACATGAGTACTTTATTGATTTTTAATGTGGATCCCTATAACTGGACTAGGCATGGGTCCTCTTCCATCATAGTGGAATCCTCCTACTGGGAAGGGCATGAGTCCTCTATCAATTATTAGAGTGAACACATCTTATTATCATAGAGAATGGGTCATCTATCTAATTTTAGAGTGGAAACCTTTAGCTGGGCTGGGCTTCGGTCCTCTAACATCACAGTGGAACCCTTTTACAAGGAAGGTCATGGGTCCTCCATCAACTATTAGGGTGAAACCCTCCTGTTGGAATAAGATATGGGTCCTCTATTTATCCACTAAGTGGACCTATCATATTGTACCGATTAATGAGAATTCTACCTAGTGTTTTTAGGCTATCGACTATGCAAAACAATGATGAGGTGTGGTTTTACATAGATAGTTTCTACTGGGAAGACGTACGAGATTATGGGCATCACTGTTGGACTTCTAGAACTAGGGGAGACATTTTCACTAGGCCGGACTGTGAGATATATATCTCCTTACTCTATCATTTTGACTTATTTTTCTAAATATATATAGATAAATCTATATCCATATCTTTTTATCTGGTTACTCTATTTCCATGGGATTCTAAGAAGCACGAGTTATGCCACGTGTTTTCTGTGTTTATCTTATTTTTCTTCTATGAGGTTACTCTACTACTATTGGTGGAAAAGACTCAATGTTTAGTTCATTTACACACTGTTTTGATCCCCTTGAACTCATACGAGGTTACTCTTTATCTTACTTTGAGATAAGCTGCATCCTTTTTTACTATCAACTATATTTTTACCCCCATTGTATCTGTTGTTGTTCCCACTATAGCTTTCATTTCATCCTACTGTGTATTCAAACACTCACCCCTGCTTGGGCTTTGACCAAATGTGTCATCTCTTCTATATATAACAGATAGGATAGCGGTGAATTCAAAGGTTCTTAGGGATACTTGGTGCTTTATACAATTTTTGGAATTATGTCTTGGAGATCAAGAGCTAGGATCTCTCAACAATTTACTTTTCTAGTTTTATCATGTTGGGAAATATTTCTAGTTGGGCGTGTATTTTTCCACTTTAGTTTTACCTTTACACTATCATGCTCTTATAAAAGAAATAGTTTTTTCTTTGTTGTTTTACATTTTCATTATTACATCATTTCATTATTACTCCTCTATAATTATTCACTAATATGGTCTAATGTGTACATATAGGTACATTAGTAAAATTCATCACTATTAGTATATGAATTTTGATGCTTTTCGCAGCCCCTAGCCTATGGTAGAGTGATTGTGCTAGTTGGGGGTTGAGCATCGGTAAGGGTTGGGTCCTGAAAATACACATTTTATATATGAGATTCATCTCAAAGGCCTCTAATAGATTTATATAATCATGAATTTTTCAATCCCTTACACAATCAATCATGTTGTGATTATAGAAGACACTCCACGATATTAAATAATTGAAAATAAGTAAGATTTATGATAGGATAGATTTGTTTTGGTTAAATAATAGAGAATTATAACACCTTGAATTTCCATGTCACATTGTAATGACAGTTGAAGTTAAATAAACTGATAAAGAAATCATATATCCACCCTTTAATGCAAGTATCTAAACTTTAATTTCTATAAATTTTGTAGATTGAACAGAAAATATGTTGGGTAATTCTTAAGAAACTTTAAAAAATATTGAATTATTATTTACTTCCCATTTTAATTTCAATAGTGGAGATCATGTTGAGGATAATGAAAATTATTTTTTGAATAATATAATGTTGGAAGCTTGGTTGTAGTTATTTTATATGAATATTAATTACCAATTAAATTGTTATATTAGTATAATATCATGTAGAATATAAAAAGATAAGAGAGAAAAAATAATAGAGAAAGATATTAATAGTGTATTCTGAGAGGGGAGAAGAAATAATATGTAAGGGCCAACAAAAATTTCAATATTGAATGTATAAATTAAAAAGGATTAATTTTTGTTTAATAAATTATCATTGAATATTAGATATATGCATTATTAAGGATACATGAATTTCATTGATGTAATTTGGATAAAATATATTGAAGAATAATTCCAATGTTGGAATTATTATATTGTGGTTATTTTAAATAGTGTGATGATTGACTTAATAACAAAGACTCATATATTATGATAATGATTTTTTTAAATGTGGTAGTGGTTTTAAGAGTAATACACATGTATACATTGAGGAATCACATCTATAAATTATGAATCTAATCCAAATATTTATACACACTAAACAGATATTTACCTTTATGGTAATAAAATAATAAGAGTCCAACAAGTCAATAAAATGATATATTCTGAAGTAGTGCACAAATGAACAAAATAGAGAGAAATTTGGGAGGCAATAATTTATTCCTTAAACCATTCATTAGCCATTGAGCCTTTATAAGGAGTGAATCAAGAACAATATATATTGTCAGTGAGACTTTGTGAGTAGTGACTTCACTTAAACATTATATCCCCCAAAATGGGGATTTATAGTGATGTTTTGGTACACCAACACAATACTGAGTGTGTTATACTTATTTGTGTTATGGTTTGGGTAAAAAAAGTTACATATGTGTGTGCTGTTCATTTTATTTTTCTATACAGGATCATGTTTTTTAGTGTGGAAGCATTCAATATGAAGATAATACGAATTGTGTTTCTTATAATAATGGAACAATATCCACATGATTTGGTATCTTGTTAAAAAAAATTAAATTTGAAACACCTTGATTCAACCCTCTCCCACTTAGGATGTCTCAAGTTACAAATACTTCCGGCATGGAATGCGATTTTTCTAGTAACCCATATCTATGTTTTTTAGAAACTCTTAAGTTTTATTCCCTTATAGTTTGAGGATCAAATATCATGTCATGAAGGTTCTTAGGGAGTTTTTTTAAAATTTCATTCAAGTGGACATCACATATTGGTCCCAAATATTCCCCTTTGGAGGTCTAGAGTTTAAATTCCTTTATTATGTCTTTCTAAGAGTCATTATTCAATTATTCAAGATTTATTTCATGTGCTTAGTTTGGGATTGATATTGTAGAAGAAGAATGGGAATTTTATCCATGACTTCTAAGGTTTTTAATAATGAAACATGACACCCATATCCATGCTGTAAAGATTCTTATTCTCATTTAGGAAATTTTCATTTACAGTGAGTGAGAGGGGAAGCCGTGTGAGGTGATTTCACTGCAATATTCATATCTAGGGCTCTTTTAGTGTGATGAATCATTAGAATGCTATGTAATAGTGATTTCTGTGATTATCTACAAATTTGAGATTCCACTTGAATTCATTTTTTTTCATCCTTCTCATAAAACTTAATTACTTTTGGTGATATTATGGGTGAACTTGAGATTCCATGATTGACCCTTAGGCCATATTTTGGGGGAAAATCATATAAACCATGGAATATATATTTACCACTTTTTTCTTCTTTATTTTTCTTTTATTATTTCATTCCTCTATATTTTAGTTATATCATACATATTTTTTAGGTTATTTGTTGATTTTTAAAGAGGATTTATGGTCTAATGATGTCTTTAGGATCTATGGGTTCATCATGAGGTTTGTGTTGTTGTTCTTCATTTATCATCCCATTATAGTTCCTTAATCATTGATATTTTTTTATCGAAGTATGAGATTTTTGACATCCACTATTTAATTATTTATAAATGTGATACTATCATGCTTTATTTTTTTAGTGGGAAAATATTTGATTTTTACCAAAATATGATAATAAACCCGAATTAATTAAATTTTAAAGTGATGGTGTTGTAGATTTTAATATGAATATATTATTCTTCATGTTATTCCCATATGAAAATTTTTAGGTAGCATTAAATCCCATGGGTATGATTATTAATTCTCCCTTTAAATATTTAACAATTATAAAACTGATTAGGTAATTTAACTATGGTATGATAAATATGATAACGAATATGGATTTCATCAAAGTCTTCATTATTCCTTACAGATAATTAACATGAAAAAGAATTAATTTGAGAATATTAGTTATTTTATAACTATTGACACTATTATTTTATGTTTTATGAGGTTTCAATTCCTTATAAAACATAATCATTAATAAATTTAGCTATATAAGTTTATAATGGAAGATACTGACTATTGGAGTTAATAATAATGATGAACTATGTTTGGTCTTTATTTTCTCTATTTTATATGCATTTATTGAATCATTATTAACTATTCACTCATATTTTTGTTAGATGGAATTATGATTTTATTACACATATATATTTTTAAATATTGTATTCCACAATATGATTTATGTAGAAACATTGAATGATGTTTTGATATAGAAATAGTTGGTATTCTATGATGTTGGCATCAAAGTAGTTGATAAAATTTATGATTGGGATGTTTTTAATGTTATTGGAAGTTGATAATAATGATGTTGACATGATAGTTTTTAGATGTAAATTATTTTCAATTATTGATTTTTTATGTTCTCATTTTATGTTTCTTGTGTAACCCATTATGTTACGTTTTGTTGTTGTAGAACTAGTTGAGTCTTAGAATACCCAAGATTATAGAATGGTAATTAATTAATCAGAATTGGATATGATTACATAATTATGAATTAGTAAAATATTGTCTAAAAGTGGTAAATATTGATGCGATTAAATAGCTTGGGAATTTGTTCATAAATATTAATATGTTTAATTAAAGTCTGTTAGCTTGAGGCTAATAACATGAATGTTGGACCATAATTGATGATATATTATTAATAAATGACTAACATTTTATTAATAATAAATATTAAGTAAGTATTGAACCTTGATTCTTGTGTTATTAAAAATATTATCTTACTAGTTTTTAGTGATGTCTATTGGGTTTTCATACAAGATGTTAGTTACATATTGAGTTTTTTCTTAGATAGTTTCCCTTAAAATTTTAATGATGTATAATATTAATAATGTTATATTATTTCTTTTGTTCATCACCCATGTCATATAACATAACTGACTCCCATATTAGTCTTGTGTTCTTGGATTGTTTTTCCAAAATTTATTATATTAATGATATGAATTATTGATTACTCCCACTCCGTTATCTCTTCTAAATATTGTATTGTATGTGGATATATCTGTGCTATGATGTATTATCTTCATAAGATGTGAACCCATAAACATTTTAATGGGTTATAGTTATTACAAGTGTATTTAGATATTGGATGTGATGTACAGATAGGGTGGTGAATATGTGGATATGGTTGTGATTTGATTACATTGATGTATTGTATAAATTATGTACATAATGATATATTAAGGTTTTTTGGAATTAGGGTTTATGGTGTCTGGTTTAATAGGAATTGGATATAGGGTACCATTATTTTATATATTCCATGATATTATGTTACCTACATTAGTGTGTTACTTGGTGAGAAATCCTTTTTTATGACGGGGATTTAGTTGAACTGATTTAGGGGAAGAGTTAATTTCACTATTTATTAATGGGTTATTTAATATAATTCTTCTACATATTCACAAGTAGTTTTTAGGATAATATTACTTTGTAAACTTATATGATTTCCCATATATATATATATAAATCCACATGAGGTAGTTGGTGATTGGGCTCTCATAGAGGTTGTTTGAGGTTTATTTGTGTTCATTAGTCATTGTTGTTGGAGTTTCTCATCATATTTCCATTTCTCCCTTTCTTTATATTTCATTACATGCATTAGGATGTGTTTAATTATTATTATGGACTTGATTGGTGTATTCTCTCTCTATTACTAGTATTTTGTATGTAAATTTCTCATAAATTTGAATGTTATGTTCCCTTGTTAGTATTCTCTATATAATGGGAAATTGGAGGAATGATTAACATGCCACTTCCATCTTCACTGCTGACCCATAAAAGTGTGTTGATCGAGGCGGTTCATGAATGTAGTGATGCATAAAAGAGAAATTGTTATGAGTAGAAACTCCCCAAAATTATGAAGGACTTTAGATAATGATTTTATGTAAATAATTTAGAGTAAAATCATTAAAATGTTGGGTTTTGAATGGGTAGATGAGGGGTTCATTTATAGATGATTTTGAGTGGCATATTTACAAATAGTCATTCTTTAATGGTTATAGAATTCTATTTTGAGTTGTAAAGTTTCCTATAAGTGGAAATAATATCTAGAATGATTCACTAAATTATAGAGTTAAATTATTATTTTGTATTATTTTATAAATAATGTAATGATATTTGGTATTTTACCTCATTTTCAATTACCAGCACCTTTTTCTATTTACACTGATAAATTATTATTTCTTAAAGAATAAAATGGAATCTCTTACCAACATTTTACATATTTTATTCAAATATAGAATCTATATTATTAAATTCAAAATCCATTAATGGTAAAATTAATATAAAATTTTAAAAATAATACTTTGAAAAAAATGTGATAGAAAAAAGAATATATAAGAACCCAGCCATAAAACAATACATAATCTTGAATTAAATGAATAGTTTACATTGAGGATCTTTTCAGGTTTAGAGTTTAAGATAATTAGGCTATAAATATTAAATTACATCATAAAAATTACAAAATTATATATTACTATTCATTTTCCATTTTTTTCATTAAATAAAAACTCTTGAAAAAAAGAGTCATGTCTAGTTCCATGTTTTAGATAGCAGGAATTTTCAATTATCCCATCCCTAACAATATGCATCTTTATATCCTGTGAAAAACATTTCAAAACTTAGGAAGAGCATAAAAATATCAGTAAGGGTTATAAAATAATGAAAGAAAACATTAGTCCATCAAAACATATGTTTTTTTAACATACCTCCTGAAATCATAAGATTTATTAATAACACATAAAAAGCATAAATCTTAATGCTAACTTGTGGCATCCATAACATACTTACATTGGATCATTCACAGCTATATAGGTAGTAACACATGGAATACCAATCACAATATATTCCCTAAATCTATTTGGAGAAACATTAACAATTACATCTGTCATGTTTCCCAATGCAATGAAGTGAAATCTCAGGCTCACCTGCCCTAGGAATATCACGAAATCACCCATATATGTAAGCAATTCCCAAAAACCATAACATATTCATAATACATAAAACATGTGTAAAGTAAAGATAACATTTCCACATATCATGTCAACATATTGACATAATCAATGCTTTATCAAACCATTTTCAAAACCATTTAAAACATTTAATAAAGATACTTTTGAATCAAAGTGTCCCATATCAATTTAAAGATTTTGAAAGATGTTTTAATTTAAAAAAATTAATGTATATATAAATTAATCCGTAAAACCATTTTTAAAACATGTAAATTAATGATAATGAATTATAAGAATAAATCTTTAAAATATTTAAAATGTTATTTTAGTTAAAGAGTTCCAAACCAAATGAGAGATGGTTGAATACAAATAATTGAGGAATAACACAAATCAAAGCTTATTATATCATGAGAATAAGTAGATTCATGATATAATATGTTAAAGGGTAGTATATACACCATATAAAAGTCAATAGGTGTATAACAACAAATAAGTCTCAATGGAATGTAAATTGAGACAATGTCCTTTGCCAAGATCATATCCTTAGATTAAGTAAAAATAATTGACATAATTCTGTTTGAAGAATAAGAATACACCCAATATAATTGGATATTATGTTTAAAACAGTCAGAGGTAATTTACACATATTCATATCACTACATAATCAAGAAGTATAAGTTTAACTCAAAGAATTGAAACTGGGTTAAGAAGTTCTCTTACAAAAATTCAGCAGCTTAACAATGTCACTTAAAAATTTAAAAAATGAGTTCATGAGAGTGAAAAGGGTATATCATCACATGTACATACAATTTATAGAAATAAGTATATATAATAACATATACCAACATTTTATAATTGAAATTTAAAGACATAACATAAAAGAAGTCTATGACTAGAAGAGGAGTTGAAAGGTCCCCTTGCCAATTTGGTTACTTAGGAAACATACACCAGATGAAAAAAGTTTTATATAATGAAGATTTAAATACCAATAAATTAAATTAAATTATACAATGAATACAATAATGGGCAGTACATACACCACACAAAAGAAAATATTGGAAAATATAGCATGAATCTCACAGGAATGAAAAGTGAGATGAAAACCCCTTACCTCAAACCTGACTTGTCTTATATGTTCCTTGTGATTCATGAATAATAATAATAAGTTAATTTCTACATGATTAAGATCATTTTTCATTTTTATTATTCTTTTAATATCACTTATTACCTTGTTATATCAATTAGTTAATTATTTGAGTTCGTATGGGACATTTTGTCGATGTTTGGAACATGCATAAAAAATGAACTTGTTATAATTAAAAATTATCCATGGGGTCAAAAGTAAATTATCTATATAAATTTATAATTTATTTAGATATAATATATATCATATATATCCAGTATATATATTTATTTATAACAATACATTGAATTTGGAGATTAGAAATTAAATGCACCGTTCATGGAGACAGTAATTCATACGTGCACATGAATGCTTCTTTCATTTATATTTCATATTTAATGGAATGAAAACATAAGGATACATAAGTATATTATAATTCCAGTATAATATCATATATAATTTCATTAACTCAATCCTTTATATGTTCCATGCATGGCTTGACCGAGTCATATCACTTTGAGGGGGCGGTAGTCCACACTTCCTCAAATGAAATTATCGTGTTTACCCATTATGGAAACCATAAAGGTTTGATATAAATGAAAAATAAAGAATTATATAGAAAATATAAATATAATATATATCACATATATATATAGTTCCATCATAATAGCCACCATGAGAGGTGGTAGGATACAATTGATAAATCATCATTTCGCGAGGTAGTAGTTCATCGTCCAAAGAAACAATATGTTCATATCTATTATATGGAGGTGTGTGGAAGTGTAGATCTAATACTTCTGATAAAAAAGTCCTAGTATATTTAGCATACTGGTGTTATTATAAAATAATGTAATAAAGTGAGTTTAGAGGATTGGAGAGGTAAAATAAATGAAAAGAACTTGAGAGAAGACATTACCTTTAAATCGGGTAACTCCCTTTGGTTTGAACCAAAAGGCTTTCATGAATTGAATTATTCCATGGTAAAGGCTTCTAGGAAGAAGAGAGGGATGTTTTTAGCTTCTTGGAGTAGAGTTTGGATTAGACAAGGGGCACGAGATGTGTGAGTATTGGGTTAGAGGTGGTGGCCTTTTATAAGAGGGAGGAGGGGATCTTTAGGAATGTTTAAAGATATTATTTTATTATATAATTATTTTCAGTTTATAAAGGTCTAAACTTATTTTATTATATGATAAGGTAAATATAAGTCGAAATAAATCCATACAATAATAATTTGATAGGTTTTGGACTTTTTTTAATCCTTTTATGTTTTATTTAACCCTTTGTTAATTTATTTAACTTTTACCATGTCCTCTTATGTATTAATACTATATGGTTAATATATTTAAATTTAAATTCCAAGTGACCCAAAATATATCATTAATGAAATTTTATACAATATTTAAATCACTTGGATGAATATTATTTTTAGGACTACTTTATCATTTAATAAAATGTTGATTGATTTAAAAACTCTTTTATGTCAATTTTAATACTATTCATATCATGACTTTTTAAAAAATCCAAAACAACTTTATTATTTTGAAGAATATTCATTAAGTCAAATATAAAAAGTCATAATAATAAATAAAATTAGTGGATGGAATAAAAAGGTTCAAAATGTATTTATTTTTATATTTATAATATCATTTATTTGAATCCTTTATTAATGAAGCAATTACTGCATCACCATTGTGTCAGTATTAAATTTTTTTATTTAATGTCTAAAATTTATAAATAAAATACCAAGATATAGGAAATATTTTGAGATTTCAAATTAATATTTATATCTAAATAGATTACTTGTATAATCCCATAAAAATTGTTTTAGTAAAAAGATTCATGTTTATGTTATTTTTGTCCCTACTTTAAATTATTTACTGTAAAGTGTCATTATCACTCCCAAGTGGATCCATGGGGTCCCAAAATCGACCTAAGGATGTCCATGGTCCGAAATTTATCATAAAATGGGGTTAGGAAAAGTGTAAGGGTAATTTAATATTATTATAATATTATTTTTCACCCTTATTTACCAGATTTACCTTTTAAACATGGTAAATAAAATATTTACTGAAGTAATATTCATAATGTCTAAAACTAAATGTTACCTATTTACAAAATTTGTACCTCCTGATTCCAAATATGAAATCCATCTTTCCAAATTAAAACACAGAAGTAGTGGCAGAGTACTGTAGCAGCGGTGGGTACTGCGCATACTGTAGCAATGTGGGTACTATAGCAGTACTATTCACAAAATGGGCTTTGGGCCAAAAAATGGGCCCACGGGCCATGTAATGGGATAAATGCCCACTAGGCCTTAGAGAAATGTATTGGGTCTTCATCTACCCAGTTAAATAGGTCTTTTCTTTTCTTTAATAATAAATGAGGCTTTGTCCCCAACCTTTTAAAAAAATTCATTAAAAAATGAACATTATCAGAAAGAGAAAAAAATTCATCCAATGATATATTTTTATGTCCCTATTCTAAAGAAGAATATTATTATTTTTAAATAGAACATATAAAAGGGACAAATATACTTTTAAAAATGGTTCACCATCAAAAGGCTGTAAATCAACCCTTTAAATAATATTATAGTATTTATGCTTAAAAGTGGGTTTTTATAATTTTAATCCTCTAAAATATATTGGATAAATGTAATACATTTAACAAACATGTATGATCATTCTGTAGTTAGTTATGTTAATTCCCGCCTTTACAACGACTATGAGTTAACTTCCATTTAAAATAATAATAATATTATATTATTTTTTAGTATAACTCAAAGTTGTGTGCAACATAAGATTTCAAAGAAACTCGTTGTTGCATGCTAGGTACGCCATCAAAAATAGAATCCCCTTTATAGTAAAATTAATGTTTAATTCAAAAATATTATAGTAAAATTAATATTTAATACAAAAATATTAGTAAATATGAAAATTTTATATTCTTTATTTACCTAGGATGTTACAGAATATATTATGAATGTTTGTGTTTATATTTTTTATCATTAATTAATGGTTTAATAGATATAAATTTTTAATTACACATTTTAAATATATTAATTTTAATATATTATTCACTTTTAAAAATTATTATATACTAATTATAAAAATTCCTATATACAAATTGTATATATTCATATCCTTAATGAGTATATATATACCCGAATTCCATATAAAAGTCATATTTTCATTTTCCAATCCAATATATAACTCTAAATAATTTTGAAAAAATAATTAATAATATTTCATTATTTATTTTATATAATTTACACACATTTCTAATGTTTTGAATTATTTCTATAGTTTTAATCAATTATATAAATTTTACGGGAGATGTTGAGGAAGAATACAAAAATCTTTTAGTTTATTTATTTATTTGTGATCATATTCCTCTAATAGATTTCAAAATTATATTCCATATAGATTTCTAGTAATATAAATACCTATTTCATATTTTATAATAATATTCTTCCTCAATGAAATGATGTTTTTTTAAATTATCTCAATTTTTCATACAAGACAAATAGTTCAACATATAGAAAATATTAATGGAAAAATTATATAAAAATACAGTGAGATATACCATTATCTCTATGGAGGGTCATGACTAGTGTGATATGAGCCTACCATGAAACAAACATAACCTTGAGTAAAAAATAATTACCTTGTTTATAAATTAAAACTTAATTATATGAATATTTTATCTTTCACACTATTTTGTAATCAATATTTATATAATATAATTTTTTAAATTTTCTCACTGAATCACTTCATGTTTATCCATCTATAAAATATATTTTCTCTAGATTTATGCTCTTACCAGTACATGAAGTTGACTACCCAATATAATTTTTGTTATATATCAACATATATGCAGCATGTTTTCTCATACACTAACCAAAATTTCCACATTCCATGAAGTGTTTTAATTTTTCTTATATGGATAAATTGATTCATTGATATTTTTCAACTAGTCCTTATAGCGAGAGTTCACTATTTTATCTATGAACGGATAAATATTATGTTTAAATATATCTATTTTCCAAAAAAAATTTAATATAGGATGATAAAGATGTATCAAACTTCATACTACTAAAAAAATATTTCATTAATTTTTTTTATAAATGTGAGTTCTTCAATTACTAATGAGTAACTGAGGAAATTCTAATTAGAAATTTTTTTCCCTTCATAATTTTTTTAAAATATACAATTCGGTTTATTTAAGAAGACTAATCATTTATCCATCTAGAAAAAAAATCAACACAAAAAAATATAATATATTTTTTTAAATTATTTCTTCAATGGTCTTATAAATTCAATTAAACATACATTATATTCTTCAACCTCAATATGTAGGTGTTGAAGAATCATGTTCCCTATTATAATAATTCATGTTCATTAAAAATTATGACATGATTCCTCATAGTATCATTCATATTAATGGAGTTTGGGATAGAAAATCTAAATTGAAGGATATTTTTTACAATTTATTTTGATCTATAGTGTCGCCATGCAGGTAATTAATGAGAAATAACATGAATATTCATTACATTAGACTTAATATCAACCTAAAAAATACTACCATACCTATATAGTTTAAATTAAAATGAATATCCTAAAAATAACTTCTCACATAAACTGTGAACATAATAATTTTTAAATAATTAATATAATGATACAATGTCATGATTTATAAGTAGTTTTCATGATCTAAAAATCATAGGTGATCTTATAAGTAAGTATAAAGTTTTTTCATATCTAGGAAGTATTTGTTGACATCCATATCAAGCTCATAAAAAACATATTCCATAACTCCATCTTTGATAAGGGTTATATCACTAATATTTTGAGTCTTTAGTATATTTTATATTTATATAAAACTAATAATGTAAAATAATCCATTGGATCAATCTAATTTTAGTATAATTTTGTAAAAAATATATTTATGATTTTCATGATATTGTAGACACATATTTTTAGAGAAAAAAATAATATCAAATATTTTCAAAATTAAAATAAAATTTCTCATAGTTATTTATTTGATGTAGTATAATTAAGTTTTTCATCTATTAGGTTTTGACATACCCTTGGTTGGTATGAATATTATTGTTTAAGCTAATATATATAGATGTATATGTATGCATTATTCATATTGGAACATATATGGAATCAAGTTAAGGGATCATATAGAGATTTTTTACACTCAACCCTTATTCTTATCACATTTTTTAATCCCTTATAATTATGTGGTAGGTGATTATGAGTTTGTTTTTCAAACATACATAGAAAAATTATTTTCAGGTTTTCTTTTTATATATAACCAAGGTGTTCTGTAGGGTTACTTCTAAAGAACTACTATTTGGTTTGTTGGTTATGGTTTTTTCGATTGATAGTTTTATTTTATTAATCAAAATTCAATTTTTAATAAGAAATGGGGAAATTTGAAGAAATATGGAGGGACACAACTAACTAAAAAGTCTCAAATGTCTAAAGTGATGGAGGCTAAGTTAATCTCCAAAAATAACATCCATAAAATCCATAGG
This sequence comes from Viscum album, assembly GCA_963277665.1. NCBI lineage: Eukaryota > Viridiplantae > Streptophyta > Magnoliopsida > Santalales > Viscaceae > Viscum > Viscum album. The sequence goes on from OY728143.1 coordinate 1,176,763,733, forward strand.
TAATGATCCAGTAATGGGAAAAATGAAAATACTTCTTTATTCATTAATTTAAAATACAATATATCAACATGCGTGATTCCATATCTCCGAGCTTGTCATATAATGACATTGTGGTTAGTGAGTAGTATATAATCTTGAATATCATTTCATTTATAAAATTATAATACCTAAATATATAATATTATTTTTTAAATGATATATATTTATTTTTTTCATGGTTCGGATTTGAATTATTCTGATGTTCCTCTATATATGAGGGCAGTGCCTTCCATTTTTGAGTGGTTATACCGTTAAAAACTTCATATTTTGGCCTATTGAAATTGGTATTAGGGTAGCTCTATTAATCTATTGGTAAATACAGTGAGGTGTCTTAGTGAAGTATATTTATATAAATATAAATCTAAAAGATATTGATATTTATAAGATAATTTCAAAAAAGTTTAAGAGGGGTGGAATAAGAAAGGGGGGATTCTATAAGTAGACAATATGTGTTGCAACACTCATATATGTGTATAGAAATAATAATATTAATATTTTCATTAATAATAAATAATAATATGTATATATATATATATATATATTCAACACACACATACACATCTCATCCCCCTCTCCCATAATCCCTTTCTTCTTACACCATATTTCCTTCTTCTTCGTATTCGTCTTCTAACATCTCTTATCGATATCTCTCTCATATATGTTTTATATGTCATGAATAAACCTCATTGTGATCCCACACTAGATTAATAAATATATTAATAGTGATAACCCAAACTAATACTCAGTAAGAAAAAGGATTATGATTCATATCATGGGTATAACCATTCAATAGTACAATATATTACCCAAATATATAGAATAATACCAGAACAATACAAATCCTAACCGGGAAAAAATTGAAATATAGACAGTTGAAAATAATCACAATAAATATTAAATTTAGGAAATATCAAAAATTCAAATATAACCATTCGTAATATACCAATTGAAAAAAAAGAATCCAAAATATTAGTAGTATAAGGACTTGTGTTTAATCATAACAAAATCATGAGTTTTATACAATAATTTAATTTACTTAATTTATAGGATCTTTTATGGTATATAGATTAATATAATTAGTTTATAAATCATATATATATATATATAATAATTATAAATAGAGTACATGACAGAACTCATATTTTAATATTTATACAAATGTTTTTAAATGATTTAATCCCTTCCCATCAATCAATTAGATCTTATTTGCATCATTTTAGGATTTTTGGTGAGTTTTGAGCTTAAATGTGAAAAGTGGTTAATTTTGGACATTAAACAGATTTATGTTGCCTCTGTATTTAGAACATAACTCCTAAATTTTTCTTCGAATTCACCTGATTCCTTTCTTTAGGATTACATAAATATTTTTCTACAAATAAGTCTTCTTGACCAAGTGCCAATTCAAACTCCAACATGCCAAATAAAATCGGTCAATATGAAAATTTATTTTGTCCTGAAGAAAGGAGCATGACTCATTCAATGAGACATATCTCTGGCTAGTGACCACCAAATTGGGTACTTAAAGACATATTCTAAAGCCAACTAAACAAGGAATATTTCCATTAATGTTAACGGAGAAATTATGTGATTAAATTCACCCTTCAACTGGTTAAAGTAGGTTTGGTGGAATAGTGATTGGCGGCTAGAACAAGTCAGGTGTACAAATTCGGCCATAACTCATTAAACACGGATCCAAATGCTTTAAAGTGGGTAGATTTCCAACTAAAGTCCTCACAACCTATAAGAAGGGACCTCAGACTGATTCGATTAGACGGTGGAAGAACCGAAGCCAAACTTCTGGTGGACAGATTCTGGAGGAAATGTTCATGTTCTTCTTTTTCCCTCTTTTCGTTCTTTCAGTTTTGTAATGTATTATTGATCACCCTTCTTCTAAATTACCAGTACCATGGTGGGGTAAATCTTTTGAGTGATTGGGGAAGGTTATCTTTTTCCATTTTGTAATGTTTGAGTTCACGTGCTTAAAGTTATAAAATGTTTTCTCTATTATGAAGTTGGTTTCAATTGTAAAAACAGATTATATTATCTTGTGAAATTGTATTTGATTTTATATTCTATTGTTATTATTGCATTGTTTAATGAAAATTATATCTCTCACTATGATATGGTCTATATATGATGGAATATATCAAAACAGAGTGGTGAATTACTTGGTTATCGTTAGTACGTGCGAGATTTGTACTCAGTATTCATGTTTTTTTGGGATAAACAAGGCCCTATTGGGAATTTTCTTAATCAATTGAGGGTATTCTCTATAACTATTTCACAAATGGAAGGATATTTGACCAAACTAAGATCTTGGTATGTTTTAATCTCACCAAAATCATTAAACAAAGAAGTGATAGGAAGCAATTGTGAAATCTCATTTTAATCGATTTAATAAAAGAGGAATGAATAAATTAGAACTACGATAACATTGCAATTTAAAAACCAAACCTAAATTGATCACTCAATTAATATCAATATTTTATATCAATTTATTTACTATTTTCTTCCAATATTTTTACTTTATATCTTTATTTTGTTTCAACTCATTGTTTTCAAAACCAAACCAATTCATAGACAACCCCAATTATTTCTCATATTTAAAGTGACAAACTTGATTGTTGTGCACTCCTCTCTGGAGACAACTTAGGATAACCTCTATACTATATTTTAACTTTGTAAATAATTTTTTTTACACACCCCACAACTGACCCATGTTAAAACATGGCATCATATGCGGGGAGGCAGTGCCACAATCTAATTATAAATATTTTACACATTTCAAAAAAACATAAAAAAATATTTTTCCATGATGTTTTCAAATGACCATATCTTTAATTCATGGAAAAATTACCCACAAGTGGAAAAAGAATATGAGTTTGGGTATAATATAGTTCAGATACATTAACTTAGATATCACATAGAATAACTAGAGATAAAAGTAGAACTTGCATTTGAATATGTCTGTGCATTTGTGGAGAAATTAGAACCTAAGCATGAACTTGAGGAGGCCAAGATGGAAGAATTGACTACTGAGATACATGTGGATGATCAATAAGATATAGATAGATTCTACCTTGAGTGTGATGAACTACTTGATCCACATATTCCTTATAAAGTAGAAGAACCAAAACCATTAAAGGAAGACACTACCAAAGCGGTGGAATTTTAAAAAAAAGATGAAGGAGACTGACTGCCTGCCCTTATCTTGTGAAATTCAACTACAAGAGGAACCTACAATTAAATAAGCAATTGAAGCTGATCAAAATTAGGGAGAAAAACTTTTCTTAGAATCTTTTCATTCTGATTTTATTAAATCTGAATTGAGTATTACCTCCCCTTGTTATAAATTTTCATATTTTTCCTAAAATTGTATTGTCTTGGTGGATAAGGAAGAAAAAGAAGATACACATAATAAGGAAAATATTGGGATCCTTGATCTAGATGGACACTTATTAGAGAGAGTTCAAAAGGATACCAAAGAGTATTTCCATGAGGAAATAGATACACATGATGCATACTTTAAAAGGGAATAATTTGATTTTTATTCTTCATGCATTAATTTTGTTCAAATTGAATTACTTGCTGATTCTACCATTGATTATTTTTTTGATACATCATACCTTGATGAACTGATGCAGAATGAAGATGAAGTTGTGAAATTGGAAACCAATAAATAGGACGAATCATTATTTGTCCTACCCAACCATTAATGTTTAATATCATTTTCATAGGGGTGGATTTGGTGTACTATATCCATGAAGTCCTAAAAAAAGAAGAAGTTCCAGATGAAAATCAGAAGTTCTGGTGGTTCATATTAATGAAACTTCACCCACCATAGGATTGGGGATAACCAACTGAAACTGCTCATCTGTAGGAATTCAAAACCTAGAGCCCACTTGGGCGATGAAAACAAGATCTATCCATCTATTCTCTTTCTCTTTCTATTTTCTTTACATTTAATAAATTTATTATTTTTTATTATATACCTTTGTTTGTAGGTTTTTATGTGTGTAACACTTAGGAGCTTAACTCAACATTGCACTAGAAATAAGTCAAATTGTACCTCTCCTTTTCTCTTCCCTGAGTGTTGTGATTCAATTTAAACTGTAATTATATGTTAAATCCAATTGAATGCATTATGGACACTGCTTCATTTATGTGTGGTGGAGGGAACCTTTGACGTTTAGTATTTTCAATTATTTGTTTGAAAAAACTGTAATTTTTTCAAATTTTTGTGTGTTTTTTAAACTATTGAGCTGAAATGGTTATCATCACAAATTTTGAAACCCGTTTCATTGTGTGAAAAAATTTATACCATGAAATTGAGCTTAAATGAATGCTGAAATTTACTTTGATTAGAGTTATAATATTTGGAAATTTTATGAAAAGTACTCGGATTTTTATAAACCCAATTCACAATTCATTTTCTTTATATTTGAAATCACTTTCCTATGAGACTTTTAAACCTAGTTTTCATAATATTTTCATTAACCTCACTTGTTCAGAGAACCATACCATGCTTGATTTAACTAGAATTTGATTTATTTCTATCAAAACTTGAGGGTTTGAGGTACATGTTTTTTAAATGATTGAGGCATTTCTTTGGTATTAAATCCAACATTTTAAAATTATCCATTTTATTATGGCCTACCATGAACAAGTAATCCTTGTTTCCTATAGAATCCATGAACATCCTGTTAGGTTAGCCACATTACAAGCCAATATTCCCAATCCAACCTGCTCTTGAAGGGAAATTACATAATCTAGTTTAACTTAAGTGTGGGGGGAGGTTGACTTCTATTGTTATACCTCATTTGGAGATACTTTAGGTGGAAAATAAAATATTTAAGAGATATTAATTCCACTAAAAAAATAATTATGTTGATATTTTCCTTTTCTGGAGCTTTCATGATAAATGAATTTGTGCCTTTCTAGAGCTTCCAATGGATAAATAACATTGTGCCTATCTGGAGCTTTAAAAAAATCATGTTTGAGGTGACTGATAAATTTTATATTGAAATGATGAATGGTGTGAAATTTCATAGATTTGACATGCTGATGTAGCTGATTTACTACTAAGGGGAGTGAGGATGAGACCGTACTTAAGAAAAAATTAGAATAATACAATTGTTCTTCAAGAAGAGCCAAGCACTCCTTATTCAGCCTCATAATTTTTCACCTCTAAATCTTACCAACCTAAAGCCACAAAAAAATCCTATAAAGTACTAATGATAAAAATATGTCTGTGACTCATAAAGGGTGGAGACGTAGGAATTTATCAAGCATATGGTGACCCTTTCATGAGTATTGGATGAGAAAGACATTTTTGAAAATTGATATTTGTGTGATGAGAGAAAATGCATGTTAGGTAAGTGTTTTGTGTGCGTGGGAGAATAAATGAAGAGGAAATATATTTAATGAACTAAATTGAGAACTTGGAATAATATTTGTTTATGAGGCGTGATATCTTTTGTTTCCTGGTGTTAAATTGTTAAATCTCATGGATATGTGTTTTAAATTTGATTTAATTTAATACCGATGTTTACTTGTCCAGAAGTCCAAGTGATAAGTGTGGGGGAATTGACAGAGCTCATATTTTCATATTTATACATATTTTTTTTAAATTATTTAATCACTTCCCATTAATCAATTTGATATTATTTGAATCATTTTAGGATTTTTGGTGAGTTTTGACCTTAAATGAGTAAAGTGGTTAATTATGGACATTAAACAGATTTATGTTGCCTCTATATTTCAAGCATAAATACTACATTTTTCTTCCAATTCATCTGATTCTGTTTTTATGATTACATAAATCGTTTTATACAAATAATTCTTCTGGACCAAGTGCCAATTAAAACTCCAACATGCCATATAAAATTAGTAAATAAGGAAATTTATTCTGGCTAGAAGAATGGATCATGACTCATTCAATGAGACATATCTCTGGATACCGACCACAAAATTGGATTCTTTAATCTGGGTTTGAAATACAACTTGATGAGGAATTTTCCCATAAAATTTCATGGAGAAATTATGTGATTAAGGCTGCCCTTCAACCGGTCAAAGTAGGTATGGTGGAATAGTGATTTGCGGCCAGAACAAGTCAGGTCTACTAATTCAGCCTTAACTCATTCCACATGGCTCCAAATGCTTTCAAGAATCATGGGTAGATGGGCTACTACATTTCTCACATCCTATAGGAAGGGACCTCGGACGGATTCGATGAGATGGTGGACGAACCGAAGTAGAACTTCTTGTGGACAGATTCTGGAAGAAATGTTTATGTTCTTCTTTTTCCCCCTTTTCTTTATTTTAGTTTTGTAATGTATTTCTCTTCCCCCTTATTCTAAATTAACCTTACCATGGTGGGGTAAATATTATGATTGATTGGAGAAGGTTAGTTTTTCCATTTTGTAATGTTTGAGTTCATGAGCTTAAAGTTATAAAATGTTTTCTCTATTATGAAGTGGGTTTCAATTGTAAAAACATCTTATATTATCTTGTATGATTGTATTTGATTTTATATTATATTGTAATTATTGCTTTGTTTAATGAAAATTATATAACTCACTAGGTTCTAGTCTATATACGATAGAATAGATCATAACATAGTGGTGAAGTACTTGGAAATTATCAGTACGTGTGAGATTTGTACTGAGTATTCAAGATTGTTTGGGAAAAACAAGACTGGGTTGGGAATTGCCTAAATCAATTGAGGGTATTCACTACAACTCTTTCACAAAAGGAAGGATATTAGACTAAACTAATATCTTGGTAAGGATTAATCTCACCAACATCATTAAAAAAATTAGTGAGAGGAAGAGATTGTGAAATCTCATTTTAATCGATTTAATAAAAGAGGAATGAATAAATTAGAACTATGATAACATTGCAATTGGGAAACCAACCCTGACCTGATCACTCAATCCATATCATCATTTTCTATCAATTTATTTACCAATTTATTCCAATATTTTTTCTTTCTTTCTTTTTTTTTTCAACCCTTTGTTTTAAAAAACAAACCAATTCAAAAAACAACACTACTTATTTCTAATATATAAAGTGACAAACTTTATTATTGTGTGATCCTCTCTGGAGGAAACCTAGTATAACCTATATAATATATTTTAACTTGGTAAATAATTGTTTTTTCTATAACCCAGAAGAGGCATGTGTCAGTACACATCTGATCAGTGTCCATTTTTCCCACAATACAAAACTTTTAAAAATAAACATGTTTTATTTTCATGAAAAATATTCTTGATGTTCAACATGAATTCTAACTATCCTTAAATTCCATTAAAATCATTTAAAATGTGGTATAATAACAAAAAACATAGTAAATTACTTAAAATAAATAAGAAATAATCATGTTAGTTCATGAATAGTTTTAAAATTTTCCTTTCTAAAAACTAATCTTTTGACTCGAATTAAATTATGTTCCACTCAATAAATTAGCTTTCCTTCACAATGAATTTCATAAAAAATCATAAGAAATATTTAGTGAAAAAAATCATAATGGTTTATTACAAAAACACATGAAGACCTTTTTATAAAGTTATACTTTCCACTCTTATGAATAAACATATACATTCCTTTAAATATAAGATCATTATCTTACATTGTGAAATAATATTATTTCCATAAAACCCTTCAAAAATAGTAGATAAATAATATATCTAACATGGAACATCTTTTTCTATACCACTCCTTAAAATTGAATGAACAAAATTTTCAACTTCCATACACAATGAGATAGAGGGATATCATGGACCCAACCATTCTTAGTTTATAACGTAACCACTCATCCTTTGTTTTAAATGGAACCACCAGTCCTTGTTATATAGCAGAACAAACCATCCTTGGTTTATAAAGGAACCAACCATCATAATAACAATTTACAAAAACATTAAAATTATAATAACACCTAAAATTTTACTATTTACAACATTACACTTATAAACATATTACATGCACCCATAAAAAAATATTTTAAGAAATTGGAATATCCATTCAATTTAGAAAAAACATTTTAAAAATATAAATATCACAGGGAATGGACGTTTTTATATGAATAAAACATGGAATATTATAAATTAATTCAAATATAAAATAACTGTTATGGTTCTAGGAAAATTTTTATTCACTCCATACATTAAAATAGATAATTTATTTTCCCTTTATTAAATATAGTCAAAACATTCTGTATAAAAATACGTAAAAAGATTAATTTGGTAAAACATTGAAATAAGGTAAAAAAAATTCATAAAATTTCCTTTATATTTCATTTATTTCAATAAAAAAACTTCCATAAAAAACATTAAAAACATTGAAATGGAATAAAAATATTTAGAAAATAAATAATTAAAACATATAATATGAGGTTTTTAAAGTAAAGTGTCCATTTTGTAAAAAAATTAAATATTAAATTTAGAAAAATTAATTAAATATAAAATATTTTTTAAAATAATTTTATCATATATTCATGAATAAATAAAAATTTTCTTGAAATAATTATATGTTCATAGACATAGGAGAAAAAGAGTTGGAAGGAAATGTTTAAAAGAATATTTTTCCAAAGGAAAATCTTTTCCTTGAGTATGAATCATCCCGTACGTTCCATATTTTCCAAAATAATAAGCTTTTATTAATTATTAAATTTATTAAGAAAGATTTTCAATTTCATTCTTCCTTTTTTATTTAATACTATGTAATATTAAATTACTTAGTAAATTCAGTTCACATCGAATGTTTTGATGATATTCAGCTCGTATGTCAAAAATGACTTCAGTAGGATGACTATAGTCAAAGGGGAAATTAATTCATCAAATGTAGAATAAAAATTATGAAATAATAATAAATTTTATAAATAAAATATACTTTAAAAAAATATTTCAATATGGATATAAAAAATGTAGTACATTATAATCTTGGAGGCAATAGGCTATACGTATGCATGAACAATGTTTTCATTCTTCAATGATCATTATCAAAAAAGTTAAGTATTATTATATCTTTAAAAATAATAATTAAATCATAAATAACATAGTTTTTAAAATAAACATAAAAATGTCATCTATGTAGTGTTTCGTTGAAAAATGAATCACATCGTTTCGTGGAGGAGGTAATCCATCTGCATGCACAAATAATGTTATCATTTTTCATAATAGAAAGGTGAGAAAATAAATAATATATTTAATTTTAAGGATAATAAATATTCCATGAATATAATATATATATATATATATACTTTAAATCCATCATTATAACCAGTTTTAATAGGTGGTGATGGAAAATTAATTACATCAGTTTGCGAGGCGTTAGTCCATTATACATATGAACAAAATTTTTTATTCCCATTTGATGGAAGATGATACTGATATAATTTATTAAATTAACATAATAAAATTTAATTATAAGGAATATAATAGTATTATTATTTCATCATGGTTCAAGAAAAATTTTAAAGAGGTATAATAAGAAATAAACTGAAACGCTTGTTAAATAATTATAAATCTTCTTCAGAAAACATCTTATGTTTTTCACATAAATATTTCCTAGTATGATTTTTTAATTAAAATTAGGCCTCTATGAAATGGGTAGGTATTTAATAAAGGGGTTTGGGTATGGAATTAGTAATCCAAATTTCCTTTGAATTGTTATGAAAAGATGCGAGGATGTTCTCTTTTATAAGAGAAGGGATGGGCACTCTTGAAATTTCTTAAAGTATTAAATTAATATAATTGAATTTTAAAATTTATGTGCCAAAAAATTATAATATTATTATATAATATTATTATTATTCAAAATAAACTATTTAAATAAAATTTTTCACGTTTGTATGTTTATTCACTCTTATTTGTTTAACCCATGGAAACCCTTTTTGATAATTACCGTGGTAATGAAGTTTTTACTGTTTAGGGGTAAATATAGATACTATAAAAGGAAAATATGTCAATTAGTGGACCATAGTTTATATTTTAAAACATATAAAAATAATTTTTCTGATGATAATATTTTTAGGAATTTTAATTCATTTATTAAAAAACAATTTATTATAGAATAACATTAATGTCAATTTTGTAACTATTCCTTTAATTTGACATTGAAAGAAACATTATAGTAAATGAATAAGAATATATTCCATTAAAACCTATATAAAATGTTATATTCATCTAAAATTCCAAATAACACAACAATTCATTCAAATTATACTACTTTTAATATTTTTTCAATCATTTATTTTATTTTCAGATTTATTTAATAAATATATTGTCATCATTATATAGAATTTAAAATAATTATATTATTAATAAAAATTAAAAATAAATAACCATTTTTAAATTAATTCTTTTATTATAAAAATAACCATTAATATTTATTCACAACTTATTTTTTCCTATGTAAAGACATAAGAGATATTTAAAAGCATGAGGTTGACATTTTTTACTTTTCTTTACCCAAATTATAATATAGGTCTCATTCATGGAAAATTGTCTCATATACGAATAAATATATCTAATAAGGTGATATGGGTTTAAATTAATTCATATGATAAAACTCAAGATGTAATAATAGTTTCCTTATCACTTAGTTTTATCATAAGTTAACCTACTTTACCCTTTTATCAGGGTGATTAATATTTAATATTCTCTTATAATTCAATATGAAAACAATTATTTTAAAATAATAAAATAATATTAATTTTTATGGTTCAAAATATGGAATCCATTCCACCAAATTTTATCTCTAATAGTGGTATAAATTCATTTTTATCTATACCACAAAGGGAGATAAAAACGGGTTTCCCAAAAAAATAAATTTAATTTAAAATAATTTTTATAATAAGATCACATATAATTATTATTATTATGTAAATAATTAAATTAAATATAACTAAATTATACATTTATTAATTTATTTTGAAATTCAAAATATCACAAGGACTTTTCAATGAAAATAAATTACAGTTTTGAAATAATAAGTATTTTTCACTATTTACTAAAAAATCAACATTTTTTGAAAACTAAAATCAATTCATATTATGATAATTTTGAAACGATTATTTCAAAAAATTATATGTTTCATATAAAATAAATTCTTTAAATTTTCTAGAAATTAATTATAATATTTTCTCACAAAAAGATATAATTTTTTTGGACGAAAACACATTTTTATAGAAGAAAATGGCTTTATTAAAATTTGAGGGATTATTTAAAAAACATATATCAAAAATTTATATTGAGTTTTACCTTTATATATCTTTAATAAATTAGTTAATATTATCGATACTTTTTAATTTAATGGTTAGGTTATAATGGTTATATTTAAATAATAATATTTAATTATTGTTCAAGCTTATTGTTTCATGTCGTATACACTATCAAAAATAGTTTTATTTTATTAAATATAGGGGTGTGACAGTTTTTACATTTGAAAAAATTTATCCTTTAAATTTTAACTTTATATTTTTAATAAAGGGTTTTATATCTTAAAATACCATTTTGAAAATCCTACATCGTAAAGAGGGGTAATGAAAATTCCTCTAGAAAAGAGGGAACAAGAAATATTAAGGTCATCTCATATAACAATTTCTAAATATGATAAATTTATTGGGAAGTAAAAATATTGATATAGAGAAAAACAAAATTTCTAATTAATTATAGATAGTGATAGAGAACAATTATCACAAGAATTAAATTAATCAAGATAAAGTTAATGGCCAGAAAAACAAAAACCAAAGAGGTGTGAAAAAGATAATCGACTATCTATAAAATAAGTTAATAGGATAAAATTTTTATTTCAAGGTCCATTTCCTGAATTTTATGAATTTATTAACATCTATACTTGGAAAATAAGGATGATATACTTAATTTACAAATATAATTTCATCCTTTAATAAATTTCTACAACAATATTATTTATATCTTCAAATCATTATCATTAAAGATTAATTATTTATACTTAACGTAACAAAATAATCTTTAAATAGATAACATAATATATAAAGGTATATAAAAATCTTCCTGATATATTTATAAATTAGAAAAAAAAATTAGTATGCACAATATAATTCTTAAAATGAATATACCATCATATTAAGAAAACCAATATTAACCACAAAAGGTTCAACAACAATACCCAATGTCATACTTAGATAATTTGATAAATAAATAACCATCAAATTCATCAAAATATTATAGACTATGATTAAAATAAAAATATTAGAATGATTTTATCACACATTTTTTAATTCTAAATTTAATATTTATCTCTAATAAACACTAGTATCTCATCAAGACATATACGTGAAACCAAATATTCCATAAAAATATATTCTACAAGATATAGTAATAATTTTCATAATTGAAACGAATAACCATATAATCACATTAAAGTCATAAATACCTAAAAATAAAATTCAAAATTTATTCCTCAGACAAAATACTATAATGTTCTTATTACATTAATCATATAAGGTTCCCAAAATATTACTCTTTTACTGAAATAACATTAATATACTAATCACCAAATCACTTTCTGATCCCATGGTTATCTCTATAATAATAAATAATATAACAAAATCAATATAATCATTATTTTTCGTATAATTTTTAAAAATAAAAAATTCTATACTAACCAAGGAATCACCTAGGATAGTTGTAGGTGTTTTACACTTATCTCTCTTCAGTTGTGGGTTTAAGCCCTATGAACTTGTCCAATTGGACAGGTTTTCCTTTTTACTCAAACTATACGAATAAAATTCTTATAAAATTAGAAAAAATATGATGAAAATATTTAAAAATAACCATAATCATCAAAGATCATATAAACCATAAGGGTTATCAATACCTTTAAACTTATTTCCAAAAAATAAAAGCAGAATTCTTCCCCAAATAATTTTTTCACATGTTAAACATAAAAGTTACATATACCTCAAACATCTATCAAAACTCAATAATTGTAACCCAATGTAATTCCCTTACATACAACATCAAATCATTATTAATACCTCTAAAATAATGATCATCTTTAAATATACCACTACATCATAACTTTTGAATCCTTATTTGTAGACAACTTAAACAGTCAATGTTATTTATAGTCCATTAACCATGATTTCCCATATAATTTCATAATAATTTCTATATAAAATATGATTCATGACCTAAGATTAAAAAAATTAAAACATAATCCAATATACAATCCATACCATTTATATTTCACCTTTAGTTTCTTTAACTTTGACTATAATGGCATTATTCATTGTGAAATATTTATCAATATGGTCTTGATAATCCTTATATTGAGATTTCATCCTAGGAAATTGAGTTGAATAATTCCCATAATCCCCACATATAAAATATTTAATTAATAATTTGGGAAGAAATTTTTTCTCCTTAATCGTATTAACTAACCTATTATTTTTTCCTTGATAGATTTTCACTTTATGCCCTCCTTTAATACATACAAAATATCATCCCATTATTTTAATACATTTTCCTAGGAGTTTCATCCAGAATTCTAGAAACATTGTTCATTGATTATTTTTACCTTTATAATCTATAACACATAAAATTATATGGTTTTTTATTTCTATCTCAATTGATGAATTAGAAAACTCACCCAAATTCATGATTTTAATGATAACTCATGACATACAGTTAAAAATAACCATAAGATTATTCACTATAACCTTAATTGCATTATTTTTCTCATTCATACATCCATCATTTTTTCAGTACTTGAATTTTTAATTTGGTTCCTTCTCGATCCATCCATTTACTAATACCAAAAAGGTTAGTGTGATTTTTTTAATAAAATCATAATAAACCATCTTAGGGATGATAAATACAAATATATCCTTAACCATGTTACCGTAAAATTTTTGTATTTATCCAAAATAACAATAATTATCCAAAATAAACTAACAATTTTGGTTATAGAGGAATTTTAAATTATGATCAAATAACATATTGTCCTTTAAAGTTAGCTAAATTTTCCTCTGATATGAACTATATTTACATGACCTTAAACGTGACATAATCTTGTGTTTTTCGAAAATAATTTGCTTCCTTCCATTTGAAAGATCTTTTTAGGTTTATTGTTATACTGAATTAGTTCATAACTCAAATGTAGAAAAATAAAATTTTATAAATTGGAAACTCATGATTAGTATCCATTCTCCCTCAATATAAAACATTAAAAAAGAAACGTGTATTATTTTTATGATAAATCTTCATGAATTTCAACTTAACTTCTTCTTTAATCTTAACCATTAATAAATCAGGTAAAAATAATTTAAAACATGGAATGGGAACAAAATTATGAGTAAAGGACATAAAATAAAGAATAAAGAAAACCTTTAGTTAACGTATACTTATTTAACAATTCCTTTTTGAAAAATAATATTTTGGCTCAAAACAAACATTTTCTGTAATGCCTTGACCCCAGTTACCCAGAGTCGATGCATTATTTTAATACATTGGCATGATTACAAGGAATCATGTCCTGAAGGACCGATCAGTTTAGCAGTCTTGGAAAATAGATTACATACATGAATGTTATATTATACTTCATAATATACAAAAAGAAACATAAATAATCCTTCACGAACACCATTATTCCCTAGGCTTAACCTTGCATATCAATCACTATACACTTCTTGGAATCCTGGAAAAAATAAAACATAGAAAGGGGGATCTCAAGTGCTCAGTAAGGATAACAATATTGTGGAAACTTTCATAAATAAGCATAAAAATTTAAGGAAATGTATAACTAAAACAAACGCCTTTTAAACTTGAACATTAGCATAATATGGAAAAAATAAAATGAAGTAATGTCGTTTACTTATTCACATGGATATTCTACTAGTCGAATAATCACATGCAATATCACTAACCACTTTTGTAAGGATGGAATGCATAATGCCGAACTTTAATTTCTGTGTCAAGGCCTCATGCCAAGACCTAAGGGATAATTGTAACCGGAACCCAACCAAGAGAGCCTTTGTAACAGGACTCCAACCCAGAGTTCCTCTAATAACTGGACACCAACCCGGAGTTCCTCTAATAACCGGACACCAAACCGAAGTGCCTCTAATAACTGTACACCAACCCGGAGGGTCTGCTGTAACCGGACCCCAACCCGGAGCATACTAGTCCAACAAATTCATCTTAAGAGGATGAAATATAACATAAACATTCATATTAAAACTAGCATACAAAATTCCAAAACATTAATCCTAAATCATTAATGGCATAGAAATAACTCATTCATAGTCAAAAATATCACAAAACCTTAAATACAATATGGAAGATTTGTATCATAATAAATCAACTTCAAACAAGTGTAAAATTTATCAAAGGATGTTGACATAGATGAAATCAAAACTATTTGAGAGAAATGTCTCTTTTTTTTAAATCATTTAAAAGTCACAAAATTTGGAAAAGAAGTCATTTAAAGACATTTTTGAATCAAAGTGTCTCATACCACTTTGAAACTTTGGAAAGGAAATAACATTTTAAAAAAATTCATGTCCATATAAAAAAATCCTTAAAGAAACCATTTTGAATACATGGACATTAAGGAGAAATATTTAGAAGAATAAATATTTAAAATATTTGAAATGATGTTTTAGTAAAAATTACCTTAAAATAATCCCTTTTAAAACTCTTTCATAAAACATGGAAATGGATAATAAATATGTCCCTGTAGATACTTACGTAAAAACAACCTCAGATAATAAAGAGATTGTGAAATTAACCCTTACCAATTTGGTAACTTATGAAACATACAACCCATGAAAGAGGTATCATACAATGAATATTTAAATACACATAAATTAAAGTGTATTACATAGATAATACAATGATGGGAAGTACATACACCACACAAAATGTAATAGTGGTGATATGGCATGAATCTCACGGGAATAAAGAGTGAGATAAAAACCCATTACCAATTTGGTAACTTACGAAACATACAACCCATTAAAGATTTATCATACAATGAATATGTAAATACACATAAATTAAATTTTATTACATAGAAAATAGAATTATGGGCAGTATATACACCACACAAAAGGTAATATAGGCGATATGGCATGAATCTCACGGGAATAAGGAGTGAGATAAAAACCCCTTACCTTCCACTTTCCTTTAGTCGAGGGAACATTTAGCCTCCTGTATGAAGACTATAGTACGTTATTAAATTATAACATAACCCTATTAATATTTATGATATCATACATTATTCATTTATGAATTTATACTACCCATTTAATAATAATTTCCATGTTATATTAATATTTCGTGCAATAATCGCTTTCTTTATCGTACGTGTTTTAACTTGTTACTCTTGATTTTATCACATAGATCATGATTTAAATACTTCCATAACATAAAAAATGATTTATTTATAATATATATATTTAGAATATAAAAATTTATAATAGACGTATATATGAAATGGAAAACACCGCTTATGGAGACGGTAGTCCGTACGTACGCATAAACGCTGTTTCCGTTTTTACGTAGTATTGAATAAGATATATGTAAGTACATAAATACTTATATATAAAAATATATATATTTATAGTAACATTATTATGTCATATATTACATAATTATTAGTAATATATATTTTAATAGTCGTCTATGAATGGTGAACTTGGAAATGAATCTCATCGCGTCGTGGAGACGGTAATCCGTACGTACGCACGAATGAAAATATCATTCTTTTGATATTAATATAATATATAATTAGATGATATATCATATATAAAAAATCATTATCATGTTATATTTATTATTTACATGAATTATACATCATTATTATACCCATAAAAATAATAATATATAGAATAACAATTACACCACTACATAGAGACGATAAGCCGTACGTACGCACGTATAGTGAAATGTCATTCAAAGGATGGATAGAATACTGAATATAGTTGTACCATATTTATAATAATATCCAATTATATATGAGATACTGAATTTATTATTTTAGAATGGGAATAACAAAGAAATAAGAAGTTGAAGAAGAAATGAACTTAAAAAAGGGTGGGGAAAACATTACCTCTTCTTCGGGTTCTTACTTTTGATTTGATCAAAAGGGCTCTCTAGGATGGCTTTATGATCACACTAAGGCCTCTAGGTTGTAGGGAGGGAAGTTGAGAGAGTATTGGGGCAGGTTTTGGCCGACCCAAGAGGCTTTGAATGTGTGAATTAGTGAGAAGGGGGAGTGCCCTTTTATAAGAGGGGTGAGGGGCACCTTTGGAAGTGCTAAAAATATTTTTTTATAATAAATTCATATTCAGTTTCTAATGGCTCCAAAGTGGATTCCTTAAAGTTTAATGTGGGTATGGGTCTAAAACTACTCAACCAATATAATTTATACAGGTTTGGGTCAATATATTAACCTTATATTTTAGTTTTAACTCTTAGTTAATTAGTTTGACACTTACCATGTCACTATGTATTTCTATATTATATAGTTAATAAACATACTATATACCTCCAATATACCCCCAAGTGGTCCATTAATGATACACCTATCATGATATAAGTCTCTTGGACTAACCATAGATTTTTATGAATTTAATATCAATTAATAATATAATATTTGTTTTAAAAACTCTTTTATGTCAATTTTGACATTATTGGGTATTTGGTTTTTGATAATTTAATAACAGAATTATTACATCAAAAAAAATTAATAAAACCAATAATAATATGTCATATTAACCTAAAAAATTAGTGGAATTCATAAAAAGTCTCAAATTACATTTATTTTGATATTTATAATATCAATTAATTTAATATTTCATTAATTAAGTTTCCAATCGGGCACACGCAATATTTTTCCCAAAGTCAGTGCAAACACATCCTTTTGAAAGAATCGACACAAATATTACAATTGAGTTGGAAAAGCCAAACGGGCCTTTAAGAAAAATGATCGACTAACTCACACCAAAAGCCAACCAGGCCGGATTTTTTTCAATTCCCATTGAAACAACACATTTTTTTCTCTGTAACCTAGTTTTTAGAAAACATAGCTTTAATGTGCCATCTTTATATGAAGGCACATCCATGTGAGCACCTGGTGCTCCCATGGATGTGCCAACATCCAACGACACATCTAGTTTTTTGAAGAATCACCATAGAAACCATTTTCATAAAACACTTATCATTGAAACCACACCAAATTCTTTCACAACACTTTATAAAATCAAGCTGCATCTTTCAAACCAACCACCCTTTCCAAAACTTTCCTAAAACAACATATTGGTTCATCATTTTTTCAAACAAACGCACCAGACCAAATCTTGTATTTACAAAAGACAATCACTATCAATTACAACCAAACACATCACAAGGCACTCAGTTTAATCTTACCAAGAAACTATGCATTTCATATAAACCAACATCAAAAGCCACTTTCAGAAATTTTCAACAGCAATATAACTAAGACAAATGCTTTTCCTAATTATGATATAAATGTAAACGATATAAAAGGATTAATTGAAAACATTCAAGTTCTCAGGTTTTGAATCAAAAAGAGAAAATGGTTGGAACACCTACCTCAAAAACAGGTCACGTCAAGCTTTCTAACTCAAGCAGAAGCTCGCTTGCATGCACGCACGTCCATATAAATATATATATATATATATATATATATAATTAAACTGATGCACGTGTTCCCCGTGCCATGAGGGAACACCCACACAAAAGATATATATATATATATATATATACATATTCATACCTGGGAATATGCGTGTGCACCTTCGAAACCAACCGCAACACCCTACGATAGATCCCCGAGACTCAGAACACCACAAATCCCTAGAATAATATTAATCCAAACAAAGCCATCAAGATACAAATCAAAACCCCACCCTACAAAAATCACAACGTTTACAAGTAAAACCCAAATCACACTTTAACATTTTTTTTATAAAACTAAGGGCAAAAACCCCAAAATTATATCAAATCATATAAAAAATTATCAACACCCCAAGTGCATAAACACATAAACATAATTAATGAAACATGCTAATGGACAAATTTTTAAACAATTTATCAATGCCAAAGCATCACAAAAATCCTGACGAGAAGACCATAGTAATGAGAATTACATTCTAAAAATCATCAAAATAATATTTTCCACTTAAATAAGCAAAACATCGCAGACACAAGAAGACGTAAACCAGGAACCGACTCTGGACCAGATAAATGCCTCAAGGGTCCGAAACTAAATTATAAAAAAAATTCAGAACTCTATAGCAAGATAGTTAAGCGCATAAAAAAGCAGCGAAACAAGTTTTAAAACAAAAAGGAAGAGTGAAAACATTAGCAGAATGATCCAGAGATAAAAATACGCGAATTCACCTTCCTCGGAGGGGCTTGAATACAACAACGAATTAACAGAAGGAAGAAAATCACTCCGCAGACTAAACGCATAACCTGGATGTCGAGCAAAACGCGTGAAAAGGAAACGCGATATTAGAGTGTTATGGAATTCATAATAACACCAAAAAATAATAAAAATAAAATAAAAATAAAAATAATAATAATGAAGAACAACTGAAAGGGAGAGCGCAGGTGAGAGGGGAAGTCGAACTGGAGGGGGTCAGCTAGGTTGGCTGGGTCAGCTGGGCACCAGACGCGGAACGGGGGTCCGGAGGCACGGTAGAAGGCCGGAACGCTGGGAGGAGGCCGGGAAATGGAGGCTGGGCATGGTGAAGTGGAAGCGGGGGCCAGGACGGGCGGCGGGCGCGGCGACCGGACAGGGGGTGCTTGGGGCGTCTCTGACGAGAAAGAGCGGAGGCGGCTTCGGCGGACGCGGCGGCAGCCGGAGGACAGTGGGGTCCGACCGGAGGCATCGCGGCAGGGGGGGTAGGGAGCCGGACGGGGGCGCCGGTGGAAGACGCAGGGAGGCGGTGACGGACAGCAAGGCGGTGGCCAGGAGGCCGGACGGGGAGTGGGATCGCGCGGCGGACGAGAGGAAGGGGGAGAGGGGGCTCCCGTGGCGGACGAGAGGAAGGGGGCAGGGGGGCTCGTGCGGCGGACGAGAGGAAGTGGGGAAGGGGCTCATGTAGATTAGGGTTTTTTTTAAAATAATTATAACAGCAACACCAATAATAATAATAATAATAATAATAAAGACATACACATAAATAAATATATATAAACATATATATAAACCTACTTATGTAAACATAAATACATCTATACATATATATTTATAAACATATATATAACATATATAAATATATAAACAAATATAAACCTATATATAACATATATAAACATATAAACATATATAAACATATATATAAACATATATACACATAAGCATATAACTTTAAAACATATTTATTTATAAACATATGTGTATATATATACACCTATAAACATATATACACATACCTTATCTATATATACACACAAAGTTAAAACATACACGTATACAAACACAGATACACATATATATGCACATATATAAACATAAAAACATACATATACATATATATACACACATAATATTAAAACTGGATGATCGTGTGGTATTCGCATGTCGTACGGTATCCAAGCGGACTGCAAGTGGGCTGCACGTACCCAAGCGGAAAGCATGTGCCCAAGCAAACTGTGCGTCTTAAGCGTACGATGTTTGTGCACTATCCCAAACCATAAACTCATAACAACATTAAAAATTTAAACCGGGACTCACTCGCACTTACGCAAAAACACCCGACGCCAATAGAAATAAAATAATTAAAATGACTAAAAAAATAGGTGTGACAATTCTCCCCATCACAAACACTTTCTTCCCCCAGAAAGTCACCAAGACAGTAGTCATACCTCATGTCCGTGCCCAGGTAAAACCAGAAGAAACTGAGAGGCTAGGGGTGGCCATTACCAACACAAGTCACTCCCGACCAACTCGAGTACAATTATTGTCCGAGGTTTGAGGGGAGAACACAAGAGGGTTCTCCCCACCACATAAATCTACTAACACGGAGACCTTGAAACTCGAACACACCACCCCTGGGGGGGCACACGGGAACTCCCAAACCGAACCCATTTAATTTCTCCACATAGATCGAACAACACTCAAAGACTTAAATAAAAAGATTTCTACAAAACGACCCAACAACCCGAGGATAAAAAATTAACTCAACCCCTCACACACCGACCAAAGAAAAACCTCACTGCAACCAGAGTCTAGGGAATTCCCA
Organism: Viscum album; assembly: GCA_963277665.1. Taxonomy (NCBI): domain Eukaryota; kingdom Viridiplantae; phylum Streptophyta; class Magnoliopsida; order Santalales; family Viscaceae; genus Viscum; species Viscum album. The sequence continues at coordinate 1,176,785,034 of OY728143.1, forward strand.
GCCCGAACTCAGAAAGGACCCAAAAACAACGACCGTTAATTTCACAAAACCAAACATCCCCCAAATGCACACAATTGAGACCCAACTCAAAATTAGAATGACCCATTCATTCACGGGCCCATCACCCTTCAAGGAGAACTGAACGATTTGAAAACACACTGAGAACAGATAAGACCGCTTAGACTGCGGTAGAACAAGTTCATCACATCACCACAACTATAATGATCTTACAACGGTGACAAGAACAAGACCATGAAACTTTGGATATCTCCTTTCAGAAATCCAAAAACATAATCCGAAGTGAGGTTCTACACACCCTAAATAACTCCAAACTGTGCGCGAGCTTCACCCCGAGACCTGTGGCTGGGGCCCTGATGGCTGAAGCATCTCCTGCCTCACAGTCAGGCATTTTCATCTCCTGGTCTCTAACTCCTTCACGGGTGATGCTTCTTCCAGAACTATCCCTGGTGGCCTAAACAGCCACACTGTAGCAAGACATCGATGGGATGCAGCAAGGCGACTTAGAATGTCTGAACATGCCATACTAGTGGCACACAAGAGAGCGGTTCGACGAACTATGAGCCGGTACCGACAAGGATGGTTTCTTGGAGACAGGTTCCACTAGCCCACACTCCTTTCCAGGTGGGTAACCTTCACGGAAGTCAACCACCATTAATCACACCCAAAACTCCTACGACGATGAGACATCTCATCTTTACTAGCCTAAAACTGAACCCTCAAATAAACATGAGACGACACACATCCTAACAACCCTGGGAGTTCCCAACAACCTGAAGACCCAATCCAATTCCACAACCACAAAACTACCCCTCATGGACATTGATTTCTTTGATCGATAGGCAACATGCAAAAGAACTGAAAACTGGGAATGACTCATCAGCAACCTTAGAGACCTTTCTGGGCAGCATACTCATGACAACACGTGAAACATAATCGAAACCGGCATCAAGCCAAACTCAATCAAGGCAACAACACAAGCCAAGGTCAAAAGGCCCATAAGCCAAACATAAACAAACACGGGCATAAATCAGTTTCCAAAACCATCATTTCTTTAAAGTCTTAAAACCCTCCTATGGCACCTTATGAACCGTCACATGTGCGTTCATTCAATCTCGCCCACATCATCTGCAAACAAGTTCCCCTACGCACTCTCCATACATACCCACACACATGTGACCCTCCACAAGGAGTGCCAAGGTTCAAACACTTCCTTCCTTACCAAATCCAAACACATACCATATTGTTCCAAACCAATACACTTTCTCTTTAAAAACCCACTTTACAAATTTCAAAAACAATTTGGAAGAAATCCCTTTTTCCCATTTCGAAATCACTTTAATTTTCAACACACACACACACACACATAGACTGAGTTTAAAACAAAACAAAACCAATTATAAACCATCAGAATGAGGGACTATTGTATGTACTTAACTTGGAGACATGGTGGTGAGCCATGCCCCAGGTAAGACATAACACTAAGAGGACCATAAACCAGGCACTTGGACTCCACGTGGGTCACCACCCCATGTCAGGCCGCAATGTGAACTGATTCGCTCTCATTGTCACCCCTCAATCCAAATTAACCAAAGTCAAAAGACTGAAATCCTGGACTAACCCTGGTAACTCAGGTCTCGTCACGAGCGGTGGTGATCAGGAACTGACCTGTAACCTACCTCCTAAGCCCCGACAGTCCTAATCTCCTTCTACCAGACATCCCAAATATCAAGTGCCTCCTTGGATACCATTTTTTCACGAACCAGCCCGGGTCGACCCTTATCCATTCACCCAAGCCAGCTTGCGGCAAGTCCCAAGGGGCGTTCCCGATCCCCCTGGGGATGTCAACTAGTGCCGAGCATCAAAATTTAAATGTTGGGAATGATTTGGCCCATGAACAAAAGATAAACAGATAAACGAACCGACGATAAAAATAAGAACTGGGAGCAGAAAGACAAATAAGTCGAACATACCTCCCTGTGACCTACTAGGTCACCACCCAACTCAAAACCACGCTGCTCCAACATTGAGCACCTGAACCAGAAACCTTTATGAGAAACTAAATCTGCAACTGGAAAAATAAAATAGGCGTGAGCATTAAAAATGATCAGTAGGGATGCCAAAGTAAACCACAGAATCCAACCAAGACCACTTTCCAGAAACAATCCAAAAAAAAAACTAGTTTGCACATACAAAGATAGAAAATAGGGTTTTCATGTTTTTAAAGGAAAAAGGATCCTGAATTCACCATTTCAAAAACCAACACACACCACAACCCTTTTTCCCCAAAATAATGCATTTCTTGAAAACTGAGTTTCTAATCCATGCTTATCACATTTGTGCTAAAGAAGAACATGTAATAAGTAAATGATGGAATCCAAGTGCATGTAAAAGTAAACAAGCAGATATAAGCAATAACCATGGGTGATCCTAAACATCCCTAGAAAACCCCTGGACCTACTCGGGTTCAGACTACCTGCCAGCATGGTACTCCATAGTCAATAACCACTAGCCACCCTAATAGCCAACCAGTGGAATGAACCACAAGGCCTACCTACCAAGGGGGGAATAACCCGTCTAATCGGGGCTAGCCAGCAACCGTCACTCGATTCTCTAAAAGACGCCCAGGAACCCACGATGATTTTAATAATACTGTGTAAGTGGAAGGCCCTCACACACGTGACTCAACTCACTGCACTTGCCAACCCCTGACACAGACACCACTACACGACAATCCTTGAAGGGAAGTCCCCCTATAGAGATGCTCCATAAATATGTATATATAAAATTCTTTCACATTCAATAAGGTGCCAACCAGGCCTTCACAACATGCACAGTTTCGAAACATCTCGTAAACAATTAAAGTTGCCAATCAGGCACACACATTTTTTTCCCAGAGTCAGTGCAAACACATCCTTTTCAAAGAGTCGACATAAATATTACAATTTAGTTGGAAAAGCCAAACGAGACTTTAAGCAAAACGATTGTCTAACTCAAACCAGAAGCCAACCGGGCCGGTTTTTTTTCAATTCCCTTTGAAACAACACATTATTTTCTCTGAAACCTAGTTTTTAGAAAACATAGCTTTAATGTGTCATCTTCATTTGGAGGAACATCCATGTGAGCACCTAGGGCTCCCATGGATGTGCCAACATCCAATGACACATCTATTTTTTTGAAGAATCACCGTAGAAACCATTTTCATAAAACACTTAGCATTGAAACCACACCCAATTCTTTCACAACACTTTATAAAATCAAGCTGCATCTTTCAAACCAACCACCCTTTCAAAAACATTCATAAAAAAACATATTGGATCATCATTTTTTCAAAAAAACGCACCAGACCAAATCTTGCATTTACAAAACACAATCACTATGAATTACAACCGAACACATCACAAGTCAGTTAGTTTAATCTTACCAAGAAACTATGCATTTCATATAAACCAGCATCAAAAGCCACTTTCAGATATTTTCAACAGCAATATAACTAAGCCAAATGCTTTTCCTAAATACGATATAAATGAAAACGATATAAAAGGATTAATTGAAAACATTCAAGTGCTCAGGGTTTGAATAAAAAAGGGAAAATGGTTGGAACACCTACCTCGAAAAAAGGTCACGTCAAGCTTTCTAACTCAAGCAGAAGCTCGCTTGCACGCACACACTTCCATATATATATATATATATATATATATATATATATATCCTTAAACTGATTCACGTGTTCCCCGCGCCATGAGGGAACACACACACAGAAGATATATATATATATATATATATATATACATATATACATATACATATTCATACCAGGGAATATGCGTGCGCACTTTCGAAACCAACCGCAACACCTTACGATAGATCCCCGAGACTCAGAACACCACAAATCCCTAAAATAAAATTAATCCAAACCAAGCAATAAAGATATAAATCAAAACCCAACCCTATAAAAATCACAACGTTCACAAGTAAAACCAAAATCACACTTTAACATTTTTTTATTAAACTAAGGGCAACACCCCCAAAATTGTATCAACTCATATCACAACTTATCAACACCCCAAGTGCATAAACACATATACATAATTAATGAAACACGCTAATGGAAAATTTTTTAAACAATTTATCAATGCCGAAGCATCATAAAAATCCTGACGAGAAGACCATAGCAATGCGAATTACATTCTAAAAGTCGTCAAAATAATATTTGCCACTTAAACAAGCAAAAAATCGCAGGCGCAAGAAGACGTAAACTAGGAACTTACTCTGGACCAGATAAAGACCACAAGGGTCCACAACTAAATTCTAAAAAAAAATTCAGAACTCTATATCTAGATAGTTAAGCGCATAACAAAGCTGTGAAAAAAATTTTAAAACAAAAAAGAAAAGAGTGAAAACATTAGCAGAGTGATCCAGAGATAAAAATACGCGAATTCACCTTCCTCGGAGGGGCGCGAATACAACAGCGCATTAACGAAAGGAATAAAATCACTCCACAGTCTAAACACATAACCTGGATGCCAAGCAACATGCGTCAAAATGAAAGGCGATGTTAGAGTGTTATGGATTTTAGAATGACACCAAAAATTAATAAAAATATAATAATAATAATAATAATAAAGAAGAACAACTGCAAGGGAGAGCGCCGATGAGAGGGGAAGTCAAACCGGAGGGGGTCGGCTAGGTTGCCTGGGTTGGTTGGGCACCAAACGTGGAACGGGGGTGCGGAGGCGCGGCGGAAGGCCGGAAAGCTGAGAGGAGGCCGGGAAACAGCGGCTGGGCGCGGTGAAGGGGAAGAAGGGGCTGGGACGGCTGGCGGTCATGGTGACCGGACAGTGGGTGCTTGGGGCGTCTCCGACAAGAAAGAGGGGAGGCGGCTCCGACGGACGCGGCGGCTGCCGGAGGAGAGTGGGGGCCGGCCGGAGGCGTCGCAGTAGGGGGGATAGGGAGCCAGACGGGGGCACCGGTGGACGACGCTGGGAGGAGGAGGCGGATGACAGGAAAGGGGGGGGGGGGAAGGGGGCTCGCGCGGCGGACGAGAGGAAGGGGGAAGGGGGGATCGCGCGGCGGACGAGAGGAAAGGGGGAAGGGTGCTCCCACGACAGATGAGAGGAAGGGGGACCAAGTAGATTAGGGTTTCTTTTTTAAAATAATTATAACAATAATAATAATAATAATAATAATAATAATAATAATAAACACATACACATAAATAAATATATATAAACATATATATAAACCTACTTATATAAACATAAATACATAAATACATATATATTTATAAACTTATATATAACATATATAAACATATAAACATATATAAACCTATATATAACATATATAAACATATAAAAATATATAAAAATATATATAAACATATATACACATAAGAATATAACTTTAAAACATATTTATTTATAAACATATGTGTATATATACACACCTATAAACATATATACACATACCTTATATATACATACACACAAAGTTAAAACATACATGTATACAAACGCAGATACACATATATATGGACATATATCAACATAAAAACATACATATACATATATATACACACATAATGTTAAAACTGGATGATTGTGCGGTATTCGCACGTCGTACGGTATCCAAGCAGACTGCAATCGGGTTGCACGTACCCAAGTGGAAAGCACGTGCCCAAGTGAACTACGTGTCTTAAGCATACGGTCTTCGCGCACTATCCCAAACTATAAACTCATCCCAACATAAAAAATTTAAAGTGGGACTCACCCGCACTTATGGAAAAACACCCGACACCAAGAGAAATAAAATAAATAAAATGGATAAAAAAACATGTGTGACACCCCTCCTTTAATAAATTGCATCCTCGCAATTTATACTCGGTATTGGAAACATGAGGTTGAAAATTCAAAATATCTTAGTTGAAACCCAACATAGAAAAATGGATTAATGAGGCCTCTATTGAAAATAAAGAGTGGTAATTATGAAGGTTACCGAAAATAACACATAATAGGGTTCCATGTAAGAAAATATGGATATGGAAGAGAAATATAACAATTAATATCTGATAGAGAGTGGCAGAGAACATGGCTATGAAAAGGCCAACAATCCCAAATCCATAAATTTGGGATGATATAAGGTACCATCTAGGACAACATTTTTGTTCTAAGTTCATTTCTTAATGTTGAGGAATTTATTTATGAGATTGGCTAAGATCATAAGGAGATATACTTACATTATAATTAGAGTTTTATCCATTAATAAATTTCTACCACAAACTCATCTTTCACCCCAAAACATAATACAACTCAAAATAATCTCTTTATCCTAATCGTATAGGGTTCTAAATATAATGAATTTATAATTCACATATCAGATAATTAAAAAAAACTACATTATACCATCCCGGAACTTCACATAGTCCTGTGGTAAGTAATAAATCATAATTGCACTATGGTTGTGGGTTTGATTCCCACAGCTTTGTCCAACGCAATGGGTCGTCACACGGTCTGTGTGTTGTCCTTTTATAAAAATCCATAAATAACCTTTCAATATTAATCCCTTCCAACCTTTAGACTTATCCAAAATACATCTGTAAACTCTCAGTCCAAAATTTATATGACAGGTAAACATAATGTAGATCCTTTTTACCCCGTAATAGCATGTGAATACCTTCATCATGTATTATTTTAAAACACTGAAACATCATGAATTACCATAAAACCTTATTGATTACATTCATGCTCCATTATTCCTTATAGAATACTGGATATACTTCATCCATCCAAAAATGTTGTAAAACCCAACAATAATGGAATATACAAATCTTTAATCAGTTTCAAGGCAGTCAAGAATATCCAATATAATTTACACAAATCAACCATATCTTATTCCAAAATCAGTACCTCAATATTAGAACCATATTATCGTTTATCTTTCCATCAACCATGTAATTTCCAAAAATTTTAACTCGCTGTAGAGTCACATTTCTTAGTACCATAAAATCTCAAATCCTCAATGAAATAGTACTGCAGTACAATCCTTATTTATTTCCAGTACATCATTGAAATGACACTTCAATGAAATAATTCCAAAATAACAACATAAGAACACTAGTCATTCATCTTCATCTGTGGTAGTATCATTACTTTATTATTATCCAATAGCATTATTTGCGGCATAGTCTAATGATTGGGACATTGTTTCACGTAGTGTCCCAACTCCTTGCAAATGAAGCATTGTACATTTGAAACCTTTTCTTACCATTGCAGTCACGTACAAGGTGCCCATTTTCTCCACACTTATAACAAACTCCCATTCCCTTCAGTAAAGTTCTAGGGTGTTTCTTCCGATAGTTATCACATATGGGAAATACTTCTTTTCCCTCTTCCCTTTATCCATCTTTCTCTCTTCCATCCTTTTCTTCTCTTTCTTCCCTTAAAATCCATAGGACTCAGAGAACTCTTTACTTATCTTATCAACACATGATACCATTTCTTCATATGATGATAATACATGGGAGACTATTTACCTTCTAAATGATGGATTAATATCATGCAGGATATGATCATTCTTATTCTTTGGATCATACATATTACTGGAGTTCACATTCCATCAACTGGGCACCATTTCTATACAATGGCATAAACTAGGTCAGTTTATGAATTGCAATGAATAATTACAAACATGTAAAATACCTAACATAAATTGAATAGTTTATGCATATAATCACTAATCACAAAAATGTTTTCTTTGAGGAGGTATATACATCCAAACCCTTCATAGCGGTTTGTAAAGAAAATGAGAATTATCCTAAGCATATCCCCCAGGAGTGTTGTAACCAAGAGTGCAGCAAGGCCTGTTATCGTGCACTAGTTCTCGTTTGAGTATAGCTCAAAGCGGTGTTTATGGGTTTTACCCCTAGGTACATCTGTGCCAGAGCCACCTTTACCAGCTCGTATCCAGACATGGATGTATTTTCATGTAAAACTCACAAAATCTCTACATTAACAAAATTCTAGGAAGTTATTCTATACTAATCCTCAAAGTCTATCTTAGGGTAATGTTCTCTAATCATATTTTATCTAAATCTAGTTTCCAAGGTTATTGCTAAACATCCACTGATACCAACTGTAATGCCCCGACCCCAGTTACCCAGAGTCGGTGCATTATTTTAATACATTAGCATGATTACAAGGAATCAAGCCCCGAAGGACCGATCGGTTTAGCAGTCTTCGAAAATAGATTACATACATGAATGTTACATTATACTTCATAACATACAAAAAAACATAAATAATCCTTCACGGACGCCATTATTCCCTTGGATTAACCCTTCATATCAATCACTATACACTTCTTGGAATCCTGGAACAAATAAAACATAGAAAGGGGTCAGCTCAGATGCTTAGTAAGGATAAAAATACAGAGGAAACTTTCATAAATAAACATAAACATTTAAGGAAATGTATAACAAAAACAACAACCATTTAAACTTGAACATCAGCATAATATGGAAAAAATAAAATAAAGTAATTCCATTTACTTATTCACATGGATATTCTACTAGCCGAATAATCACATGCAATATCACTAACCACTTTCATAATGATGGAATACATAATGCCGAACTTTAATTTCTGTGTCAAGGCCTTGTACTAAGACCAAAGGGATAACTGTAATCGAAACCCAACCCGGAGAGCCTCTGTAACCAGACTCCAACCCGGAGTGCCTCTAATAACCAGACACCAACCCAGAGTGCCTCTAATAACCAGACACAAACCCGGAGTGCCTCTAATAACTGGACACCAACCCAGAGTGCCTCTAAAAACCATACACCAACCCGGAGTGCCTCTAATAACCGAACACCAACCCGGAGGGTCTACTATAACCGGACCCCAACCTGGAGCCTACTAGTCCAACACATTCATCTTAAGAAGATGATGAAATATAACATAAAAATTCGTTTTAAAACTAGCATACGAAATCCCAAAACATTAATCATAAACCATTAATGGCATAAAAATAACTCATCCATAGTCAAACATATCAAAAAACCTTAAATACAATATGGAAGATTTGTATCATAATAAATCAACTTCAAACACGTGTAAAATTTATCAAAGGATGTTGAGATAGATGAAATCAAAACTATTTTAGAGAAATATCTCTTTTTTTGAAATCATTTAAAAGTCACACAATTTGGAAAAGAAGTCATTTAAATACATTTTTGAATCAAAGTGTCCCATACCACTTTGAAACTTTTGAAATGAATTAACATTTTAAAATAATTCATGTCTATATAAATAAATCCTTAAAAAACCATTTTGAATACATGGACATTAATGAGAAAGATTTAGAAGAATTAAATATTTAAAATATTTGAAATGATGTTTTAGTAAAACTTCCATTAAAATAATCCCTTTGAAAACACTTTCATACAACATGGACATGGATAATAAATATGTCCTAGTAGATACTTACGTAAAAACAACCTCGGATAATAAATAGATTGTGAAATTAACCCTTACCAATTTGGTAACTTACGAAACATACAACCCATGAAAGAGGTATCATACATTGAATAGGTAAATACACATATATTAAAGTGTATTACACAAAGAATACAATTATGGGAAGTACATACACCACACAAAAGGTAATAGTGGCGATATTGCATGAATCTCACAGGAATAAAGAGTGAGATAAAAACCTCTTACCAATTTGGTAACATAAGAAACATACAACCCATGAAAGAGTTATCATACAATGAATATGTAAATAAACATAAATTAAATTGTATTACATAGATAATAAAATTGTGGGTAGTACATACCCCACACAAAAGTTAATAGTGGCGATATGGCATGAATCTCACGGGAATAAGGAGTGAGATAAAAACCCCTTACCTTGCAATTTCCTTTAGTCGAGGGTACATTTAGTCTCTTGTATGAAGACTATAGTATGTTATTAAATTATACCAGAACCATATTAATATTTATGATATCATACATTATTCATTTATGACTTTATACTACCCATTTAATAATAATTTCCATGTTATATTAATATTTCAGGTAATAATCGCTTTCTTCAGCGTACGTGTTTTAACTTGTTACTCTTGATTGTATAACATAGATCATGATTTAAATAATTCCAGAATATAAAACATGATTTATTTATCATATATATTTAGAATATAAAAATTTATAATAGAAGTATATATGAAATGGAAAACACCGCTTATGGAGACGGTAGTCCGTACGTACGCATAAACGCTGTTTCCGTTTTTATATAGTATTGAATAAGATATATGTAAGTACATAAATACTTTTATATATAAATATATATATTTATAGTAGAATTATTATGTCATATATTACATACTTATTAGTAATGTATATTTTAATAATCGTCGATGAATGGTGAACTTGGAAATGAATCTCACCGCATCGTGGAGACGGTAATCCGTACGTACGCACGAGCGAACATATCATTTTTTTGATATTAATATAATATTTAATTGGATGATATATCATATATACAGAATAATTACCATGTTATATTTATTATTTACATGAATGAAACATCATTATTATACCCATCCAAATAATAATATATTGAATAATAATTACACGACGACGTGGAGACAGTAAGCCATACGTACGCACGTATGGTGACATTTAATTAAAAAGATGGATAGAATAATGAATATGGTTTTACCATATTTATAATAATATCAAATTATATAGGAGATAATGTATTTATTATTTTATAATGGTAATAACAAATAAAGATGATGTTGAAGAAGAAATGAACATAAAAAGGGTGCTGAAAACATTACCTCTTCTTCGGGTTCTTCCTTTTGATTTGATCAAAAGGGATCTCTAGGTTGGCTTTATGATCACACTAAGGCCTCTAGGTTGTATTGAGGGAAGTTTAGAGAGTATTGGGGTAGGGTTTGGCCGAGCCAAGAGGCTTTGAATGTGTGAATTAGTGAGAAGGGGGAGTGCCCTTTTATAAGAGGGGTGAGGGGCACCTTTGGAAGAGCTAAAAAACTATTTTATAATAAATTAATATTCGGTTTATAATGGCTCCAAAGTGGATTATTTAAATTATAATGTAGGGATGTGTTTAAAAACACTCAACCAATAGAATTTAGACCGGTTTGGGTCATTATATTAACCTTATATTTTAGTTTTAACTCTTAGTTAATTAGTTTGACACTTACAATGTCACTTTGTATTTTTATATTATATAGTTAATAAACTTACTATATACATCCAACAGACCCCCAAGTGGTCCATTAATGATACCCCTATCATTATCTATGTCTCTTTGGAGAACCTTATATTTTTATGAATTTAATATCAATTAATAATATAATGTTTTTTTAAAAAACTCTTTTATGTCAATTTTGACACTATTGGGTATTTTGTTTTTTTAATTTCATAAAATCATTATTACTTCAAAAACAATTTATATAACCAATAATAATATGTCATATTAACATATAAAATTAGTGTAATTCATAAAAAGTCTCAAATTACATTTATTATGATATTTATAATATCAATTATTTTAATATTTCATTAATTAGTTAATTACTACATCACCATTGTGTCATAAATAAATTAAATTATTTAATGTCTAAAAATTATAAATAAAATACCATTATGTAGGAAAGATTTTTATATTTCTAATGAATATTTACAATCTAATTTATCTTATGTATAACCCTATATTAAAAATGTTTCTGTAAATAAACTTTTATTTTAACTCTTTTAACTCTTCTTTGAATTAAATAAATATAAATGTCCTAATCAAAACCAAGTGGTCCTAAATGATAATATTTTATTCCTAATGTTGTTTTTTGTCGAGATACACTTGTCCAATAGAGTTAGGACATGTGTTAGGGTAATATTAATATTATTTGTACCCTTAATTATCCTATTTACTTTTAACCGGGGTAAATAAAAGTAAAAAGTTACTATTCAAAAATTATTTTTATATTATTGAACCAAATTTTACTCCTTGATATTAACCGTTTCTCTTAGATTTTTGAAATTCCACTCACAGAAGCGGTAAAATTTTGTTTTATGTGAATTTTCAAATTCTTCTAGGTGGTGGGTAAAAGACGGTGAAAAACTTCAATAAATTTTTCATATATCTAAAATTCTTATAAACCGACTCCAATGAATTAAATTGAATTTATATAGGTATTATGTATCTATTTAGACCTAAAATAAATTTAAATAATATAAATAATTATTTAAATAAAAATCCGGTTTTAAACAGTAACTCAGTGTTTTTCACTATTCATCAAAAATTGAAAGTTTTCAGAAAAATAACAAAAATTTATCGTAAGATAATTTAGATATTCCGAAATCAATAATAAAATCTATTTTACCAAGTTAAAAACAAATAAGTTTTATTTATTAATTTAAAATTAATTCCCGCTATTAAAACAAAAAACGTGTTTTTAAGAAACTATAGCTATCAAAAGATTGACACTTGTTTATTTTCGGTTTAAATGTGAAATTATGTCCAATGACCAAAATTGAATTAAATGGTAAAAATATATTCTAAATATAATTTAAAACCACTCAAATTCATAATTTATCACTACTAATTATTTAGATTAAAAAATTTGTTTTAAGTAAAATTTAGTAATTTTTACAATTCATCAAAATATGAGAGTCATTCGAAAAGTACCAAAATTTCACCCTAGGATAATTTAGATATTCTAAATCAAAAAATGAAGTCCATTTTGAGAGACAAAATTAATAAAATTTCAAAAAGTGGGTATTACTATTCATAACGGCTACTTTGATTGGTCGTGGTGTGTGTTAGAACTCGAAGTCGTGTACAACACACACAACTGTATTATTCAAAGAGAAGCATACTGTAGAAGCCTGGGGTGTTACATTTTCCTACTCAATAACTCCACATTAATACCAAAATATTTGGAATAAAATTTTTGAAACATCTCATCCCAAACCACCAGGTTCAATTCGGAAGGACACATGACCTCATGTGCACCTCCCCATATATAAGAGGCAATTTACTAGTGGTGAGAGTATAATTACATCAATGGGAATAATATACCTTCAGTATCGCGTCATATTATCAATAATAAATAATGAAAATATAATAAATAATCGGAGTAGTCATGTAGAAAAATATGTTTAATACATGTCATAGAAATTTAAAGCTCCCAACATTGGAATGTTATCTATAATAAATTAAATTGAAGAAGAAACAGAAGAAAATTTCAGTTCAATCAGAAACTCATCATCATCCACTAATATCCCCATGATCCTATACTCATCCACATACCTCTTGGACTATTTCATTCACTAGTTATCTCATGAAATTTAAAGGAAACCTAAAATTATAGAGTATGGTGTGAGTAAAATACTTCATAAGACACCCCCAATGCATCCTTAAATGGTGTCATCGTGTATAATATTTGTATGAAAATAATGATAATTGGGTAACAGGAATAAACAAACAATAAAAAACTTATCGGTCATGCACTTACATAGCTTCCACAACCCCTAGCTATACATTATTTGGATCCACTCTATATGATAATGGAATGAATAGGAAAAATCAAACCATCCCCTGTACATCATCCTCACAGGGTCATTGGGATAACACCCATCATCATCGAGATGACAAACAACATCATCTATCTCTCAAGAGGACCATATCACCTAGATCCTCTGGATGAGAATTTCCAGTACTCCCATCCACCAATCTATCATGTGGTAAATGTAATTTATAAAATTAGGGCTACCTTGAGTACACCATTGAAACGACACCATGCATACCTCATACCTCAACCCTCAACCAAAGACCTTTCTCACCATCATCAAAATCAATCACACTCCCCTGCTAAAAGATAATTTGTCATGATAGTGCAGCATTATCAAGTGAAAATAATAACCTTCATGTAAAACACATACATGGTGATCACACAAGAATACATAGTATAATATATCATCATGAGTATATAAAACCAAACATAACAAATTGTGATAACAGTAAAACATGGAAAATGCTACACTAAAATCACTCATGAAATCACAATGGCTATTAGGGGATACACCGACACAAAATTAAATCATAATAAAGAGAAATATCAAATTACATAACACATAAATCATGTATGGAAACATGTGTAAATAAGAGGCGAATATGTTAGGAACTTCCTACATCAAATTCATCGACATCAATAGTAAGGATAAACCACTATATGTGGATCCATAGTTGTATTTAAATCTTAAAATATCAATAACACCTCCTTGAGGCCTTTTCATAGATCCCAACATGTCAACACTCATGGTTCATAAAATTTTCCTATATCCAAAACCATCTATTTAATTTAAAAAAGAAAAAAATTTCACAAGCGATGATACTTTAACTCTCTTATAGAATTTCTAAATCATCATTTCCATCCAACACATGTTCTAGAAATCTTCACCTCAAGAATAATTACCTTAAAAAAATACTTATAAGTTATCCTCTTATAATTATCTATTGATAATTTTTTTTAAATTATCTTTTTATAGTTACATTTCTATAGATAATACTATGTAATTACCCTGTGATAGTTATTTACCATTATCTTGGATAAACTCATGAATTTATCATTAGATAATTCATTATATTATCATTTAATAACAAGTTATCTTTTTATAATAACCTTTTGATAATTACTTATAAATTATAATTTGATGTGATTATACTTTGATAATTTTTTAAAACTATCCTTTGGTAATTTTAAAATATTATCTTCTAATACATTTTATAAATTATACTTGGTAATATAATTCAATTACCATTAAATAAAACTAAATATTTATCCATGATAATTTTGTGAAATTATATTTGTATAATTTTTCAAAATATTATATTATTGAAATTTCACATAATTTCCTTTTGATAATTTAATAAATTATTCCTATATTTAGGTTCAATTTAATAATTTAAAATCATCAATTTTTTATAAAATTAAGAATATGAATGGATGATGATAAATAAAATGAAGGAAATGTAGTAAAAAATAAATAAATAAACCCCATTTACCCATAGAGGCCTCATATGGGGAATGGAGGAGGAGAGAAATGAGCACCTAGATTGGATGAACATCTAAAATATGATCGGGGGAGTCCGCTTGAACTCACAAATATGATTTTTGGGGTATCTCAGGCTCATCGTGATCATGAACACTAGAATCTATGATGGTTCATGTATTATAACCCAATTAGCATATAAAGAATCTAATTTCCCATATCATTACCCAGATTTATTCTAGTTTTTAATCGAAAATTAATTTTGGAGGGTTCAATTTCATCCCATTAAGGGTTTGAGAAATTAATTGGGGAAAACAATTTATTTTGGTGTTTTTGGTTTGAAGTATAATTGACTATAGAGAAAGAATGCATGAGTAAGAAGGTGATTTAAAGGAAAAAATAAATTCATAGTATAAATTAATAAAAAATATAAGAAAATTATTAATAATATTATCCACATGTGTAATATAGTCAAGTACCCAAGGTAAAAAAAGTTTTGACATATTTAGGGTAAAACCCCCATTTTGAACCTAATGGTGGTCTCATATTACTCATACACAACACAATTTTTTGAGATAATAAACTATGTTTAGAAAAAAAATATAATAAAAATAACAAATAAGTTTTTATCATGTGTGATGTAAATAAACAACCAATGTGAACAAAATTTATATCAAATCTAGGGTAACCCCCTCATTCTTGATATAATGGTGGTATCATATATCTCATATGGGGCATAATTTATGAGATATTCAATTACATTCAAAAAATTATATAATAAAAATATTAAATAATTTAACATCATGTGTGATGTTACCAAACTCCCAACATGAACAAATGTATATCATTCTTAGGGTAAAACCCTCATCATAGACCTAACAATGGTATCATATTTCTCATATGAGAAACTATTTTGTAGAAATTTATATTTTTTTTAAAAACATGTCTGCATAATATAATATATTTAAAATTTTTATTATTTCATCATAAAGGATATATGGGCCTTAGAATATTATTTTATCTTAAATCCTTTCACCCAAAATATTCCATATTGTATTCCAAAGTGTTAATTGGGATTTTACCCAAATGTAAAGCTTATAAATCATTCAATAAGTAATTTTTATTGGAAAATTACATGTTTCACATAAAATCACTCATAAATTATTAACCAATAGAGTTTTTATTATCATCTAAAAATGTGGATATTATAATTATCCCCCTCGATCAAATTCTCATCCATGAGATGTAACTATAGGATTCTTGGTCAAAAAATTCAGGACACTGAGCTCGAACATCAAACTTGGACCCCCCACATATCATCATATATCTATCCATGCCGAAAAAAAATATGAACAAGTGGTTCCATAATTCTTTATAAAACCTTCTCTATTTGATCTATGATCTCCACCTAATTATCCTTACAATATACATCTATCTCATCTCAACATCCTAGAAATGAACAATATACGAAGGTTTGGGTATATATATCTAAAGTTGGGACATATAGAACATGTTGTACATACCTCTATAGAGAGAAGGGAGATCCATATGGCATGATATAAACCATATACACTCGATGATATCAAAGGTTCCAACAAAAAGTCTGATATCTTGCCCCACATCCCAAGATATTAGTGCCCTTAACATGGATTCACTCTCATCAAATCATGATCTCCCATAGTGAACTCCGAGGGTCTCCTCCTATGGTTGGAATAATATATTTTTCTACTCTGAGTTGGGATCACCCTCTTCCATATCATCAACACTCTGTTGGAGGTCTCTTGAATCATGTTGGGGTCAAAAAACTACTTCCTCACCCATCTCATTCCAAGAGAGCGGTGAGCAAAACAACCTCTCATAATGAACCTCATAATGTTCCATCTAAATTGAAGCATGATTATTATTATTTTATGAAAAAACAATAATTTCTATTTGATCATACCATGCTCAACCAATTTCTATCTAGAAATCTCAAATAATATCCAAGAAAATGTATATAGTATTATTGGACTATCCATCGGTCTGAGGATGGTACATCGTTCTAAATTTCAGTTGAGTCCCTATGGATTTATGCAATACCATTAAAAAATGTGACATAAAACATGTTTCTATGTTTGAAACAATACTCAAGGGAAATCTATATTGGCATACAATCTCTTGGAGATAGAGATTTCTTAGATCCACCATTGAGTGAGTCTCTCTAGTTGGTAAGAAGTGATAAAAAAATTTTTGATGATAAAAAATCACCCAAACTACATCACAACTCCTCAAGGTTCTATGTAACCCCATTACGCAAAGTCTATCATGACTTCATACCAATTACACATAGTTATCAGAAGTGTATATAACAACCCACCCATTCACTAGTGCCCATCCATCACACTCTTGCATGTAAGGTATCTAGAGATGAAACCGTCAATGTCTTTCTTCATTATTGGCCACCAAATTTACCACTTGAAGTCATGATATATCATGGTAACACCAGGATGTAGTTTCTGTATAGGGGTATGGAAACCTATAATCATATTCCCTCTAATAAAATTAGGGACTAATACTCTCCCATTTACCAGGATCACATCATCATCATCCATTGACCATTTAGGTATTAACTCACCACCAGCTAGTTTTTCCCTCATTACAGTACACATTGTGTACAAATAATGTTCATTATTTACCTATTCCATAATTAAAGATATGATTAACAAGGGATAAAATGTCATATAACCCTATTCCTCTAATGTTTCTATCCTCCAATCAGCTGATAAGAACATCCAGTGCCACTGCTCTTCTAAGGGCCTCTCACCATGATCCTGCTCATCATGTGTCTTTTGGATAAGAGAATCTAAAATGACGTTACCTTTTCTATGTTCATATATCATCTAAAAATTGAAAATATTCTCATAATCATCCAAGTGAATCTACCTTAAATTCATGTCCTTAGGTATTAATAAATAGTTAAGTCTTTTATGGTCTGTATAAATAATAAATCTCTCACCATAGATATAGTGTCGCCAAAAAATCATAGATTGGACAACATATGCCAACTAATAGTCATGTGTAGGTTAGTTCCACTCATGGGGTTATAAATGATGATACCCATAAGTTACTACTTACTCTATTTTCATCTGCACCACTCCTAGGATAACTCTATATGCATCACAATACACTACATATCAAATCCCAGGATCAAGGAGTTCATGTTATTGAGAATTAGTCATACTTATATTTATCTCAAAGAACACATTTTCACATTTATCCAACCATTATAAATTTAATACCTTATTTTTTATTTCTTTCATGGGTGATGATTATCAAGAGAAATTTTGGATAAGATATCAGAAACATCGTACTAAAGCCATATATAATCAAATATCAAAATCGTTTAGGGGACATGTCTAGGACATGACTTCCTAAACATTCTATGGGTCACCAAAAAACCAGAATCAGATACCACATGTCCTTGGAAGTTATCCTCTTGAATCCAAAATTCAATCTTCAATATATTAGCATAAAGTCTATGTTCTCTAAGCATACCTAGAACTATCTCTAGGATCCTAGCATGTTGACCTGGTGTGTGTGAGTATATGAGAATATCTTCAATGAAATCTATGAAAAAAGTGTCCATGTATGGATGGAAGATAGTGTTTATGAGGGAAATTAACAATTATGACACACTATTCATCCTAAAAAACATTACCAATTACTCATATAGTCCAAATATCTCCACAAAACTATCTTTATAATGTACTCATCTCTAACTCACAACTGGTGATGTCCTGGTCAATGATAAATCTTGGAGATCCACAAAGATCCAAATAGCTAATCACAAGGTTCATCATTCCTGGGAAACAGATATTAGTTCATCACCATCACATAGTTCGGCTTCTAGTAATCAACTCATTTTCGAATAATACCTTTTACCTCATTAGAGAAAAAATAGGTACACCCCATGATGAAATACTATTTATGGTAAATCACTTCCTCTAAAAGTCATCTAGTTGCACCTTGATCTCCTTTAGATTAGTTTCAGCCATATGATATAGGGGTATAAAAATGGGTTGAGAAAATGGTATGAGATCTAACTCAATTCAACTCCTTTATCATGGCGGATTCCTGTTAAGTCATCTAGAAAGTTGTCCTGATAGATATCCATGACTAACAGAGAAGATGAGGTGGCTTCCACTAATCCTTCTGAAAGAGCCAAGTCTTCCATTTGTGTTGTGTTCATCACAAACTAACTCAAGTATAGTCCAAATCAGATTGTTTCTAATGCCTATTATCCAATCATCATGAAACTCTATCCCTTTTGTGAGGTAAAATAAACCCTTCTACAATTGTAATCAAGGTGATATCAAAAGCTGGTTGGCCATTAAATTCAATGAATAAAATCAAGAGTGATCATCTATAGAATCACAAATTCTTATAGATGTTCATAGCTATATACCACTATGTTTCAGATTTTTTCCCCAAGGCACAGTGTCATCCATCCACATAGAGGTGAATCACTTGTTTTCATATTTCCCCGCATTATTGATTTTCAATTTCGGGCATCACTCATCACTTTTACCAACGATGTCTACTCTTTAATCAAAATAGGAAGATGGGATGTAATTTTCTCCTTAAATTTATTCCAACTTGGATATATTAACCTAGTACATGTATCCCTTATAGATTTAATTCATGTTTTTGAAACTCATTCCTGACATCATCTAAAGTTGTATTATGGTTATTTATGTTTCTTTTATATCAACTGAGAAGAAACCTTCAATCACGAGGGATAGTATCGTTGAATACATTAGGAATTTCTGGATGCTGGTATGTTTGGAAAACTTTAAATTCGTTCTATTTTAGAGGGAATTTCATGTGTGAGGAATCTTAGGAACAAAACCCAAGGAATCTCATGTTTCTCACAAGTTAATTGAATCTAGAGGTTTATGTATTTAATGAATTTTTACATATGGAATCTAATGTTTCTTGAATGGGGTAGGGAGTCTGGATCAAGGAATGAGTTTAAGGCCCTATAGAGATGGATGATCTCACATGTTTACCATATTTTGGAGATATATGGAAGATTGTGTCCCCAAAAGGGAGATATTTTCATACTATAATGATTGAGTGTTCCCCTAGTGGGTTAATTTCATAATAGATAATGGATTCCCCCCCCCCCCCAAGGGGGATATTTATAAATTGGGATGATATGAAGATAGAACTTTATGGAGGTTACCTATGTAAAATACTTATGAGAGAAGGATCAAAACCCTTGTATTTCGATGCCATAGTGTAAGGTCATGTGATAGGAATGGTCCATGTAGTTTAATGTTGTTAGTTAGGGATTCTCATGTCATGGAAGGAGAGTCGATGACGGATGGTTTTGGGATTACATGTGGAAGCTTCCTGAAGTATGATTTTTGTCCCAAGGGAGGAGTTTCTTCCCAAATTGTGGGAGGAAAATGTGGGGCCTAAACATGGAAGCTACCTAACATTGTAGTTTCATCCCATAATGGGAGGAGGTGGTGGAATCCCATGGTTGTGGTATATGGGGGATCCTTTTTCCATCACACAAGGTAAGGATATAGTTTTATTTCCTGTGCGGAGGACTATTTCATGTAGTTTAATGTATTATGAATAATAATTAGAGCTGTATAGTTTTACATAATTATTCTCAGATGATAATGGGGATTAATCATCTTGGGATTCCATGTCAAGGTTGTAATAAAATTCATCATAAGGAATATCCACTAATATAGGTATAAATTTTCTCTCTAAGATGCCACATCTAGGAATTATGTGTCCATAACTCATGTGTTTTTGAATGGGACATGGAGTTGGAACTACCATGGAGTAGAGGTAATCAAGAGGACCCATGTTAGGGTACTTATACATCAAAGCAATAGGCATTAGAGTACTTATACATAGGCATAATAGTTAGGTTGAAGTCCCATTCTACACAAGGAGAAATGTGGGTAGACATAATGGTAGATTTTACTGATCACACATCCATTCGGGGTGTGGATAAACAGGTCATGGATGATCACAAGGAAATTGGGTACTAAAATTTGATGAAATAGGGTCATCTTAAAGGGAGAAGCATTGAGAGGCTTGGATAATAGGTTTCATATAGTTTGTTATTCTATTGATGTTTGGATCTTTGTGAAGTATAGGGCTTTCATGGAGGTAATGGGTCACATGAAATATTATGTTTCACAAAATAGAGTGACCTTTACTCATGGTAATGTTTTAGTTCCCATATGGTTGGTTTCATAAAGGATAGTTATCTTATGAAAACCCTAAAGCCACAAATGTATTTCTTATTTTGTGAAGGCCATGGAACTCTGTGAAATGAATCTATACCATGGTTTTAGGTTCTAAAAAACCCGTGGAATGTATTTTTCGAAAGATGTCTACCTTGTGAAATCCACCATCTCTCTCCCTCTTGAAATCTCTCTTTATTGGTAACTCAGATATTTTCTTGGAATTTGAAAGGTCACTTCCCCTTGAATGTTGGGCATGAGGGGTATGTATAGGCCCAATATAGGTGAGGAAGTTGGTTTTTCAAAATATAGAGGTTCTCATTAGACATTATGAGATTTAAAAACCAATGTGGCCCCATGATCCAAGGTTACTCTGCATGAAGGTTACCATCACAACATCATGCATCAGAGGAACATTACAAAACGACAATCTGTGAGTTAGAATTACACTGTGTGGAGGTTACCATTAAACCTCCATGTGGTTGGGGCTTTGGCAAGTTGTGGTCTTTTGAGAAGTTGAGGGGTTTCATGAATCCAGCCCCATTAGTGTATGTTTGGGTCATTTTGGCCCAAATTTAAACCAAATTGGTCATGATTTCCTCTTCCTATCTCATGAAATGTGTGTTTCTAAGTTAACTAATTCTCTCCCTCATAATTTGGTTCGATAGGGGAATGAGGGTTGAATTATGAGGGGAAAAGGAAAACAGATTTTTTTGAAGGTAACCTTTATGAACCTCATTCATGGAACTCAGCTTAACCATAAAACTATAAATAGGGGTAGGGTTCCCTTAGGTATGGCATCCCACATTTCTATTACATAACGTTTCATTAAATTTTACAAACAGAGGATCTTTAAGGCCAGGTGTCTTGGAAATCAAGAATATAATACACGAAAACATAAAAAATTATTCTAATCCACTTTTATGGTTTCATCATAGGTTCATCCTAAGTAAAATTACTGAATCTTATTAACTGGAGTCATGCATCAGAGGAAAGGGTTAGCAGAAGGCCTAGTAAGGAAAACAAAAGGAATAGGTTACATGTGATCTTGAGTGACATTAATAAGAACATGAGGGATATCACAATAGAATAATATGGAGGCATATCATTAAAATAATAACCTTAATCATAACATGAAAATATTTCTACAACATTGAATTTATACATTCATAATCATGTCACCATGGTCCATCCATAAGGTGTCATAACAAATTTACAAGTTTATTCAACAAGGTATCATAAAACCTGTCATCTGTAGAGATTAATTCATTTCCCAATTCATTGGAGTGATATTAGGGTGCACCCTGAATATGTCTTTATTTTCATGTGATCCACATATATAATAGTAAAATATTTCATAATTAACCCAAATAGAATAAAATAAATGGGTTTCATATCAAAATCATGATGTTTTAAAAAGTTCTTAAAAACAAGATCATTATGTCTTTTATAACCCATGGAAAGGGAATGATCATTTTATGAATGTCAATTATAGAATAATATATATCATTTTTATGTTTTGATAAATACCCCAAGAAATAAAATAATTTTGGGTATTCACAAAAATAAAATAAATAATTCTTGAGAAAAAGGGGGAGATTTTGAGACGAAAATTCTACGGCATAACAACTATACAACATAGTACTAGAAAACATTTAAAAGATAGGGGAAAAGGTTCTCAAATTTATAAATGACTCATAATAAAGTATAGGGACATAATAAAATGGAAATAAAAAAATGGTATGGAAACATTAAAGTTATACCACATAAAAGAGAACATGAAAGAAAAAAAGAAAAGTTATGAATTCCCTTACAGAAATTTGGTAGCCTAATGACATCTCTTAAAAATTTAGAAAATCATTTGATAAGAGTGGAAATGGTCTCTCATCGATTGGAAATAAAATGGACAGAAATATGAATATATAAGATCATACCCCAACATAAAAAATGAAACTATAAAACATAACATAATGTAAGTCTTGACAAAAAGAAGAGGGTGAATGGTTCCCTTACCATGAAGAGCAGCTTCAATAAATCGAAGGTTGGGACCTTGGGGGGGGGGGGGGTTGAGGGTGCCTTGGAAGAAATAATTATTAGGTAAAAGAACAAATCATAATTGATGAATAATTTTTGAAAGAAATGAATGAATGAATGGGTTTTTATTTATAGAAAAAATGAGGGGATATTTTATTAATTACTAAGGGACACCTCATTAGTAGTATTTGCAAAACCATGGGCTTGTACCTAGTATCTGCCAATGGTATTGGCCACTTGGGACACCTCATAAAAAAATATAATATACACAAGTTTTCTAGAATTATTACATCATTATTACATCATTAATGATGTCATTAAACACACAGAAACCTAAAACTATATTTTTACTATTCACTGAAAAAGAAAACATTTTATAAAAATCTCATAAATTCACCCTAACCAAATATCTATGATCTGAATACAAAAATTAACTCCTTTTTATGAAAATAAATTTCTAATAATGATATATTTAAATTTATGTAAAAACTCTATTTTCCCGAAAAATACCAATACTTAGCTAATAATTTATGAAACAGTTATTTAATTACACTATTTATGTCACATTACTACTTAAGATGACTAAATCATATTTATATTTTCTTATGTGATGTTACTATTCCATTGGTAAAATTACTATTCACCAAAATATTATTTTGATCTTATTGAACCACATTTTTTACCAGGATTATAACCACGTATGTTCGATTTTCATAAATTATTTCACAGAAAAAGTTATTTAATAATAAAATATTTTTATACCATTCATCTAAAAACACTATTCATATAAACACTATTCATAAAACACTATACATCAAATTCAAACTTCTTAGAAAAATTCTAAAAAATCAGCCTAGGATAATTTTTAAATTTGAAATTTAAAAATCATGTTTATTTTATAATAATAATTATCTATGTATGAGAAATCACTAAAGAGTACATTTTTACTTCAAAAATATATTTATCAAATCTTTCTCAATTAAACATATTCTATATTAATAAAATATATTCTTTAATAAATAATTATGAAATAACAATTTTATTTATACTAAGGGACTACAAAAATCATCCTAATTACATAGACTCTTACAACGCCTACATAGGACCTAAGAGTATGGTGTGAAATGAAGATAGAATCATGGGGTGGATCAGAAAACATTACCTCGAGTGGTGATTTATATTAACTTGAACTTATCTCATAAGGGATTCTATTAATCCTTAACATGTTGGAGTTAGTCTTAGGCTTGGTCCATAGAAAATCTCAACAACGCTACCTCCTTCCCAAGCTCTGACAGATGGGCTTCATACTACCCGAGTCTACTGATTGAGTCCATCGACTCTTCTTTCTATATTAATTAACCATGATAATTTTTTATATATAAATAATAATCATAATGTTAAGAGTATAGTTTCCAATGGTCATATTGACCAAAGATCATATAATAGTTGAAAACCAATGGTCTCATTTTCATTACACTAACTACATTAATAAAAGTATATAGTTTTGTTGAGTATAAAATAATATAACACACAAATTTAGGAAATTTTTTTTTTCAAAAGTTCATGTCATTACATTAATACCCCCACAATAAATTTAATCCCTGAAATTTCAACTCTAACCCTCATAATAGAAAAGGTATGGGCACTTCTTCCTCATAGACTCCACTAGTTCCCACGTGGCTTCTTCACATTTTTGGTTACTCCAAAATACCTTAATAAGGAGGGTAGTCCTATTGCATAGAACCTTGTCTCTACGATCCGAGATCTCTACTGAATGCTCCTCATAAGAGAGGTCATGTTCCATTTGTACCACCTTTGGATTTAGTACATGTGAAGGGTTAGGTAAGT
This sequence comes from Viscum album, assembly GCA_963277665.1. Lineage (NCBI taxonomy): Eukaryota > Viridiplantae > Streptophyta > Magnoliopsida > Santalales > Viscaceae > Viscum > Viscum album. Next base: position 1,176,810,268 of record OY728143.1, read on the forward strand.
ACTTCCTCAATAGGGATACATAGAAGACATCATTAAATTCTACTAGATTTGGAGAAAGTGAAAGTCGATAGGCCACTACTTCTATGTGATCAAAGATTTCATAGGGAATAATGTACCTAGGGATGAACCTCCCTTTCTTCCCAAACCGAATGAATCTCTTCCAATAAATTATTCGAAGAAAGTCATTTTCACCAACATAAAACTTCAAGTCCCATCGATGGTTGTCAACTAGCTCTTTTGCCGACATTGAGTGGCCTTAATGTGTTTCCGGATGGCATGAACCTTTTCTGTCATCTCTTGCACAAGATTCTATCCAAGAAGCATTCTCTATCCAACTTTATCCCAACAATTAATAATTCTAAATTTCTTCAACTATAGAGCTTCATAGGGGTCTATTTTAATGCTCTAGTTTAAACTGTTGTTGTAAGAGAAATCAAATAATGGGAGATGTTGATCCCATTTACCTTTAAATTCAATCAAGTGTTTTCTCATCATTTCATCAAGTGTTTGAGTTGTCCTTTAAGAGTTTCCATTGGTTTGGGGGTTATAGTCCTTACTAAAATTAAATTCGATTCTCAGAGCATGTTGAATAATTCTCCATATTTTTGATGTGAACCCTGGATCATGATCAAATATGGTAAAAAGTGGAACTCCACGCAGCCTTACCACTTCTTTTATGTAAATCCTGGAAAGTTTATCGAGAGATAAATATTCCTGAATCGAGATAAAATTGGTAGTCTTGGTGAGATAGTCCCGTATAACCCATATCTCATTGTTTCCTTTGGAATTTCTTGGGAGACCAGTGACAATGTGTGTAGTGATATTGTCCCACTTCCATCCTGGAATGGGTATTGGTTGAAATAACCCTTTAGAAATTTGTCTCTCTGTCTGCACTTCTTGACATACCAGTAACCTTATAATGTACTCAACAATATCCCTTTTTCAATTTTCCCAACAATAATGATCACGAAGGTCCCTATATATTTTCGTGCTTCCCATATGTATAGAAAAAGTAGATCTATGAGCTTCATCCATCATATCATTCTTTATTTCAAAAATATATGAAACATGTAGTCTTGTATGAAATTTTAGTACACCTTCTTGATCAATATTGAACACACGATACTTCCCATCCTTTTTATCCCCAAAATTATTTTGTAACAAAGGATCTTCTTTGTGAGATTACTTGATCTTCCCAAGTAGTAATGGTTGAGAAATCATTTCATATAAGATTGATGATGTACCTTCCCTTATAATTCCCATGTCCTGCTTTACTAGGTCATTGATCAAAGGATCTCATTGAATTCTCATCATGGATAGAACAAATGGGTCTTTTCTAGTTAATGCATCACTAACTTTTTTTTCACTTTCGGGATAATAATGAATTAGATGATCATAGTCTTTAATAAGTTCCAACCATCTCCTCTATCTCAAGTTAAATTACTTTTGTGTGAAAATATAATTCAAACATTGATGGTCTGTGTTATTTCACACTTCTCCCCATAGAGATAGTGGCTCCATATTTTTAGAGAAAAAATGACTGCAGCTAGCTCCAGATCTTGCGTATGATAGTTCTTCTCATAAGTCTTCAAATATCGAGATACATAAACAATGAGTTTTTTATTTTTAATGAGGACACACCCAAGACCTTTCAGAGATCTGTCACTAAAAATAATGAATCATTCTCCACTTAATGAAAGAGTTAACATGGGTGCAGTAACCAATATATTCTTAAACTCTTGAAAAAATTCCTCACATTCCTTTTTCCAGATGAACTTGACCCCATTTTCGAGTTAACTTGGTTAATAGATTAGAAAGTCATGAATTTTTGTTCACAAACCTCTTATAATATCCCACTAATCCAAGTAAACTTAGAATCTTAGTTATTATTGTAGGATTAGGCTACTCCTCTACAACATTTGACTTTGTAGGTTCAACTCTGATTCCTTCATTTGTTACAATGTTCCCCAAAAAGCAACTTGTTGTAACCAAAATTCACATTTGCTGAACTTTCAAAAATTCCTCTCCTTCTGTAGAGTTTTCAAAATAACCCTATGATGATCCTCATTCTCCTCTGTAATTTTGGAATATATCAGAATATCATCTATAAAAAATACCACAAAGTTATCAATGTATTACTTAAAGACTCTATTTATCAAATCCAAAAATATATGAGGATAGTTAGTCAAGACAAAGGTTATAATAAAATACTCATAATTCCCATATCTTAATTGGATGGTAGTTTTTAAAATATCTTCTTTCTTTACCCTCAGTTGTTGATAACCAGATCAAAGATAAATCATAGGGAATAATTGAGCCCCACAAAGTTGGGAAAAAGGTCATCAATTCTTGGAGGATGGTATTTTTTTACTACGATCACGTTGTTTCGGGGCGGATGTGCGTCGGGTTTCTGTTCCGACGCTGTTCCGCCAGGACGCGTTCGTCGTGCACCCGTCGACCCGAGGGGATGGGCGCGCGGCTTGTGGCCCCACAGTCCCGCTTCCCAAAGGCGGGCGGCATCCGTCCCTTATTCAGGGGCGTCTGCTCCTTGATCGAAACCGGGATGATGGGATGTCGGCTCCTCCTTCCGTGGACGTCTCCTCGGAACTCGTTGCCTAATCCGGGTCTCCCTCATAGATTTAAGACGTGCTCGTGAATCTCGTTCCCGGCGCCATGTCTCCATGGACACCGGTTAATTATGCTGCTTCCGCCCGGACGCTCCAAGGGGTCTGGTCGGGGCAGCAACCTGCGGTGAGGAGACCGGGTAGCTCTGGGTGTTGGGGGCGTGTCTTAACACTGCGACTCTGCATGTCTGCCTTCCGTCCCTAATAGGGCTTCTCGAAGGCGTGATGGCCTGAGGCATCCCACGCTGGGTGCGGGGAACTGTGTTACCTGAGGTTTTCCTCAGCTTCCCATGTTTAACACGGGGTATTCCGCGAGTTTAACGTCCAGCGGGGACGACATCGGACTGATCAACCCGAGAAGTGGATCAGATGACAAAACCCCTTGCGGGGAACCTCCGATGCTGGGGCCAGCACATGGGCGGCTTCCTGAGTGAAGTGGAGTGGAACGAAATGGCATGACCTCACCGGGATGTGGCGGCCCGGGTAAGGATCAGGATGGATGATGGAGTGAAGAGCTTGGACCCCGTAGGGGCTTCCTACGTACCGCGCCTTAGCGTGGATCAAAGTCAGCGTAGTTCGGATATACAGTTTAACGTCATGCTGGACGTCGGCAAGCCGACTCATGAAGAGGTCGAGGCCGCCGGGCGGAGGATTGAACCGAACCACCTCGCACAGAGGGGGATGGAACGGCCGGGTGGATCACAGATTCACGTCATGCTGGACGCTGAAAGGAGAAAAGGGCAGTGGGGAAGCACAATGGAGATACACATGTGCAGTCTCCCACAAGGGCGGATTCATAGGTGAATCGACGCAAGTGTGAACCCGGGAGGGGTCCAATGATGGACGAACCGACGTGAATACGACCGGGACGACCAGGTGGTGGGCTTGAACCTCGGAGAGGCTTCCTACGTACCCTGTTTAGGAGACAGGGATCAAAGTCCACGTAGTTCGTTCTGTCAGGACTTACGCACTAAGGCGGCCTGGATGCGGCAAAACTCAGTTGGAGAGGGACTTGGGCCGAAGGTAAGAGACCTCGATCCCTGTCACGCCCTCTACTGGCTTCGGCAGTGGGGAAGCACAATGGAGATACACACGTGCAGTCTCCCACAAGGGCGGATTCATAGGTGAATCGACGCAAGTGAGAACCCGGGAGGGGTCCACTGATGTACGAACCGACGTGAACGACCGGGACGACCAGGTGGTGGGCTTGAACCTCGGAGAGGCTTCCTACGTACCCTGTTTAGGAGACAGGGATCAAAGTCCCCGTAGTTCGTTCTGTCTGTAATACTCTACCCCCGTGGGCGAAGGCCACTCCAATCCCGACATCCCTGCAGAGACGAGCGGGTGGGGGCCACATCCAAACCAGGAGGGGGACCCTGCGTGCGAGGCACGGGATCGGGCGAGGCGGACGGTTTAACATCTTTCCGGACGAAGTACAGTTTAACGTCGTGTGTTGAGGACGAAGGTGCTTGGCAGTTTAACGTCTTGCAGCGCGGATGTGGTGCAGTTTAGCGTCTTGCAAGACGAATGCTGAACAGTTTAACATCTTGTAGCTTGGACGATATGCTAGGAAATTTAACGTCGTGCGTCTTGGACGTGGTACAGTTTAACGTCATGTTGGATGAAACACATGGCAGTTTAACGTCTTGCAGTGCGGACGATATGCTAGGCATTTTAACGTTGTGCAGCTTAGATGTGGTACAGTTTAACGTCATGTTGGACGAAACACTTGGCAGTTTAACGTCTTGCAGCGCGGACGATATGCTAGGCATTTTAACGTCGTGCATCTTGGACGTGGTACAGTTTAACGTCATGTTGGAAGAAACACTTGGCAGTTTAACGTCTTGCATCGCGGACGATAGTGATACCAACGATGGGTTCGTGTCACTTCGCGCGAGCCTGGAGGGCCGCACGGGAAGACAACGCACGGTGCGGGCACCCGGGATGAAGATCATCGGGTGCCACGCAGGCGGGTACCCTCAGGGGGTCAAAGGGGGCGAGCCTGGCAGTTTGCGCGCAAAAGAGGGACTTGGCGCGCAATACCGCGGGTTGGCGCGCAAACGGGCGGGCTGGCGCGTAATTGGGCCAGCACTTTGCGCGCAGATGATTGAGATTGCGCGCACCAGGCTGCGGATAGCGCGCGGGGGCAACGGCTCATTCTTTAACGAATGGCCACTTTGAAAATGGGGGGTGCGCGCAATCGGGCTGGATTGCACGCACCCGGGGGAAATTACGCGCAAGAGGCTTCTTTTGCGCGCGAAGGCCTTTGGGTGAAGAGTTGTTCAAAGGAAAGGAGCCAAAGGGATTGCGCGCGAAGGCGAACCCCAAGGCTTTATTGCGCGAAAGAAAGGAGGTTACCTGAAGATCGGCATTGCGCGCGGAGGGGGTTGGATTGCGCGAACGAGCGACTCTTCGAATTCCGGCAACCTTCAAAACGTCGGGGGTCGCCTTATATTTATAGGCAACCCCGGGCACGGAATCCAGTTCGCGGGCGCGGAATTTCCTTCGCGGGCACGAAATCAGGCCCGGCGCGCAAGGGAGTCGCGTGGGCCACGGGCGCGCAAAATTGCGCGCCGTCCCAGCGCATTGCGCGCATCCCGGGAGGTTTGCGCGCGGCACTACAACTTTGCGCGCGGGTCTCCAAAATTCCGCGCAAGGCCTTCGGGCCCTCCGATACGTGCTTCTGACTCCAAATACGACCTCGCTTTCCGCATCCGGAGCTTTGTTTGGGAACAACGGACTTTTCCGGCATCTACAAAAGCCCCCCCTCGGAATCTGATCGGCGAGAGGTCACAACGATCGGGTTCCGAGGGAGACGCCGGAATGCCGAAGTCCTGGGTGGCGCGGGACTGTGGCGCGCAAAAAAGGGTGTCGGGCGCGAAATTCGATGTCGCGGTCGCGTAAAGCGCTTTCCGCGCAGTGCGGACACCCGGCCTCGCCTATAAATAGGGGCCCTGGGTACCCGCACCGTACACCGGCCTTCCGCACGACAAGCCTTCAAGCTCTCGTGCGCGAAATTTCCCTTTCCGGCGCGGAATTCACCCGTTCGTCGCGTAAACCTTTCCGGATTTCGGCCTGTTTTTGCGCGAACACCCGGGGTTTTACGCGACAGACTTCCCAATTGTGCGCCATCCACTGGGATTGCGCGCCAACTCTCAAACTTCTCTACCAGCCTCTTCCGATTCCGCACGCCTCATCCCTTAACCCACATGACTCCCGGAGCTTCTGAGGTGGCCGCGAATCAAGGGAACGAGGGGGATGCCGCCATTCGCAGAGCTGAGATGGCGGCGAACGAGGAGGTCTACGGAGCCAAGGAGATTGTTTCCAACAATCAATCCTTGTTCGACTTGCTGACGCCGGCCCAGAAGACATATCCGCTGTTGGACAACCTGCCGCTCTGGAACTTTGGCATCCTAGATGAGGTTCTGGTGCCAGGGTTCGAGGTTGATGCGCCACGGACCTGGGTGACTCGGGAGGACGAGCTTCCCCACTATAACATCACCAACAATGGGCATCCTGCCAGGGAGACCAGGCACTTAGATGTCTATGTCCTGAACCCGAGGACGCGAACCATCGTCGGAAGTGAGCCTACTGCGGAGAACTCTCCAGCCCTCTACTCGATCACATATCGCCAGAGTGTCACCGACGACACCAAGGGCTGGCTGAAGGACTGGGACTTGTGGTCTGGGGGCAATTTCACCAGTGAGTGGGCCTGGGCGTTCTGGGTACGCCACACTTGCGATCACTTCGTGGAGGAGCTGCGGTACATCGGCCTGTTTGAGGCGGTGTGGACGTCGCAGTTCCACTTCTACCAGCAGTCTGATCTCGGGCCGGAGCTGTTCACCCGCTGGTCCCCAGATACCAACACCTTCCATATTCACCATGGGGAGGCTGGCATCGGTCTCTGGGACATCCACTGCATCGGAGGTATCCCACTGGAGGGTTACCAATACGATGAGTTCCTGCCCCCGAAGAACACCTGGGAAGACAGGTCACGGACTCCCATTCTGACATGGCACCTACTTGACCTGGCTACGCAGCGGCTCGGGATCAAGGACTTCCACAAGGACATAGCCTTCAAGGAGTGGTTCGGCCAGTTCTTGGAGCATGACCCAGCGGTCAAGATGCCAGGCAGGGGGAAGCGGTGCCCGACCGCGGCTCAGAGGAGCCGGAACGGGTCGTACTGGCGGGTCCTGGAGACGGGCGACTACCGCTCATGGGGGTACCGCGTCATCGAGGCCCGGGACCCTAATGTCCGGTACGCGGCGTTCCTGGCCGCCTTTCTGAGTGGGTGGATCCTGCCAGTGCGGGACGCGAGAATGGGCGTCCGTCCGGAGACACTGGCGATGGCAGGCGCCATGGCCGCCAACAAAAGATACAACCTCGGTGTCCCAGTGCTGGCTAAGCTGTACGCCATCCTGGGACGCATCTCGCGAGGGGGGTCGCCACGAAGGATCTGTGGGCCCTTTCAATTCTTCCACGGCTGGGTGGCTGCTCACCTCGGTGGGTACACGTTTCCAAACGCCATCATTCCTCCAGGCAACGGCCTGCGACCCTCCCTGCTGAACATCGCAGGGGTCGCTCCGATGACCCTAAATGAGGAGGGAGTGAGGATTCGGATTGGCAATCACGCCAATTTCAACTTCATACAGTTCCCCACTCCCGTTGGCCAGATGATCGACAATGGGCAGGGTCCGCTGGAGCAGCACGAATACTTCCTGAACATGCGGGGCGGGGTGCTCGTGGCTCGGATCGACGGGAAGGTGATCTGCGAGCCCTACGTGCCAACCCGGTTCGCCAGGCAGTTCGGGTGCATTCAACGGATGCCGAAGAGGGTATTCACTGCTGTCCAGGAGGAGGCGAACCCTGGCGTCCTTCGCCAGATGTGGCTAATGTTCTCCGCTTTCGGCTCTGGCGAGGTCATCACTCTCCCTCCTACCGGGGTCGACGCAGGCTTGGCAACCGAGTACGCTGAACACTGGGCCATCGCGTACCCCGAGGGGCTTCTACGGAAACCAGTTCGGCGGCTCGAGGTCACCCGTGCGGAGACCGGGCGTCAAGGAAGGAGGCGAGGCGCCATTATGCGGGGGAGAACGGAGGCGCGCCAAGCAGTGGAGCCGGCGCGAGCAGGGACTTCGGCGGCGGGCACATCGCAGGCTGCCGCTACGACCTCGGCGCCCAGAGAGGGGGCGCGTGCGGTGGTCGAAGAGCGGCCCGGGAAGCAGGTAAGGCGTCTGCTCGAACCCTCCCACGATTCAGTCTTCCCGGCGCTGTGGTCGGCCTCGATGACCCTGCGGCAGTCGCTGGGGACCGAAATCATCTGGCAGAAGATTACCAGCGAAGGAATCCATCTGCCAGAGGTCGGGCGCCTTCAGGTCGCTGACAGGGTGAACTTCCACTGGCGGTATGCGTATCTGACGCCCATGGACGAGTACGCGCGCCAACGTGGTCAGCGTGCGGAGCCGTACCTTCTGGTGAAGGTGATGCTCGGTCTAGAGCTTGCTCCAGAACAGATGCCGCCGGAGGAAGATGTCAGTAACGATGACTCCGAGGAAGAGGAGGAGACGGGGGAGGATGAAGGCTCCGAGGGAAGGTCCCATTAGGGGAGCCCACGGGAGAGCGGCGGGGTGGCTGGCTCGGACAATGTCGATGTCACCGAGCTCCTCGAGGTCCGCTTCTATCCCTACTCAACCTGCTTCGTCCACTCTCTTATGCAGCTTCTAACCCATTTCTCCACCTTTCTCAGGAGTGCACAGATGTTGGTCAGGCGTCCTCAGTAGGAGTAGGAGAGGCGCCAGCAGGACAAGGTGGGGGCCAGACGCCCATCATTGAATTGACAAGCGCTGAGGGGTCCCCTGCTGCAATTGCTCCTGCGGCGGCCGGGACAGCGGAAGATGACGCTTTGGATTCCCATAAGTCTCCTTACTTTACTGTTGGTGCTTGCCGTTGACGCTCCGTGACTAACCACGACATGCCCCGCGCAGTGATCTCAGTACTGGAGGCTCGTCGGGCTGCCGAACCCGGGCCATCCACGAGTGGACCAGTAGCAGACATGTCGCCTGCTCCGGAACAGACTTCTCACACCGATCCGGCCCCACCAACTGCTGATCAGGGGGCAGCGGACGCCGGCGGTGCTGCCATCGGAGAGTGGTCGGGGGCTGACGAGGGTGTCAACGCCGCTGGGGCGGGAGAAGAAGGTCGCCCAGATGTTGGGGAACCTATCCCCCGTGAGGACACCCCAGGGGCGGACCCTGCAGCAGACCTGCTGGCTGCCTTCCCTGCCTACCGGCCTGCCGACCCTGAGGAGATGGACGACTCGGACGCGGAGGCGTTCGAGGAGAGCCGGATAACGCGACGCAGGGGGTGGAAGTGCATCCCGCGCTTCCTCAAGCGGGACCCATCGGAGTGGCTGGGGCGAATGGGATCGCTTCAAATCTGGCTACGCTTCCTGTGTGCCGGGGGAGCTGATGCTCAACGCCTCCATCTGACGGTCCGTGATTTCATGGCCGAAAAGATGCGCGAGAGCCGCCAGCGTGCCGACGTCGCACAATGTCGGGACATGTCGGAGAACACGCGGGCGCTCCTCGTGGCGGAGCAGGATGTCCGGCACCTCGAAGGGCAGGCGACATAGAAGGAGGCCTTCGTCGCAGCGTGCACTGAGCTTGTGGAGCAACTAACGGCCCAGCTGGTTGACGCCCAGGTACAGCTAACGGAGGCGGGCCAACAGATGGTCACACTTCAAGTCAAGCGGGAGCGTGCACAGGCCAGGATCGACGAACTGCGTGCTGCGACCGCCGACGAGGAGAGGGCACACAGAGAGCGAGAAGCAGCTCTGGAGGCCACCAGCCAAAGGGTAGCGGCGTTAGAAAGACTTATTCAGTACGCTAATCCCTAGGGGCTTTGTTTTTTCCACTCCCAGAACATTTTCTTCCGCTACTCAATATTTCGATCCATTTGTATGAACCAATATATTTATCTGCATCTTTTGGCTTAACATGCTCAACCACAATTCATTGTCTCGCGGGAGCGTTAACTAAGCTTCAGGCATCCGTAATTGGGCCTGGATTACTAAAGAAAAGAGGGAGATCATTCCTAGGAAAGGAGACCTCAGACCTAATCAATGTATCATCCCCCCAACTTGTTCCGACACACGAGCGGGACAACGCTAGGGGCGTTAAGATTTTATCCGAACATAGGGAAATGAGAAAGGGTGAATCACATGTCCCGAATTCAGAAATCCACGATGGTCGGCCTTCTAGGAAATGCCCAAGACGGCAAGCAGACAATGGATCAATCGACCATACTACTGCAGTAGACGGACCGAAGGTCATCATTCATACTGCAGGAGGCGGATCACATGTCATCATCAATGCCGCTTTGGGGGTTCCTTCAGACACAAGGGTGAAAATCCAGATCAACAGGGCATGCGAAGCGTGGGGCGAAGTGACGATTTGTTCGGAAAGAATCTAACGCTCTCAAAATTGCGCCACCGTGGGGAAAGCGTATTAGGCGGATGCACTAATCTGGCCGTGAATCACCCCAATTCTCAGACAGAACCTCTTTGACGAGGAAACTGTCGCTTCCCATCATTGCAATGGGGCATCCCGAGCTGGATCGGGGAGAATATCACAACTGCACCACTCTACCAGAAGCCAGGCCAGATGGCCGGCGACGAGGAGGGGCATGACTTAGCGATCCCTGAGGCTGGGCCCGAGTCGAGATGCCCGGGCGTTCCTACGTACTCCATCAGGCTGGATATCAAGCCACACGTAGTTCTGAAAGTGCAGTTTTAACGTCATGCGGGACGTAGAACCCCGTTTGGGGAGATCTTAGTTTAAGGTCGTAGAGCTTGGACCATAGGGGCAGATCTTAGTTTAAGGTCTTAGAGCTCGGACCATAGGGGTAGATCTTAGTTTAAGGTCTTAGAGCTCGGACCATAGGAACCTCAAAGTACGCCACATCGTGGTCCTATCCCCTGGATATGCAAAGATGCACTGAGGGATAGTGTCAAGAGTGTCGAGATTTTTCCTGGTCAGAATGAGGGGTGGAAAACGTAATGTGAATCATGCGGCCATTCACTCAAGGACTGGGGGCACCAGCGTAACGATATGGGAGTACTGCCGACCGTGGTGGAAAATCAGCATCAATATCGTACTGACCGTTGATGGAATGAGGCAGCAAACGAGCATCAACTGCTCAAGCGCAGGATTCATATCGATTTGCTGCCCGAGGCCCTTGGGGGCACCAGCCCGAGTCGGTGGGAGAGCACTGAGGCATTGTGTCCAGACCGCTCACGGGGGCTCCACCCAGGGCGTAGGCGATGGGTCCGAATGAAAGGGAGCACGAAGCCTGAAAAGTGGAAGGAACCTGACCAAGCTGAACCTGACCCTCCTGGCAATAAACCAGAGTACTCTTGACACCGGTGGACCACTGCAAGGGGTCGAGGGACACGCCTTGAGGGTGACACGAAGGTGGCAGATTCCCCAGAGAAGGGGGAATCTTTAAGGGGTGGGGGGCTGGACCCGAAGTTTCAAACATCCGGGCGTTCCTATGTATCCCATAAGGATGGGAATCAAGCCACACGTAGTTCTTGAAGCGCGGCGCGACACAATCGGGCACCAGCGCGGGGAAGGGTGCGGGTCTGACCCTCGCACACAGAAGAAGCGGTATTTGATATTTCTTTTTTTTCCTTAAAGGTGGATGGTTTCTCTTTGTGTAGCGACATGCCCGTGATTAAGGAATCCCTGGCGTCGCCACAATAATCAAACCATGAAAGGCATTGATAAATGGCGTGGTTATTAACCAGCGCCCAACGTGAGTGTCCCTTGAGGAGAACATCACGATGCAGTGCCGTTTCTCGTCGGCCGGCCAAGACGATCACAGTTTACGGTCGTGTGGTAAGACCAGACAACACACTTTAAGGTCGTGTGGTTCGGACCATGGAGGAATCCGCTTATCGCGATACGGAGGACCCAGCGGAGGGGGAAACATACCCCCGTCCTGCGGTCACGCACAACTCCAGGAGAATGATCCCGAGATAGGGGCCTTCACATGTCCATCACCCGAGGGGCAGAGATGCTAGCCTCCAGCTATACTGGGCCCAGAACGCGATTGTTCGGGCGACTCCTTCCTCCTTATGGGGATGAGGGTCCAGCTACACATGGCCCTTAGGGAGGACATCAACATATATCCTTGGTGCTCAGATCGTGGGAGCATCGAAAGACACCATTACCCTGGTCGACCTGCCTAGCGTGTAAAGGTGTACTGAAGGTCAGTATGAAGAGAGTGTCGGGATTCCACTACAACGCACAAAGGCGGAGTGTGATGAGGACTGCACAACCAATTTTCAGAGCCTGAAAGAGCCGACATGGCGATCAAGGATGTCACTGACCATATTCGCAACACAACATACGATCGCGTCAGCCTAGGATGGGGCAAGCAAACGAGCATCAACCGCTCAAGCGCAGGATTCATATCGATTTGCGGCCCAGGACCCGACGGTAAATCGACCCGGAGCGGTAGGAGAGCACTGAGGCATTGTACCCAAACCGCTAACGAGGATCCCTTTGAGTGAAGGCTCGAACAAGAGGAAGCGCGAGGCCCGACAAGCAACACATGACTTGTCGGGATTGAATCCGACACCACGGGTCATAGACCTGAGTACCCAGAACATGCTAACAGATCACCGGAAAGGGTCGGAGGACTCACCCTGAGAGCAACCAAAAGATGGCAGATCCCCGTAATCAACCAAGAGACGGGGCTGGACCTGAAACACAAGCGTCCAGGCGGTCCTACGTATCCCATAAAGATGGGAATCAAGCCGTACGTAGTTCTCGAGAGGCAGTTTAACGTCATGCAGGACGATGAGGGGTGTGAGGTAGTCCCACACACGGGGGAGGCGTACAGCGCGACCAGTAGACCGGCGTGAATGAGGGCATAGCCCCATGTTCACGCCATACGCCTCGCACAAAAAGGAGGGGAACTGGGGCCAGAGGCCCAACGCGGGATAGAGATTCCCGAGAAATGGGGCTGGGCCTGAAACATGAATTTCCAAGCGGTCCTACGTATCCCATTAGGATGGGAATCAAGCCGCACGTAGTTCTTGAAGTGCAGTTTAACGTCATGCAGGACAAAAAGAGAAAAAGGGGGGAGCGGAAGGCATCCCCAAAAGTGGGGGGCGTACAGCGTAGCGAGAAAACCGACGTGAATGAGGGCATAGCCCTGCGTTCACACCATACGCCGCATACCCAGAGGTAACTGGGCCAAGGGCCCGAGATGGGATAGAAATTCCTGAAGGATGGGGCTGGGCCTGAAACATGAATGTTCAGGCAGTCCTACGTATCCCATAAGGATGGGAATCAAGCCGCACGTAGTTCTTGAGGGGCAGTTTAACGTCATGCAGGACGAAGATGCTTGACAGTTTAACATCTTGCAGCGTGGACGTGGTACAGTTTAACGTCATGTTGGACGAATGCTGAACAGTTTAACGTCTTGTAGCTTGGACGTTATGCTAGGCAGTTTAACGTCGTGCAGCTTGGACGTGGTACAGTTTAACGTCATGTTGGACGAAACATTTGGCAGTTTAACGTCTTGCAGCGCGGACGAGGTGCAGTTTAACGTCAAGTTGGACGAAACACTTGGCAGTTTAACATCTTGCAGCGCGGACGAGGTACAATTTAACGTCGTGTTGGACGAAGATGCTTGGCAGTTTAACGTCTTGTCGCGCGGACGAAGTGCACTCAGGCAAAGTACTGCTTGAGGAACCTAGCGTTGGTGGGAGGAGTGACATGCTCACCATCCATAGTTGCTAGGGAGTACGCGCCACTGGGATAGACCTTGTGGACAACAAAAGGTCCCTCCCACTTGGGCTCCAACTTGGGAGGCTTCCTGCCGGGGATCATTGGTGCTCTTAGGGCTAATACTAGGTCACCCTGCAGGAAGGAGCGGAGGCAAACCTTCTTATTGAAAGCTCGAGTCATTCTGCTTTGATGCCTCTCCAAGTTGTGCAAAGCGCGAAGCCTATTCTCATCCAGTGCTTCCAACTCGACTAGGCGGGCTTCAGCAGCTCTGTCCGGCGCTTGCTGGTCGTAGACCGCAGTGCGCAAGGACTGTAATTGGATCTCGATGGGCAGGACGGCCTCAGCTCCATACACCAGGGAATAAGGGGTCATCTGGGTGGAATTGCGAGTCATCGTCCGATAAGCCCAGAGGGCGTTGGGGAGCTTGTCCGGCCAACTCTTCTTGTTCTGACCAACCATCTTTTGCAGAATGTTAGAGAGGGTTTTGTTAAACGCCTCAATCTGTCCATTCGCCTGCGCATGATAGTGAGATGTATGGTTCGAGCGAATGTTGTACTTGGTGTCCAACTTCTTCAACTCGGCTGCTCGAAAATTGGCTCTGTTATCCGTGAGGATAGCGTGAGGCACTCCAAATCGATAAATGATGATGGAGGTCACGAAGTCAGTGATCGAACAGGATTTGACCTCTCTGAGCGGAATCGCCTCTTCCCATTTGGAGAAGAAGTCCGTGGCGGTCAGAATAAACCGGCACTGGAGAGCCGTCGCCGGCGGGTAAGGTCCCACAACGTCCATCCCCCAGACTGCAAAGGGCCAAGAATACCTGGTGGTATGGAGAGGCTCCGGCGGCCGATGCACAAAGTTCGCATGCACCTGGAAAGCATGGCACCTCCTGGCATACTTGATGCAGTCATGGATCATAGAGGGCCAGAAGTATCCCAACCTCCGAATCTGGTGGGACAGCTTCGGCCCAGTCTGATGGGCACCGCATGAACCAGCATGAACCTCTTGCATGACTCGTGGGATCTCAACTCCTTGAAGGCAACGGAGGAGAACACCATCAAATCCATGCCTATAGAGGATTTGCTCCAGGCCGGGACTGCTCTGGAGGACAAACTGCGATGCGCGGCGTCGAACTCGCTCGCGCTCGTCCCGATCTGACGGGAGAATGCCATGTTGGAGGTACTCAACCAAAGGCGCCCTCCAATCAGGGGCTGATTCGACTGCCATATCTGGGGTACTCGGGGCTCTGGGCATAGGGGAAACCATGGTGAGATTACTTACTGACGGGCCGCGATCTCCATCCGGGGTAACGGGAGCGATGAGCCTGTGGTGCGTCACGCGGATGATCCGGTTTTCCTGTTCAGGCTCTGCGAGTGACGCAGCAAGGCTGGCCAAAGCATCTGCTCGACCGTTCTGCGACTGGGGAATATGGACAATTTCTGGCCGAGAAGGAAACTGGGCCATTAGGAGGAGGGTGCACTCCAGCAATGGCACAAGTTTCGGCTTCCTGACAACATAGTCGCCATTGATCTGCTTAACGACCAGCTCGGAGTCCCCTTTCACACACAGATGGGGCACGTCGATCTCGAGAGCTAACTCGAGGCCGGTGATGAGGGCATGGTATTCCGCCTCATTGTTGGTATAACCCTCTGACAACAGGAAAGAGTATGGCAGCACGACTTGCTCCGGGGTAATGAAGACGATACCCAAACCCACTTTGTTGAGCTTAGGATTATCGAGTCTTCTACCGGTGGGGCTCCGGGAGGCACCGTCAAAGTGCATCTGCCAGCACGTATCGTCATGATCGACCGAGAGAATGGCCTCATCAGGAAAGCCTAGATCCAGCGGCTGATCCGCGGAGGTCGGGTGAGCAGCCATAAAGTCTGCCAATGATTTCCCTTTGATGGCCTTCTGAGACACATACCTGATATCGAACTGCTGGAGAATCACAGCCCACTGCGCTAGACGGCCAGTCAACATAGGCCGGCTCAGGATATACTTCAACGGGTCTACCCGAGAAACCAACTGTACCTCATGGTGCTGCAAGTAGTGCCGTAATTTCTGAACGGCAAATACGAGCGCCAGGCAGCTCTTCTCGATGGGGGAATACCTAACTTCCTCATCGAGGAGCATGCGACTGAGGTAATAGAGGCTATTCTCTGTTCCCTCGTTGTTCTTCTGGGCGAGAAGGGCACCAAGGGACCGTTCCAGGGCGGTCACATAAAGGACCAGCGGCTTCCCGGACACAGGCGGCATCAGAACCAGAGGTTGAAGCAGGTACTGCTTGATTTCCTTGAAAGCGGTCTGACACTCTTTATCCCATACATAGGTGGCACCTTTCTTCATGAGCCGAGAAAAGGGCTTACACTTGCCGGCCAGATTCGCGATGAATCGGCGTATATAGGCTAAGTGGCCTTGGAACCCTTGCAGTTCCCAGATGTTACCTGGAGGAGACATCTGGCTAATCGCCCTGATCTTCTCCGGGTCGATCTCAATACCCCGGTACCTTACCACAAAGCCAAGAAACTTCCCGGAGGTGACCCCAAAGGCACACTTCAACGGGTTCATCTTCAGGCAGCGAGACCGGAGGAAGCCGAACACTTTCTCAAGATCTTTGAGATGGTCCTGACGCTGGCGCGATTTGACCACCAAGTCATCGACGTAGCATTCCACCAGTGTGCCGAGGATTGGCTTGAATATGTGGTGCATCGCCCGTTGGTAGGTGGCACCTGCATTCTTCAGGCCGAAGGGCATGACCTGGTAACAAAAGATACCTTGGGGGTCCCTGAAGGCTGTGAACTCCTCATCTTTAGGGGCCATCCGGATTTGGTTGTATCCGGAGTATCCATCCATAAAGGAGAGGGCTTGGAACCCTGCCGTGGAGTCAATCAACAGCTCTGTCACCGGAAGGGGAAAATCATCCTTCGGACAGTGGCGGTTGAGATCCCGGAAGTCGATGCAGACTCTGATCTGCCTGTTCTTCTTCCTGACCGGCACAATGTTGGCCAGCCATTTGGGGTACTGAACTTCCCTCACGAAGTTGGCTTTGATAAGCTTGTCAACTTCGGCCTCAACCATGGCACCGTGGAATGGGTGCATCTTCCTGGGAGGCTGCTTGAACCCGCGATGGTTCGCCGGGAGACCAAGGCGGTGGACGACTACCTGAGGATCTAGCCCCAGCATCTCGTCATAGCCCCAAGCGAACACATCACGGTGCTGTCTGAGGAAGTCCACGTACTGCTGCCGATCTTCAGAGGGCATGGCGGCACTGACCAATGTGGGTCTTGGATCTGCTTCGGTTCCAAGGTTCACCTGTACTAACTCATCGACCGTGGCGGAGACGCCCTCCTCAAAGGATGGGGGTGCATCTTCCACGTGCTCTCCACTCGGGGAGGGATCGTCCACGGGAGAGACTGCGCTGGGAACTGCATTGGGGCTACCAGATCCTGCTGGGCCGCTGGTGCTGGCACGGGCGGTCGCGGTCATCTCATCAGGAGACTCACAGGTCGTCGAGACCATGGCTACGTCCAACCGATGGATCGGGAGGACGTAAGCGTCATCCAAGCTTGCCCAGGGATCACTTGCAACAGCGACAGGCTCAACCTCACCTGCCAGGATCTGCTTATCCTTGATCTTGTAATAGTCTGCGTCCAGATAACGGGCTTCAGATGAGGAAAAAGGAGAGTCATCTCCCTGAAGCACGCCTACTCGACCGTTAAGGGAGTATTTGAGGCATTGGTGGTATGACGAGGGAACCGCCGCATGAAGGTGGAGCCATGGCCTGCCCATCAATGCGTTATACACAGTGTCTTGAGAGACTACCATGAATTCGGTGTTAGCAACCAGGTCACCGAACTGGGTCTTCAAACGTATCTTGCCGACCGGAGTTTGCTCGGTGCGGTCGTACCCCTGGATCCTGAGGTCGGAGGGAATCAAGTCATCCTCAGACAACCCCAATCTCCAGAGCGTCCGAGTGGGAATCAGGTTAATCCCGAACCCTGTGTCGACAAGACAGCGCCGGACTTCAAGGCCATTGAATTGGCCAGTAACATACAGCGGGCGAATGTGCCCCTGTATAGGAGGGTCTTCATCCTTACCAGAGAACGAGATAACTGCCTGACATTTGGCATCCTCAATCGTTTCGGCGTGAAAGGCCTCTGCAGCCGCAACCTCTGTCTCAAACTGGAGGGGGCTCTTCAAGGCTTCAGCGAGCGCCTCGCGCATCTCAGGCGACATGCGCAGAGCCTCAAGGATGGAGAGCCTTGCTGGGATGTTGTCTAAGTGCTTCAGGACATCATAATTTTTTGCCAAGCGCGAGCCCCTGGTTGCAGGAGGTTGCTCTGCGGTTGGAGGCATGACGGGCCTTGCCGGTTGGACCGGCGACCGACTGGTACTTGGAGTATCTCACTGTTCATTAGTTGAAGCCAGGGAAGTAGTCACCGTACTGGGGTCAGGAGGCCGGGATGGACTTGCGGCAGGGCGAAGCTTATCGTGACGCGGCTGAGGCGGTTCTGCCTGGTCCCACACCACAAACAGTGGCGGAGGCGAATCCGTCATCCCCGGATGGGGGGGCTGCGCACGCTGAGCTCGGTCTTGAGCCTGCTGCCTATTCTCAGTGGCGTGCACGTCCTGGCTGGAGGTACCAACTGCTGTGCCCCAGCGACTCCTGTTGTTGCGGTTCCTCCGACGGTGGCGACGACCGGGGACACTAGGGAGGTCCACCTGGTGTTCTTCAACGTCGGGAACCGAAAAGGGATTTACCAGCTCGACGGTATTAACCGAAGTGTACCCAACACTGTCATCGGACGAATCATCCATCGCCGGGCGGATCCGGGGAGGGATCCCCAGGCCATCAACGTCGCGAGACGGAGTGCCCGATTTCCCTTCCCCAGCCCCTAGCGGGTTCCGTGCCCTGGTGCCGAATGCTCGGTCGGGCAACATGCTAGTCTTCCAACACCTCTGAAAGCTATCAGTCTTCGTATTGAGGAGAAGAGATTCACGTCGGGTTCACCATTTTTCTGTTTCGGTGCGGATGTGCGTCGGGTTTCTGTTCCGACGCTGTTCTGCCAGGACGCGTTCGCGTGTTCACCCGTCGACCCGAGGGGATGGGCGCGCGGCTTGTGGCCCCGCAGTCCCGCTTTCCAAAGGCGTGCGGCATCCGTCCCTTATTCAGGGGTGTCTTCTCCTTGATCAAAACCGGGATGATGGGATGTCGGCTCCTCCTTCCGTGGACGTCTCCTCGGAACTCGTTGCCTAATCCGGGTCTCCCTCATAGATTTAAGACGTGCTCGTGAATCACGTTCCCGGCGCCATGTCTCCATGGACACCGGTTAATTACGCTGCTTCCGCCCGGACACTCCAAGGGGTCTGGTCGGGGCAGCAACCTGCGGTGAGGAGACCGTGTAGCTCTGGGTGTTGGGGGCGTGTCTTAACACTGCGACTCTGCATGTCTGCCTTCCATCCCTAATAGGGCTTCTCGAAGGCGTGATGGCCTGAGGCATCCCGCGCTGAGTGCGGGGAACTGTGTTACCCGAGGTTTTCCTCAGCTTCCCATGTTTAACACGGGGTATTCCGCGAGTTTAACGTCCAGCGGGGACGACATCAGACTGATCAACACGAGAAGTGGATCAGATGACAGAACCCCTTGCGGGGAACCTCCGATGCTGGGGCCAGCACATGGGTGGCTTCCCGAGTGAAGTGGAGTGGAACGAAATGGCATGACCCCACCGGGATGTGGCGGCCCGGGTAAGGATTAGGATGGATGATGGAGTGAAGAGCTTGGACCCCGTAGGGGCTTCCTACGTACCGCGCGTTAGCACGGATCAAAGTCAGCGTAGTTCGGATATACAGTTTAACGTCATGCTGGACGTCGGCAAGCTGACTCACGAAGAGGTAGAGGCCGCCCGGCGGAGGATTGAACCGAACCACCTCGCACAGAGGGGGATGGAATGGCCGGGTGGATCACAGTTTCACGTCATGCTGGACGCTGAAAGGAGAAAAGGGCAGTGGGGAAGCACAATGGAGATACACATGTGCAGTCTCCCACAAGGGCGGATTCATAGGTGAATCGACGCAAGTGTGAACCCGAGAGGGGTCCACTGATGGACGAACCGACGTGAATACGACCGGGACGACCAGGTGGTGGGCTTGAACCTCAGAGAGGCTTCCTACGTACCATGTTTAGGAGACAGGGATCAAAGTCCACGTAGTTCGTTCTGTCAGGACTTACGCACTGAGGCGGCCCGGATGCGGCAAAACTCAGTTGGAGAGGGACTTGGGCCGAAGGTAAGAGACCTCGATCCCTGTCACGCCCTCTACTGGCTTCGGCAGTGGGGAAGCACAATGGAGATACACACGTGCAGTCTCCCACAAGGGCGGATTCATAGGTGAATCGATGCAAGTGCGAACCCGGGAGGGGTCCACTGATGGACGAACCGACGTGAACGACCGGGACGACCAGGTGGTGGGCTTGAACCTCGGAGAGGCTTCCTACGTACCCTATTTAGGAGACAGGGATCAAAGTCCCCGTAGTTCTTTCTGTCTGTAATACTCTACCCCCGTGGGCGAAGGCCACTCCAATCCCGACATCCCTGCAGAGACGAGCAGGTGGGGGCCACATCCAAACCGGGAGGGGGACCCTGCGTGCGAGGCACGAGATTGGGCGACGCGGACGGTTTAACGTCTTTCCGGACGAAGTACAGTTTAACGTCGTGTGTTGAGGACGAAGGTGCTTGGCAGTTTAACGTCTTGCAGCGCGGACGTGGTGCAGTTTAGTGTCTTGCAGGACGAATGCTGAACAGTTTAACGTCTTGTAGCTCGGACGATATGCTAGGCAGTTTAACCTCATGCAGCTTGGACGTGGTACAGTTTAACGTCATGTTGGACAAAACACTTGGCAGTTTAACGTCTTGAAGCGCGGACGATATGCTAGGCATTTTAACGTCGTGCAGCTTGGACGTGGTACAGTTTAACGTCATGTTGGACGAAACACTTGGCAGTTTAACGTCTTGCAGCGCGGACAATATGCTAGGCATTTTAACGTCGTGCAACTTGGACGTGGTACAGTTTAACATCATGTTGGACGAAACACTTGGCAGTTTAACGTCTTGCAGCGCAGACGATAGTGATACCGCCGATGGGTTCGTGTCACTTCGCGTGAGCCTAGAGGGCCGCACGGGAAGACAACGCACGGTGCGGGCACCCGGGATGAAGATCATCGGGCGCCACACAGGAGGGTACCCTCAGGGGGTCAAAGGGCGCGACCCTGGCGGTTTGTGCGCAAAAGAGGTACTTGGCGCGCAATACCGCGGGTTGGCGCGCAAACGGGCGGGCTGGCGCGTAATTAGGCCAACACTTTGCGCGCAGATGATTGAGATTGCGCGCACCGGGCTGCAGATAGCACGCGGGGGCAACAGCTCATTCTTTAACGAATGACCACTTTAATAATGGGGGGTGCGCGCAATCGGGCTGGATTGCGCGCACCCGGGGGCAATTACGCGTAAGAGGCTTCTTTTGCGCGCGAAGGCCTTTGGGTGAAGAGTTGTTCAAAGGAAAGGAGCCAAAGGGATTGCACGCGAAGGCGAACCCCAAGGCTTTATTGCGCGAAAGAAAGGAGGTTACCTGAAGATCGACATTGCGCGCGGAGGGGGTTGGATTGCGTGAACGAGCGACTCTTCGAATTCCGGCAACCTTCAAAACGTCGGGGGTTGCCTTATATTTATAGGCAACCCCGGGCGCGGAATCCAGTTTGCGGGCGCGGAATTTCCTTCGCGGGCGCGGAATCGGGCCCGGCGCGCAAGGGAGTCGCGCGGGCCACGGGCGCGCAAAATTGCGCGCCGGCCCAGTGCATTGCGCGCATCCCGGGAGGTTTGCGCGCGGCACTACAACTTTGCGCGCGGGTCTCCAAAATTCCGTGCAAGGCCTCCGGGCCCTCCGAAACGTGCTTCTGACTCCAAATATGACCTCGCTTTCTGCATCCGGAGCTTTGTTTGGGAACAACGGACTTTTCCGGCGTCTACACACGTTCAGTTCTCTATAATCAAGGCATGGTCGCATCAATCCATCTTTATTCTCCATAAAGATAATTGGTTCTCCCAAGGAGAAAAACTCGGTTAGATAAACCCCTTCTCCAAAATATCTTGGAGTTTCTTCTTTAATTCCTCTAGATACACATTTTCTATCCTATACAGGGTCTATGATATCAGATGAGATCTAGGTATGAGTTCAAGGGAAAACTATAACTCTCATTCTGGGGGGAGGTCTGCAAAACTCCCTAGGAAATATGTCAATGTATTCCTAGACGATGGGAACATTTTATGTCCATATACTCTCATTTATATATTTTTCTTCACTGACCAACTCCATAAAGAATGATATTAGAGATTTTTCTAGACAACGATTAGGTTGAGATATCTCCCCTTGGAAGATAATTGTAGGTTTTTCATTCAAGGATACTGATATTTCCTTGCTTCTGTATTCGATGTTAGCATTATACATTTAGAGATAATATATCTCTATTATAATGTTGAATTCTATCATGGGAATGACTAAAAGATTTGTGATAAAATTGTTCTCACTGAAGTAAATACTATTGTTTTTATACACTGATTATTCCTGGATAATCCAACCAGGATTCTTGACTAACAATTTTACTTTTAGTAACTAAAGGGTTGGTTCTGAATTCATTGAAAACATGGTGGAAATAAAATAATGCATAAAACCCGAATAAAAAAAATTACTTTGTAGATTTGAGGGATCAATAAGAGTACCCACCACCACATCATTTCAAGATTCAACATCATCTATCATGATAGAGAACACACGACCTTGCTCCATGTTCCTTTTTGAGGCTAATGATGATTCCCCTCCACTACCCTCGGATTTGGACACTAATTAGCAATGTGACCAAGTTGTCCACACTTGATGCATTGGATTTCAGGTAAGGAATGCACCATCTTACCATTTTCTTTAGTGTTTGGATGTTTTTGATTCACCTCACTAGGAAAATTCCATGTGATATGGACATCTATTCCACACTTATAGCACATCCCACTCCCGAGCAGTTAGTTCCCTTTATGCTTCTTCTCACATTAATTACATGCAGGATGTTGCACTTACTTACCACTTATTCCTTGATCAACAGTACTCCCTAAGATTGGATCCCTTGATCTCTTATTGTAATTGGATTTATGAGACCACTGCATCTTATGGAACTCCAGTTCAACTTTCATCACACTCTGAACAATCACCTCATATCTATCATTGTCTTTTTTGTCTAGATTATTCTACAGATGAGCTATTAGTCCAAAAAATAATATATCAACCTTCCCATTTGGATCCAAGACAATGCTTGAGGTGTAATGGGAAAATCTTGTGGATTTCATCTCGTAGCTTACAACATATTCATTATCCCTCTTCTTTAGCTTGAAAAAAATCCTCTATTTGTATTCTCATAGAATGAGGGAAATACTATTTGAAGAAGATCCATATGAACTCTTCCCACTCCAAAGATTCATCCTCCACTTTTGGCATTGTTTTTGTAATCAGTTACCATGATTGGTTGGCTTCTCCATCTAAACGGTAAACAACCGGGGTGAGTTTCTCTTGTTCTAAACACCAGAGCATAGAAATGATCTTTTTGATAGAGCTGGTCCACTGTTTAACAATGAATGGATCGGTAGATTCATTGAAGGTTGGTGGTCATTGACACGTAAAAGACTCAAAAGAATTTTTTTCCCGTCAAGGTGAGACCAGTCTCTCAGCTTGATTCATGTTATTTCTCATAACTTGAGTCAGTCGGTTCATCATTTTCATGAAAGGTTCAATTCCATCTTCTATCGGAGGGTCGTCAGTGCATAGTCCAATGTGGTCACCATTTGTACGGTTCATCCTATTTCTCACCATTTCTAAAAGAATAATACCTTAGTGAAAAACTTATTTCATTTAAAAATATTTTAACTATAAATGATTTTTATGTCATAAAACATTATTCTTAAACATATTATTCTTTAACAATAATTACATCTCCCTATAAATCCATCATAATGATTCATAAAAAGATTGTGATTAACAAAACATATCCCCCTGGAGTGTCAAACCAGAAGTTTTGCAAGCCCGTTGTCATATACCAGGATACCCTAGGTTAAGCCTAAAACTCCTTGTTTGAGTTTTCACTCCTAGTTACATCTGTTCCAGAGCCACATCCACTTATTTGTATCTAGATAGGGATTTTTTTGTTCGAAAACTACTTACTTAATATTTCACTTAAATAATAGGAATTTTTAATATATTTAAACATTTCTATAGGGTTGTTACTAAATTTTTCATATCCTAATTTCCATAAATAACTAATCTATCCTTTGATACCTTATATGGAATCCCTCATTTTTATAACATAACGTTTCATTAATGTTTTCAAACATCGGATCTTTAAGGCCTAGTGTATTGGAAATTAGGAACATAATACATGAAAATATAAAAAATTAATCTAATACACTTGAAAAGATTATTTATAGGTTCATCCTATGTACAATTATTGCATCTCATAACCTAGAGACATATATCTGAGGAAAGGGTGAGAAGAAGTCCCAGTAAGGAAAACAAGTGGAACAGGTTACTTGTGATCTTGAGAGATATCAATAAGAACATGAGAGATATCATAAAATAATGATAAATAGGAGTAAAATAGAAATAAATAATTGAATAATAACAAGAAAATTTGGATACAAAATTTAATTTATACATTCATAGGCTTTTCACAAAGGTCAATCCCCAAGGTATCATAAAAATTACTAAGGTTATTCACCAAGGTATCAGAAAACTTGTCATATCTGGAGATTAATTATTTACACAATGAATTGGAGTAATATCACATAGAAACCTTAACATGACTTTATTTTAATGTGATACACATATATCATAAATTTTGTTCATAAATATACCGAAGAGAATAAAATAAATGGGTTTCATATCAAAATCGGGACATTTTAAAAAGTGCTTAAAAAATATCATTATGTCATTTATAACCCACGGAAAGGGAATGAGGGTTTTATGTATGTCAATTATTGACTAAAATATTTAATTTTTTTATTTATTTATTAATATCCCTAGAAATGAAATTGTTTTGGGTATTCACATAAATTAAATTAGATAATTTCATGAGAAAAAGGGTTAGATTTTGAGACCAAAATTCTACAGCATAACAGTTATAAAACATAGTTTTAGAAAACATTTAAAAGAGTGCAGACAAGGGAATCCCATCCATAAATGAATTATAATTACTTATAGGGACATAATAAAATGGAAATAATAACATGGTATGGAATCTAGAAAGATATACCACTTAAAAGTAAACTTGAATGAAAAAAAGAGAAGTTGTGAATTCCCTTATAGAATTTTGGCAGCCTAGCAATGTCACTTAAAGATTCAGAAAATCATTTGATGAGAGTGGAAAGGGTCAGTAATAATTTTGAAATAAAATGGATAACAATAATAATATATAAGGTCATACCCTTACCCAATAAAATGGAATCTATAGAACATAACATAAAGGAATAATTGACTAAAAGAGGAGGGTGAATAGTTCATTTACCAAGAAGTGTAACTTCTAAAACTCAAAGGTTGGGACCTTGAGGGGATTGAGGGAACCTTTTGAGGACTCCTTGTGAGGTAAAATGCCAGAGATTTGTTGAGGAGGAATTTTGAATGAATGGAATGCAGGAATGGGTTGGTATTTATAGATAAATTGAGGGAATATTATATCAATTTCAAGGGACACCTCATTAGTGGTAATTGAAAAACAATGGGATTGACTATGGTATTGGACAAATTGGGAACCTCATTAAATAATGTACTGTACAAAATTCATCCAGAATTATTACATCATTATAACATCATTAATGGTGTCATTAAATAAACAGAAACTAAAAACTGTATTGTTACTATTCACTAAAAAACAATACATTTTATAAAAATATCAAAAATTCACCAAAACCTAAGATCAACGCTTTGAATTCAAAAATGAACTCCATTTTAGGAAAATAATTTTCTAATTATGAGATATTTAATTTTTATGTATAAACACCATTTTTCTAAAAAAATACTAATATTTAGCTAATAATTTCTGAAACCTTTATTTACTTATACTATTTATATCACATTGACACTTAAGATAACTAAACATATTTATAATTCATTTGGTGATGTTACTATTCTGTTGGTAAAAAAACCATTCATAACGTTAAAATTACTATTCCAAAGGGTAATGTTATTATTCACTAAACAAATATTTTGATCTTATTAAACCATATTTTTCACCCAAATTATAACCTTGTATGTCTGATTTTCAAAATTCATTTCATAAAAAAAGTTATTTAAAAATAAATTAATTTCATACTATTCATCAATAAACACTATTTAGAAAATAATATTCCTCAAAAACACTATTTATCAAATTAAAACATCTTACAAAATTTCTAAAAAAGTAGCATAGGTTAATTTGGACATTTGAAATTCAAAAATGATGTTTATTTTACCATAATAATTCTCTATGTATGAGAAATCTTTGAAAAGTGAAATTTTTTACTTCTAAAATAAAATTTATCCAAATTTTCTTAATTAAGAATATTATTTATTAAGAAAATCTATTCTTAATGAAAGATTGATAAAATAAAAAATTTATTTATAAAAAGGGATTACACAAAGTAGCCTCATTACATAGCCAGTTATAATTCCCACATAAGAACTATGAGTAAGGTGTGAAATGGTGATATAATATTGGGGTGGCTGAGACAACATTTCCTGAGTGGTGATTTATATCTACTTGAACTTCTCTCATAATCGATTTCGTTCAATATAACGTTTTGTAGTTCAGCATGAGATTGGTTTAAAGAAAATCCTAGTGATGCTACCTCCTTCTCAAGCTCTGACAGATGGGCTTCGTAGGGCCCACATATAATGGATGAGGCCATTAACGAATCTTCATATATTAATTAACAATGATTATTTTGTATTTCTAAATAATAATTGTAATGTTAGGAGTATAGTTTCCTATAGTCATATTAACCAAAGTTTATATAACATTCGAAACCCTATGGTCTCATTTTAATTATAATAACTTCATTAATAAAAGGATATAGTTTACTTAATTATAAAATAAAATAACACAAAAATTTAGGAAACAAATATTATTCAAAATTTCAGTTTTGTATAATATGGGTCCATGATCTTCTGTTGAATGACAATAATTTGATCACATTCTGAGAAACTCATGACCTTCATGAGTGTTTTGAATTTTCAATCCCCACCACTCACAAAACTTAGAACTCCCATGAAATGACTTCTTCAATAAGACATCCATGAATATAATTCAATGAAAAAACCTCCAAAAAACGAACTTCCATGAATAGACCTTTATGAACCAATCTCAATAAACTTTCGATATTTTGGAAAAAATAGTTTCCCAATGTGAAAATGTTACTACTACTCATCTAGAGGATATAGATGAGAATATTATGACAGGGGAGAGTGTTTGGAGTCCGTCAGATTGTGAAGCACTCATTACACTATTGATGTAGGCTTAGTAGGAATACGTTCTTCTCAAGAGGCCACCACATTATGGCATTGGGCATAGGGATAATGTTTTCTTCCTAGATGTTGACTAAGATGAGACTAACCATTGGGGGAGGAGAACATCAAAACGTTTCTAGTGGAACAAGGATTTTTGGGGACACATCTTTAATTTATATGAATATATTATGACGCACATTCCCTGTAACCATTTAACCAATTTCAATGGGGTGGGGATTAGAAGAAGATGTGTCCCCTCTCAGCATGATAAAATTTTTGAGGTGGCCTTGAGAAACCAGTCAAAGAGTGTATAGACAACTGTTACCAATTTAAAGGAATAAAATTCATGGATATGTGGGCTTGGTTATACTATGTATACCAGTTTTTCATGAGTTTGACAGAAATCTAAAGAGTTTTGGGTTTTATATGGTGATATGGTCCTCATATTTCCACATCTTTCACCACATGTAAATAATGCTGGAGATGTTGAGTAGGTGGTCACTAGGGACCAACACATTTTATCTACACCACAGAGAGGTTGGAATCAAATTGTGGTATCTCTACTATATTTTTGGAAACCCAATCCAAGGATCCGTGTATGATAGCATCCTTTCTGTTGGGAATAGAAGATCCCGAGTTTATCATACATAAATATCACATATATTTAGATGGATATTCAATCACAAACAATATTATACATGCTAGATTAATAATACTTTTGGGACTTTATAGATTATATACAAAAACTTCTTATTTTATTAAATATAATAAACATATCACAAAAATATCTTCCCATATATTACTTATTCTAGGTATATCATTCCTAAACCATTATTTATCACTTAGGGAAGAAAACCTATGAAAGGGTGATATCAAATGCTCAGTAAGGGTAAACATCGTAGATATCAATCCATGATCTTCTAAATGTATAAGATAAAAATAATGTTATGTGATAATGAACATAAATTATTAATTAAATTCCGAAACAATCATAGAACAAAAACATGAAGTGTGGCATAAACAATATCATTACAGAAAACATGGACAATAAAAGTGAAAAGTCATCATAAAAATATCATGAACCATAAAATAATGTCATAAAAAGTGTATCACCATCATAAATATAGAAACAGATTTCATATTTTAAGGTTAACTACCAATACCATCAACATAGTGGATTAGGGTGCACATGTTTCCCATAGTCGATCAAGACCATCAACTTGTTTTTCATTGTAATCTCATGATATATAAATATTTAACCAATGAATTATATGGAGATATAAGTACCACTATTCAAAGAATAAAAAACAAACTTATGTGTTCCACTAGATCATATATCATTCATTATATCAAAACCCATGAAAAAATTGGTTTAATAAATGTTTCATCATAGCATAACTTTTGGAAAAGCAATGGGATTCATAAACATCATGACCTCATAAACATAAACCATACAGATAAATAATATATATGGTATCCTTAGACCATATCCCCACTAAATCATACGTAATATAAAATTATGTTTTCTGAGATAGAAAATTATTTTGAAACATCACTTGATATAATTATTGAGAAAAATATCCTTTCCAGTTGGAAATTTTTTTTTAAATCCACAAAATTACTAAAGAAAAAAAATTATTTAAAAAGAACATTGTAATATTTTATAGTAATTTTTAAGGGATTAAGTCTTTATGATGGTGGTAATATCTGATCATTTCATATAAGTTAAAAAAACATTCCATCCATATTTTTGACAGAAAATCCAAAAAGTACCTTGTTTGGAAAATGATAGAAATATTCCATTCAAACCATTTGTAAAAAAGTAAAAGTTGATAAAAATAGTTTTAAAAAATATTTAAAACTATATTGAAAACATTTTTATAAAACATGTATGTGGAAGGAAAATATTCCCTAGTGGAGGCTTAAATATAAAGAATATCCGATAATGATGAGATTGTAAAATAAACCCTTACCTCAAGTCTTTCCTTTATTAATAAATGTTCAAAACTCATGTATAATAAATATAGATTTATTAAAAATCAATCCCATAACCTTAATTTAATAATAAATTTTATTATATATTTATAACATATTATAACTCATTTATTAATAATTTTTTGTTAAAATCATTGTACTATATTGTAAATACATCATTTTCCAGGCATGTTTCGGTTCAAAAGTCTTGGTCCCTTTACTTTGATCTCGGTATCATTATTTCCATAATTTTAATCATAGTACAAAAATAATAAATAATAATTACATACATATTTATAACCATTCATAGAAATTAGAGAGAGAAAAATGAATTACACCATTCATAGAGATGGTTGATCATACGTACACAAGAACATTGTTTCCATTTTTTGATCGATGGAATGAATGGAATGTAGTTAATAATTCATATTTAAATAATTATTATTTTTTGATATATATAATTTATATTAATTAAACCCATTATAATTTT
This sequence comes from Viscum album, assembly GCA_963277665.1. NCBI lineage: Eukaryota > Viridiplantae > Streptophyta > Magnoliopsida > Santalales > Viscaceae > Viscum > Viscum album. The sequence continues at coordinate 1,176,839,721 of OY728143.1, forward strand.
CATCCATAAAACATGGTGATGAAAAATTAATTACATAACTCTGTGGAGACGGTAATCCATACATACGCATGAGTGATACTTTCACTTATTTTTTAATGGAAAATAGTGTGTATAATAATTTTTTAATAATGAAAATAACTTTTAAGAATATTTAGTACCATTAATTCATTATTTTATAAAAGTTTAAATACATTTATATAGGTTAATGATGATTATAAAAAGAAACTGACCGATTAGAGTGATTACCACTTCTTCAAAATAGGTCCTTTAGATCACCACTAAAGAGGTCCAGGGTTGGTATTTTGAGAATAAAAGAACCTATAAAATGTGTATAGGGAATATTATAAGATATATTTTTTGTGAATATTTGATCTATATGTCTTTAAGTGGTGTAAATAAGTGAGGGAGGAGGTTCCCTTTTATAATTGTAGTGAAGGGGAACTTTTTTAAATTCACAAAAGATTAAATTATAATAAATTAATGTTCTATCCTAATACCAACAAAAGGAATTTTATAATAATTTAATAGAAGATAAGGTTGTAATATAATTAAGAAAATATTTTATACATGGTTTTGGGTTATTTTGAAACTTATCATTTGGATTAACCCTTAGTTAACCATTTTAAATTTTTACTATGGTAACAATTTTTTCAAAATTAAAAGGTTGTAATGTTTAGTTATATTGTTTTAATTGGATCATAAATGAAAATTTTATTAAATTTTCGACCATATCATAATGAATTTATATTTTTTGAATATTTTTATTATTTTTAAGCAATTTAATAAAATATTAATCTCATAAAATATCATTATGATCTATTTTTTATTCTATTCAGTACAATGAATTTAAAAAATATCAACAAACATGTAATGATAGAATAAAATATTTGATTATATCCCCAAAATGACATGGAATTATATATAATTGATTGATCACCTTAAATATCTAAAATTTCATTACTTTTAATATTTAAAATATCATTTTATTTTATTCTTATTTTTAGTGAATAATTACTACATCAACATTGTGTAGGCATTTAGGATAATTATTTAATTCCTAAAAATTAAAAAGAAATTACTATAATATATATAAATCATTTATATTTCAAAATAATATTTATAGTCAAACATATCTTTTGGATTACTACATATTGAAAAATATTATAGTAATTAAAAACATAAATGTGACAACTTTGACTTTTCATTAAATAAAATATTATAAAGGTCATAATATCTTCCTAGCTGCCCAAAGAGGTAATAAATCCGACCCTTATATAATTATGGTATAAAATTATTTATATAAATAAATTATTGAATATTTTAGGTTAATTATATAGTTCTTATCATATTATTTATACCCTTAATTACAAGATTTTCCCTTTACCGTGGATACAAAATTTACTAATATTAAATTTCAAAATGGCTAAAATAGTAACATATTTGCTATATCTGGAACCACTAATTCCAAATATGGAATAAATTTGTCAATATTAAATAATCATAAGTTTTATAAGTTAATTTAATTTAGAATTGTCAAAACCCAATGAAAAATAATTTTTTTTTGGAAAAATGCATTTTTAAAATATAAAATGATTTTAAACAAAATTAATGTATAAAATCCTATTTAAATAATTATTACATTATTTAAAATAAAAAATAACTAATAAAAAATTTAAAATAATCCAAAAAATAATTTTACCTAGTAAAAAATTTAAAATAAATTGTAGTTTTTAATAAAAATTTGTATTTTTTCACTATTGCTCTAAAAATAAATGTTTTCCAAAAATATTAAAAAAGGATTTTAAGATTATTTTGAATTAAAAAATTAAAAAAAGAAAATGAAATTTTGTTAAATATATTTCTATAACTTATATAAATTAATATCCAGTCATAAAAATAATAAAAACTCAATTATAAAGAAAACATACTTTTGAAAAATAAAATGAATTTTCGAAATATCGTGTGATAATCTTCTATTAACTTATGAATAAATTAATGTTGAGTTATAAATATACATTTATTTAATAAATTATTTATTTTTAACCATTCCAACCAATTTTACATATAGGTTATAATATAAATATAATATTTTTTGTAATGTTAGGTGATTCATTTAAACTCACTGTTACGTGCAATGGAAGCTATTGAAGAAATAAAATTATTTCGTAAAATTATCAGGGTGTTAAATTATACCCCCATAAATCATATTTAACTCTTGAAATTTTTCATTTGCATACAGGAAGATGAGGATAACTCTACCTCATCACATCCCCATGTTCTCACATAGCTTCTTAAAATTGGTGTATTTACCACAAAACATTAACCAATAAATTTAGTCATATTTCCACAAAGTGTAAAGGAATTCAACCTTGAATATTTTTGTCACATATATAAATACCAAGTGTTGTATATCCATAAATGTCACTTAAAATATTATTTATCTTAATAAAATCCCCTCATTTAGATACCTAAAAGGGTTTTAATACATTAATATTGTGATGGTATCCATAACTCTTACATTAATCTTACATGATTACATATACACTTCCAAATGTTAATTGACCCTTTATTCCTTATAAAAACTTGTATCATGTAAAAAATTAGTTTCATTGAAATATTAAGTTTATCCTTTTACTAATAAAACATAAAATGTGATTTCATTATTCCCTAATCCATGTAAAAGGATATAATCTCATGAAATTTAAATAAAGGATGAACAATAATATTCTTATAAGGATTATTCATATAAAATCAAACATTAACCTCCCAAATAAGGATTATAGAATAATGTTTCCCAAATCATCATGATTCACTTCATCCATTAATATTTCATAATATTACCCTTTTTCCTTTTTATTTAGAGGTTTTTTTTGTATTATCATACACATTATCCATTGAATTAGGGAATTGGTTCTCACAATTCTCAAACATTCTGCACTTGAAACACTAGAGTGTGGGTGGTGCTTAGTTGGTGTCCACACCTCCATTTCAATAACAAGACCATTAATCACAATTCAATATTAACAGGCTTTATGACCAACCTTTCAACATTTAAATCATCTTAAATTTCCTTTAAAACACTTAACTTTATGTTTCTTCCCACATTTTTGACATTTATATGATTGGAAGTTATTTTCACCACCTTACTTATTTGAGTTTTCATAAGACTCAATCTTTCTTTTCTTATCAAAACCATGGTAGTGGTTGGAATCTTCAATTTCTATTTTTACTTTGAGTTCACATAGAATAGTTTAGTCATAGCTACTAAAGTCTCTTATAGATAATTCCTTTCAGATAATAGTTTTTATGTTACAAAAAATCAATCAATTTTACTTTCAGGGATGATAATTAATTTAGATTCCTAACATTCAAGCCTTTTAAAATTTTATGCATATTTACTAATGGATTCATCATCCTTTTTATTCATATCAAGAAATTAATTCTTTATTTTTTTATTTATAATACTATAATAGTAATTACTAAATAAAATACCCTTAAACTCATCCCATTCAATGGATTCAAACTCTTCCACATACCACGTATTGTTGATAAGATTACACCATTTATCAAATTCACCTTATAGATGATAAACAACTATCAAAACATTTTCTTATCCTGAGAATTTATATATAGAATTGTTTTCTCAATTATATTTATAGATACCATGGATTAACATACATGGTTATTACATAATTTAAGAGGAATACTTTGTATATTACCATAATACATGCTTGAGGACCCTAATAGTTTAGTGTCTTTGGAAATATAGAAACAAAATATTATATCCAGGTCAAAGATCTTCAACATCACCCATAAATATCTCCCCCTCTAATTCTTATACCTAAAAAAATTCTTTATATATTGAGAAAAGGAAATATAAAAAAGGGGTTAGATTATATGCTCAGTATGGGTAAATAAAGAAAATGATTAATGATAACATGAACAAAATGGTATGGAATTTGTATAAAAAATATAAATATCATAACCTACATATAATAGATCTTGATAAATATTGGTTTTTTAGAATACATTAATCATAAATAAATAATGAACATAATCCATAAAAGCATTACAGTGGGATAAGACATGGGATTTTGGAAAACACATAAGTTTATAAAAAACCTATATCAAGGTATCCTACTAAAGCCTTTATAAAATTTTAGTCTTGGGGTAATAACTTGTGTAACTAACTTCGGCTTTGGATTCCCTCTCATGTACCATCTTGTTTCAGGCTTGGAATGTCCTCCCATTTACACTCTTGTTTTGGGCTTAGGATGCCCTCCTGTGTACCCTATTGATTTGGGCTAGGGATGTCCTCCCATATACCATCTTATTTTGAGCATGGGATGCCCTCATGTACACCCTATGCTTTTGGGAATTATATGTCCTCCTATATACCCTCTTGTTTCGGGCGTGGTATGTCATGTTGTGTACCTTTTTAGCTCATAAAACATCTATAATCACCCAATGCATTACAAGGAGATATAGGTCTCACCCATCACATACAAAAATCGTAAATACATGTGCCATATGAAAATAAAACATTCTTCGTATCATGACCCATAAAAAGAGATGGGTTTCATAACCAAAAATAATAACACCCAAAATGAAATGGGAATCATTAACATTTTATCACATCATTACCTGTGGAAAATATATAGGTTTCTTAATCATTTCATTAAAGCATTTTCCATTAAAAGATGCATGATTCAAAAGAATATAACATGTGGAAGATAAATGGATATGATAAACTTATAACCTACAGAATATAAATTTATTTCTTAAATATATAACTCATGGAAGAGAAATTGGTTTCATAAAAAAATAACTTTTGAAAGAGTAATGAGCTTTCTAAAGACCATGACATCAAGAATAACCCATTCAGAGAAAAAATACAAATAGAACCATTATATTATTTCCTAGAATGGAATTAGTAAAATCAAAAGATGACATCTCATATGGAAAATAATTTTGAAATATCATTCAAACACATTTATTGATGAAAAAATACTTTCTTATTTGAAGAAGTGGTTTTAATGCATAAAACCTTTAAAAAACCATTTTATTATAAAATACCATGAAAACATATAAATAATACTTGAAATCATATTGAAATTTTTTTTCAATGAAAACATAAAAAATAATATTCAAAACATTTTAAAAACATTTTTCTTTGAAAAAACATGTAAATCTATAAAATAATTCATTAAAACATTTTGAAAACTGTTTCATTGAAAACACTTTGAAAACATATCTAGAATGCTCAAAAACTTCTTGAAAACCTTTTTACATGAAAACTTATGAAATAATCTTGAAAATTTCTTGAAAACAATGTTACGTGAAAATAAATTTTAAAGAAAATATTAAAATTTATACTTTTAAATAGGGAATGGAATATTCATATAAATGATGACGGGAAAATTCGTACATGTCGTATGAGTTAAAAAGTATATTCTTTTTGCATGGTAAAAATGTAAGAAAATTAATTGTTCAGAATGTGATAAGAATATTACTTTGAAAAAATTGGTAAGAGATAAAGGGTTCAAAAATTTATTTTAAATATTATTGGGTAATGGTAACATATTTTTGGAAACACTTTTTAGAAAATTTGGGTTTAAAGGAGCACAGATTTCCGACCATAGAGAGGCAAAATTAGGAATTTTTTAAAAACAATTTCTTAAATATTTTATAGAATGAAGAGTAGATTAATTGTATAAATAAAGTATTATATCATGAATAACCATAGTATATTAAAATAAAATAATTTTATTGATATATGGGTTATAATATTTCATCAATGGAAGCATAAACAAAAGCAGTCTTGAAAAGGGATGAGATTATTCCAACACGCTCTTATCACTTGGTAACTTTGGATCATACTCTCCATGTAAGAAAAGTAAATTACATGAAGGTTGGAATATCATTAAATGAAAAATATTCATGATATATTATATAAAATTAATGAACATAAACCTCAAAACTAATTTAGGCGCATAACAAAACATGAGTATCAAAGAAGGCAGACTGAGACAAAACAATTTTAACAATTTCGTAACTTTTGAAACATAAACACCATGAAATAAAGATCATGTAAAGGATATGTAAATACCAATAAATATAAATATAATAATCATTGGATATATCCATGGTTAGTATATAGACTACAAAAAAGGAATGAGTGGTGAATAAAGCATATATCTCACAAAAATAAAAATTTAGATGAAATCCCCTTACCTAATATCTTGACTATTGTCATACTCATTCAAAAAACCTATATAAATAATATAAATCTATTATAAATATTTTTAATAACCATAATATTATATTAAATATCATATATGGTTTGATCACGAACTTATATTATCCTCTTGTTAACAATCCTATGTTAAGGTTTCACTTCGGGTAATATTCACTTTGTTCTTCGCATGTGTCTCAGTATGTTATATATTTGGTCCTTATAATTATATCATGATTAAAGAATGTAAACCATGATATAAATATCATTTATATTGATTATATGTGCATTATAATAATCTATATAAAATAGAAGTATCAAATGGAATACAGTATTCATGGAGATGGTAAGTCATACGTACACATGAACATTGTTTCCACTTTTATAATCATATCAAAAGAAAGAAAGAAAATGAAATATATGTATATATGTATATAATATCATTAATATAGAATTTTATTGTTATATATGTCATATAATTTCACTAATATCATCCTTAATACATTCCATGTACTGTTTAAACGAATCACATCGCTTTAAGGGGGTGGTAGACAACACCTCCTCAAAAACAATTATCGTATTTACACCAAATGAAAAGTAAAAAATATATGTGTTTAAAAGGAATAAATAATATTAAATACATAATAAATATAATATATAACATATATAAATATATTTTTCCGTCATAATTTCATCCATGAGATTCAGTAATGAAAAAATGAACAACCATCGTTCATTGAGGTGGCAGTTCACCTTACACATAAACAGTTTGTTCGTTACCCATTAGATGGAGGTGCGTGTAAGTGTAGGTTGAACCCTTATCACAAAAAATCATAGTATATTTAGGATACTATTTTTTAGAAAATCATATAATAAAGATAGTTTAGGGGGTGGATAAGGAAAAGGAAATAATGGATCTCAAGAGAAGGTGCTACCTCTTAATCGGGTAACTCCTTCTAGTTTGCGCCAAAAGGCATACTTGGAAGAATTTATTCCAAAATGGTTGATTAAATTAGAAAGGGATTGATATTTTTAAATGTTTTGGGAATATATTTACCTAAACTAATTGGTTTTATAGGTTTGAATAAGATGTATATTTTGTGGCCTTTTATAGTGAATGAGGAGTGTCACTTTTTTAAATATTTGAAGAGAGAGTTCTACCTACATTTTTCATTTTTAATGTGGATCCAATAATGATCCAAATCCTAAATATGTAATTATAGAGTGAAAATATGGCCATAAAATGGATTTTGGGAAAGTTTATAGGTCAGTTTGGGCCTTATGGTTATGGTTTAGTCCCTTATTACGCTTAATTTAACCTTAATTGATGTAATTAATTTTAATCACTCTCATTAATATTTTTGGTAAAATCATAGTTGAACTTATTAACAATTATAAATTATACTGATTCCAAAAATGGAATACATTTTTCCAAATTATAATCACATAATAACCATAAATTAATTTGAAATTAATCTCACAGTCAGGTTGACAATGCTAGTTTTAAAGTAAAAATATTTTAAATTTACCTCTGTTTTTATATCCAATTTCAATTTGAAAATGGTAATAATGACTAAAACTATATTAATTGATAAAAATATTATTTAATTAAAGTTTTAAAACACCTTAAAATATTATTTAAATTTATAAATAAATTTTACAAAAAAGTTGTTTTGAACTAAAAGTCCGTATTTTTAATTATTCATTAAAAAAGAAACCGTACAGAAAAATACAAAAAAATATATGGTTACCTAATTTTTATGTTTATATTTATAATATGAAGTTTATTATTACACATTAAGTCTGTAAAAGATCCAAAATTTGAATTTAAAATGGGTTCTCCATAAGAATTTGGTAAAACTATATTTATAAAAATACATGTTTTTAAGCATAAAATTAGGTTTGTTCTTATCTTATGTCTATGAAATATATTTAATTAATGTAAAAATTATTTTATTGATTTTATAACCTATATATTACGATAATATCACTAAATATTTGTATTTAATTTAATTTATTTGGTTAAAACATCTTTGTTACCATAAAAAGGATAATATTCCCTTTTATATTCAACCTACATTCATATTCATTTATAATTAATTGGTAACATTTGAATTCGTATTATATTTCATAAACCATATTTTTTTAAAAATTATTTAATATTTTTCATACTTATAATTTTACATTTCGGTTATATATTAATATATTAAATAATCATATTTTAATAATATATTATTGTTTGGTAAACCTCAGTCTTGCATGTTACACAAGACATTGATGAAATTCATTGTTAGTTATTACTCAAGCTAACCATAGTGTTCTGCATAAAGAAAACTAAGTTTATATTGTGTGTGGTGCATGATTAACATGAGGTTACATATAATGCAATATGAACATAGTTCTTTTATATAAAATAATCTATCTGTACTGTGAAATGAAAAATATCAAAAATCTTAAATTAATTTGAAAAATAATAATTCATAAAATCATAGTGGTGTTATATTATACCCCCCATAAAATGAATATAAACCTCTAATTTCTTCTGGGTTATTGGAGGTTTAATACATGAAGGTTTCATTAATAGAAACCCACATCATAAAAATGGATACTAAAACATTCCTTAAAAAGGCAAAGTTAGAACCATAATGATTACACAAAGAAAAATATAACTAGTTTTCAAAATAAGAGAACATAGGTTGGAAGTGAAAAAAATGACATGTAAGAGAAATATTACCATCATGTTATGATGGCGAGTGATATAGAACTTCGTTTGAAGAATGCTAAAAATCACAAATCCATAAATATGTGATGACCTAAGGGGCCTTCGGATTCATCGGAAGCGAAGGTACTAGGAAAAATGTTTTTTGTTTCAAGATCATTTTTCTTAAAGTTGAATAGTTTTCATTAAAATATATAGTTTCATGATTTCAGGACAACATCAACCTTTATTGTTCGTTGATCCACTTCACCTCTTTCTCTAAAAAGGAATGTGACTTATTTTCATTCTTGAAGTACTAAAAGATCATGAGATCCATGATATGTCATCCCATTTTTCATCAGTTGTCATCAACACAAAGTAGTTTGGACATGTGATCCAGTATTCATATATAATCATATAGATATATAACGCATTAATATTATTGACTTCATCAAAATTTTTATATAAACATTCCATAAATGGTAAAGTGTATTACCCTTCCCAAATATAAAAATTTAATGCTTTGGAAATAATTTCATGAAATAGGGTTAACAATGATCCACCATATATCACAATGTACAACTTTGTTTTCATATTCCAAACATGTGAATACCCTCATCATATATTCCCTTTAAACATGGTGATATACTTCATTACCATAAATCATTTTATAAAACATGCATGCTTCCTTATTACATTGATTACTGGACAAATTCTTTAAATCCATGAATTTGTAAAATTTATCCTTGATAAAATAGAAAACTTTGTCAATAATCAGTTCTAGGGTAATATGTACCATCCAATTTACATATTCATATCCATAATATCTTTATCCCAACATCATAATCTCAAAATCATGCATTAATTGAGGGTTAGGTTTCCTTAATCAAAATATCACCTTTCTATGAAATATGTTCTCTATTTATTTATAACCATTCAACATTACCATTTCAATCCTTAATTAAAAATTATATTAACAATACTAACATATTTCAATATCATATAACATAATCTCTAAATTCCAAAACATAAATACTTAATTTATCCATCATTATTCTTATACCATTACTCATGTTTCATCAACTTATTCCTTAATACCAAATTCCTATAATATGAAATATGAATCATGTCTTGAGGTTTCTCAACCTAAATATAATCATGCTTCTCATTTTTAATGTAACAAATACTAGAAAAAAATCACATACCTTCCACATGTAATTTTCATTCTCTTTTACTTCAAATGTATAACCAATACTTTTACCACCTTCCTGATTCTATTTATGAGATTTCAACTTGGTAAATTAATTTTCCTAATGCACATACATTCCACAAAGGAAAAATTAAATGTTAACCATGTTTCTTCTTGTTCTCTCAGTTGATTAAAACCAGAAAGAATAGTTTGAGAAACATTTATAATATTGGGATGCCATATAATCATGAAACATTTCTTATAGGGTGCCTAAATCATGGATCCTACTTATGTAATTGATGAGACCTTAGTTTTATCCAAGGTTATTCATATTAATATTAAATTAAAATCATTCATGATGATTCTTGAAGAGTTTTTGAATTCAAAAAGCATATCCAATGAGAGTGTTAAACTGGGTGTGCAGCAAGGCCTATTGTTGTATACTAGAATACCCCTATTCAGGCCCGAAACATCTTTTCCTATTTGTTACTCCTAGGAAAATCTATTCTAGAGCCACATCCACTTGTAGTATCCAAACATGGATGTATTTCTAGGAAAAAATCACTCTATCCTTCACCAAAATTCCAAGACATTTTCTTAAATGTTAACTCACCCTTTTACATATCTTTAGAGACATCCCTATACATATCCTTAGAAATATTCCTTGGGATATCACTAAATTTTTATCAGTATATTTTCTATGTTTTTTCTAAAAATTTCATTTTATACCAATTATAGTGACCCTGGTTTAATATACATGGATATTACATCATTTTATAGGAATACTAAATACATTACAAAAATACATGCTTGAGGACAGTAATAGATTAGTGTATTTGGAAACGTCAAACCAAAATATTCTATCCTGGTGAAAGATACTCTAAATATCTCATAATGTTCTCTATATCAAGAAATTCTTCCTACAAACATTCTTCATAACATAGGGGAAAGAAATTTAAAAAACGGGTGATCTCAGATGCTCAGTAAGGGTAATTAAAGGAAATGTGTAAGAATAACATAAAAAAAGGGTATGGAATTAGGGCATAAAATTTGAATATCATAACCTACATATCGTAGATATTTATAAATATTTTAAGTTCATAATATATGAATCCTACGAAAATAATGATCATAATCCATGAAATAATAACATAGGGATAAAACATGGAATTTTTAAAAAAAACATAAGAATATAAAAACCCTATGTCAAGGTGGCGTACCAAGGCCTTTGTAACATGTCGGTTTTGGGATAATCACCAGTGAAACTATATTGGTCATGGGATTTAGTATCGTATACCCTCTTGTTTTGGGCATGGGATGCCCTCCCATTTACACTATTGTTTTGGGCATGGGATGTCCTCCTGTTAACCCTCTTATTTCGGGCTTGGGATGTCCTCATGTTTACCCTCTTGTTTCGGGTTTGGGATATCCTCCATATAATATCTTTTTTTTATTGGGATTTCCTCTCGTGTACCCTGTTATTTCAGTCTTGGGATGTCCTTCTCTATACCCTCTTATTTCTGGCTCGGGATGTCCTCCTGTATACCCTTTGATCTCATAAAACATTTATCACTACCTAATGCATTATAATGAGATATATGTCCCACCCATCACATAACAAAATACTACATACTTATTCCATAGGAAGATAAAACATTCTTTATATCATGACCCATAATAATATATTGTTTTCATAAACAACAATCATAACACACAAAATGAAATTGGTATCATTAACATTTCATCACATCATAACCTATAGAAATTGATAAGTTTTTGAGTCATTTCATTAAACCATAGCCCTTAAAAATCATCAATATTTATTATCATAGAAACCATGGAAGAGAAACGAATTTCATAAACATATAATCTGTGAATGAAAAATGGGTTTCATAAACATATAACCCATTAAAGAGAAACAAGTTTCATAAAGACAATTAAATCAAGCATAACCCATTTAGATAAAGAATATATATGGAACCTTTAGATAATTTCCTATAAAGGCATGAGTAACATCGAAATATGTCATATTATTTTGAATATAATTTTTAAATATCATTAAAAACGTTTCTTGAGGAAAATATACTTTCTTAATTGAAGTGGTATTTTATTGTATAAAACCATTTGAAAATAATTTTCATATAAAATACCTTTAGAATATATAAATAATATTTGAAATCATTTTGAAAAACTTTTTTATGAAAATTTATAAAATAAGCTTCAGAAAATTTTAAATAAACTTTTCTATAAAAAAATAAAAGGCTTTAAAATAATACTTTAAAATGTTTTGAAAATGATTTCATTGAAAATACTTTGAAAACATATAAATAAATATTGAACACATTTTTAAAACCTTTTTACATGAAAAAATATGAAAAAATCTTGAAAACATTTTGAAAATATTTTTCATATAAAATTACTTTTAAAAAAACATTCTTAAAAAATAACCTTTTAAACATGTAAAGAAATTTTCATAAAAATGATGGTCGGTAAATCTATATAGGTCATATGAGGTGAAAAGAATATTCCTTTTTTCATAGAAAAAGGGAAGAAAAATTCCATGTTCACAAAGAAACAATAAGATTCCTTCAAAAATATTGGTAAAAGAAAAAAGGTATTTTTTTTAAATATTATAGAAAAATGGTACAATATTCTTGGAAACACTTTTTAGAAAACATGGTTATGAAGGAACATTGATTCCGGAGCGAAGAGAGGATAAAGTCAGGATTTCTAAAAAATAGGTTCTTAACTATATTATATAAGAAAGATTAATTTTTTTTATAAAAACAAGAATATATAATGAATATATATAGGATATAAAAATACATGAATGATCATGTGATATGGGTTACAATATTTCATCAAAGGAAGCATAAACATAATCAATATTGAAATGTAATGAGATTATTTCAATAAATTCTTATTACATGGTAATTTTGGATCATACTCTACATGTATGAAAAGAAAATTAAATTAAGTTTATAATATATTAAAAACAAGTATATTAATGATATATCATGTAAAATTGAAGTATATAACCCTCAACCCTAATTTAAGCACATAACAAAACATGAGTCTCAAAGAAGAAAGATTGAGACAAAACTATTCTACTGATTTGGTAACTTTGGAAACATAAAGCCCATGAAATGAAGGAAAAATAATGGATATGTAAATTCCCATAAATTATACTATAATAATAATTGAGTAAATCCATGGGAAGTATGCATCCCACCCGAAAGGAATGGGTGGTAGATATAGCATGTATCTCACAGAAATAAAAAGTGATATGAAATCCTCTTACCTTGTCTCTTGACTCTCATCGTAATCATTCAAATCACCTATATAATAAATATAAATATACTGTAAATATTTTACAGAACTATATTATTATATCTAATACCATTTTTTTACCATGACATTATATTCCCATCATGTTAACAAATATATGTTAAGGTTTCACTTTGGGTAATATTCACTTTGTTAATTTCATGTGTCTTAATTTTGATATATCCTTGGTCCCAATAATTATATCTTGATTCCAGAATTTAAACCATGATATAAATATTATTTATATTCATTAAATTTTTATTATAATAATATATAGAATATATAATTATGAAATGGAGTAAACTATTCATGGAGACCGTAAGTCGTACGTACACATGAACATTTTTTCCCATTTTTATTGTCATATCGAAAGAATGAAATAAATGACTTATGTGTATATATGTATATAATATAAATAAAATATATTTATAATGTTATATATATCATATAATCTCACTAAATCCATATTTAAAAAATTTTATTCAGTGTGTGAATGAACCACGTCGCTTTGAGGGGGTGATATTCCACACTTCCTCGAACAAAAATATCTTATTTACACCTAATGGAATTTAAAAAAGATACATGTTTTAAAAGGAATAAATAATATTAATGAAATAATAAATAAAATATATAAGATATATAAATTCATTTTCCAGAATAATTTACACCATGAACGATGGTAAAGTAAAAAATGAACAATCATCATTTAGTGAGGTGGTAGTTCATCGTACAAGTAAACAATATGTTTGTTACCCATTAGATAGTGGTGTGTGTAAGTGTTGGTCAAAAAATTATCATTAAAACATAATATTATATTGAGTATACTAGTTATTTTTTACAATAATTTAATAAAGATAATGGAGGGGGTGTATAAGGAAAATAAAAGAAAGAAGATCGAGAGAAGGTGTAACCTCTCAATCAGGTAACTGCTTTTGGTTGAGCCAAAAGGTTTCCTTGAAAGACTTGTTGCCCAAAGGGAGGCTTCAAGAATAAATTGATGGTTTTTGGAAAATTTATTGGGTAGTAATTGGACAAAATTATGTGTTTTTAAATGTGTGAAGAAGAGAGAGAGGTGGTGTCCTTTTATAGGGAAGAGTAGTGGCACTCTTGTAAATATTTGAAGAGAGAATTCCACCGACCTTTTTCATGTTGAATGTCAATACAATAATAATAAAAAGTATATAAAAGGGATTATAGGTTAAAAATATGGCCATAAATATATTTTTGACATGTTTATAGGTTGTTTTTTTCCTAAAGGTTATGGTTTAGTCTCTTATTAAGCTTAATCTAACATCAATCGATTTGAATAATTTTAATCATTTTCACTAATATTTTTCATCAAAAACTAATTTGAATTTACTATACATTATAAATTTTGATGATACCAAATATTGAAACCAATTTTCAAAATCATAAAAACAGAAGTGGTAGAAATTAATATGAAATTAATCCCATAGTCGGGTCGACAATGCGGGGTTTAATGTAAAAACATTCAACATTTTGTTAATTTTTTATATCAAATTTTAATGTGAAATTGATTTAAATGGAATAAATTGAATTAATTGATAAAAATAGTATCTAATTAAACATTTAAACCAATTTAAAATATAATTTAACCTTATAAATAAATCATATGAAAAATCAATTAGGAACTAAAATTCTGTATTTGTAGCTATTCATTAAAAAATGAACCCATATAGAAAAATAAGAAAAAATTATTATTAGCCAATTTTTAGGTTTCTAATTAAAATATGAATTTTATTTTAACATATTATGTTTATAAATGTTCCAAAATTTTTATTTATAATGGGTTCTCCATTAAAAGTTCATAAAACTAGATTTATAAAGATATATATTTTAAGTATAAAATTGGGTTTGTTCCTATCATATGTCTATCAAATATATTTAATGGATATAAAAAATATTTAAATGAATATATATAATATATATTACATTAATATCACTCAATAATTTTATTTAATTTAATTTATTAGGGTTAAACAGCTTTGTGACCATAAAAATAATAATATTTCCTTATATATTCAATTGGCTTTCATTTTCATTTATAATTAATTGGTAACTTATAAAATCATATTATGTTGTGTAAACAAAATATTTTCATAAATTATTTAATATTATTAATAACAACTAATTTAACATCTAGGTTATATCTTATTATATTAAATATTAATATTTTAATAGTATATTATGGTTCGGTAAACCTCGGTCTTGCGTGTTACGCAAAATGTCAAGGAAACTCATTATTGCATATAACATAAGCTAACCTCAATGTTACATGTAGAGAAATATAAAGTTTATATTTCGTGTAGTGAATTATTAACATGGTGTTTCATATAATAAACTATCTTTAGAGTGAAATGAAAATAAATTTTTTAAATTTATTCGAAAAAATTCACAAAATCTTGGGGTGGTACAATGTTGATCAGTTAATCATCCTATAGTGAATTAGAAGACTATATAAAAGATTATGGAATTTCCTCATCAAATATTCAAAAACAAAGTGTTCCCCACTTTGATCCTTTGGAAACTCAACATTATTCATTGCATGTGAATGTCTTTTGAGCATAGTTGCAATATTCTACATTCGAGCTCCAAAAATGTCTCGATTCTGAGGATTAAAATAATTTCATTATCCATAAAACTAATCATTAACATAGTTTCTTCTTGTTACTCTAATTAAATAAAACCCCTAAGCATAGATAAACACTAATCATAGTGGATAACAAAATAATTCTAATAAAATAATTTATATAATTTCTTAATTGTGACACTTTATTCAATAAAACCTTAGGTTTTACATATGACATTCATGATAATTATACAAAATTTAATATTTTATACTATACTTAGTTCTATACACAGTATTTTCATAAAAGTTTTGTAACTTTAATCTCTAAAGTGTTTCTAAACCCCCACTCTGATACCATCTATAATGGCCTGGTCATTTCATACACAAATATTACATCTATTTAGATGAATTTTAAATACATAACAATACTATCCAATCAAAAATCATAATTGTTTGTATTTTTTTGGAGATTATATATGAAAACATCCTATTTTATAAAATACCATAAACATCCCCAACAATGATCTTCTCACATAGAGCTCCTCTTAGACATACCAGCCTAAACCTTTCTCCATCACTTAGTGAAGGAAACATAAGAAAGGTTGAGATCAGATGCTCAAAAAGGGTAAACATATGAGATATAAATCCATGATCATATGAAAACATAAGATAAAAATAAGGTTATGTTACAATTAATATAACTTATTAAGTTCATACCCAACCTTTTATAGATCATAAACATAATTTATGGCATAAACAATATCATTTAAATAAACATACACCATAAGAGTGATAAATCAATATAAATAAATCGTGAACTATAATATAATATTATAAAGGGGTGGAACCATCATAAATATATAAAATAATTTCATATGTCAAGGTTAACTAACAAGAAAATAATTATATTGGATCAAGACACACCTCTCCCTATATTGGATCAGGACGTACCTGTTTCCCATAGAGGATAAATCTCATCAACTTGTTTCCCATTATTATCTCATGAGATTTAAAGAACTACCCAATTCATCAGAGAGAGATATAGGTCCCACACCTCACATAATAAAAACCATACTTTTGTGTTTCATAGGATCATAAATCATTCATCATATCAAAACCAATGAAAATAAATGGGTTTTGTAAATATTTTATCATATCATAACTCATGGAAAAATACTGGGATTCATAAAAATCATGTCATTATAGACAGAAACCTTACATAAAAAGAGTAATTATGGAATACTCAGATCATATCCCTATTAAAGTATAATTTACATCAAATAATGTTGTCTTAGATAGAAAATTACTTTCAAATATCACTTGAAATAATTCTTGAGGAAAATAACCTTTACATTTTAAAAACATATTTTTTTAAACTCAAAATTACAAAGGAAAATATTTTGTTTAAAGATAAAATTTTATGATTTTTGTTGAATAATTAAGTCATTAATTATTCACGAAAATGGGAAAGTATTATCATGTTGTATAAGTTAAAAAAATATTCTTTCCATAAATTTTAATGGAAATTTCAAAAGGTTCATTGATTGAAAAATGAAAAAAAAATATTCCTTTAAAAACATTTTATAAAAAGTAAAACATAACTAAAAATTATTTTAAAAAATAGTAAAACCATTTTTGAAACCATTTTTTGAAAATGTTGACATTGAAGATAATTATTTCCCTATAGATACTAAAACATAAACAATCCTGAATAATGATGAGATTGTGAAATAAACCATTACCTAAAGTATTGAATTTATTCATTCATGTTAAAACCTACTATATAATAAATATAGAATTATTATAAATTTATTACATAAAAATAATTCTATCAGGCTATTTATTATTTATTTATAACATCTTATCACCCCTTTATTTATAATTTTTTGTTAAAATCACTCTTTGGGGGGGTAACTGCTTAATTTTCCAATCAACTTTTATTTTGGAAGTCTTGGTTCTTATACATTGATCTTAGTATTATTATTTATTGAATATTAATAATTTTATAGAAGAAATATATAATAATTATATAAATATTTATAATCATTCATATAAATTAGATATAAAATAAATAATTACACCATTCTTGGTGAAGGTATGGTGTATGCACGCATGAACAATGTTTTCAATTTTTGATTGATAGTATTAAAGAATTTTAAATAATAATCTCTATTTATAGAATCAGTATTATATGATATATATTTTATATATTCATTAAACTGTAAGAACCCAGTTTTTTCTGTGAAAGACTTTGTAATATTCTTGATGATATTCCAGAGCAGCGCCTTCAGACGGCGTGCGATTCAGAGCCCCGGAGTGGTCAGAATTAAATTTTCAGTGCGTTCACACGGGAAATGCTAAATAAATGGAATAACTCCTAAATGGAGTTCCGGATCAAAGATCCGAGTGTACGGATGGGTACAAAATGGGTTTTTTACCCTAGGAACGACATAAAACTTGTCGGCGCGAGACGTTTGGACCCCTCGCCCGTTTCTGGAATGTTAAACGGATAAATTAATTAATTAATTTATTCGTTTAATGGAGAAATGCTAGTATCTCTTAAAAGGTGGCACGGATTGAAAAAACGAGGGCACCGTTGAGTTCGGAGCGTGCCGTTTATCCTAGGAGGGGTATAAGTTTTACAGGCGCGGGCCGTTTGTGAAAAATGGCCCCAGGGGCATTTTCGTAATTTGGCGACTTCAGACGCTAAGTTTAATAACTTTTGAACGGGGTCTCGGATTAAAATTCCAAGACCGCCGTTGTGATCGGGAGGTGGTGTTCACCCTAGGGGAGGCTTAACCTCAACCCTGTCGAGTGTTTCGGGCGCGGGATAAATTGGGGGTTTAATTAATTAAAAATTTAATTAATTTCTTTTTAAACCCCACCCCCACCCCTCTCATTCCCCTTTCCCCTGGCAGCCCCTCCTCTCCCTCCTCCTCCTCCATCTTCGGTGAGACTCCGGTGAGACAGCTCCGGCGAGGCGTGGTGGCCGACGGATCATCGCGAAGCTTCGGGCGAAGCCCCGCGAGGTAGGATTTGTCGTTTGAGTTTTCATTCACCGCACCTACTTCGAACTCGAATAATTCAATAAAACCCTGTCGGATTTTTGAACGAAGCCCATGAATATGTATTAGAGTAAATTCCCTATCCAACTCATCTTTCGGATTCAAATTCCGAGATCCGTGTCATCCGCAATGATCCGCCGAACTTTGCGGGTTTTTGGGTTCCGGCGAGTTCGAGCGGCGGCGCGGCTCGGCGGAAGAGGCGGCACGCAGGGCGACGCGGTGCGGAGCAAGGAGGAGGTGGTCGGCCGGGGCATCGGAGGTGGCGACAGCGCTTCCGGGAGGCGGCGGCGACCTTCGGCGGCGGCTGAGGGCGCCGGCTGCGGGAGCCGGTGAGAGGAGGGCCGAGGTCGCGCTGTGCGACCCCGCGACTGGGCAGAGACCCGCGTGACGCGGGTCTCCGCGTGGAAATGGCGACCGGCCTGTCGGCCGGTCGGTGGAAGAACCACCCGGGCAGCGCGGCCGGTGTGACCCGCGGGATGCGGCTGGGCCGCAGTCCTGGCGGGCCGGCCGGAGCGGGCGGGCTCGAGCGGGGCGGACCGGCCGAACCGGGCCGGTCCGGCCGAAGAGGGTCCCCCTCTTCCTTTTAAATCTTCGTACGACCGTATTTCGGGCTACGGGCGTCTGTTTTGCGTGCCGTCTATGGCGGCGCGGACCTGGCGCAGAGAAAGTATTTTTGAGATGGTTTCGGGAATTTTTAATTCCCGGAACGAGGGGTCGCGGAGGCGTGATGTGTCCTTAAGTGGATGAGCGTAATCCCGGAGATTCTTGTTTTGGACGGCGCAGACGCGTCCGACATCTGTTTTGAGTGCCTTCAGTGGGGTTGGGACCCTAGCATCGAGGTGGAGGCTTCCAGGGCGGTTTCAGGCGTTGAGGCCGAAGATGAGGCGCGGGCCCCGAGGCCCGTCTTTTGAGCTGCGTGTAGCTAGTAGCGACCTTTTCCTCGGACGTCCGTTCGGAGCGTGCGAGCAGTCGATGTTGGGTGTTTTTCCGAGGGCAACGCATTGGCACAGTCTGCCCGCTGTAATTCCGCATGATGTTGCGGGGCCCGCGAGGGCCGTTTCAGGAGTTGACGGTGATTTCCATCTTTATCATCGGGCGACCATTTTGGACAAGTGAATAGTCCATTTCGTGTTCTTTTTCGAGAGCATCCCAACGGTGCGATCCGTTCGTTGAGTTTCGGGACCGGGATGCTGGTCCCACGTGGCACCGCTCGTGTGCGGTGCGCCGGGATGCACCTTTTTCTCCGGATATCCGTTGCACTCATGTGAGTAGTGCTTTTGACGTGTCTTCCAGAAGGGATCGCAATGGTGTGATGCGCCCGACTGTTTTCGGGGCCGAGGCTTGGGATCACGGGATGCCGTTCGGGCGTGAGGCGATGTTGATGACTTTTTCATCGGATATCCGTTTGAGGTGAGTAAGTAGTCGATCTCGCGTGTTTTTCTGCGAGGATTACAACAGTGAAATCCATTTGGTTGTGCGGAGCCTCTTTCATGATCTTGTTGAATGTGGAGCATGGAAGGTGCTCCAGTGGTGGTTCTCTCTACCTTGTTGTAGCGGACCCTTGGCGCGTGATCGCGCACTCTCGGGAGAGTGATACAAATGGTTCACAAGTCTTGGCTGGTCGTTCCAGGGCCTTTGAGGTGGAGTTGTTACATCACGCCTTCGCGTTGACGTTGGGTGTCATGTGCACGATATCCTTTGGGTTGGAATGAGGTATACTCCGGGAGTATACGGGAACACTTGGAGGTACATGTGGTTGTTCGTACCTGAGGATGTTTGTGCGCTCAGTTGGGGTTGACTTGGGGCCACACGTCGTGTGGGCCCCACATGCGTGCCGTGGTCTGCTTTGAGTACTTGACCTCTCGCGACGTAGAGGATCCCTCTGCGCTCGTTTGTTTGACCGGAAGGGTGGAGTTTTCCCCTGGCTTTGTGCTCATTTGGTTGACCAGCAGGGTGGAGTTTTCCCCTGGACTGGTGCTCTTTTGTTTGACCAGTAGGTTTGAGCGGTCTCCCCCTGGTCTTGTTCCCGGTGGTTTGGCCGGTAGAGATGGTTTGGTTCCTCTGCTTCTTTGGCTGTGAGGGGTTTCGGTACTGTGCCCTTTCACCGGACTGCGACACCGTCTGCGACTACAGGTGTTCGTGCAGCGTGGGCGTTTTTTCCACTTTCTGGGATGAGATGTCTCGGTCCGCTTCGACAGTGACTCAGCGGATGGGAGCAGGATTTCCTTGTGAGGCCTGGGGAGTTTCTCCCATTGCTCCGTGTTCCCTGGTAGAGCTTGTGGTTTCGGTGTGACCAACACTTTACACGGGCACCGATCCTCTACCCTGGAGGTTGTTCCAGCAGGGCTGAGGTTGTTCCAGCAGAGCTGAGGTTGATCCAGCAGGGCTGAGGATATTCCAACAAGGCTGAGGTTGTTCCAGCAGGGCTGAGGTTGTTCCTGCAGGGCTGAGGTTGTTTCCAGCAGGGCTGAGGTTGTATCGAGCAGGGCTCGCCAGTGGGTTACCATCCAGCAGGGATGGCCAGTACAGCGGTGTTTACTGAGTAGTACCATCCAGCAGGGATGGCCAGAGCAGTGTCGGGCTTACCTCTAGCGGGGCTGGGCAGTGGTCCTCAATGCTGGGCTTACCTCCAGCTGGGCTGGGCAGTGGTCCCCGATGCCGGGCTTACCTCCAGCTGGGCTGGGCAGTGGTCCCCGATGCCGGGCTTACCTCCAGCTGGGCTGGGCAGTGGTCCCCGATGTCGGGTTACCTCCAGCTGGGCTGGGAAGTGGTCCCATCACCGACTTTAGCTGGGTCACCCTCCAGTAGACTACCCTATTACGGGACTGGGCAGTGAGGCGCCCGTCAACTTACCGGGTATCCCCGTAGTGGGAATCCGTTGACTTCTAGGGATCCTTCAGTGGGGCTGGGCAGGGGGTCGCCTATCGACTTTGAGCATATTTCTCGACTGCGGGGCAGTGACGAGTTGTGGTTGACGTTCCTACAGAACTCTCAAGTATGAGGAGAGCTTTCCCCCACTGAGACGCGTCCTTGTGACACGACCTAAAACCGTGCGGGCGAGTCAGTGCCACCCAAAGCGGATAGTGTCGAGGTGTGGTGATTGAGCCCCTTGGCTTGCGGTTCGGGGCAGACATGCGGGATGCTGGGCATCGATGGGGTTACTTCTGGGACTATTGGGTACTCTTTCTTGGGCTGAGCTATGGGATGGGTATCCCCTTACGAGTTTGTTCGAGCTTCTTGACAGATCATACATATGTATATACCTCGTACGATTACCCACTCCATGGGTTTTGGTTACTCTCCTTCCAAGAGAGGCGAAGACGCGCGGGGTATGCCACATGCTTTCCGTGTCTAGCTTCTCATGGTTGGACGAGTCTACTCTCTTGCTATAGGTAGTGAAGACTCGATGAGAAGTTCGTCTTCTCACCGTTTCCAGCTCCTTGTGCTTGGACAAGTCTACCTTCTTTCCTCTTGTTGGGTTGAGCTGGACTCTTTACTATACTCTTTACTGCACCTTCCGTTGTACTCCTCTAATTTTATGTTCGCTCTACTTCTCACCCTTAAGTACCTCCTTTTGTTACTCCCTTGAGCCTTCGGGGTATCTTACTGAGTATTTTTATACTCACACCTGCTTGGGCTTTGCCCGCACTTGGTGTGCCCTTGCAGACGACGGACAGGTGGAGCGTGACTTCAGTGGAGCGTAGGAGCTTGGGATCTTGGACCGCGTGTGGTGGTCGTGGCCGGGTTCCAGGTGGGAGCCCCATCAGTAGTTTCTCTTTGTTTACCTGTTGCCGGGTTGTGGCACTTTTTGGTTGGGCGCATGTTTTGCCCTTTTCTTTTCAGTTTGCACTTTGTACTTGTAGAGGTCGATTCACTTTGTGGTATTTATATAGCAGTTGCCCTTTCCTTTTATTTGCTTGTCTTTACTTTTTCTCTGCACTATTGCATTGAGTTTGCTGCGTGTGTGTGTACAGGTGCTTAGGCAAAGGCCTCCCTGAGTTATTGTGCCTTCGGCACTGGTCGCCAGCCCCTGGCCTATAGAGGCGGGCTTGGGGTAGTTGCGGCTCGAGCCCGGGTAGGGTCGGGTCGTGACAAAGTGGTATCAGAGCTGGTTCGTTCCTTGGGACGTTGTTCGGACGTCCCTAAAAGTGGAATTGGTTGGGATTTAGGGCAACAATGTTAATGTGTCTTGAGAGCGTCTCTCAGGCCAGGGAGTCCAGTGATGGTGCGGCGGCCGACATATCAATTCACCAGGACCTTGATAACCCGCTTGTCGACTCGGCATGCTGAGACACTTGTTGCAGGGAAAATTTGTTTGTGCATCACATAGGACTGAGTCTTGACTGTCCTTCTTGAGTCATCTCCCCATCATTGTTGTTTCTGGTATATACATATATGCTCATCTGACCGCGGCACTCCTTGATAATTTTCAGGATGTCTTCGCAACGATAGCAAGCCAGGATACTAGCCTTGGTTTGTGACGACGACCCTGTGAGCTATGAGGCCACAGTCCAGGACCCATCATGCGAGCCCCTTTCTCCGGGTGGGCCGGTAGCAGCACCCCCACCTGTTGAGCAGCAGGCCGTTTCAGCAGAGCAGGCTAAGCTTGAGCGCAGGTTGAGAGCGCTCCGTGAGTTCCAACGGCAGAGACCGCTGAGGTTTAGTGGTGAGCCAGACCCTCAGGCAGCAGAGGTTTGGCTCGAGGCATTGGTTTGCCTTTTCAGGCTTGTGCAGACGCTGACAGATCAAAGAGTGGCTTTGGCAACCACCCTTTTTCGTGGTGCAGCATGGCGTTGGTGGAGTCTGGTGACTCAGTTTCTTGACGAGTCGTCACTTTCGTGGGATGAATTTCAGTTGTTGTTTTGTGAGGAGTTATTCCCCTCCTTCTTGCGCTCCGTTCGGATTCAGGAGCTCCTGCAGGTTCAGCAGGGAGGGATGACGGTGGCCGAGTACCCGGCTAGTTTTGCAGACCATGCACGCTTTTACTCGGACTTGTTCCATGATGAAAACATCCGAGCGCGGAAGTTTGAGCAGGGTCTCGGCCATGAGATTCATGCTGTCATAGTACCTTTGGGCATTTCCACATATTCCAGGGTGCTAGAGAAGGCGCTGGTGACAGTGGGATTCCTGTCGCGTTCTAGTGTTGGTGGTGGCAGCAGGCACGTTGGAGCCGAGATGTCTACCGCAGCTAGTGGGCATCAGCAAGCAGGACCTCGACGCAGGTGGATTTCTGACAACCGGACTCAGGGGCATGGTCGTACACCACAGTGGTGCCGGAGGGCACCAGGGCAGCCCTGAGAGATTCAGTGCTATGCTTGTGACGGGCGAGGTCACTTGGCATGAGACTGCCCGACCCGAGTTGCTGGGAGCTTCGGGCAGGCAGCAGGTGCACCACCACGGCAGAGGCAGCACCGTGATCGGAGTAGTACCCAGAGAGGTGGTGCTAGCAGAGGAGTGATAGGAGTTGGTAGTGGGGGACGACGTTACGAGGACTTCTCATCACCACTAGGGGGTCCACGTCAGGCCCCGAGAGCTGACAGTTGGGACCACGGGCAGCCGCATGCTTTGGATGTCTACGATCCTACAGAGAATGAGGAGATAAGAGGTATGCTCTACAGCTCTTCTACCTTTTTGCAGTAGAATTGTTAGAATCTGTGTGTGATCTGCTTTCCTCCCTGATCCTTGTTTGATGTGTCACCAGGGTGACGCAGGGCGTCAGGTGTGACCCTGTGTTGGTAAGGAAAAAGGCGTGAGACTTTTTCCTTTAGTCGATGGTGTTGACTCTTTCGCCTTTTGAGCGTGTAAGAGAGCATCAACTGTGGAGCCTTGCGTGACCAGATATCCTTGGGTGTTTCACCATATGGATATTCTGAAGGAGGGAATCACCGGGCCTTGTTTCAGGTGCGGCGGTGATTCCAGTCGCGGCGTGCGACGTAGAGGTTCGTTCAGGGAAGTGAGCTACCCCCGAGGGCCTTCGGGCCGGTTGAGACCGTGCGAAGGGATGGCGAGGTACCCTACCGCCTTCCCCTAACCCCAAAGTCTGGAGTGGGTGCACGACATCAGCAAGGGCTGACCTCGCATGAACGGATCAATCCTTTGGTCCGTGTGCGGTGACGCAGAGCTGTGTGTGGGTTCTTCTGGGTATGAGAAAGCCAGGTGTGGGCTTAGTACCCCGTGTTCTTCCCTGGTTTTGCTTTTCGAGGACGAAAATCTTGAAGGAGGGAATGATGTAAGAACCTAGTTTTTTCTATTATAGACTTTGGAATATTCTTGATGATATTCCAGAGCAGCGCCTTCAGATGGCGTGTGATTCCGAGCCCCGGAGTGGCCGGAATTAAATTTTCAGTGCCTTCACACTGGAAATGCTAAATAAATGGAATAAATCTTAAACGGAGTTCCATATCAGAGATACGAGTGTACGGATGGGTCCAAAATGGGTTGTTTACCCTAGGAACAACATAAAACTTGTCGGCGCGAGAGGTTTGGACCCCTCACCCACTTCTGGAATGTTAAATGGATAAATTAATTAATTAATTTATTTTTTTAAAGGAGAAATGCTAGTATCTCTTAAACGGTGGCTTGGATTGGAAAACCGAGGGCACCGTTGAGTTTAGAGCGTGCCGTTTACCCTAGGAGGGGTATAAGATTCACAGGCACGGGCCGTTTGTGAAAAATGGCCCGAGGGGCGTTTTCGTAATTTGGCGGCTTCGGATGCTAAGTTTAATAACTTTTGAAAGGGGTCTCAAGATTAAAATTCCGAGATCATAGTTGTGCTCGGAAGGTGGTGTTCACCTTAGGGGAGGCTTAACCTCGACCCCGTCGAGTGTTTCAGGAGCGGGATAAATTGGGTGTTAAATTAATTAAAAATTTAATTAATTTCATTTTAAAACCCACCCCCACCCCTCTCCTTCCCCTTTCCCCTGGCAGCCCCTCCTATTGTGCCTCCTCCTCCATCTCCGGCGAGACTCCGTCGAGACAGCTTCGGCGAGACGTGGTGGCCGGCGGATCGTTGCGAAGCTTCCGGCGAAGCCCCGCGAGGTAGGATTTGTCGTTTGAGTTTTCATTCACCGCACCTAATTCAAACTTGAATAATTGTATTGAAACTCTGTCAGATTTTCTAACTAAGCCTATGAATGCATAGTAGAGTAAATTCCCTATCCAAAGCATCTTTCAGATTCAAATTCCGAGATCCGTGTCATCCGCAATGATCCGCCGAACTTTGCGTGTTTTCGGGTTCCGGCGAGTTTGAGCGACGACGCAGCTCGGCGGAGGAGGCGGCACGCAGGGCGGCACGGTGCGGAGCAGGGCGGAGGCGGTCGACCGGGGCATCGGAGGCGGCGACGACGCTTCCGGGCGGTGGCGGCGGCTTTCGGCGGCGGCTGAGGGCGCCAGATGCGGGAGCTAGCGAGAGGAGGGCCGGGGTCGCGCTTTGCGACCCCGCGGCTGGGCAGAGACCCGCGCGACGCAGGTCTCCGCGTGGAAAGGGCGACCGGCCTGTCGGCCGGTCGGTGGAAGAACCGCCCGCGCGGCGCAGGCGGTGTGACCCGCGGGAGGCGGCTGGGCCGCAGTCCCGGCAGGCCGGCCGGAGCGGGCCGGCTCGAGCGGGGTGGACCGGCCGGACTGGGTCGGTCCGGCCGAAGAGGGTCCCCCTCTTCCTTTTAAATCTTCGGAGACCCGTATTTCGGGCTACGTGCGTCCATTTTGCGTGCCGTCTATGGCGGCGCAGACCTGGCGCAGAGAAGGTCTTTTTGAGATGGTTTCGGGAATTTTTAATTCCCGAAACGAGGGGTCGCAGAGGCACAACGTGTCCTTAAGTGGACGAGCGTAATCCCCGAGATTCTTGTTTTGGACGGCGCAGATGCGTCCGACGTCCGTTTTGAGCGCCGTCAGTGGCGTTAGGACACTGGCATCGAGGTGGAGGTTTCCTGGGCGGTTTCAGGCATTGAGGCCGAAGATGAGGCATGGGCCCCGCGGCCCGTCTTTTGAGATGCGTGCAGCTAGTAGCGACTTTTTCCTCGGACGTCCGTTCGGGGCGTGGGAGCAGTCGATGTTGGGTGTTTTTCTGAGGGCAACGCATTGGCGCAGTCTGTCCATTTTAATTCCGCACGATGGTGTGGGCCCCCCGAGGGCTGTTTCGGGAGTTGATGGTGATTTCCAGTTTTATCACCGGGCGACCGTTTTGGACAAGTGAATAGTCCATTTCGTGTACTTTTTCGAGAGGATCACAACGGTGCGATCCGTTCGTTGAGTTTCGGAACCGGGATGTGGGTCCCACGTGGCACCGCTCGTGTGAGGTGCGCCGAGATGCACCTTTTTCTCCGGATATCCGTTTCACTCAAGTGAGTAGTGCTTTTGACGTGTTTTCCCGAGGGGATCGCAATGGTGCAATGCGCCCGACTATTTTCGGGGCCGAGGCTTAGGAACATGGGACGCCGTTCGGGCGTGAGGCGGTGTTGGTGACTTTTTCGTCGGATATCCGTTTGAGGCGAGTAAGTAGTCGATCTCGCATGTTTTTCCGCAAGGATTACAACGGTGAAATCTGTTTGGTTGTGCGGAGCTTCTTGTGTGATCTTGTTGAATGTGGAGCACGGAAGGTGCTTAAGTGGTGGTTCGCCCTACCTTGTTGTAGCGGACCCTTGTCGCGTGATCGCACACTCTCGGGAGAGTGATACAAATTGTTCACAAGTTGTGGTTGGCCGTGCCTGGGCCTTTGAGGTGGAGTTGTTACATCAAACCTTCGCGTTGACGCTGGGTGTCGTGTGCACGATAGCGGTTGGGCTGGAATGAGGTATACTCCAGGAGTATACGGGAAAGCTTGGAGGTACAAGTGGTTGTTCGTACCTGAGGATGTTTGTACGCTCAGTTGGGGTTGACTTGGGGCCACACATCGTGTGGCCACCACATGTGTTCCGTGATCTGCTTTGCGTACTTGACCTCTCGTGACGTAGAGGGTCCCTCTGCGCTCGTTTTTTTGACCGACAGGTTAGAGTTTATCCCTGGATTTCTGCTCGTTTGGTTGACTAGCAGGGTGGAGTTTTCCCCTGGCTTGGTGCTCTTTTGTCTGACCAATAGGGTTGAGCGGTCTCCCCCTGGTCTTGTTCTCAGTGGTTTGGCCGGCAGAGATGGTTTGGTTCCTCTGCTTCTTTGGCTGTGAGGGGTTTCAGTACTGTGCCCTTTCACCGGACTGCGACACCGTCTGCGACTACGGGTGTTCGTGCAGCGTGGGCGTTTTCCCCACTTTCTGGGATGAGATGTCTTGGTCTGCTTTGATAGTGACTCGGCGGATGGGAGCGGTATGGCCTTGTGAGGCCTGGGGAGTTTCTCCCGTTGCTCCGTGTTCCCTAGTATAGCTTGTGGTTTCGGTGTGACCTACACTTTACGCAAGCACCGATCCTCTACCCAGGAGGTTGTTCCAGCAGGGCTGAGGTTGTTCCAGCAGGGCTGAGGTTGTTCCAGCAGGGCTGAGGTTGTTCCAGCAGGGATGAGGTTGTTCTAGTAGGGCTGAGGTTATTCCAGCAGGGCTGAGGTTGTTTCCAGCAGGGCTGAGGTTTTATCGAGCAGGGCTCGCCAGTGGGTTACCATCTAGCAGGGATGGCCAGTACAACGGTGTTTACCGAGCAGTACCATCCAGCAGGGATGGCCAGAGTAGTGCCGGGCTTACCTCCAGCGGGGCTGGGCAGTGGTCCCCGATGCCGGGCTTACCTCCAGCTGGGCTGGGCAGTGGTCCCCTAGGTCGGGCTTACCTCCAGCTGGGGTGGGCAGTGGTCCCCGATGCCGGGCTTACCTCCAGCTGGGCTGGGCAGTGGTCCCCGATGCCAGGCTTACCTCCAGCTGGGCTGGGCAGTGGTCCCCGATGTCGGGTTACCTCCAGCTGCGCTGGGAAGTGGTCCCATCGCCGACTTTAGCCAGGTCGACCTCCAGTGGACTACCCTGTTACGGGACTGGGCAGTGAGGCACCTATCGACTTACCGGGTATCCCTGTAGTGGGAATCCGTTGACTTCCAGGGATCCTCCAGCGGTGCTGGGCAGGGGGTCGGCTATCGACTTTGAGCAGATTTCTCGACTGCGGGGCAGTGACAAGTTGTGGTGGACGTTCCCACAGAACTCTCAACTACGAGGAGTGATTTCCCCCACCGAGACGCGTTCTTGTGAGCGACCTAAAACCGTGCGGGCGAGTCAGTGCCACCCAAAGTGGATAGTGTCGAGGTGTGGTGATTGAGCCCCTTGGCTTGCGGTTCGGGGCAGACGTGCGGGATGCTGGGCATCGATGGTGTTACTTCTGGGACTGTTGGCTACTCTTTCTTGGGCTGAGCTATGGGACGGGGATCCCCTTACGAGTTTTTTCAGGCTTCTTGACAGAGCATACATATGTATATACCTCGTACGAGTACCCACTCCTTGGGTTTTGGTTACTCTCCTTCCAGGAGAGGCGAAGACGCGCGGGGTATGCCACGTGATTTCAGTGTCTAGCTTCTCATGGTTGGACGAGTCTACTCTCCAACTATAGGTAGTGAAGACTCGATGAGAAGTTCGTCTTCTCACCATTTCCAGCTCCTTGTGCCTGGATGAGTCTACCTTCTTTCCTCTTGTTGGGTTGAGTTGGACTCTTTACTGTACTCTTTACTACACCTTCCATTGTACTCCTCTACTTTTTTGTTCTCTCTACTGCTCACCCTTCGGTACCTCCTTTTTTTTCTCCCTCGAGCCATCGGGGTATCCTATTGAGTATTTTTATACTCACCCCTGCTTGGGCTTTGCCTGCACTTGGTGTGCCCTTGCAGACGACAGACAGGTGGAGCGTGACTTCAGTGGAGTGTTGGAGCTTGGGAGCTTGGACCGCTTGCGGTGTTCATGGCCGGGTTCCAGGTGGGAGCCCCATCAGCAGTTTCTCTTTGTTTACCTGTTGCCGGGTTGTGGCACTTTTTGGTTGGGCGCGTGTTTTGCCCTTTTCTTTTCAGTTTTCACTTTGTACTTGTAGAGGTCGATGCACTTTGTGGTATTTATATAGTAGTTACCCTTTCCTTTTCTTTTCTTGTCTTTACTTTTACTCTGCACTGTTGCATTGAGTTTGTTGCGTGTGTGTGTACAGGTGCTTAGGCAAAGGCCTCCCCGAGTTATTGTGCCTTCAGCGCTAGTCGCCAGCCCCTAGCCTATGGAGGCGGGCTTGGGGTAGTTGCGGCTCGAGCCCGGGTAGGGTCGGGTCGTGACAAAAACCTATCAAAATACCTATCTATAAAATATGGTGATGAAAAATTAATTGTATCACTACATGGATACGGTAAGTTGTACGTATGCATGGGAGATACTTTCACTTGTTGTTTGATCGAAAAGAGGGTATATAATTGTATTTTAATAATCATAATAAAATTCAAAAAATTTATGGTACATAATTTATTTTTTTATGATAAACATAATAGATTTATATGGGGTTAGGAAGAGTATAAAATGAAAGCGATTACCTCTTTTTCGACACATCTCTTTTAGATATTCTCTAAAGGGATATGGGGTTTCTCTTTTGAGAATACTTTCACCTCTATAATGTGTCTAGGAATGTTTAGAAGATAAATTTTCAGGTTATGATCTACATATAAGGTTCAATGTGGTTTAAATAAGTGAGGGAAGAGGAACCCTTTTATAATTGAGGTGAGGGACACTTTTAGAATTTCTAAAATATTAAATTATAATAAATTCATTTTATCCAAATACAACCAAATCACTGTGGATTCAAATCTAAGATATTATAAAATTGTAACGTATTAAAAAAAATTAGACAAGTTTTGGTGTTATTTTAAACTTTATGATTTTGATTACCCCTTAGTTTACCTATTTTAATTTTATCTATGATAACAACATTTTCAATATCAAAAGGTCATAATTTTTTACATATCTGTTCTCAATTGATCCGTAAATGGAAGCTTTTTTAAATTTTAGGGCATATGAAACTATTTTTTTTAAAGATTGTTATGATTTTTAAATAATTTAATAAAATATTAGTCCCCAAAAATAACATTATTGTCAATTTTGATACTATTCACTACTTTGACTTTTAAAAATATAATGAAAAAATTTAAAATTAGAATAACATATTTTATTATATCACTAATATGTCAAGGTAATAAAAATATTTCTTATATCACCATAAATATATCAAGTTATATAACTTTTAGTATTTTTAATATCATTTATTTTATTTTTGTGTCAATTGAATAATTACTCCATAAGCATTGTATTGTAATTTAGGTTAATTATTTTATTCCTAAATATTTTGTTTAAATTAAAAAATTGAATAGAAATAATTTATATTTAAAAATAATATTTATAGTCAAATATATCCTTTGGATTACTCTTAATTAATAAATGTTATAGTTGTTAAAAACAAGATTGTGACACCTATGACTTTTCAATAAATAAAATATTATAATAGTCATAGTCTCATCTAAGTGGCCCTAAAAGGTCATAAATTATACCATTCGATTATTATGGTACAAAATTATCAAATAAAATTTAGGAAAAAGTGTTTGGGGAATTTCCTAGTCCTTATCAAATTTTTATTACCCTCAATTACCTAATTTACCTTTTACTGTGGTAACAAAACTTACTAATGTTACTATTCATATTGAACAAAAATAAAAGTGAACTATTTTTTAAATTTAAACCCACTGATTCAAAATACTAAATCCATTTTTCAAAATTCAGAACTCATAAATTTCATAATTTAATTTAAAATAAAAATGAGAAAATGCAATGAAGAATTGTTTTTTTTGGGAAAACATATTATTAAATATAAAATGTATTTTTAAGAAAATCAATAAAAAATACACTAAAAATTATAATTAGATTAATTTAAATAATAATGAACTAATTAAAATTTAAAATTATTCTAATAACAATATTTTTCTTACAAAAACATCAATGAAAAATATAGTTTTCAATAAAAATTGGTATTTTTCACTTTTCCTTGACAAATAAATGTTTTTAGAAATTTTTTCAAAAATAATTTTAAAATATTTTTGAAATTATATTTCAAAATTGAAATTCATTTTATAGAATAAAATTTATATAAATTATATAAATTAATATTCACTCATAGAAATAAGAAATACTCATTTTTGAAGAAAAGGTTTTTAAGAAAAATAAATTGACTTTACTAAAAATGGTGTGATAATTTTATAAGAACAAACCAATAAATTAATATTGAGTTGTA
The DNA here is from genome assembly GCA_963277665.1 of Viscum album. Taxonomy (NCBI): domain Eukaryota; kingdom Viridiplantae; phylum Streptophyta; class Magnoliopsida; order Santalales; family Viscaceae; genus Viscum; species Viscum album. The sequence continues at coordinate 1,176,872,029 of OY728143.1, forward strand.
ACTTTATAATTATTTCCTAAATTAGTTGTTCTTATTTATTACTATTAATTTAACTTCAATTTTATAAGCGTCATATAATATTTTATGAATTTTATGCTCTTCTTTTAAACTCATTTTTGTGTGCAACTGACTCTATGAAAGACATAAAATTATTTAAAGAGAAAATATTCATAAAAAATCCAAAGTGTTATAGAGAATGTTTTGGGGGAGTTATGAATAGATTTTATTTGTGGAAATGGGGATGTTACATTTTTTTCATACAACAGACAAACACAAGCAAGGGATGAAGGATATCTTATTCAAGCAGTGGTTCAGGTACTTATGAAAAAATTAACAAACATGATACTTGAGAGGATGAATTAATTCCTTGGGGAATTATAAGGAAGCAAGGATCACTTTAACTAGAGGATTCTAGAGGTAAGACAATTGAATTTGTGGTGCTAAAGTGTGAAGATCGATGCTCTCATAATCTAGATGTTAGGGTTTCTCTCGTGATGATTTGTGGATGGATGATCTGAGTAAGGGATGTGAACATGGGGGTGTAGGTGAGAACCTTCATCATAGAAGTTATGTTGGCGATGAGGTAGTGTGTCAATCTTTTTGTCCCCTTACAGGAAAAGTTGAACATAGTGATTCTCCACATCAGCGAATGGAACTCTCCTCTATATGTTCGTGGGCCCTAAAACATTCTATACGGTTGGGTCACCACACACATCGGGGGATACAAATATCCAATTCACATCAATCCTCCTATCGTGAATTTTGACTGCTGATTTTGAACATTATTTAGAGTCTCCCTCTCAACTGAGGCTTTGTGGATGTGATGGAAAGGATTGGGTTGGTGCACCGCTTCATGTTCCACCCATTCCCCCTTATTTTAGAGATGATTGTTGATAATGATATAGGGAACATAGAACAGTTTTCATACCTCATCTACATCCGTGGAAGGGTACTGGTGGCGATGGTTGATTGTATGGTGATATGTGAGCTATACACCCCACCCCGATTCCTAATGTAGTTTCAACACCTCTTGTAGTTGACCTTAAAGGTGTATGAAAGGGTTGACTATGAACTACTACTATCTATTCTTAAATAGATATGGAACATGTTTATTCATGAAGATTGAAATGTGTTGAATGATCTCCCACTACCTACCACTGCTTATGGGATCACCCATGATTATGTGCTAAACTGGGAGAAGGTAAATCCGGAAGAGATTATGAGGTGTTGAACTATTCTGAATGATGAAGGATGGTTCCCACAAAAATGTGTTTATGGATGAGAGGTATTTAGAGAATTCCATGGTGGTATATTTGACATAGTGGGTCAAGTTGGGGTATCTACAAAGCTAGTAGTTCATGGTTATGAATAGGAAGGATCTCCATGGAGGGGAGCAGCAAGAAAAAACCCGATGCTCCTGGGAAAAGGCTTTGGGGGGGAAGGTGGACCATTGAGGGTAGTCCCAAGGGTGAACATAAAAGGTTTGGGGAAACAGTTGTGTCACCCAGATGTTCCTAATGGCACTGTCATCTCTAAAAACTAGGAGAGATGGGGGTTTACAAGAAAATTACCACCCTCCGTGGGATATTATAGAAAACTAACAGAGAAGGGATATTCCTCACTAGGTCAGGTTGGACAAGGGAATGCTTCCATGTCCATAGATTTTATGTAGTGTATTATATAACAATTCTAGAAGAGTTGGTCTACTCTCGTGGCACTGCGCATCCCCTAAACAATTGGGTGAAGGTGCTGTTGGGCATGACCTCTCTTCCAGATCTCTCAGCGAGAAATCTAGTTGCATGTAAACCCCTGTCCGAGGGGTCATATAAGTTTTTGGTAAGTGATGCCTATTGGGATTCCCTAATGACAAAGGTCCCGCCACTGACTTGGAAAATTTGTTGATCACATGTGGTTTCAGCAAAATTTTCCCTACAGGTATATGCGGTTGTTGTAGTACTGGTAGGGATCGAATCCATATGGACGGAATAAGAAACCATTAGACACTAAAATTTTATGGTTGTTTGGATATGAAGTGGATATCATTGGGGTTTATTTTAATTGGAGAACTAATTATTTAATATAAATAACAAACAAAAAATTATGTGAACAAAATAATTAATGATGGTGGGTTGATCCTAGGCTCTTACATGGGGTGGATTGGATGAATTTATTTTATTAGAAAATTTCATATCATTAATTGAAGACATATCCAAACAATGTGAAAATTTTCCAAAATCATTCATAGATTTAATTCCTACACAATTCTATGGATAATCACCAATTCACTTTGAGTATCACTTTAATGATTACTCAATGTAAATAAACCACACTATCACTCCAAACATGTCATTGTTAAAGTTGGTGAAGATGAAGAAGAACATAACTCATCGAATAGAAATACTAAAATAATGAACATATTAAAATAGTAAGTATATGAAATAAAATTCAATCCATACCCTTTATACTCTTTTTGATCAACCCATAATATTTTATTCCTCCATTGATGCAATTATATCAATGGATTTGGGAAGTCAACTTAATGAAGCTGGATTGACGAAGCAAAACATCGAAATAATGATCACTCTATCACTGTGTGAAGAATTTCAAAAACTATGATGTGAATAGACTCACTACCAATGTAATTGGAATCAACATTATATTGAAAAAAAATTGAATAATATAAAAATAAGAAAAAATTTCATTTAGAAATGAACATGAATGAAAAAAATACATGAAAACTATGAAGGTGCAATTACAAAATGAAAGCATGAAATTGTAATTGAAAAAAAACATATATTTCAATTAACTTCACCACTAGATCCTTATATATTAATATTAAAAGTCTACGGTCATTACCCAATCAATTAATTCACTCCCCATAACTTAATAGAGTCAAAAGGATGGAGAGAAATCAACGTAAAGTGGATGTTTCAAAGTTAACCAAGATAATAATCCAAATTCATTCCTTTTTAACCATGTGAATTCTAAACTCCATAATGTTGAATAGTGGATGGTCAAAAAATAGAAATATCTTTGACCATATTTCCTATAGTATCTATAAAAATTTCTATCCAATTCGATTATCTGTTTGGATGTTATACTCGAAATTGTTGGATAACTTTATGGGCGTTCAAATCTGGCCATTAATTTAATCATCATCTTTGAGCACCTGGATCACCATGAATTTTTTTTGAACTATATCTATCCATAGTTGATTTAAATGATGCCTATAATTCCATATTTCTTAATTTAAAATTTCATGTTTATTAGGCTTGTATTGTGGGGCCCATTATTTTATGAGCCTTATGCCCATTATGCTTTGTATATAACATTTATGTATTCATTTTCAAAAATATCCACCCTCCTTTGGGATTTATCAATATATCCTAAAAGAAAAAACATTCCAATAAAATTAAAAAATAATATCCCAAAATATAAAATTAAAATAGTGAGTAAAATGTATTCCTCAAGTAGATGATTAATTGTTCCCAAATTGAAACTTTGTTCTTGATGTACACAATGATGTGACATGAATTTCTATTTATGAATTGAACTAAAATTGGTGTTTATAGACATTGAAACACATCCATATTAAAATATAAATAATGAATATCAGCATATTTTAGCGTCTAATCACACCCCTATCTTTATTATTAATTCTCCCAAGAAAAAAGTATCTCAAAAATATGAAATTGAATTCACTTTTTCAAAAACAAAATTAATATAAAATGCTCCCCAAAATACATCATTCCAAACAATCATGAAACATCTCAAAATAATTTCACACAAGCTGGGTTCACAAGAATATACCATGCCGAAGCAAATTACTTTGATCAAATTAATTTCCACATTTCAGCCAATTTCAACTAAGCATGTTGATGTGTGGTGTGTATCAAAAGGTATGGCCCACATTTTATAGTTCATGGGGAAAAATTGAAGCTATAGGTTAGAATCACATTAAACCTTAAGATGACTATCAAAATTTATATTTTTGGTTTTCATTTATTCTAAACTACAATGGAGATAAAAGAACAAATATGGATTCATGATCCCCAAGTGTTGAATGCCACTAATATTGTCAGTTACATGCACTATAATAGAGATTTAAATCCAAAATCTAGGTAATAAAATTATGGATTTAGGATCCCCAAGTGTTGGATGACACACATTTTGAAAACACATTTCTATATGGGTTAAATTTTTTTATTTTTTGTTGGATACTCAAATTAAACTAAAATTGACCCCAAACCCCATGTTGTGATGAAAGGGTCCAAAGAACCCAAACATACACACAAAATCCAATGGATTTGTATTGTGGCATTTTTATTATAAGGATGAAAATGTAAATGTTGAAAAATCACATCAGACAGTCACACATTCCAAAAACTATTCCCATAAACATAAACATAAATTAAAATCACAATCAAGGCATTCAAAATCCGTTGACATTAATTTTTCATGTTTCATAGTGTACATTAATGAAATAAAGATTAATGAATTGATTTTTTAATTGAAATGTTTATCATAAAATCCAAATATTTTTCTCAAAATCCCAGATTTTCACTCCCCCAACATAGAATGAAACAACCCATAGTTTTTAAAGAGAAGATAAGAGAGAGATTATAATTACTAAGAAAGAGTGGATATGTGATTTGAAATCACATCATGGAATAAAACCACCTACTTTTAATTGATCACCCATAAATAAGAAAATGATAAATTTTTCTTTAAATTATATGGAAACTCCTTGGGGATAATTTATTATTGGATTTTAACTATGGAAGACATGCATCTTTTTTGAAAATAATGAAAACCTTAGACTATTAAATCTCCCAAAGAAAAACGTTATATCACATTAGAAACCCTAATGGGTTACTTTGAAAAGAAAAAACACCAAAAAAAACACAAAATAAAATAAAAAAATGCATAATCTATTTTTCCTCATGGAATTTACTTAATTTAATGTCTTTATCTCAACATGGACCCCCCAATTTTTCCATCACCAACTTTCAACATTTTCAGGATTAAAATTTTCACCACTTCTACAAGACCGAGATTTGGACTCCCTTGGGTTTTTGTGGATGGTTTGAAAATTAATTCATGGAAAATCACTTACCTCCTAGGGAATGGGATAATCCCAAGAATATAAAAAAGGGACCATATAATTTCTTTTTTAATTATCCGAAATACATCAAGGATAATTTTATCTTTATTATCTTCAAGAGAGGACGGAATGATTGATTTTTTTTATTATCCCCAACTATGGGGGAATTGAGAGAGGATATATGGAAAATGAATTCAATATCGGGTTGGTAAATAGTTTCATACATAGATTGGGACTTAGAATTGAACATATTTTCATTTTTTATAAATTATCAACAGAGTTGGTTCCCTTTCAATAGAAGTTTCAACCCCCAAATTTTCAACATGAGTTTCACGAATGGGTATGGAATTGAATAGTGATATTTATTATAATGGTTTAGTGATTGGTATTTCTGAAAATTTATCAATGGAGTTATTTTCAGGAAACTCATTCCATGATGTCAAATTTTTCTCTATTGAATCCAAAAAATAATAATTTCATCCTGATTTAAATACCCTTGAATATTTCCTTAATTTTATTTAGTTATACCATATCCAAAGGATAGTTATTTTTAAAATTCATTAGATATTTATAGGATAAAACATTATTCTACTAGTAATGGGGAATGGATATCCTGATTGGGAATGGGTTCCACAATAGTTTCAATGTTTTGTAGTCCAATTTTTAGTGATAAAATTTCAGAATTCATTATCTACATTTGATTACATGATTTTTTAATAATTTTTTGTTGTTTGTTCTATATAATAGTTTGTAATTTATGTAATTAATTATTATTGATATCATTAACCATTATTTAGAGGGCTGGAATGTTATCCTTTAAGCATTCATCATAAAAAATATTGTACATGTCCCCAGGTGAGGGGTATTCATTCAATGGGAAACTACCTATGTGAGGTGATTCCTAATATTGAGTTACAATTTTATTTAATCGTGATTTTATGTTGGGTTAATGTTTAATAAACTCCATTGGAGTATATTGAAATTTAGATTTGAGTTTTTTAAGACACACAGAAAAAGAAAGGGGAAAATATAAGAGAAAATATGTTGAGAAAAGATAATTTTAGGAGACAAAAGAAGGTGAGTGTCTAAGATACTTACTTTTGTCCTTTGAAATGGTACAAAAATTTGGTTTCAACCAAATTTTCCCTACTAGTAAAATAATTTGTTTTTGTACAGGTAATGATTGAATCCATAGGGACTAATGAAGAAACCTTTATACAATAAAATTATATGGTGATTTAGAAAGGAAGTGGCCATATTTAGGGTTGAATTTAATTGGAGAAGTAATTATTTAATATAAATAAAAATCAAAAAATGATGTGAACTAAATAATTAATGATGGTGGACTAATCCTAGGTTTTCTCATAGGTTGTATTGGATGAATTTATTTTCTTATGAAATTTCATTTCATTAATTATAGATGTATCTAAACAATGAGAAAATTATCCAAAACCATTCTCCAATTTAATTCCTACACAATTCAAAAGATAATCACTAAGTCAATTTTAAGATCACTTTAATGATCAATCAAAATAAATATATTGTAATATATCTCAAAATGTTTCATCGTTAAAGTTGGATAAGATGATGAAGAGCGTAACACATCCAATGGAAATCATAAAAAATGAATATTTTTAAATAATAAGTACATGAAATTATATTAAATCCATACAAATTTTACTCCCTTGGATGAAAATTTAAGAGTTTATCCCACTATTTATGTTATTCTATCAATGGATGTGGGAATTGGACTTAATAAAGTTGTACTGACAAAGAAAAACATCGAAATAATGATCACTCCACCATTGTGTAAGGAATTTCAAAAAGATGATGTTAATAACCTCACTAAATAATGAGATAATATCAACATGATATTGAAAATAATAAAATAATATAATAAAATAATATATTTTATTAATAAATGAACATGAATGAAAAAATATTCATGGAAAAGATGAAGTTTAAATTACAAAATGAATGCAGGAAATTACAATTGAACAAAAAACATAGTTTTATATTCCTTTCACCAACATATTTATATATAGGCATATAAAGAGTTTAGGGTCAAAACCCTATGAATACATTCTATCCCTATAATTTATGAGATTAAAAATGAGGGTGAGAAATCAAAAGAAATGGGACATTTCAAGATTTACCATGATAATCGTCTAGATTCATCCAATATTCTTAATTGTGAATTTGAAACTCAATACAGCTGAATCATTGAAGGTCATAGAAGATAAATATCTTTTTCTAAGTTTCCTATAACATCTTTAAAATTTCAGGCCAATTTTTTTATCCTTTTGGAAGTTATGCTCAAAATAACGGGTTGACTTTATGGGTGTTCAGATCTAGCCATAAATTTATTCATCATCTTTGACCACCTGAATCACAATGAAAAATGATGAATTAGATTTGGAAATAGTTTAATGAAATGATACCAAGAATTTTATATTTATAAATATAAAATTGAATCATTATTGTGATTTTATTGTGGGACCCACTTTTGTTTGATGGGTTTTAGGCCCATTATTATTTGTCTAGAAAATTTATGCATTTGTTGCCAAAAATGTCCATCTTCATTTGTGGTTTATCAATTGATCCTAAAAGAAAAAAATATTCATGTAAAATTGTTCAACAATATCTGAAAATATAAAATTAAAAATATGAATTAAATTTATACCACAATTAGATGATTAATTGTTCCCAAATTGACACTTTAGACAAGATTTTCCCAATAATGTGAAATGAAGTTTTATTTTTGAATTGGATTAAAATTATTGTTTATGGACATTGAAACAAAATAGTATTAAGATATAAACAATAAATATTAACATATTTATAAGGATAATCAATGTGCCTTGAATAAAACTCATGCTTTAAGAACTCTTCCTAACATATGTTTCACTTGAGCAGGAATCAGTCTGCATAAATGAGGGGGAGGATCATGATGAACCATAGGTACATACTGAGGGAGCTCCCACCCTTAAAGGGATGATCATGGCGACTCTATCTGAGGATTCATCCATGGGTGACCAACTACTGGCTGAAGTGGCTTCAGAAACTAAGGTGACGACCGCTAGGGGAATCTACTTTCCAAGGGGACTTCCCTTGAACTTCTCCAATATTTTCAATAGACTGTACAATTCTTATAAGATTTTTCAATTTTATACCATTTTTCTTTCTAATTTTACTTTCTACCTATGACTTATTCATGCTTCAATGGTATTTCAAATCATTATTGGGGATCATCCACTAGCACCAATGTCTGATTCAGTGGTGCCTGAAGTTAAGAAAGTGATATTGGGCACTACTCCTCTCGTAGAGAGGGCCAAGGAGGATGTGGTGGTCAGTAAAACAACCTTGGTACTAAAACATGTTAATATCATGACCATGTACTTGGTGGAGGAGAGTTGAGATTGTTCTAACCACAGGGCTAGCTAAGGGGTTTGTGGTGGCTGAGACATTCCTAGAATTACCACAAGAAGTATATATTGGAGATGATTCCTCAATTAAGGAGGAAGAAATCATTCTAGAAATTGAGGGGATCGAGGAGTATATGATGATTGTGTTTTCATCATAAGTACCACCAATGGTGGGTATTGGAGGTGAGGCCTCAACGAAGGTGGATGTGGTAGATGAGATGACTGAGTTTTTCTCAGGGATATCATATGAGGTTGATAGAGATTCTACTACAAATGGGGGGGGGGGTGGAGAGGATCTATTTATCCAAGAACTTGAGATCATCCCACTAATTTTCATTCCTATGGATGACATATACATTGATGTATTGGTGAACTTTCCTTTTTACGACCTTACGCCACTAGAGGACTTTTAGGATTCTGGCTCTAACTCTACCAAAGAGAACCAGGTCATTCATCAAAAGGTGTGGAAGCATGTGTAATACTTTATCACTCACATCCCACTATTTAGCCTACCAAACCTAGTGGTATATCTCCACCACTGTCTAGTCACCCTTGTTACGGATGGGGTGGACTCAAGAAGACTCCATGCAATTTCTCAAGATGTTCTTGTTGAGTAGGAACATGTTAGAGGCAAGAGATTGATATGTTTTTAACACAAACATAATGTTGGGGGAACCAAGGTGTTTCAAGAATATGAAATGGATATTTATTAGTTATAATGGTAGGAATAAGAGAATGTGTACATCACTACAGCTGAACCTGATATCATTTCCCAACCGAGGGCCCGGTTAGGGGCATTGGGGGCTAAGGAAGCAGAGGAGAAATATCGGGTGGCCAAATGTTGGGGATAGTAGGATGAGATGCATATTAGAGAATATGAAGTTTTTTTAAAGATGAAGAAGAGGTGGTCGATCTAGTAATGCGATAGTGAACTCTAGGGGAGAGAAGATAGGGGTTGTTTGAGCTCAACCACTATATCACCAGGCTCGAACCTTAGAAGAATCTTATTTTATACCAAAATAAATGATAGGTTAGAATATGTGGACAACCCTCTCAAATTTCAGATTATTTTTTTAAATTTCTAATGTTCTTGAAAATGTTTTTGTTTTGTTTTACCTATGATAACATAAATAAGACAACCAACCATAAATTCCTATAATCAAATGAGTCTTGATCAGTTTGAGAAATAAGGTATGAACATGTGATTTCTCATTCATATTGTAGTTTCATGCAATGGAAACATTCTCAGGATATGATGTTTTTGTTGAATACTAGGAGTTTCCAGTATAAGAGAGGTTATGGTTTGATAATGTGACTATTTAAACAGGTAGATTTCATTCTCAATGTGCAATAGTGCATGAACGGGATAAGATCATGGAAATTTAATTCCACCAAGAAAAATGGAAATCGAGAGGGTGAATCGAGACACCTAAGATCTGAATCACATGGGGAGTGGAGTGAGAATAGGGGATACCAACTAATCATGTTTGAAACACATAATCTGTTATAGTTTTTTCAAGGATGGGGGGAATCAAATTATATTTTACCATTGACTATGTTAGAAACATGGGACCTATCCCAAAATCCATTCCAAAGTATTTTATGGAATGATCACAAGATAGTAGGTGAGCTGGTGTGGTATAGGACCATTACCATCCAGGTGGCCTATTTGGATGTGTAGAAGGATGATGATCCAAGTAAAGGGATACAATAATCATGGAGATGACGTGATAAAATATTTGGGTGGAGTCCAATACTCTTGGAATTATGCCACCATGGATTTGTGCACATTGAGTAGGCATATTAGTCTGTAAAAAGGTTATAATCATCATCAAATGGGAGTGTTATCTTAGATGCTGAGTGACATTCAAAGAACATGAATGATGTGGTAGGTGACTAGAACTAAAACAAAAAAGGGCTTCCATGCGAGAGGCCAATATTTTATATAGTTTTACATCATAAAATGAGGATGATAAACATTTATTTTAACATCATACAATGAGGAAAATGGATATGAACTTTTACAATATACAATGAGGATGGTTTTACCTTTATTTTAATGTCATACAACGAATATAAGGTATCACACAATTTATCATTGGGTGATCGAGACTTTGAGTCATTTATTTTAACATCATCTGACCAAGATGTATATTTGTAAGTTTAAGGTCATACCATTTGGACCTATAATTTACTAGTATTTTAGGCCTAATATTCTCAAACCATGAATCTACAAACATTAAAAGGTCATAATTCTTAGTCTTATGTGGGATCACTCGAAGAAAATGTTCTTAAGATGACAGAGGATTTAAAATAAAAAAAATAGTGTACCTAGGAGGCGCTATAATAAGAAAGAGAATCTAAGTAATTTCATACATATTTTATCGTAATGAAGCTTGGTTCTTGGTGTAGGAATCCCAGAAGGGTAAGCATAAAATGATAGCCTAACAACCCAATGTGAATTAAGGTCTAGGAAGGCCTGAAATTGAATAATAAATTCTTGTTGAATCTTTCAAATAGATTAAATTTATGTTTATTGGACTTTGGATCCTAGATTATGGTCATCAAGTTAGGAATAGAGGGGGAAATAGTTTAAAGGAAATAATGCTTGGACCATGGGGACAAATTTTAAAGGAGTGTGTATGGAACATAAGGGAGGTGAGGTGACATAGATTATGGGATAGGGAGGTCCATCACTATTTGACACATTCCAAGGATGAATTTAACATTGTTTAATTTCATGATGTTAAAACATATTCTCTTAGTTTATAATCATATAGTTCGGACTAATGGAAAATAGTTTAACGTCATAATTCTTGAATCATAGAGTTGCATTCCTAGACAGAATATGTGTGGTATTGAAGGAAGATTACTTGATGTGGAAGGAGGGTCATATGAATCCACTCAATGCTTCAAAATATACATTTAAGATACCTCATGCATATTTTAAGGTCATGATGCTTGGACTCAAGGGTGATCATCCCCAAAAGGGACAAGTATAGTATGGAAGAGTGAAAAATTCAATGTGAAGTGAGTCGATTAGAAGGCCCAATTCCATGTGAAACATCCCAAGGATAATGTTCCCAGATATTAGTGTCATGATGCTTGGAATTGGGAACATATTTTAATGTTTTAATGTTTGGGACATTGGGGAATTCCTGTATCTCAACCTTGCTTGAGGAAAACTCCCTCACAAAATCTAAGCCCATGTGATCCATGCTTAATATGAGAAAAAAGGAGAAGTATAGAGTTTTAATTGTTCGTAGGGGGGTGAAAAATGAGGGAAGAAAGTGATGAACAAATCCCATATGGGAAATAAGATATTTTAAGACATGGATAGTAAAAGGATAATAAATAATGGGAAGGGAACAAATGTTATCCGGTTTTAAAACATAATTTTTAAACCCATGATGGTTTGGGATGGGGATAAAAAATGCAAGATAAACCATTTACCTAGTTCCAAAAATGGGAGCCAATATTTTTTTTATCGAAGATATTTTGAGGCATGTTCCCAGGATGGTAGGTGAGCTAGTGTGGCATAGAAAAATTTCAATTAGGGAACTCGTTCAGATAGAGAAGATGATGATGAACTAAATCGGAGAAAGTGTGAAACATCTAAGTGGAAATGGGGAATGTGCTGAAGGGAATATTGAAGGCCCTATGATCTATTACTCCAGACACTCAAATTCACTAGAAAACCATTCTATTAGGTAAAAATCAACCCTTACCTAGATGAAAAATACCCTAAATGATTCGTTGGAAGGAATGGGTCTGAGAGGAAATATTTGGGAATCACTACATATCCCATGAGAATGGGAATCAAGCTACACATAGTTCTTGACCACAGAGTGGGTAAGAAGCCTATATAGGAGGGTGACATCTTCTTTAGTGAGGATATCAACTCATCTCGTACTATGGGGAATCCTATTTTTATATGGGGTAAATTTTTTAGATCTTCCAATAGTTTTCATATAAGGAATTAAAGTTTTGTATGGGGTAATGTTTTTACAGATATTCCCACAATTTTTATATGATGAATCCTAATTTTTATAGGGTAACATTTTTTTGATCATCCAATAATTTTCAAATGATTCATCCCAGTTTTTATGGGTTAAGGGTATATTTTAATATCGTTTGCTGAGGAAATTAGGCTTTTCAGTTTAAACTCATATAACTATGTTTCAGTTGCTTTCGTTACGGTGTGTGCGTCTTTCTTGTTCGGGGACGAGAGACGTGGCTTTTATGGTTGCCTCGCATTCCCTCTTTCCATAGGCGGGTGGCATATGTTCCTTATTCAGGGATGTCTGCTCCTTGATCGAAACAGGATGATGGGATGTCAGTTCTTCCTTCTGTGGATTCCTCCTCAGAACTCATCACCTAGTCCAGGTCTCCCTCATAGACTTAAGGCGTTGTTCATGAAACTATTCCTGGTGCCTTATATTTATGGACAACAGTTAATTATGCTGCTTCTGTCAGGACATTCCAAGGGGTCCGGTTAGGGCATCAACCTTCTGTTAGAGGAGTAGTCACGCTGGGCATTACTGGCGTGTCTGGACGTTGGGGCTTGGTGTGTATAGAGACCCTACCTTTTCTTACATTACTATTACATCATTTTAAAGATAAACAACATAATAGTATTACACATATAGGATCCAATGGTTTAGTGTCTTGGGAAAACAAGGACCATACAATACAATTACAACATCAAGCATAAACATTTACTTAATTTCTTCTTTTCTATCTTTCTATTGGTACTTGTCCTCTCCTTAGTACATGTAGCCACCTGAGGATATAAATCAAAAGGGGTGAGATAGAATCCCAATAAGAGGATAGATAAGAACAATATAGCATGGGGTGAGTATAATCCTAACATGGGAAAAAGATCATGAACATGAGAGGAAGCATAAATATAATACTTGAAATGTGGCAATGCATGAAAATGAAACATAATGTCTTAGTGGTTAACTACCACACATAATTGTGAACCAAGCTATAATCTTTCTCACACATCATTTCACATTTAATGATGAGATTCATAACTTTACCCAATGCATTGGAGCACTGTATAATTTCAGGCGCACCCATCACATTGAAACATTCATATTGCACTATCTAATTCCGGGCGCACCCGCCACATCATAACATTATCATCATCATGATTTCCACAGAGAACACATATAAGAAATGTTCCAAACTAACCCATGGAATGGAATGGTTTTCATCTCATAATAACACATTAATATGCTTTTGGTTCCAAAAAGAAAGAGGGAATAACATACATGTTACAAGAACTGTCCACTTTGAGTGAGAAGTAAAAGGGGTGTTCTTAAAAGAGGAGTTCTTTTGGAAAACATTTGGTTTCACATAAAAACCAATGAAAAACAAGAATATCCTAAAAAATTAAATACAATGATGAAAAAATGATATTTAAGGAGTAACCATATCAAAATGGAGTTAAAGTGGGAGAACTCGAAGGAATAAAAGTGGGTTTGAGATTTCCCCTTACCTTGTACCCGAATAATTCCTTCTCATTAATTTCCGGTATAATGACATTATATCCATTAATTATAAATCCAGTACCATTTTTAAATTAATGGGGTTAATTCTGGTTTCATTATATCAAATTAAGTTCCTTTGGATGACTTATAGAGTTTAAAAACATTGTTCGGGGATGTTTGTTTTTATGGTTTTTTCTTGGGTGGTTCACTTGTATTCTTAAATTGTGGTTTGGGTAGAACATGAGTAAACATCCAGAAATGCTATTACATGTCATTAATTATATTAAATGAGCTTTAATAACCTTATGATGAATTATATTAGATCCATGTGGATGAATCATTAGATAAGAATTAAATGATGGTTATTTGAGTCAATTAGGGCGGTTTTTGGATCACAACGAACTTGTTTTAACTTATCACTTAGTAATATGGCCATAGGTTATTTAAATATCATTAAATAGAACATAATACATATAAAATCTTTTGGTTCAACCATAAAAATGGTTTCATGACCAGATCTGAAGGTAGAAATGGATGAAGAAATCATGTTGTTCTTGAAGGTGATAAATTAACACCTCACGAACAATGTTCTCTTTAATAAAATAAAAGGAATAGGGAAGGGGTTGGATGATATAATATCCCATTATAATCATAAAATTAAAGTATATGTATAATAATGGAGTTACAATACCATTTGGATGAATATAGGTGGGGAGAGATCAAGAAATGAACTCGAACTTGAAAGGAAATTAAAGGAGAAGAGAGAGAGAAATTACCTCTTGAATCATCCTCTAGAGAACCTCCTTAAGGGCATAAGCATGGTCTTTTGATGAGACCATAAGCTCTTGGACGTGGGAGAGGGGCTAGGGAAGTGGTTTGGTCAGATTTTAGAGAAGTATTGGAGCTTGAGAGGTGTGAGGAAATGAGGGTGTGAAGGGTGGCTTTTATAGTGGAGGGGAGAGGGGTTTCCTTAATATAAAATACATTAGTTTATTAATTTTCCATAAGACAAAGGATAGTGAGTCTTGAATGAAAAAAATAGTAATTTTATCATGTTATCCCAATCCAAGTGGGCATACATCACCAGAGCATCATCGACGGCTCAATTAATCCATTATTTAGCATTTATTGTAAATTATCAGATTCTACTAATCATTAAAAATCCTAGTATCTCAGAAAAATCCCAAAAATTTACCCCAAAATTTTTTGACTTGTAGAATCCAAAAATAAAATCCATTTTTCAAAAATAATTTTTTAAATATTATTAATTTAATATTTAATTAGAATCATAATTTACTTAAAAAATAGTTTTTATGATTAAAACTGATTTTATAGTGCTTTCAAAGTTTACGTAGGGTCTTATAAAATTATCTAAAAACTATAAGAAATTCATTTGATAAATAATAAATATATTTTCAAAAAATAAATTTTCCTTTAAATTAATTAATTAGTTATAATTAATTATTTATGACTTGCAGAATTCCAAAACGTTTACTGAGGTCAAATTGTCACTTTCTAAGATGTCTAAATTTTATTTAATTATTCATGGGTAAAGTTACTCTTATATTGGATGATTTACTATTCATAAGGGTCATATTACTATTCATAAGGGTCATATTAATATTCATAAGGGTATTTTACTATTCCTAAGGGTACATTACTATTCACCGAAAATTAGTTTTGTTTTATTAGACTCTAAAAATCATCTTGAGCACAACCGTGTATGTCGGATTTTTAAAATTCCAAACACAGAAGTGACAAACTTATGTTTAATGGTAACTTATCAATTTTTAGTTCATTATGTTGTGTTTTCATGTTATTTTATGACATAAATATAAGAATGGAATTTCCATTGAAAAACATTGGGTCGTTACATTCTTCCCCCCTTAAGAAATTTCACCCCCGAAATTTCACTTTACACAAATAGGTGAGGGTGTTTCTCTTTAATTTCCTCTTCTGCTTCCCAAGTTTTTTCCTCCAATTTATGGTTCCTCCACAACACTTTGACTAGATGGGTTGTCTTGTTGCGTAGAACCCTATCTCTCCAATCCAGAATCTTTACTGGCTCCTCATTATAGGAGAGATCATCTTCCAGCTGCATCACCTTTGAGTTTAATACATGTGAGGGGTCTCGTATGTACTTCCTCAGTAGTGATACATGAAACACATCATGCACATGAGTTATATTTGGTGGAAGTGCAAGAAGATAGGCCACAACTCATATATGGTTAAGGATCTCAAAGGGGCCAATATACCATGGTCTTAGCTTCCCTTTCTTCCTGGATCGCATGACTCTCTTCCATTGAGATATTCGAAGGAAGAATTTATCTCCAATGTCAAACTCCATGTCCCTTTTACGGTTGTAATAATATATCTTTTGAAGACTTTGAGCAGCTTTGATGTGTTTCTGGATGACTTGAACCTTCACTATCATCTCTTGAACAAGATTGGGTCCATATAGCTTTTATTCTCCAACTTCATCCCAGCAGGTTGGAGTTCTACATCGCTTTCCATACAAATCTTCATATGGAGCCATCTGAATACTCGAGTGGAAGCTATTTTTGTATAAGAACTCAACCAATAAGAGATGTTGATCCCATCCACCATTGAATTCTAGAGGGCAGGCTATAAGATTATCTTCAAGCATCTGAATAGTCCTTTCAGATTGGTCATTAGTTTGGGGGTGATAGGTCATGCATTAATTTAATTCAGTACACAAATCATGTTGAAGGCTCCTACATAATTTAGATGTGATCCTCAGATCACGGTCAGAGACAATTGGGAGTGGAACAACGTGCAGTCTCACCACTTCCTCCACATATATCTTTGCATGTTGTTCAAGAGAGAGATCTTCCCGAATAGAGATAAAATGGGCAGTCTTGGTGAGTCGGTGAACCACAAACCATATCGCATTATTTCATTTTGACATCTTCGGGATACCCATGACAAACTCTATAGTAACATTTTCTCATTTCCACATGGGTATAGGCAATGGCTACATCATTCCTTTGGATTTTTGTCACTCAGCTTTAACTTGCTGACATACCAAGCACCTTGATATATATTCTGCAATCTCCTTCTTCATGTTATCCCATCAGAAGTGTTCTTAGGGATCATGGTACATCTTGGTACTCCCAGGATAGATAGAGAATGTTGAGCTATGTGCATTATCCAATAGATCCTTCTTTATCCCAGGTGATGAAGGCACACAAAGCCACGTTCCAAACCAAATCACACCATCATCGTCGATATGGAACCCTTGATGCTTCCCTTCCTTTACTGCATTCACCCTCTTTTGTTTCTCCACATAATCCTTTTGTGCTCCCTCAATCTTCTCATGGATGGATGGTTGCACAATCATTTGGGCAAGTTAGGATGTATCCCCTTCCCTTATGATTTATAAATCCATCCTTTTCATATCTATGAAGATAGAGACTTTCTCAATCTACAACATGGATAGAGTCGTAGGTTCTTTTCTGCTTAGAGAATCAGCTACCTTGTTCGCCTTTCTAGGATGATAGTGAATAGAGCAATTGTAATCCTTGATTAGCTCTAACAATCTCCTTTGACGCATGTCGAGATCCTTTTTTGTGACTATATACATTAGGCTCTCGTGGTCGGTGTATATGTCACACTTCTCTCCATAAAGGTAGTGTCACCTGATTTTCAAGGAAAAAATCATGTCTTCCAACTCTAGATCATGTGTTGGGTAGTTTTTCTCATGGATCTTCAACTTTCGTGAGGCGTAGGCTATCACATTATCATTTTTCATGAGTACACAACCCAAGATTTTCTTTGAAGCATCACTATATATCACAAAACATTCCCCACTTTTTGGTAGTGTGAGTACAGGTGCAGTGATCACCCTTCACTTTAGCTCCTTGAATATTCCCTCACATTCTTCCGTCTAGACATACTTTACCCCTTTCCTTGTTAACTTAGTTAGTGGTCTTGAAAATCGTGAGACGTTTCTCACAGAACATCGGTAGTACCTAGCTAATACAAGAAAACTACAGATTTCTATAACACTAGAGGGCATGGGTCATTCGTCAATCGCCTTTGTTTTTAATTGATCTACAGAAATTCCCTCACTTGTGATCACATGTTCCAGGAACGTGACTTGCTTCATCCAAAAGTCACACTTGCTGAACTTGGCGTACAACTTCTCCTTTCTCAATGTCACCAACACAAGTCTTAGATATTCTTCATGTTCCTCCTTGATCATGTTGTAGATGAGAATATCATCGATAAACACTACCAAAAATTTGTCGAGGTAATGTCTAAAGACTCTATTCATCAAATCCATGAAGGTTTAGGGGAATTAGTAAGTCTGAAGGGCATCACCAAAAACTCATAGTGCCCATACCTTGTACGGAAGGAAGTCTTCTGAATATCTTCTTTCTTCACCTTTACCTGATGATATCCAGGGCGAAGATCCTCCTTTGAGAACTATTGAGCTCCTCTTAACTGGTAGAACAAGTCATCAATACTTGGAAGAGGATACTTGTTCTTTATGGTGATCTTATTGAGTTCCCAATAATCGATACCCAGCCGCATTGTTCCATCCTTCTTCTTCACAAAGAGCACTGGCGCACCCCAAGGCGATGCAGTAGGGCGTATGAACCCTTTTTCCATATTCTCTTATAGCTGCTTCTTTAACTCCTCCAGTTCGATAGCAGCCATCCTATAGGGGAACATTGAGATTGGAGTAGCTCTGGATATGAGTTCAATTGAGAATTCTACCTCACAATCCGGGGGAATTCCGGGCAACTCTTTGGGAAATACATCGTCGTATTCCCTCACGATGGCCATTTCTTCAAGGTTGGAACTTTCCTTCAACTCAACCATTTGGGCAAGGCATGTTTCTTCCTATGGAATAAACACCCACACCATTGAAGGATTTTTCAGTGGAGATTCATGATCTTCCTGGCATTTGTAGAGGATCATGGGATGGTTCGGAATATAAAAATATATTTCCTTTTCCCCACAGTTGATTTGTGCTCTATATAATGAGAGCCAGGCCTTTCCCATTATAGCATCGAATTCTACCAAGGGAAGTATTACAAGATTTGATGGAAGAATCTTCCCACATTCACCAATAAGAGAAGAGTCAAACACTTGGGTTGCAATGATTTCACCACATTGTGTTTTCATAGATATATCTACTTCCAGGTTTTGGGGCTTCGATTCTATAGTTCTAGAAAACTTGCAAGATATAAAGGAATGCATAGAACTAGAATCAAATTAGTCTTTTTCCATTATTGAGTGAATAGTAAGTGTACCTTGTATGACTTTATTATCATGCTCCACATCCGCAGTAGTGATGGCACTTGTTCCTTTGGCTTTGGTGGCTCCTGACGCTGATTACCCTCGAGAACTCGTGGTTTAGTGCACAGGTTTTCATAGTTCCCTAGCTCCTTACAGTTGTAGCATTAGACCACGAGTGGTTCTATCCTTTCATTGGATATATTCTCCTTCCTTTTCGTGTCTTTTTGACACTTTTGAGAATGGTGTCCTTCTTTCCCACACTTGAATCATTTCCCCATCCCTTTGAGGCAGTTCCCATGGTGCAAATTTCCACATTTTTGGCATGTGGGTCTTTGATTTTTCTTCCCACCTTTGTCATTAGATCCACCTGCTTGAAACTCCATTTTTCTTTACTTATCACCATAGCCATGAGACCATTCTACAAACTCCATCTCTACTTTGAGAGCACACTGAACAAATTATTCATAAATCCCAAAGTCTCTAATTGTAAGAGCCTTTCGAAGGTGTGGTTATAATCCACTAAAGAATCTATCAATTTTTCTATCATTGTTGATAACAAAACCTGATGAGTACCTTGAAAGCCTTGTGATATTCTCTTCATAGGTTGTGACAGATTATCCTTCTTTTTTCTTGAGCTCTATGAATTCTTTCTCCTTCTTCGTGCGAAGAGTTCATGGGAAATACTTATTATGAAACATTATCTTGAAGTCTTCCCATTCCATTTCTTCAATTTACTCCCTTGGCTTGGTGTTATTAATCAAATCCCACCATTGATCGACTTCTCCATCTAGACGATAAATGGCTAGGGTCACCTTCTCTATCTCAGACTAGTGAATAACAGAAAAGATCTTCTCCATGTAGTTGACCCACTTTTCCGCACCTAGTGGATCAGAAGTTCCACTAAACGTAGGTGGTCATTTCTGCATAAAAAAATTGATAGACAGTTGCTCCCTCTTTGGTGAAGGAGGATGTTCCCCATTATTATAGTTATTTTTCATAACCTGAGATAATTGGGTAATAATATCCATGATTTTTTGAACTCCGCTTGCCAAATCATTGGGGATGTCGTTCGGGCAATCGTTGCATTGGCCCTCGCAAGAGATGTTGGCCTGATTTCTCCTAGTTCCAACCATTTTCTAAAATAGAAATGGTTAGAACAAAACATAAGTAAACATTTCATGATTACATAAATTATTAATTTGAACAATTTATATTAAAATAAAAACATATGGGATCCTTATGTAAATACTCTTGTGTGCATATTTGTACTAAATCTTATACTAGAGGTTTTCTCTAGGGTTCACTAATCCTAATTCCCAAATTAACTAAACCTTTTCTCTGATACAAACTATAGTGACCCAAAATTTTCTTACATTACTATTACATCATTTTATTGATAAAAAACATAATAGTATTATACATATAGGATCTAAATATTTAGCATCTTGGGAAAACTAGGACCATACAAAACAATTACAACATCAATCATAAACATTTATTTAATTACTTCTTCTCTAGATTTTTATTGGAACTTTTCCTCTCCTTAGTAAATGTATCCACATGAGTATATACATCAAAATGGGTGAGATAGAAGCCAAGTAAGAGGATAGATAAGAACAATATATCATGGGGTGAGTATAATCATAACATGGGAAAAAGATCATGAACATGAGAGGAAGCATAAATATAATACTTGAAATGTAACAATGCATAAAAATGAAACATAATGTCTTAGTGGTTAACTACCACACATACCTGTGAACCAAGCTATAATCTTGTTCACACATCATTTCACATTTACTCATGAGATTCATCACTTTACCCAATGCATTGGAGCACTGTATAATTCCTGGAGCACTCGTCACATTAAAACATTCATATTGCGCTATATAATTATGGGCGCACCCATCACATCATACATTATCATCATCATGATTGCCACATAGAACACATATAAAAAATGTACATAACTAAACCATAGAATGGAATGGGTTTCATCTCATAAAAACACATTCATAATCTTTTGTTTCCCAAAATAAAGAGGGAATAACATACATGTTACAAGAACCATCCACCTTGAGTGAGAAGTAAAAGGGGTGTTCTTAAAAGATGAGTTCTTTTGGAAAACATTTGGTTTGACATAAAAAAAGTGAAAAACATCTATATCCCATAAAATTAAATTCAATGATGAAAAAAATGATATTTATGGAGTAACCATATCAAAATGGAGTGAAAGAGGTATAACCCGATGGAAGAAAATTGGGTTCATGATTTCCCCTTACCTTGTACCCGAATGCTTCCTTCTATTTAATGTCCTATATAATGACATTATATTCATTAATTATAAATCCAGAACCATGTGTAAATTAATAGGGTTCATTATGTTTTCATTATTCAATATTATGTTCCTTTGTATGACTTATAGAGTTTAAAAACACTGTTCGGGGATGTTCATTTGTATGGTTTCTTTCTTGGATTGTTCACTTGTATTCTTAAATGGATTTTTTGGTAGAACATGAGTAAAAATCCAGAAATGATATTACATGTCATTAATTATATTAAAGTATAATTAATAACCTTATAATGAATTATATTAGATCCATGTGGATGAATCATTAGATAAGAATTAAATGATGGTTATTTGGGTCAATTTGGGGTGTTTTTGGATCACAACGAACTGGTTTTAACTTATCACATAGTAATATGGGAATAGGTTATTTCCAGAACATTAAATAGAACATAATACATATAAAATAATCTCATCCAACAATAAAAATGGTTTCATGACCAGATCTAAAGGTAAAATGGAAGAAGAATGCATGTCGTTCTTGAAGGTGATAAATTAACACCTCATGAACAACGTTCTCTTTAATAAAATAAAAGGAAGAGAGAAAGGGGGTTTGATGATATAATATAATAGTAGAATAATAAAATTACATTATATGTATAATAATGGAGTTAAAATACCATTTTTATTAATATATTATGGGAGAGATCAAGAAATGAACTTGAACATGAAAGGAAATTAAAGGAGAAGAGAGAGAGAAATTACCTCTTGAACCCTCCTCTTGAGAACCACATTAAGGGAATAAGATTGGTATTTTGATGATACCAGAAGATCTTGGACGTGGGATAGAGGATAGGGAAGAGGTTTGTGCAGAGTTTAGAGAAGGCTTGGAGCTTTAGAGGTGTGAGGAAATGAGGGTGTGAAGGGTGGCTTTTATAGTGGAGGGGAGAGGGGTTTTCTTAATATAAAATTCATTAGTTTATTAATTTCCCCTAAGACAATGAAAAGCGAGTCTTGAATGAACAAGAATTGTAATTTTATCATGTGATACTGAACCAAGTGGGATTACATCAGTATAGAATCATCAATGCCTCAATTAATCCATTATTTATCATTTTTTGTAAATTACCGGATTCAACTATTCATAAAAAATTCAGGTATCTCAGAAAAATCCCAAAAATTTACACCGACCTTTTTTTGACATGTAGAATCCAAAAATGATATCCATTTTTAAAGAACAATTTTCTAAATATTATTAATTTAATATTTAATTAAAATCTTAATTTACTTAAAAAACAGCTTTTAAGATTAAAACTGATTTTATAGTGCTTTCAAAAATTATGTAGGGTCTTATAAAATTATCTAAAAACTATAAGAAATTGATTTGATAAATAATGAATACATTATAAGAAAATAAATTTTCATTTAAATTAATTAATTAGTTATAATTAATTATTTATGACTTGCAAAATTCAAAAACGTTTACTAAGGTCAAATTGTCACTTTCTAAGATGTCTAAATTTTATTTAATTATTCATGGGTAAGTTTACTCTTATGTTGGATGATTTTCTATTCATAATGGTCATATTACTATTCAAAAGGGTAATATTACTATTTATAAGGGTATGTTACTATTCCTAAGGGTACGTTACTATTCACTGAAAATTATTTCTGTTTCATTAGACTCCAAAAATCTTCTTGAGCACAACCGTGTATGTCAAAATTTAAAAATTCCAAACACAGAAGTGACAAACTGATGTTTATAGGTCAATTATAACTTTTTAGTTAATTATGTTGTGTTTTCATGTTATTTTATGACATAAATATAAGAAGGTAGTTTCCATTGAAAAAATTTGGGTCGTTATAATGTGTCTGTCTTATGTCCTTTATTATAGGGCTACTCAAGGGTACGGAAGCCCGAGGAATCACACATCAAACAAAAAAAATCTTATTCTATGGGCATGTATCTGAGGTTTTCCTTAGCTTCTTATGTTTAACATAGGGAATGCTGGAAGTTTAAGATCCAATAGAGATGGATTAGGTTGATTAGAACACCGACTAAAGTGGATCACATGGAGGAACCCCCTGGAGGCAACACCACCATTGGGGCCATCGCGTGGGTGGCATCCCAAATGCTGTTCGTTGGAACTGGGAATGGGGTGGCAATATCCCACTGGGATGTGGCGGCCCGGGTAAGAATCAGGATGGTTGGTGGAAGGTTCTATGGAAGGAATGGTGAATGGGATGACACTGTCATGAGTATGACGATGGTTTCGGTCTTGATCCTTGAAAAGGATTCCTACATATCCCTGTGGCAAGTAATAAAAGTCTATATATTTCATCTAATGACAGCTTATCATCGATTGGGGTTTTCAATGGCCTATCGCGAGATGATGTCACAATGGCTTACTGCTGTAATGAAAACAGTTTACTGTTGAATGGAGTGACAATGGCTTACCTTTGAATGGAGTGACAATGTCTTACCGCTGAATGGAGGTCTATAGTTTAATGACGTGCGGGACAGGGGATAACCTATTTAAAGGGGGTTGGAACCACTGGGTGTTGGGCTTGAACATCATGGAGGCTTTCTACATACCATTCTTTGACATGGATCAAAGTCCTCATAGTTCGGGAAGAGGCATGTCGGTGAACCGTGGTGAATATGGGCAAGGGGTCTGATGGGTGTTGGGCTTGAACCTCAGAGAGCCTTCTTATGTACCATGCGTTTACATGGATCAAAGTCCTTATAGTTCAGGATGGTGGTGTGGGGATTACACTTTAGGTTGCCCAAGGTATTGGTGAACCAACGTTAATGGCGTCGGAATGACCGGTTGGTGGTGGGCTTGAACCTCAGGGAGGCTTCCTACATACCATTCCTTGCCAAGAATCAAAGACCACATAGTTTAGGTAGGGGGTGTGGGGCTTACACTCTAGGCTGCCCATGGTGTTGGTGGGCCTGATCCTCAGAGAGGCTTCCTACGTACCATGCCTTGGTAAGGATCAAAGACCACGTAGTTCACGGAGGATGTGGGGCTTACACTATAAGCTACATAGGGTGTTGGTGAACTGGCAAGAATGGTGTCATAATGACTTCATGGTGGTGGGATTGAACCTCAGGGAGGATTCTTATGTACCATGCCATAACATTGATCAAAGTCCACATAGTTCAGGTTGGGGCGTGGGGCGTGGGGCTTACACTATAGGCTACCCAAGGTGTTGGTGGGATTGAACCTTAGGGAGGCTTCCTACATACCCTGCCTTGTCAAGGATCAAATACCACATAGTTCATGAAGGATGTGGGGATTACAATCTAGGATACCAAGGTTTTTGGTGAACTGAAATTAATGGGGTTATAACGACTTGGTGGTGGTGGGCTTGAACCTCAGGGACACTTCTTATGTACCATGCATTGACATTGATCAAATTCCTTGAAGATCGGGTTGGTGTGTGGGGCATAAAATCTAGGCTTCCCAAGGTGTTGGTGTTAGGGTCGGTGATTACTCTATGACTATGTGATTTGTGCTCAATGTAAGAAACAAGAGGCATCAAAGACCTGACTATCATGTCGCGAAAGGTGAGTACGTGGGATGTGGAGTGGGGCTTACGCGTGGAGCGTCCCAGGGAGATAAATATTGAGACTTACTCTTTAATGGAGGCCCATGGTGGTAAAGCGCATCGAGAGAGGGATTTGGTACCGAAAAAAAGAGAATCACCATTTCCCACCTTGCCCTTTGCTGGCCTTGGGGACCGAAGATGACAGGAGGAGCAGGGATGCTGCCTTCGGCAAGAAAAACTAGGGGATTATGCCAAGATGGATGCCCTATCCTCATCAAAAAACTCCACTCTGGTAAGAAGGATATCATTTCTTGTGAGGGGTGATCCCATCCCCAAGGAGATGATTGGGTGTGGATAATGTCCAAGGCATGGGGCCCTGCGTGCGAGGCACGAGGCAAGGTCACAGTTTAACATCTTGTGCTAAGGATGAGGGTTCTTGGAAGTTTAACGTCCTGCAACTCGGACGAGGTGGGTATACTCCACACCCCTAGATATTACATAACTGGTACCCTCTGCTCCTTGGTTTAGGTAGGGGATAGGAAAAGCTGTGGTGAGGGGTTGTCATGGAGCGAACAATCGAGGGGACCACATTAGCATGGCTATACAAAGAAGCAATAGCTATTAGCGTGCCTATACAAGGAATCATGAGGTGAAGCTACGCAATAGGTGGTGTCGTCCAGGGGACTCTGGAATCACATCATGAAAACTTATAGGGTTGCATGGGAAAAGGGATTTCCAAGCAGAGGAGTTCATAGGCAGGGGACTTGTGAACCTTTGTTGCTCAGTGTGGAAGAGGGAACTTGAGAAGGGGTGTGCTTCACGAAGTGGGGTGCCTTAGCCTAAGAATAGGGAAGAGGTGCATATGGGATGTGCTTCGTGAAGTTGAAAGGACTTCATGGAGCACTTCCTCTCATAGCAAAGGTGCCTCATAGAGCAAGGTGTCGTGAAGCAATGTGCTTCGCGAAGTACAATGACCCTACCTTAGCATGGGGATCATGTGTACATGAAGGGTGTATCGGGAAGAAAAAATGCTCCGCGATGACCCGGGTCCCCTTGGGGATCCCCTTCCTTCATGAAATACCTTAGGCTTTGCGAAAGGAATCCCTCTCGGAGGAGGTGATCAAAACAAGAAAAGAGGGAGGCACTTCTCGGAGCAGAAGTACCTCATAGAGATCATGGTCGCAGAGTAGAAGGATGCTTTGCGATTCGAGAGCTAGAAAGTCAAAAGGTTCGATTGTCCATCCATTGGGATCAAGGGGATCCCAGTATTTATAGGCAAGAGACGCCACGAAGCAGATATTATGTGGTGCGAAAAAGGGTTGTCGTTTCTTCGTGGAGGGCTCACAAACGTCAAAGGCGTTCACGGAGAGGCCCGCCTTCTTGCTTCGCGGTAGGCTCACGAATTTCAAATGTGTTCGTGGAGTAGCCCACCTCCTTACCTTGTGGCGGATTCGGTGCTAGGGGGTATCTGTATAGTGGCTTCATGAGGCAGTCAATGGGGCCTTCTTTGGGCTTCCTCTCTGTCCTGAATTTTGGCGCCCAAAAACATGAACTATTTTTTTGGTAGTTTAAACTCATAGAGCATAGAATGTATGGAAAATATCTGGTTTAAAATCACATTGATTTTACTAAAGGGTTTAACATGTATCCTATGGGGAATTTGTGTCACAAAAAAGTGATAACCCATCATGAATTAAGGTCCAAAGGGGCCCTCTTCCACCCAAAACATGATAAACTGTACCCCATGATGAACTCATGTTGTAGGGGAAGAAAGGACCCTATAATGATTTGAAGAAGGGGATGGGACCAATATGAAATATATGGGAATCACTACATATTCTATGAGTATGGGAATCAATCCACACATATTTATAAAACATGGCGTGACAAGAGACCAACAATGGTAAGGTGTTTTAATTTCAAGTGACGATACGAAATCATCTCATATTTGGGATATAAGGTATCCAAAATTTATGTGGGTTAAGGCTAAAATTTAATTTATTGCATTGAAGAAATTGATAGTACTTGAGCATTGAGATTCCCCTTATTTTTTACCTCATGTCTGGTCATAAGGTTATCCCGAACCACTAATGGTTAAAATAACATGATTTTGGATAATACCTAAAGAGGAGGTCCATAGGGGAATTTTAAGGCAATAACACCATTGTTAATGGGTTTTTTATAGTGAATCTATTGACAAGAATTGAAACATAAGGTCTAGACATCACTACATATCCCATGAGAATAGAAATAAATCCACATGTAGTTTTGGAAAGTGGTGGGGGCATATACTTATTGAAACATAAGAGATGATGAAAACCATGCCAATAAGGGGCTAAGGAGGATGGATGCACATAGTTTATATTCATAATGATTGAACCATTGATCTTAGTTTAAGGTTATAGAGATTGGACCATTTAAATTAGTTTAAATTCATGATGCTTAGACTAAAAAAAATTAACGTATTTTTATGGTATAAAGGTGTTATAACCCTACATGAAATGAGGGAACGTGATCTCACATAAATACCCTGAATTAAACAGAACATTGTTTAATATTTGAATTCTTAGACCCAAGAAATTATTCAAATAGTTTAATGTCATAATTCTTGGACTGATGAGATGTTTGTCTCAAGGTTATCTATCTGGAATTGAATGGGTAAAACATAGAATGGAAGAAGGTAATACATGCCCATACACTACATAAATACCATGAAATAGAGAGAACATAGTTTAAGGTCATAATCTGTAAACTCAAAATGAGGCCAATGGGGAAAACTGTTTGTGAGTTTTTGGCTGGACCCAAATAAAAGAATCACTATATATCCCATGGGATGAAAATCAAGACACACATAGTTTTGAGACATGGCATTGAAGGATAACAATCAAAAAAGTGGGGGAAACTCTCTCTGATAGGGAAACCGAGGCATCACATGGTTTTTTATGGGGAATACCATGATTAGGACTTGGGTTAAGGCAATAGATTATCATCTTGTGCTGATGATGTTCTCCTTTTGCCTTCATCCCTCATTTTTATGTTATATATCCCACGCTTACTGTGTAGGGTAAGTCTAAAATTTAACATCATGCAATGGGGATGTTAGAAATTTCAATTTATTTTCATAAAACTCGAAATATTATTTCATATAGTTTAAATTCATAAATCTCTTACTATAGGGTGTGAAAAAAGTTCAAAGTCATAACGCATAGACCATGACTACTAGTTTCAGGTTGTATAGTTCGAACTAATAAAAAATAGTTTAGGTTCATACTTCCTAGACCGTATAGTTTCTTCTAGTTTAGGGTTATAGAGAATGGAACTTATTTTTAATTAAATAACTACTTAAAGAAAATTTTTGGTGGTGGGTGATGTGATACTCTCTCCCTCTATAGTGATCGAAGAGTATGCTCTATTGGAATAGAATTTTTGGGTGATGTAAATTCCTTCCCATATGGGATTAGAATTTGGTGGATTTTTTATAGGTATAATTGACGTTATGAGAGCCAGTACAATGTCACCATAGAGGAAGAATAATATGTGATCCTTCCTCCTAGAAACTCTAGCTATTTTATTCTGGTGTCTCTCCATTTTTTGCTGGGCCTGAAGCCTATTTTCCTTAAGATATTTTTGCTTAATTAGATGGAATTGTTAATTATATATGTTGTCTTTTAGTCATAGATTACTATTTGGAGAAATGTAAATGGGGCCTCAAAATTTAATACTTCCTCTGTTTCATACACCCTGGAATATGAGGTCACTTGGGTGGAATCTCATGTTGTCGTCTAATATGACCAGGGGGTGTGGGGAAGCCTGTCTGGACAACTATTCTTGTTCTAGCCTACAATTTCTAGAAATATTTTTGAGAAGGTATTGTTGAATTATTAATATTACCATTTTCTTACACATGGTAGAGAGAAGTATGGTTGAATGAGATGTTGTACTTGGAATACAATTTCTTCAGCTTGTTAGCCCGGAAGATAGTGTGGTTTTCTATGAGAATAGCATGATGAACTACAAATAAATAAATGGAGTGGGACCTCATGAACTTGATCATATATGGAGGTTTGAAATCCTTGATGGGAACCACTTCTTCCATGTTTTAGAATAAGTCAATTTCATTCAAAATGAACCTTCATTATCGAGCTATTGCTGGGGGTTATTGTCCCACAACGTCAAGTCTTCATGAAACAAAGGGACAAGAATATTTGGTTGTGTGAAGAAGATATTCTGGCCGATGAACAATGCTATCATAGATCTTACATAGAAGAACCATCTTGTAGAACTCAACACAGTCATGAACCATGGTGGGATAGATGTATCCCAACCTCCGATTTTGGTGAAAAAGATTCAATCTTTCTTGATGGGTACTACAGGATTTGACATGGTCCTCTTGTATAACCTGAGGTATATTATCTGTACAGATATAATGGAGGATATTTCCATTGAACCCACATCTGTAGATGCATTTCTCTAGGTTATACAAACTCTAGAGGGTAAACTATTCTAAATTCCAAAGGATTTGCTCAAGCTTGGCACAATTTGGTCTGAGAATGCCATGTGAGAGATAATCTAAGAAGAGAGATAAGAAAAATAGTTTTTCCTTAACTATTTTTAGACATGAGGTCTCTAGAACATAGGTAATATAATCCAACTGATTCAACTTTTTCTCTTCATTATCTAAAGTGGCTGAGGATATGACCATCCATTGCACCACATGAATGACCAATTCATCCTGGATGGGTTCTGTGAGAGATGCAACTAGGCTTTCCAATCCACCAACATGAACATTGTATGACTAAGGGAAATAGGTCACCTACAACCATGAAGGAAACTAGGCCATCGGTTGATGGGAATGTTCCTGTAGGGGAAAAAGATCATACTTTCTGATGATGTAGTGACCATTTATTTTGTTAATAACTAAGTCATTGTTTCCATTCAAATGAAGATAGGGTACATCAACACGAAGATCAAATTCAGGACCAATAACGAGGGAATGATACAATGAATTATTGTTGGTGCATCCATCATACAATAGAAATGATCAAGCAAAGATGAATTGTACTAGGGTGATGAAGATGATTCCTAGGTCTTCCCTCTTGAGGTTGGGGTTTTTGGGACTTATACAGGATGGTCTTTAGAAGGAAACATAGAAATGAATTTTCCAACGGGGAGGAACCTGATATATCAATAATATATCCACAAATAGGAAATAAATTTCCAAGGGTATTTCTTTAGGGGATGGATGTGTGGAAATAATGTTTTTGAGTTTATGGAATTTTATGGGATTCTTTCAAAAAAACCTAATGTCGAACTACTGGAGAATCAATTCCCAATATTCCAATCATCCCATCTACATGGGGTGATTAAGGATATACATTTATGGGTCCATTTAGGACAGCATGTGTATCTTATGATTATGTAAATAATTCTATAGCTTATTTACTACAAAAAAATGGAATGAAGAAACTCTTCTGGATTTGGGTGTATGTGGTATCCAAGTTGAGGATCAGGAAACCAAGATAGTGTAGGTTGATTTACCAACCATCATTGGTTCTTGGGCTAGAATGGAACTGAGGAACAATTCTAGGGTGGTAATTTATAGGACCGAAGGCTTTACTGAGATAGATGAAATCATAAATAGATTTTTTATAAGATACTAATTGATGTCCTTAAAGGAGGTTTCACATTCATCACCCCATAGTAAACCGTTCATTCTTCTTGATCTTTGAGAAGGGAATACACTTTACATCTATATTTCTGATAAATTGGCATATATATGATTTGTGACCTTTTAGTCCCTATAGCACCCAATGATTTCTGAAAGGATTGATTGGATTTATGGACCTCATCTTCTCTGGTTCAATATATATACCTCTTTATATTATTATAAATATGAGAAATATATAAGAAGTAACCCTGAATGCATACATAAAGGGTTTCATCTTTATGTATCGAGATCCAAGGAAGCTAAACACTTTATCAAGATCCTGAAGATGGTCCTCAAATTGGAAATATTAGACTACCAAGTCGTCGATATAACACTCCACCGGTGTCCCTATGATTAGTTTGAAGTTTGGTTCATGGTCCAATAGTATGTGGCTCCTGTATTTTTTAAGACAAATGGAATCATCTAATAGCATAAAGTCCCCATAGGTTCCCTTAAGGTGGTGGAATCCTTATCCTCAAGGACCATCTAGATCTTATTTTATTTATAGTATCCATCCATGAAGGATAGGTCACGTAACCTAGTCATAGAATCGACCAATAACTCTATCACCGGAAGGGGAAATCATCTTTTCGATAGTGTTAGTTGAGGTCTTGAAAGTTGATATGAAATATAATATTTTCATTATTATACCTAACTAAGATGATATTGGATAGATATATAGGGTACTGGAATTTTCTAACAATATTTTCATTGATAATCTTGTCAAAATCAACCTTGACCATAGAATCATTAGAGGGACGAATCGTCCTAGGAGACTATTTAAACCCACAATGTCCTAGTTGAAGGCTAATACAATGAATGGTGAACTAAGGATCAATACCTAGTATATTATCATAGCTCTAGGTGAATACAACACGGTGTAATTTCAATAAACCCACATACTACTACTTCTCATATAGATACATGAATACAATGATCATTGGTGACCTCAGATATTCCACAGTGCTAAGGCTCACATGGGTTAACTCATAAATGGTGGTGGAGAGACCCTCTATAAACATTAGAGGGGTGTCTTAAAAATATTATTCATCTTTTGAGATAAGATAACCATAAGGAGGATGTGTCCCTAAAAGGATTGTTAACCCAGGTGGAGAATTGGAGTATTCTTTGTGGATATAGAATCCTTAAAGAGGGGTTCCTCGTTAGCTGAAATTGTGGTGACAGAATCTATTGATCTAATTTTATATTACCTTTGATTGTGGGTTCCACCCTTGATATCATTTCAATAGATATTTGTAAACCTACTTTGAGTCAGCCTTGATTTATGGAACATGTGGGAATGTAGCAGATCAGTGGACTTGGAGAGAACATCTCGGTAATTCATGTGAGTATGGTGTTCTGGTTTCATCTAGGCCTCCTCAATGTATAATTACAAGGTAATATGTAGGATATCCATTTTCTGGGTGACATTTAAACCTATTTTTTAGAGACAATGAAAAATACCTCCAGATTTGGAATTTTATTTTATAACTAGTAAATCGGGATAATGAAATAGTAATTTAATCCAAAAAGGATCTAATATTGTGTCCATTAGTTAATTGGGAGAATTGATGCACTAAACCTCATCAGTATGAACCTAATTTCCATCCCTTTTATTGTATCTGATATCAAGATAGTGGGCCACTGAGGATTCTAGGGGGACACATCACCCTAGAGTACCCCTACTCGGCCATTAAGAATGTATTTGAGAAACTGTTGGTATTAGGAGGGGAACGTTGCATTCAAATAGAGCTCGGATCTTCACAGTAGTGCATTATAGGAAGTATCCTATGAGACTACCATGAGATTGGTGCTTGATACTAGGCCACAAAATAGTGTATTTATCTTAGTCTTTCTATGTGTTTTCAACTCACTCTTATCATACCCCTGAATCATTATGTTGGAGTGTGTTTTATATACTTCTTTAAGTATGTACATATGGACAATCCAGGTTAAGATAATTTTAATCTTGGATCCATATTTTACTAGTAAGTGGAATATTTCTATGTAATTTAACTTCATTGTGATATATAATGGGTTTATTTTCCCTTTCATGACGACACCCTCATCTTCCCTGTAAAATGAGATGACAACTCTACATTCCTCATGCTCAACCTCTTCTACATAGTATGCCTCAGTGGAAGATACCTAACCTTCTATCCAATGGGGTCTTTTCAAATATTTAGTGACGTACTCACCCATTTCCTTTAATAATTGGATATCCTCAAGGATTGAAATACTTTCAGGTTTTATGGTGAGGTGCTTTAGGACAACTTATTTCTACACTGGGGGAATGTTTTTACCCATAGTGAATTTTCTTTATTATAGGATGGAATAGATGTTGTTGTCTGAACCCATGGGGTCTAGATTGTACTAAACATATTTCTTTGCTGACAAGATGTTCTGCTCTGAACAATTTCCAGAATACTATCAGTTGGATAAGGCTGGTTTCTGGATGGATGTGGAAAATCATGGTGGGGTTTTAGTTGAGCTACATGGTCAACTAAAATAGTTGGCTATAGAGGCCTATATGATGGAGTAGATCAGGAGATATTTTATTTATAAGATCAATTCAATGTCTGTTTCCTCAACACAGTATCATGAAAAACCTAGTTTGAGGAATTGTCCTGAGTATTAAGGCATTTCATGTGTCCTCTACCTCACCTTTGATGATGTAGGTTAGAGGCATTCAAGGGATTTTCATGGTATTACTTTTTGTCAAGAATTGTGAAGTGGTCAACTAGCTCATTGGCATTCCTGGATGTGTACTTATATTGATCATCA
This sequence comes from Viscum album, assembly GCA_963277665.1. Classification (NCBI taxonomy): domain Eukaryota; kingdom Viridiplantae; phylum Streptophyta; class Magnoliopsida; order Santalales; family Viscaceae; genus Viscum; species Viscum album. Next base: position 1,176,905,657 of record OY728143.1, read on the forward strand.
GTTGAATATTACAGGTCTTGGAGAACCATGGTTTCATTTCCTATCTCGTGAGTCATGAAGTATCCAAGAGTGCGAGAAGAATTGGGAAATGGAGGGGGGGCTCAGATTTCCCTTATATCGTCGGTACCTATTCTATCATGACTTTGATAACTATTATGAATATGTGGATGTATAATTCAAATGAGGTGAAGAGACCAAATAAGGTTACGAATCACTAAAGAGGGCATAGATAATACGATGAGTGCTATGATGACCTTTGGAGATAACCAATAATAATACTTTTGTTTCCATGGATGGGAACCTGCGACCACTCACCAGATTCCTAACTATCACTATCAAGTTCAGCAGAGGCATGGGTAACATACACTGCAACAACACCCAACATGACTAATCCATGATCCACCTTGTCCAGGATGCAATGTTTTAATATGAATCATTTTTTACGGTGTGTCCAGGGATCCGAAGGTATGGGAGATGGTCTAGGAAGGTATTGAGTCCATCCTCCTAGGGTCTCTTTCTATTGGAAAATTTCATAATTCTTTTCTATATGGAATATATGAAATACCCTAGAATGTAAAATCCCAAAAGTATTATGTCCTATTTTTTCAATCTTGGAATGGATCCTTGGGATCTTGGCCTTGAATGGGTGCTAGAGACACATTCTATCATTGAGGTGGTTGCACATGATGTGTTTGTGACTGATGGGTCTGTGTAGGTTAATGTTGTGATTGGTAGGGATGCACTTAGATAGATTCATCCAAAAAAGGGCCAGTTTTTGTATCAGCTCAGGAACCACTTCATGCACATCGGAGGTTGTCTCCTCTTTGATAGGCCTTCCAATGGGTGATGGAAGGGGAAATTGGAGCGATTGTTGTCAAGTTTTCTATAAGTATTATTCAAGATGTTCGATAATTTTTAGAGAACCCATGATATTCACATTGGTAGTTCTGGGATATTAGTGTAGTGACTATCTCATTCCTTACATTATTCATGCACATCATGAGAGTATTTTTGTAACACCCCGACCCTAGTTACCCAGAGTCGGTGCATTATTACATAACATTGGCATGATCAGAAGAAAGATCAAATCTTGAAATACCGATTGGTTTAGTAGCCTTGGAAACACTAGATATATTCATAAGTTTTACATTACATCATAAAATGAAAAACTACTACAACAACATAATGTCTCCACAGTCCACACTATTATCCCCTCATAATATCCCTGCAGGTCATTCATAACTTACTTCTTCACATCCTGGGGAAAATAAAACATAGAAAAGGGGTGAGCTCAAATGCTCAGTAAGGATAAAAATATAGCGGAACATTCAAAATAAGCATAAACATTTAAGGCAATGCATTACTAAAACAAAAGCCTTTTAAACTTGAACTTCAACATAGTATGGAAAAAGTAAAATGAAATAATGCCATTTACTTATTCACATGGATATTCTACTAATCGAATAATCACATGAAAAATCAATAACCACTTTCATAATGATGGAATGCATAATGCTAAACTTTAATTTCTTTGTCAAGGCCTTGTCCCAAGACCTTGGGGCTAACTGTAACCGGAACCCAACCCGGAGTGCCTCTAATAACCGGACACCAACCCGGAGTGCCTCTAATAACCGGACACCAACCCGGAGTTCCTCTAATAACCGGAGACCAAACCGGAGTTCCTCTAATAATCGGAGACCAAACTGAAGGGCTTACTTTTACCGGTCCCCAACCCGGAACATACTTGTCTAACACATTCATCTGAATGAAAGGTTGAAATATAACATAAACATTCGGATTACAAATAACTTATGAAATGTCAATACTCTAAACAAAAACCATGAGTGGCATAAGAATAACTTATCCACAGTCAAAAATATCACAAAACCTTCAATAAAATATGGATGTTTTGTATCATAATAAATCAACTTCAAATAAGCTTAAAATCCATCAAAGGATGTTGACATAGATGAAATAAAGACTATTTTAGAGAAATATCTCTTTTTTTGAAATCATTTTAAAAGTAACATAATTATAAAATAATACATTCAATTTGAAAATATTCTTATAATATTGTAAGGGATGCTTTGACGATTTTATAACGGCGGTAAATAACCGCACCCGCCGTATAAGTTAAAAAAACATTCTTACCTTAAATTTGTCAAAAAGGTTAAAAGTGCCTTGTTTGGAAAACGACGGAAAGATTCCTTTAGAAACACATAAGGGTATAAATGAATTTAACCCATATTCTTGTAAATAGTAAAAAAAAGTTTTGAAATACATTATTAAGAAACATGGATGTGGATGATAAAGAGATCCCAATAGATTATTACGTATAAACAACCTCGGATAATGAAGAGATTGTGAAATAACCCTTACCAATTTGGTAACTTATGAAACATACAACCCATGAAAGAGGTATAATACAATGAAAATGTAAACACACATAAGGTAAAGTGTATTACACAAAGAATACAATTATGGGCAGTACATACACCACACAAAAGATAATAGTAGAAATATGGCATGAATCTCACAGAAATAAAGAGTGAGATGAAAACCCCTTACCACGTTAATCAACTGAGTCGTATGGCCAAAAGTTAATAACCACCAAACTATTTATAGAATAACATGAATATAAAGATAATCATGATAATATATATCATATTCCAGTACACAATACACCACTTTCAACAATTTAGTGGCGAATAATGGAAATCTCACGGAATTGAATGTGAGATAAGAAAATCCCTTACCTTGTACTTTTACTTGGTTGGGGTAGGTTAACCTCCTGTATAATATTGAAATAATTGTTATTAAATTATACAAGAATCATATATATTAATATCATATCATATATGATCTTTTAACTTTTCTTTGTTAATAATGTCTTAGTATTATCGTTGTTTCGGGTGTTAACTTACTCGTTTTCTTTTATATGTTTTATTACGTAAGCCATGTTTGTAATGGATAGGTTGTATATTATTCATATCCATAATGATATCAAGTCCTTAAACATCATTTTTAAATCAGAAAATGATAATTATACTTGAATGGATATGATGGAGAATGAATCTCATCGCATTCGTGGAGACGGTAGTCCGTACGTACGCACGAGCGACAATATCATTCTTTTGATATTAAAATAATATATAAATGGATGGTATATCATATATACAGAATCATTAACATGTTATATTTATTATTTACATGAGTTACACATCATTATTATACCCATCCAAATAATATTATACTGAATAACAATTACACCACGACGTGGAGACGGTAAGCTGTACGTACGCACGTATGGTGACATGTTATTCAAAGGGTGGATAGAATACTGAATATGGTTGTACCATATTTATAATAACATCACAGTATATGTGAGATACTAGAGTTATTATTTTATAATGGTAAGAACAAAGAAAGAAGAAGTGGAAGAAGAAAGGAACTTGAAAAGGGGTGGTGAAAACATTACCTCTTCTTCGGGTTCTTCCTTTTGATTTGATCAAAAGGGCTCCATAGGTTGGCTTTCTGATCAAACTAAGGCCTCTAGGTTGTAGTGAGGGAAGTTGGGAGAGTATTTGGGCAGATTTTAGCCGAGCCAAGTGGCTTGAGAGGTGTGATGAATGAATAGAAGTGGTATCCTTTTATAAGGGAGAGGAGGGGCTCTTTAGGAAAGAGTGAAAGTATTACTTTATAATATAATTATATTCGGTTTATAATGGTCCAAAAATCATTGAGGTCGAAGATAAGATGACTCATTTTCTAAATAACATCAACCAATAAGAATTGGACAGGTTTTAGATAATAGTTTAATCATTATAATCTTATTTATTTAAATGATTTATTAATGAGGTAAACATTAAATCATTATTGTGTCATTAATAATTTAAATTATTTGATGTCTAAAAAATATAAATAAAATATCATTATGTAGGAAATCTTTTTAGCTTTATAATTAATATTTATAATCGAAATTCCAACATTTATAACCCTATGTAAAAATTGTTCTTCTAAAAGATGTAAGATTATGCCATTTTTATTTTTATTTTAACTTTATTAATATAATGTGTCCCTACCACATACAAGTGGCTCCAATGGGTCCCCAAATCGACCCAAGGATGCCCATGGTCGGGTATGTGTCCACCAATAAGGTTAGGACACGTTTTAGGGTAATTTTGCATTATTATAATATTATTTTTTTAACCCTTATTTACCGGATTTACCCTTTAACCATGGTAAATAAAATATTTACCGCAGTAATTATTCAAAATGTGTAAAAATAAAAGATACATATTTACATAATTTGGAAATCCTGATTCCAAATATGTAATCCATTTTTCCAAATTCAAAACACAGAAGTGGCAGAAATTAATTTAAAATTAATTCCCGTTGTTAAAATAAAAAGCGTGTTTTTAAGAGATAATAACTATCAAAAGATTGACACTTGTTTATGTCTGGTTTAATTGTGAAATTATGTCCAATGACCAAAATTATATTAAATGGTAAAAATATATTCTAAATATACTTTAAAACCACTCAAATTCATAATTTATCAATATTAATTATTTTGATTAAAAAAGTTGATTTTAATTAAAATTTAGTAATTTTCACTATTCATTAAAATATAAAAGTTATCCGAAAAGTACCAAAATTTCACCCTAGGCTAATTTCAATATTCTGAATCCAAAAATGAAGTTTATTTTGAAATATAAAATATATTTGATTTCAAAAAGTAGGTATTACTATTCACAACGGCTTGTTTGATTGGTTGTGGTGTGTGTTAAAACTCAAGGTTGCATACAACACACGCTACTGTATTATTCAAAGAAAGCGTACCGTGGAAGCTTGGGATGTTTCATTTTAAATTTTTGATGTCCCCATTTAGTCAAAAAGTTTAAAATATTGTATTTAAAAAGGGTTCACTATTAAAAGTTGATAAAAGTGCAATACTGAAAATGAATTTGTTTTGCATTATATCTAAGATGCTCATAATATGGATTCTAAAATTATAAGGATTATATAAAGTTTAAAATTTAGATAATACTATTCATAACCTCTTTTGAATGGATTTTTTTTGTAAGTCATGGTGTGATTGAAATCGGTGTTGCGTGTAGTGCAAGTTATTGAATTATTTTGAAGAAATAACACACTATGAAATCTTGGGGTGTTACATTCTCCCCTCCTTCAATAAATTGCGTCCTCGCAATTTGAAATTGTTCTTCAAAAATAAAAGGTTGAAAATAGAAAATATATTTGTGGGAAAACCCACATCGGAAATTGGGTTACTAAAATTTAGTCTTAATATGAGGAAAAGAGAAATGAAAGGGTCACCACCAAATTATGATCTCGATTAGGAGAACATTGGTGGAAATTAGAGACATATAATTAGAGGAAAAACGTAAATATTTATAGGTAGTGATTGAGGTCATCAATCACAAACAAGTATAAAATTGAGGTCCTTAAATTCATCAATCTATGATGATTTGAAATACCATCGGTTCAACAAAACATAGGGTATTATGATAACACATTTTTGACGTTTCAAAATATCTTAGTTGAAATCCCACATCGAAAAATGAATTAATGAGGCCTCTATTTTAAATAAAGAGTGGAAAGTATGAAGATTACCGAAAATAACACATACTAGGGTTCCATGTAGGAAAATATGGATATGGAGGAGAAATCTAACCATCAATTATCTGATTGAGAGTGGTAGAGAACATGGTTATGAAAAGGCCAACAATCCCAAAGCCATGAATTAGTGATGATTTAAGGTACCATCTAGGAAAACATTTTTGTTCTAAGTCGCTTTTCTTAATATTGAGGAATTTATTTATGAGATTGGATAAGATCATAAGGAGATATACTTACTTTATAATTAGTGTCTTATCCATTAATAAATTTCTACCACAAACTCATCTTTCACTCTAAAAGATAATAGAATGTAAAATAATTATATTTACACTATTCGTATAGGGTTCCAAAATAAACGAATTTATAATTCATCTATAAGATCTTTTAATAAAAACTACATTATTTAATCCCGGACATCTCGTGGGCTAGTGGTAGGTGATACACCCTTGTCGCCCTTCGGTTGCGGGTTCAAGTCTCGCAGCCTTGCTGGACGCGACGGGTTGCCGCCCGACCTCCGGGTTGTCCTTTTATGGCAATCCAAAATAATCCAAACTAGAACTATCCAAAATACTTTTGTCCAAACTCACAGTCCAACATTTATAAGGAAGGTAAACATAATATAGATCCTTTTTACCCCGTAATAGCATATGAATACCTTCATCATGTATTACCATATTCCTTATTGATTATTTTCATGATCCCTTATTCCATATAGAATGCTGGATATACTTCATTAATCCAAAAATGTTTTAAACCCCAACAATGATGGAATATACAAATCATTAATCAGTTCCAAGGTAGTCAAGAATATCCAATATAATTTATCCAAAACAATCACATATTATTCCAAAATCACTACCTTAGTATCAGAACTATATCATGATTTATCATTCTCTCAACCATATATTTTCCAAAAATTTATCCTGCTATTGAGTCACTTTTCTTTATTCCACACAATCTCAAGTCCTTAATGAAATAGTACTGCAGTACAATCCTTATATACTCCATAATTATTATAACAAGTACATTGTTGATACAACACTCAATTGACATAATCAACATAAGAACTCTAATCATTCCTCTTCATCTGTGGTAGTATCATAACTTGATTATTATCCAATAACATCATTTGCGGCATAGTCTGATGACTAGGACATAAGTTCGCGTAGTGTCCAAACTCCTTGCAAATGAAGCATTGAACATTTAAAACCGTTTTCTTACCCTTGCAGTCACGTACTTTGTGCCCTTTTCCTCCACACTTATAACAAACTCCCATTCCTTTCAGGCAAGTTCCAGGGTGTTTCTTTCCACAGTTACCACATATGGGAAAATTCTTCTTTTCCCTCTTCCCTTTATCCATCTTTATCTCTTCCATCCTTTTCTTCTCTTGCTTCCCTTCAAAGCCATAGGACTCAGTAAACTCATTACTTATCTTATCAACACATGATATTATTTCTTCATATGATGATAATACATGGGAGACTATTTCTCTTATAAATTCTAGCTTAAGACCATGAAATATATGATCCTTCCTTCTCTTTGGATCATGTGCATTTCTGGAGTTCTCATTCCTTCTACTGGGCGCCATTTCAAAAAAATGGCATACACTAGATCAGTTTATGAATCAAAATACATAATCCCATACTTATAAAACACTTACCATAAATTGAACTATTTATGGATATAATCTATAATCATAAGAATGTTTTCTTTGAGGAAGTATATACTCATAATCCCTTCAAAATGATTTGTAAAGAAAAATGAGAGTTATCCTAAGCATATCCCCCGGGAGTGTCGTAACCAAGAGTGCAGCAAGGCCCGTTGTCGTGCACTAGTTCCCATTCGAGTCTAGCCCAAAGCGGTGTTTTCGGGTTTTACCCCTAGGTACATCTGTGCCAGAGCCACCTCTACCTGCTCGTATCCAGACAGGGATGTATTGCTCGGAAAACTCACAAAATCTCTACAATACCAAAATTCTAGGAAATTCTTCTATACTAATCCTCAAAGTTCATCTTAGGTCTACGTTCTCTAATCAGAGTTTATCTAAATCTAGCTTCCAAGGTTTGTACTAAACTTCCTCTTATACCAACTGTAACGCCCTGACACTAGTTACCCAGAGTCGGTGCATTATTACATAACATTGACATGATCACAAGAAAGATCAAATCTCGAAAGACCGATTGGTTTAGTAGCCTTGGAAACACTAGATATATTCATAAGTTTTACATTACATCATAAAATGAAAAACTACAACAACAACATAATGTCTCCAAAGTCCACACTATTATCCCCTCATAATATCCCTGCAGGTCATTCATAACTTACTTCTTCACATCCTGGGGAAAATAAAACATAGAAAAGGGGTGAGATCAAATTCTCAGTAAGGATAACAATATAGCGGAACATTCAAAATTAGCATAAACATTTAAGGAAATTCATTACTAAAACAAAAGCCTTTTAAACTTGAACTTCAACATAGTATGCCAAAATTAAAATGAAATAATGCCATTTACTTATTCACAAGGATATTCTACTAATCGAATAATCACATGAAAAATAAATAACCACGTTCATAATGATGGAATGCATAATGCTAAACTTTAATTTCTTTTTCAAGGCCTCGTCCCAAGACCTTGGGGCTAACTGTAACCGGAACCCAACCCGGAGTGCCTCTAATAACCGGACACCAACCCGGAGTGCCTCTAATAACCGGACACGAACCCGGAGTTCCTCTAATAACCGAAGACCAAACCGGAGTGCCTCTAATAATTGGAGACCAAACCGGAGGGCTTACTTTTACCGGTCCCCAACCCGGAACATACTTGTCTAACACATTCATCTGAATGAAAGGTTGAAATATAACATAAACATTCGGATTACAAATAACTTATGAAATGTCAATACTCTAAAAAAAACCATGAGTGGCATAAGAATAACTTATCCACAGTCATAAATATCACAAAACCTTCAATAAAATATGGATGTTTTGTATCATAATAAATCAACTTCAAATAAGCTTAAAATCCATCAAAGGATGTTGACATAGATGAAATAAAGACTATTTTAGAGAAATATCTCTTTTTTTGAAATCATTTTAAAAGTAACATAATTATAAAATAATACATTCAATTTGAAAATATTCTTATAAGATTGTAAGGGACGCTTTGACGATTTTATAACGGCGGTAAATAGCCGCACCCGCCGTATAAGTTAAAAAAACATTCTTACCTTAAATTTGTCGAAAAGGTTAAAAGTGCCTTGTTTGCAAAACGACGGAAAGATTCCTTTCAAAACACATAAGGGTATAAATTAATTTAACCCATATTCTTGTAAATAGTAAAAAAAAGTTTTGAAATACATTATTAAGAAACATGTATGTGGATGATAAAGAGATCCCAATAGATTATTACATATAAACAACCTCGGATAATGAAGAGATTGTGAAATAACCCTTACCAATTTGGTATCTTATGAAACATACAACCCATGAAAGAGGTATCATACAATGAAAATGTAAACACACATAAGGTAAAGTGTATTACACAAAGAATACAATTATGGGCAGTACATACACCACACAAAAGATAATAGTGGAAATATGGCATGAATCTCACGGAAATAACGAGTGAGATGAAAGCCCCTTACCACGTTAATCAACTGAGTCGTATGGCCAAAAGTTAATTACCACCAAACTATTTACAGAATAACATGAATATAAAGATAATCATGATAATATATATCAAATGCCAGTACACAATACACCACTTTCAATAATTTAGTGGCGAATAATGGAAATCTCACGGAATTGAATGTGAGATAAGAAAATCCCTTACCTTTTACTTTTACTTGGTTGGGGTAGGTTAAACTCCTGTATAATATTGAAATAATTGTTATTAAATTATACAAGAATCATATATATTAATATCATATCATATATGATCTTTTAACTTTTCTTTGTTAATAATGTCTTAGTATTATCGTTGTTTCGGGTGTTAACTTACTCGTTTTCTTTTATATGTTATATTACGTAAGCCATGTTTGTAATGGATAGGTTGTATATTATTCATATCCAGAATGATATCAAGTCCTTAAAAATCATTTTTAAATCAGAAAATGATAATTACACTTGAATGGATATGATGGAGAATGAATCTCATCGCATTCGTGGAGACGGTAGTCCGTACGTACGCACGAGCAACAATATCATTCTTTTGATATTAAAATAATATATAAATGGATGGTATATAATATATACAGAATAATTAACATGTTATATTTATTATTTACATGAGTTACACATCATTATTATACCCATCCAAATAATATTATATTGAATAACAATTACACCACGACGTGGAGACGGTAAGCCGTACGTACGCACGTATGGTGACATGTTATTGAAAGGGTGGATAGAATACTGAATATGGTTGTACCATATTTATAATAACATCACAGTATATGTGAGATACTGGAGTTATTATTTTATAATGGTAAGAACAAAGAAAGAAGAAGTGGAAGAAGAAAGGAACTTGAAAAGGGGTGGTGAAAACATTACCTCTTCTTCGAGTTCTTCCTTTTGATTTGATCAAAAGGGCTCCTTAGGTTGGCTTTCGGATCAAAATAAGGCCTCTAGGTTGTATTGAGGGAAGTTGGGAGAGTATTTGGGAAGATTTTGGCCGAGCCAAGTGGCTTGAGAGGTGTTAGGAATGAGTAGAAGTGGTCTCCTTTTATAAGGGAGAGGAGGGGCTCTTTAGGAAAGAGTGAAAGTATTACTTTATAATATAATTATATTCGGTTTATAATGGTCCAAAAATCATTGAGGTCGAAGCTAAGATGACTCATTTTCTAAATAACATCAACCAATAAGAATTGGACAGGTTTTAGATAATATTTTAATCATTATAATCTTATTTATTTAAATGATTTATTAATGAGGTAAACATTGCATCATTATTGTGTCATTAATAATTTAAATTATTTGATGTCTAAAAATTATAAATAAAATATCATTATGTAGGAAATGTTTTTATCTTTCTAATGAATATTTATAATCGAAAATCCAACATGTATAACCCTATGTAAAAATTGTTCTTCTAAAAGATGTAAGCTTATGCCATTTTTATTTTTATTTTAACTTTATTAATATAATGTGTCCCTACCACATACAAGTGGCTCCAAGGGGTCCCCAAATCGACCCAAGGATGATCATGGTTGGGTATGTGTCCACCAATAAAGTTAGGACACGTTTAATGGTATATTTGTATTATTATAATATTATTTTTTTAACCCTTATTTATCGGATTTACCCTTTAACCATGGTAAATAAAATATTTACCGCAGTAATTATTCAAAATGTGTAAAAATAAAAGATACATATTTACATAATTTGGACATCCTGATTCCAAATATTTAATCCATTTTTCCAAATTCAAAACATATAAGTGGCAGAAATTAATTTAAAATTAATTCCCGTTGTTAAAATAAAAAGCGTGTTTTTAAGAGATAATAACTATCATAAGATTGACACTTGTTTATGTCTGGTTTAATTGTGAAATTATGTCCAATGACCAAAATTATATTAAATGGTAAAAATATATTCTAAATATACTTTAAAACCACTCAAATTCATAATTTATCAATATTAATTATTTTGATTAAAAAAGTTGATTTTAATTAAAATTTAGTAATGTTCACTATTCATCAAAATATAAAAGTTATCCGAAAAGTACCAAAATTTCACCCTAGGCTAATTTCAATATTCAGAATCCAAAAATGAAGTCCATTTTGAAATATAAAATATATATGATTTCAAAAAGTAGGTATTACTATTCACAACGGCTTGTTTGATTGGTTGTGGTGTGTGTTAAAACTCAAGGTTGCGTACAACACACGCTACTGTATTATTCAAAGAAAGCGTACCGTGGAAGCTTGGGATGTTTCATTTTAAATTTTTGATGTCCCCATTTAGTCAAAAAGTTTAAAATATTGTATTTAAAAAGGGTTCACTATTAAAAGTTGATAAAAGTGCAATACTGAAAATGAATTTGTTCTTGCATTATATCTAAGAAACTCATAATATGGATTCTAAAATTATAAGGATTATATAAAGTTTAAAATTTAGATAATACTATTCATAACCTCTTTTGAATGGCTTTTTTTTGTAAGTCATGGTGTGATTGAACTCGGTGTTGCGTGTAGTGCAAGTTATTGAATTATTTTGAAGAAATAACACACTATGAAATCTTGGGGTGTTACAATTTTCATGGGATAGTAGCACGTTGAGTGAGTATGTGAGTACCTTCAATCTAGAGAAAAAGTTTTCAACTCTTTCATTAGGCCTCTACTTTCATTTAAAGAGGTCTGTAATGCTCATATATCACATGATGGAGTTAAATTGGTAGATTAAATATATTTGAAGTTCCTTCTAACCTATCACAGACTATATGGATAGCTATTTGTACCAAAAAAACACAAAACCTTCCAAGGTCTGGATGAAACATTAGATCATGGATTCCTTCTCCTATTTTTTGGCTCCCAATATTATGTTGCACCATGAAGAAATGTGGGATATGTGTTCTAGAGGGTCACCCATCCCATTGAATGGGTTGAAGCAAGGATTACCTAACTTTGGGGGTGTTCAAACATTATGCATCCAAATCAGCATGGTGATTAATAAGAGAAGTTATCAGGTAATTTTATTGAGGGATTCTATCCACCAATTAATTGATGGGATCATTGATTAGGGAGAATCATGAACTCTGTTCTAAGGAAGATAATCACACTGCTCAAGTGGGGTCAGTGACTCATACCTTGGTTGTTTTTCATGTCCCATAGATTCTTCCCTGATTGCATATATGGGGCTACTAAAATCAAACCATATCATCTTGTTGATGAGAACCAGGTTCCCCACTATAGGCGAGATGGGGTCCCTTATGGAGTTTCCAGGGTATGGGCACTGCTCAATAATGAGAATAGTGGGGTGCCTTTTATATTCATTGAACTACCATAGAAATGAAACTACCATGGATTCCGAATTAGTTTTAAGTGCAACCTCATATGATTCAATGGTCTTGAAATGTCCTTTTCCTTTTATAAATGTACTGATGATTAGTTAGTAACTTATCAATTGGGGAATTTTGAGTCCCATTTTCTATCTCTACTAAAAAGTGAGGACACCTTCTGGGGGGTTATCCCCAGTATTATACCACTTCATAAGGTGGGTATTCCCTATTGTTCCCTATGTCAATGTACATGTTCCTATAATCCTATATAGTATTAGGGATGACATTATTTACCATTTAAATAGACAAAAGGGAACCCTCACTATCAACAAATGGGTTAAACATAGGGTTTGATTATAGTCATAAGATATGGATGAAGTGGAGGAAGACATAATTCCCCATCCTCTAATCTGTATGTGTGGAGACACGTCTTCAATAACCTAGTAGAGCACAGTGAGGCTTTAGATATAGGATAGATAAAGGTTCTGGTGGGCACTGAGCTTCTGGGAGCAATATGATATCAACCTTCTTACACTACAGGTTGATGACATAAATGTGATCATGGTTTCCTGGGTAGGTCTGTTTTTGATCCCAAAGGTTGTAAAACTATTCCTAGATAATATAAAGGAAACACACTACCTAGTCCTTGGTGAGGGACTCTGGGATTTGAAATTCTAGAGATGCAGGATCCAGAACAAAAATGATAGATGGAAAATGTCCAGAACCTCTCATATCCCTCTTTCTTAGATGAAGGGTCTTTACCTTGGTTGAACCAAGCCCCAATTTTCACAGGATTATATTAGGGTAGAGGAACCTATGTAGTCCTTTTTTTAGTTTATTGAAAGAGGGAGTGTCTTATATGCCAAATATTCCCTTAATGTTTGGATGTCTCTTGGAGGTGGAGCCATATTCAAGATCATGTCTATATATGATGGGGGTGTTCACCACTAGGTCATATTTGAAGGTGGATGTGTCCATGTTTGCCTTAATGGAGTGCTTTCTATCATATAGGGGAATCAACCCAGAACCTGACATCAATACAAATTCTTGGGTGGATTTAAAGTTTTTATAAATTGATGGTGTTAGAGAAGGATTCAGTTTAATTCCTTGGACAACAAAAAGAATATCCTCCCCCAGTAGGTATCTACAGAGTGATTTGGGGATCTTGGGGACCTCAGTTTTTATGATCATGATCTTAACCTATAGGTATTCTTATCTATACTCTATAAGATAGTTTGAAGGCTCCCACATTGAGTATTTTAACATTTATGACTCTGATATGTTGATCAGGATAATATTCTTCCCAGTAATCTGTATTGGAGGGTAATTATTCTCCCTTCAACACCGGTATGGTTCTTCAAAGATGGGTATGTATTTGTCAGGAGGAGGACATCCATTATAATTGGAGGTAACAAGAGTAGGACCTTCATACTGGATATCGATGGAGGGGGGGGGGGAGCTCCTATTTGGTTGATGGTGGCACTAGGATTACCTCCATGTTGATTGTTTGTAGAACGGGGAGGACCTCTCTGTTGATTGATGGTGGTGTGGGGAATAACTTTACATTTGATTTTTGTGGAGTGGGGGGGGACCACATATTTTGTTTTTTATAGAGAGGGGAGGACCTCCTCACTGATTCTCCACATCACAGGTTTGTATGTAATGGATTTCATTTGTGATAATGACTAAGTGAGTCAAACTAGCGTTCCTATGAGGTGGATGGGGTCTCCATCCAAGGTGGGAAAAGATGGATCCCCATTCACAAATTTTTGGGATTTTGCGGAATACACAAGTGGGGTTAGGGGATCCCTCATATGTAGATCCCGAGTAGTATCCACAATGGGCATGGCTCAAACATCCCTTACCTCTTTGGTGTAGGGAAGCGTGCTGCTAGAGAACTCTAGGGAGAGGCTCCTGAAGTAGTTTTTCATCAAAATGGGGGGGGGGGTTGGTGTCACCTTGAATAGATCTCAATTGTGGCAGTGGTGGTGAGGTACCAAATCTTAGAGGTCATGGTTGGCCATAAACCTTGTAGGAATGACACCTTCCTCTTTGTACCAACACACCAGGGTGTCTAACACCCAACTTTGAATGATCTCATAGGGTGAGAAGGGGTGTGTGAACATAAAATATGAATCCATGGTGAATGTTTTTATGGGGTTTTAATCATGAAGTATTTCCAAATTAATTTTTCTCCTTACCCATGCACCTATTATAACCCATTCATCGGCTTCCTTCAGCTTGAGCCCTGTTAAGAATATGGATATATCCATCAGTACATGCATAGGGAAAGTGATTCCCATTTCCCCAATGCCATCCAATATTACTGAAATATGTTTTGGATACATGGTGATGATTTCATTGACCAAGGATACCAAATTTTAACTACCCCAATTCACATGTGAGTTTCATACTATTCCAACTATTTTCCTGGTGGGACCTGATACCAAATATCTGGATTCAGTGACATGAATATCTGAGAGTTCCCTAAATGATACTATTACCCATGGTTAAAGAGAAGAGTTTCATGTTAGTTTCATGATTTCAATTTAGGATACATTTACTTGGATTTAGTTCCTTCCCTCTACATAGGGGTGATATTCTACATTTATTATATCCCTACATTACCTCCTTCCAAAGGATGGTATATTTCATCAATTTCATCCGAAAAGTATGTTCCTTGATCAAAATGGGATGATAGGATGTTATTTCCTCCTTAATTGAATTAATCCTTGGAACTCATAGCCTGATCGTGTTATCCATCATATATTTATGTAATGTTTGTAAAACCCGTTCCTCATGCCATGTCACAGTGGAAACTGGTTAATTATTCCACTTATGTCTCGAAAAGGTAGTAACCTTCAGCTAGGGGAGGTAGTATCATTGGGATCATTGGTAATGTATAGACTTTGGGTAGGCTGCGAACTTATAATGTCTTCCTATTTTAGAGGGAATCTCATGTGTGAGTAATCTTAGGTGCGGAACAAAAGGCATCCCATGTCGATCACATGGTAATAGATGTCGGGGTGTATGTATTAGTGGGATTTTTACCACAAGAATCTTGTGTTTTTTCCATGGGGTAGGTATTCTAGATCATGGAATGAATTTAATATCTTGTGGAGATGGATGAGGTCACAATTTTAATGTCTTATAGAAATTAATGGTGGATTGCGTCTCCAAAAGGGGATACTTTAAAACTAGGTTGATTGAGTGTGTCCCACAAGGGGAAACTGCACATTGGCTAATGGTGTGTGTCACCCCAAGGGTGATAGGTTCACAGTGGTATGATGTTAGGATGGAACCTCATGGAGTTTTCCTACGTACCCTATTTAAGAGATAGGGATCAAAATCCACATAGTTCAATGTTGAAGTTTAAGGTCATAGGACATGACTAGTTCATGTAGTTTAACATCTTGTAGTAAGTATGCTCATATCACTGAAGGAGTATCAATGAGGGATGGTGTGGGGATTATTCATGGAAGATTCCCAGAGTACGAGTTTCATCCCATGAGTGGTGTTTCATCGCAAATAAATAGAGGATAATGTGGATATAATGCATGGAAGCTTATTTCCATTTTAGTTTCATTCCAGGACGAGGTAGAAGGTTGAATTCCATGAATAACATACATGGGTAATCCTATGTTCATCACATAAAGAAAGGATAAAATTTTACTTCATGTGTTGAGGATGTTGTCTTCCAGTTTAACGTTGTATATCTAGGACATAGAGCTAGGTAGTTTTACATCAGGAATATCATGAATGGATGGGTCTTGCACATATAGGTTTACCATGTCAAGTTAGAAAGAATATTTTGTTATAAGGAGTCCCCCCTGAGACATGTACAGAGTTTCCCTCAAATATACAACCTTTAAGGATTGTGTGTACATCGCTCCTACTTCTTTGGGTGGGACATGGAGTAGGCACTACTGTGGATGAGTGGAAATCAGGAGGCATAATGTTAGGGTGCCTATGATTAGGAGAAATATTAATTAGGGTACATATTCTTAGGAATAATGGGTAGGATGAAGTCCATTTCACACTTGGAGCAATGTTGTAGGGCACATGGGTAGGTGGTACTAGTCGCACAGGAATTCGGGGTGTGACTGAACAGGTCCTGGATAATCATAAGGGACCTAGGAACTTAACATTCATGGAAGAGGGTGAGTGTAATGGAGTCACCATGAAGAGGCCTAAATCATAGGTTTCGAAAAGGTTAGGGATCATGGAATTTTGGGGCTTCATAAAGGATATGGTTCTCAAATATTTCAGGGGTCTCAGAAAAGAGTTTGTTTCTTGAAACGTATTGACCCTTCCTCGAGGTAAAGTATTAGTTCCCATGTGGTTGGTTTCATAATGGATAATTATCTAGTGAAACACCAAGATCCAAAAAGGGCTTTCATATTATAAAAAATACATGGACCATCTCAAAATGAATTTCTATAATCGGTTGAGGTTCTCAAAAACCAAAGGTATCACGTTCATGAAGTTTGCCTACCATGGGAAATCCATCCTATCTATCTCTCATGAAGAATTGAACTATCATAAACTCAGGTATTTTCTCAAATACGTAATGTTCATTTCCCCTTGAAATTCTATCTTGGGATTATTTATTGGCCCAAAAGAGGAGATGGAATTGGTTTCATGAAATATAGAGGCTCTGGTGAAACATTATGGGATTTATAAATTGAATGGGATCTGCAAACAATATATGCATTACATGAAGGATACCATTTTAACTCCATACATTGAGAGAACAATGAGAAATGGTTCCTCACAATCCAGAAATACCTTATGCAGAGGTTACCGTCAAACCTCAATGTGGTTGGAGATTCTGCGAGCTATGTTCATTTGAGAAGGTGGGGAATTTCATGAATCCTGTCCTTCAGTGTATTTTTGGGCCTTTTTGGCAGAGATTCACTTAAAACTAGTAATTCCTACCTCATCATATCTCATGAAATGCAAGTTTCGGTGTCAATAAACTAGTTGATACTATAGAAATTAGTGAAGAAGGTCCAATCTTATTCCCAGTGGTGTATCAATGGAGACTAACTCAGAGTTAACAAGACTAGAAATTTATGTCCAATAACTACTTATACATATATGAATGAATGGAAAGTACCAATAAAAAATAAATAATATATAGATTCTATGTGATAAAAAATGTACCTTGAATGGTGGATGGTCCCTCCCCAGCAACTTCTAGAATCTGATCCACTTTGTAAACCCATCTTACACCATCTCTATGACCTTTCACATATTTTCCATTCATCTTAGAAGTATGTATCCTCTATCTATGTACCTTATCAGACCTCCACCTCCCTAGTTGTGTCTGTATCCCAACACTATCTAAATATCTAGAAAAAAGTTACTAGTGGTTTCCTAAAATATCTTATTTTCATCACTATCTTTAGGGAAATGTGAACACATAACTACAGTTTCTAAACATCCCACAGTTAAATCAATATGATTAACCTCCAGGAGGAATTGAAGAGTTGAAAATTTGTTTCACTTACATTAGACTATTATGCTGCATATTCTTGACCTTCCTCTTCCCCCCATTGAATAAGGATCTCACAATATTCATGGGAGGCCCACCTGTCTAAGTAGTGAATGCCTGGAAAACAACAACTTCTCATCCATTTTGAAGAATCCTCACATTGGTAGGGACTTCCTAAAAAATTCCAAGTAAGAATATAGTTCAATGATCAAGGGATTTCTTCTAAGGTTGGGTAAATGTATGATTTCAAATTTTATGTCCTTTTAGGACTCATTACTAGTTAGAAGTAGTGTAAAATGGAGATATTAGTAAATCATTAAGAGTATGTTGATACTATCATGGATCCCTGATGAAGATCCATGAACTCCTATTCTTGATCAATCAGAAATGTGTTGGGAAAAAAATCTCTAAAAATAGGCCCTTGAGGGCCCCCTACGTGAGGCCCTCACATCATCCATCATGTCCCATAACTCCCTACCAATGAGTGGTTGGTCCTGATAGCATGGATGTTGCCAACTTCACCTTCATGTCAGATGGAATCTCAATGAGATTGAAGACACCATCTATGATATCCACCCAAACCATAGAATCTCATGGTCTTTCACTTCCTTTGAAAGCAAGATGCTGCTTGGTCTTGAGATCCATGGTGTAGTAAACCAAGTATCTCAGTGGAAGATGGTAAGGAACCACTACCTAAAGTATTTGAGAAGGTGTGGGGAGATGCTCAGGGACAACCTACTCAACTTTTGGTCCCACCAAACATTGATGAGGTAGTATCTTTAACAACAGAAGGACCATTAGTAGCATTTAATTTCCTATATAGTTTAATAGACCACACATAATTTTTCATGAATTCTACCCACATCCCATGGTATACCCTAATATAATTAACCTTGGTTTCTATCACTACACATTAGTCACAATCATCATTTACATATTAACCCAACAACATGCTCAGTTCAATTAACTAATTCCATAAAGATATATCACAATATCAAGCTACACATAAATATCGCACAAGAGAATGTACCTTGAACAAATAGTACAAATCAAGGCATTTAGTAAATGAACTACTATGAAACACAACCATAGGAATATATATACAATAGGTGAACCTACATTAATAGTCATGATGCATGAATGCACCCAAAATCTCAAAATTTCATATCAATAGTATGTGGATCAATCAAGGTGAATTTAATAAAAGGAAACAACAACACACAATTTGCAAAAATATGGAAACTATGAGGTCCACTATGTAGTACTAGCTAGTCATTTTCACAGCTTTCCTACTTGAATCCCAACCATCATATCACCTATCTAACCTATCCCAACCCAATGAAGGTGGAAAAAATTAGTGAGTCATTACACTATAATACCATTTTGTAACATCCCGATGAAAACCGCCATGTTTGGTATGGAAGGAAAAATAATATCATGCACAACATCCCATAAACAATAGGTTTTTGAGTAGGATGTAGGGTCTAATTTCATTAATGGTTAGATTATACCCTCATTAAAACATCATATAATCAATAATAAATAATTAAAATATAATAAATAATTATACTAATCATTGTAAATATAAATGGTATACATATCATGGAAATAAAAATCCTCCAATATGGAATGCCAATCTAAAATAAATCCAATAAATAAATAAATTGATGAAAATAAAGGTCCATTGGAAAGTCATCCCTATTCACCTTCAGCCCCATGGTCCTCTACTCAACCATCCACAACATGGTCATTTCACTTTTCTAGGTCTCTCATGAAATCTACTAGCAAACTAAAATTACCGCATAGTGTGTGAGTACAAAACTCAGTAAGGACACATTTTTGGTGTCCTATTGAGTCATGTACTCACACCCTACATATGAATTTTGATACACTTGTAGATTTTATGAGAGACCCAGTGGAGGTCATGGTCTATGTGATGGATGACTGAGTATAAGAGCATGGGGCTGGTAGTTTATAAAGATGATTTTCCAATGGACCTACGTTTATCTTCTATTTATTAAACTATTTTATTTATTCTAGATGGTATTACCACATTGGGAGATACTTATGTTCTTGATATGTATTCCATTTACTTTTATTCCTGATTACTATGATTATATATTATATTTTCGTTATTTATTATTGATCATGTGACATGATATTGAGGGTATAGTCTACCCATTGATTGACTTAGACCCTTGATACTAGTCGATAAGCTCTTTCGCAAGTCAAGGCACACATGAGGTCTTGTGAGCTTTTTGCTGAGACATGATGGTTTAGGTTGGGATGTTACAAGTTTCATAAGAAAAAATTAATGTAAAATAAGACTCACAAAGGATTCTTAAAAAAATATATATATTTTGAAGAAGTTATACTTTCCACCTTTAATGTAATGCCCTGATTCTAGTTACCCAGATTTGGTGAATTATTACATAACATTGGCATGATCACAAGAGATCAAGTCTCGAAAGACTAATTAGATTAGAATCCTTGGATGTACTATATACATACATAAGTTTTACATTACATCATGAAATAAAACAACAACAACAACAACATTTTTTCCCCATTGAACACACTTATATCCCTTAGCCTATCCCTACAGGTCAACCATAAAATACTTTTTCACATTTTGGGGAAAATAATACATAAAAAGGGGTGAGCTCAATTTATCAGTAAGGATAACAATATAGCAGAAACATTCATAAATAATCATAAACATTTAAGGCAACGTATAAAACTAAAAACAGAATTTTTAAATTATATCATAATATGGAAAATATAAATCAAAATAATTCCATTTATTTATTCATATGGATATTCTACTAGTCGAATAATAACATGTAATATCAATAGATGATTTCATAATCATGGAATGCATAATACCGGACATCATAACCACATAGTCAAGGCCTAATTCCAAGACTACAAATAAGATATTTTCAAGGCCTTGTGCCAAGACACTAGTTTGTCTCATGATACCTACCGATGCATAGAGGAGATATAGTAGGCTCCACCCATCACTTACTAAGTCCAATACATTCCTCATATGAAAATTTTGAAATATTATATAAACAATCATATTAAAACTATCATACGAAATGTTAATACATTAACCATAAACCATTAATGGTATAAAAATAACACATCCATAGTCAAAATATCAAAAAGACTTCAATACAATATGGAAGATTTGTATCATAATAAATCAACTTCAAACAAGAGTAAAATCCATCAAAGGATGTTGACATAGATGAAATCAAAACTATTTGAGAGAAATATCTCTTTATAATTTGAAATCATTTAAAAGTCACATAATTATAAAAGAAAACCCTTATTTTGAAAATACTATTATATGATTGTAAGGGAATATTTTAATGTTTTATAAGGGCAGAAAATAGCCGCACCCGCCGTATAAGTTAAAGAAAACATTCTTCCCCTAATTTATCGAAAAGGTTATAAAGTAACTTGTTTGAAAAACGACGGAATGATTCATTTCAAACCATTTTATAAAAAGTCAAACAAGGGAATAAATGACTTTAAAACATAGTCTAGTAAATAGTAAAAATGTTTTGAAATACATTTTTATGAATCAAAGATGTTAATGATAAAGAGGTCATAGTAGATACTCACGTATATACAACCTCAGATAATAAAGAGATTGGAAAATTAACATTTAAATTGTACTTTTCCTTGAAAAAGGGTACATTAAAATCTTTTATAATAGATAAATAATTGTTATTAAATTATAAAATAACCACATAAATAAATATGATATCATATATGATCTTCTAATATTTCTTTGTTAATAATATTCAGTAGTATCATTGTTCTGGGTGATAATTGATTCATATTCAATTATATGTTTTGTAACATAAGTCATGTTTGATATGGATATGATGTATTTGATTTATATCCAGAATGACATTATGTTCTTAAAAATTATTTTTATTCATAAAATTAAAATTATTCATGAATGGTTACGATGGGGAATGAATTTCATCGCGTTCTTGGAGATGGTAATCCGTACGTACGCATGAGCGACAATACCATTCTATTGATGGTGAAATACTATGTAATTGGATTGTATATTATATATTCAGAATCATTAACATGTTATATTTACTATTTACATCAATTATACTCATTATTATACCCATCCAAATAGTGAAATGTTTTATAGAAGACTTCACCACGATGTGGAGACGGTAAGTCGTACGCACGCAGGTATGGTGACTTATTCATTCATAGGATGGATAGAATAATGAATATGGTTGTTATAGATTTATAAAAAATCACAGTATATATAAGGTACTTGATTTATTATTTTGGTATGGAAATAAAAAAGAAATATGAAGTGGAAGACAAGAAAACAATGAAAGAGGTGATGAAATTATTACATCTTCATTGGGTTCTTCCTTTTGATTTGATCAAAAGGGGTCCTTAGGTTGGTTTTATGTTCAGAGTAAGGATTCTAGGTTAAATTGAGGTTAGTAGGGAGGATATGTGAGAAGGGGTTGGCTGATCCAAAAGGCTTTGGAGGTGTGATTTTGAGAGAATAGAAAGTACCCTTTTATAAGAGAGCTGAAGGTCACTTTATGAAAATATTGAAATATTAATTTATTATACAATAATATTCGGTTTATAATGTCTCCAAAAGGATTTATTTCAAGGCTATGGTAGGGATGGGTTGGAAAACCACTCAACCAATAGGTTTTAGACAATTTTAGGTCACCATATTAAACTTATCTTTTAGATTTATCTTTTACTTTGTATTCTTGTATTATTATAATAAATGGTTAATAAAAATACTATAAAAATCCAAGATAACCCCAAGTGGTTTATTAATGAAATATTTATCATTATATATGTGTTTTTTCCAAGAATTAGATTTTTAAGAATATTATATCATTTAATAGTATATTATATTTTTGAAAACTCATTTATGACAATTTTGACACTATTTAGTATTTGGATTTTGTGAAAGCTTTAACAACATGATTACTTTGAAATAAATTCATCGAATCAACATTAAAATGTCATATTAATCTATAAAATTATTTTATGGCATCAAAATTATCAATTTAGATTTATTTTGATATTTATAACATCAATTATTTTATCACTTCCTTACAAAGGTAATTACTATATCATCATTGAGTCATAAATAAATTTAATTATTTAATGTCTAAAAACTATAAATAAAGTACCATAATATATAAAATCATTTTATATTTATAATTGATATTTAAAGTTGAATTTATCTTATGTATAACCCTATATTAAAAATGTTTTATTTTTGAAAAATTGAATTTAACACTTTTTACTCTTGTTTTAATAAAATAATAATAAATGTCTTAATCTAATAAAAGTGGAGAAAAAGGATAATATAATATTTATAAGGTTGATTTTGGTCGAAATAAACTTTTCTAAAAGAATTAGGACATGTGTTAGATTAATTATAATATCATTTTTACTTTTAATTACCATATTTACTTTTAACAGTGGTAAATAAAATTCAAAAGATACTATTGACCAAAAATTATTTTCATCCTATTGAACCAAATTTTACGTACTGATATCAACCATGTAAATATGATTTTTTAAAATAAATTCACAGAAGCAGTAAATTACATTTTATGAAAATTTCTAAATGTGCCTAGAAGGTGGGTAAAAGACGGTAAAATGTTCAATAAAATTTTATATATCTAATCTTATTATAAAATTACTCCAAGCAATTACATTGGAAATATATATAGGTATTATGTATATATTCTTACTTAAAATAAATTTAAATAAAATAAATAATTATTTAAATAAAAAACCAGTTTTAAACAATAACGTAGTGTTTTAACTATTCACCAAAAATTGAATGTTTTCATAAAAATACAAAAAAATCACCATAAGATAATTTTAATATTATGAATTAAAAAATTTAGTATATCTTACCAAATTAAAAACATTTAAGTTTCATTAATTAATTTAAAATTAATTCCCGTGGTCAAAACCAAAAAGCTGGTTTTCAAAAAGTAAAAACTATCAAAATATTAACATGTGTTTATGTCCAATTTAGATGTGAAATTACTTATAATAAACTAAATTAAATTAAATGACAACAATATAATCTAATTATACGTTAAAACCACACAACTTCATAATTTAACACTATAAACTATTTTGATTAAACAAGTTGTTTTCAATTAAATTTTTGTATTTCTCACTATTCAACAAAATATCAAAGTTATCAGAAAAGTACCAAAAATTCATCCAAAATAAATTTTTATGTATATATTCTAATGAATAATTTAATCTCACTAAATTTAATATATAAAAGTGTTAAATATTCGATTTAAAAAGGGTTGACCATTAAAAAAAGGAAAAACTGCATTTTTTAAAAAGTATTTCTTTTATTTGAAAAATTAAATTTGTCTTTATATTATGTCTAAGAAATACAAAATATGAAAGTTAAAATTATACAGGATATATATATAATTGAAAAATATGGTTAATACTATTCATAACCGCATTTGGAACTACTAGTTTGGTATGTCGTGGTGCACTCGAACCCGGTGTTGCCTGTAGCGCAAGCTATTGAATTACTTTCAAGAGATAGTGTACTATGAAATTTTGGGGTGTTACATTCTCCCTTCCTAAAATAAATTTCATCCCTGAAATTTGAAATTTTTCTTTTAAAATAAAAGTTTTTAAATGGAAAATGCATTTGTGGAAAACCCGCATTGGAAATTGGGTTAATAAAATTTATTTTTAATAAGAGGGAAATGGAAATGAAAAATTCACTACCAAATTAGGGTTTGAAATAAGATAACATTAGTGGAAATTACAAACACATAATTGGAGGAAGACATAAAAATTTATACGGAGTGATTGAGGTCATCAATCACAAAAAAGTGAACAATAAATATAAAATTGAAAGCCTCAAAGATATAAATCTATGATGACTAAAAATATTATTGGTTCCTAAAAACATAAGGTATTATGATAAAAAAATTTGGTTTTAAGAAAATTTCCCTAATGTTTAAGTATTAATTTCTTCATAGAATATGATAAAAAATACTTGACAAGTAGAGTTCCATCCATAAACTAATTTCAACCACAAACTTATATTTCACTACAAAAAGATAATAGAACTAAAAAATATTATATTTATCCTAATCGTGTAGTGTTCCAAAAAATGAATTTATAATTCATCTATCTTACCATTTTTTTTAAAAATAAATTATACAAACTAAGAAATAACGTAGTCCAAATATAGGTGATTTAGCCTTGTCGCCCTTTAGTTGTGGGATGGAATCGCATGGCCATGCCAGACGCGACAGGTTGTTGCCCGCCCTCTAGGTTGAAATTTTAATAACAATCCAAAAAAGTCTTAAGAAGTGTTTTAACTTTAAAAAATAACATTCAATGATAAAATTAATCTATTCGGACCTCCAGACTTATCAAAATTACATCTTTCCAAACTCACAGTCCAAAATTAATAAGGAAGGTCACATAACATAAATGTGAATATCATCATCGGGTATTCTCATAAGTCATGATAATATACTGAATTACCAGAAAACCATATTTGAATAGGTATGTCGTTCATTATTTCTTTTTTAAAACATATAATACTAGACATAGTCCTTAAATCCAAAAAGGTTTTAATCTCCAACAATGATGGAATAAACAAACCACTAATTAGTTCTTAGGCAGTCAATAATATCCAATACACATTATCAAACTTAATAATATCTTTATCAAAAATCATTACCTTATCCTCATGAACATTTTTAAGGTTTATCTTTCTCTCAACCATATATTTTATAAAACTTTTAACCTGCTATTGAGTCACTTTTCTTGGTTCCACACAATCTAAAATCCTTAATGAAATAGTACTTTAGTACAATCCTTTTATACTTCATAATTTTTATAACCATAAAATCATTGATACCACACTCAAATGACATAATTCTTTAATTTCAACATAAGAACACTAGTCATTCCTCTTCATATTGGGTAGTATCATAACTTGATTATTATCCAACAACATCATTTTCGATATACTCTGATGCATGGGACATTAATTCACGTAGTGTCCCAACTCCTTGTAGATGAATCATTTTACATTTGAAACATTTTTCTTACCCTTCAAATCACGTACTTGGTGTTCTTTTTCTAAACACTGATAAGAAAACTCTAATTCCCTTCAAGCATTTACCAAATTGATTCTTTCCAAAGTTATCACATATGGGAAAATCCTTATTTCCCTTCTTCCATTTATCCATCATTCTCTCTACCATCCTTTTCTTATCAGGATTTCCTTCAAATCCATAGGACTCAGAGAATTCATTACTTATCTTATTAACACATTATACTAGATGAGAATAAGTCGGAGAATATTTCCCTTCTAAATGTTGGCTTAATACCATGAAATATATGATAATTCTTTCTCCTTGGATCATGCGTATTGTTGTAGTTATCCTTCTTTCTACTGGTGATATTTCTAAATGACGACATACAATAGGTTAGATAATATCATAATTTATAGTCCAAACACTAAAAATTCTCAGTATTAGTTGAATATTTACACACATCTAGTCTCATAATCATAACATTTGTTTTCTTGCTGACATATTTACTCATAAATCAATCATAATGGTCTATAAAGAAAATGGTAATTATACGAAGCATATACCCTAGGAGTGTCGTATCCAAGAGTGAAACAAGGCCCGTTATCAGGTACCAAGATACCCCAGGTCAATCCTGAAACTCCTTGTTGGAGTTTTCAATCACAGGTACATTTCTTCTAGAGCCACCTTTAACTGCTCATATACAGACATAGATGTATTGCATAGAAAACTCACAGAATCTCTATATTATCAAAATTATAGGATGTTATTCTATAATAATCTTCAAACCCAATCTTAGGGTAATGTTCTTTGATCAGAGTTTTCCTAAATCTAGTTTCCATGGTTTGTACTAAACTTCCTCGGATACCAACTATAATGCCCTGACCTTAGTTATCCAAATCTGTTCATTATTACATAACATTAGCATTATCATAAGAGATCAAGTCTCTAATGACAGATTAGTTTCGTATCATTTGAAGTGATAGATATATACATAATTTTTACATTACATCAAGAAATAAAACAAAAACAACAAAATTTTTCCCCATTGAAAAGAATTATATCCCTTATCTATCCCTACTGGTCAATCATAAAATACTTATTCACATCCTAGGAAAAATAAAATAAAGAAAGGTGTGAGATTAGATGCTCAGTAAGGATAAAAATATAGAAGAAACTTTCATAAATAAGAGTAAACATTTAAGGCAATTTATAAGACTAAAACAAAATCCTTTTCAAACTTGAACATAATATGGAAAATATAAATCCAAATAATTCCATTTACTTATTCACATTGATATTCTACTAGTCAAAAAATCAAATGTAATATCAATAGCTAATATCATAATGGTGGAATGTATAATACCAGACATCATAACCACATAGTGAAGGCCTCATGCTAAGAATACAAATAAGATTGTGTCAAGGACTTGTTCCAAGAAACTAGTTTGTCTCGTGAGACCCACCGATGCATTGAGGAGCTAAAATGGGCTCCCCCCGTTACTTACTAAGTCCAATACATTCCTCATATGAAAAGTTTAAAACATAACATAAACATTCATATTAAAAACAGAATATGAAATATTAATACATTAACCATAAATTATGAATGGTATAAAAATTACATATCCAAATCCAAACATATCACAAAACCTTCAATAAAATATTGACGATTTCTATCATAATAAATCAACTTAAAACAATCATAAAATCTATCAATGAATGTTAACATAGATGAAATCAAAACAATTTGAGAAAAATATCTCTTTCTATTTTGAAATCATTTAAAAGACCCATATTTATGAAGAAAAATTTTAATTTGAAAATATTCTTACAAGCATGTAAGAGAAACTTAAATTTTTTTATAACGACAGAAAATAGTCATACCCGCCGTATAAGTTAAGAAAACATTCTTACCCTAATTTTTTTAAAAAGTCATAAAGTACCTTGTTTGGAAAATGACAAAAAGATTTATTTCAAACCATTTTATTAAAATTTAATCGAGGGCATAAATAACTTTAACCCATAGTCTAGTAAATAGAAAATATGTTTTGAAATACATTTATATGAAACAAGGATGTGGATGATAAAGAGTTCCTAGTAGATACTCACATATAAACAACCTCATTTAATAAAGATATTGTAAAATTAACCATTACCTTGTAATTTTCCTTGATTGAGGGTACCTTAAACTCTTATATAATAGTTAATTCATTTTTATTAAATTATACAAGAACCACATACATAAATATGACATAATATATGATCTTTGAATATTTCGTTGTTTAAATGATTTTAGTATTATCAATGTTTCAGGTGTTAACTAATTCATTTTCCATTATATGTTTTGTTTTGTAAGTCATGTTTATTATAGATAGAATGTATTTGATTCATATCGAGAATGATATTATGTTCTTATACATTATTTTTAATAATAAAATTAAAATTATTCTAGAATGGTTATGATGGGGAATAAATTTCATCACGTTCGTGGAGACGGTAATATGTACATATGCATAAGCGACAACAACATTCTATTGATGGTAAAATAATATGTAATTGGATGTTATATCATATATAAAGAATAATTAACATGTTATATTTATTATTTACAACAATTATAATCATTATTATACCCATCCAAATAGTGAAGTGTTGAATAACAAACTACACCACAAAGTGGAGATGATAAGTTGTACGTACGCACATATGGTGACTTTGTCATTCATAGGATAAATAGAATAATGGATATTATTGTTCCATATTTATAAAAACCTCAACATATGTATGAGGAACTGGATTTATTATTTTGGTATGGAAATAACAATTAAGTAGGAAGTGAAAGAACAAAAGAACTTTGAAAGAGGTGATGAAATTATTACCTCTTCTTCGGGTGCTTCCTTTTGACTTGATAAAAAGGGCTCCTTAGGTTGGATTTATGATCAATGTAATTCCAATAAGTTTAATTAAGGTCCGTTTAGAGGATATTTGAGTAGGGTTTGGTTGAGCCAAATGGCTTTGGAGGTGTGATTTTTAGGGGAGGGGAAGTACACTTTTATAGGAGAGGTGAGGGTCACTTTATGAAAATATTGAAATATTAATTCATTATACAATTATATTCGGTTTATAATGGCTCAAAAATAATTTATTTCGAGTATAATGTGGGTATAGATCTAAAAATACTCAACCAATAGGTTTTAGATAAGTTTAGGTCATCATATTAACCTTATCTCTTAGATTAACTCTTAGATAAATAGTTTAACTTTTACCATGTATTCTTGTATTATTATAATAAAATGATAATAAAAATATTTTAAAAACCAAAGAGAACCCCTAGTGGTTCATTAATGAAATATTTATAATTATTTAGGTCTTTTGGAAGAACCATATATTTTTAGGAATAATATGTCATTTAATAATATAATATTTGTTTTAAAAACTCATTTATTTCAATTTTTACACTATTTAGTATTTTGTTTTTGTGAAAGTTAAAACAACATGATTACTTCGAAAAATAGTCTGTGAATCAACCCTGAAATGTCATATTAATCTATTAAATTTTTGGATGGCATAAAAAGTCTCAATTTACATTTATTTGTATATTTATAATATTAATTAAATTAACATTTCATTAAAAAGGTAATTACTGTATCATCATTATGTCATAAATAAATTTAATTATATAAGGTATAAAAATTATAAATAAAATACCATTATGTAGGAAAAAAATTTATATTTCTAATGAATACTTGTAATTGAATTTATTTTATGTATAACCATATATTAAAAAAAAATAGTTGTGAAAATTTGAATTTAACAGTTTTAACTCTTCTTTAAATAAAATAAAAATAAATGTCCTAATCTAATCCAAGTGGACCAAAATGATCATATATTATTCCAAAGGTTTATTTTGGTCAAAATAAACATATTAAATAGAATTAGGACTATAAGGTCCCAGCCTTAAACCTTACTTAATCTTGAGTTATTACAAGATTAGACATTAAGGATCTTTTCAGGTTTAGAGTTTTAGAGAATTAGATCATAAAACTTGCATTACATTCCACATTTAAACAAAGTGCTTACATAAATATAGTATTAATTTTTTACCATAAATGTAACATATTTAAAATAAAAATGGATTCTTTATTGACAATTCCTTGACACTATCATCATATCATGTACCTTTCCCTTGACATGTGAAAAACATTTCAAAAAAACTTGGGATGAGCATAAAAAGCTCATTAAGGGATATAAAAATATATGGAAAGGAAACGTGGGTAAATATATACATAAGAATGAAATCATACTTTACCCATAAAACATAAGCACTTTAACATACCTCATCAAATCATGAATAAATCATAGAAATCATAAGACATAAAGGTAAGTTGAGGCATGCATAACATTCTTACGTAGGGAGTAACCCTCTTGGTTACGTTTGGAATACCCATCACAGTATATTCCCTAAATATCTTTGGAGAAACCTTAACGTTTCACTCCTTTGCATTACCCAATGCAATGGAGAGCAATATCAGGCTCACCCGCCCTTAGTTTATCACGGAACCACCCGTCTTCATAATAAAGCCCAAGAACCTCCACATAATCGTATCACATAAAACATTCATAAAGGAAACATAACATTCCCACCTTTCAATCACAAGATATCAATAAAACACATTGATATAAAAACATTATGAAAACCATTTTCAATACCAAAATAAAATAAAAGTAAAACAGGGTATTTTTTTTCTTTTAAAAAGAAGGTATGGCTTGTAGAGGAAGCCGAAACTCAAATAATGGTCACAGCGGCAGAGAAGTCGTTGTCGCCTCATACGTACGACAAAAACATTCCCTTTTGACGTTTAGTAAATGATTCTTATAAAAAATATTCCTTTTGAATAAAACTAAAAGTAAAAGGGGTTTATACACCATATAAAAGAAGGTTGTGTATAAAACAAAATATGCCTCAATGAAAGGAGATTGAGACGAAGTCCCATACCTCGGGTCCGACTTGACTCAGTCGTTCTTCAATCTCCTGAATAAAAAACTTGAGTTAATTTCTACTTGTTTAAGAACCTTTTTCATGTTCATTATTCCATTTATATCACTTATTTCCATGTCATGAACACTATGTAATTATTTAATTTAATAATGTTCATTTTAACGATCATTGGTACTTGAGTCAAAAATAAGCCCTTTATAATTACAAGTTGTTCATGTATCCATTATATCCAAAATGGTATTCATGATTTACATATCATATATGTAATATATATCCAGTACATGAATGCATTTATAATATTACATAATCATTTAGAGGTAAGAAATGAAATGCACCGTTCATGGAGACGGTAAGCCGTACGTACGCATGAACGCTACTTTCATTTTTATTTCGTATTTTATAGAATGGAATCATAATGATATAAAGGTATATTATAATTCCAGTATAATATCATATATAATATCATAGTTCCATCCTTTATACATCCCACATATGGTATTTTAACGAATCAAATCACTTTGAGGGGGCGGTAGTCCGCACTTCCTTAAATGAAGATATCGCGTTTACCTATAATGGAAACCATAAAGGTATGACCAAAATTAAAAATACAGAAGCTTAAGGAAAACATAATCATATTATATATCATATATAAATATAGTGTCATCTTAATGGCCACCTTTTAAGGTGTTAAAAGAATATTGAACAATCATCGTTTCGGGAGGCAGAAATTCGCCATCCACGGAAACAGTATGTTCTTTAACCATTATATGTAGTTGTGTGTAAGTGTAGATAGAATCCTTCTTATAAAAACATCCTAGTATATTGAAGATAATGGATTTTTTAGAAAATAAATGAATAAAAAGAGTTTAGGGGGTTGGAGAAGCAAAATAAAACAAAAGGACTCAAGGGAAGACATTACCTTAAAATTGAGTAACTCCCTTTGGTTTGAGCTCAAAGGCTTCCTTGAGAAGACTTCTGCCCCAAGTGAGGCTTCAATGAGTAAGATAGGGAAGGGGAGAGATAAAATGGGTAGGGGTTGGCCGATCCAAAGGCTTTGAGAGTGTGGGTAAGGAGGTATAGGTGGGGGCCTTTTATAAGAGGAGAGGAGGGGCACTCTTGGAAAGTAAAGAAATGTTACTTTATTTGAAAATGATTTTCGGATTCAAAAGGTCCCAAATTGATATAATTCGAGGGTAAGGTGATACGGGTTCGAGATACACCCATCCAATAGGTTTTGGACATGTGTAGGACATAGATTTTACATTATCATTTCATTTTATTTAAATCCTTTATTAATGAGGTAATCGCTGCATCATCATGATGTCATAAATAATTTAATTTATTTAAAGTCTAAAAATTATGAAAAAAATAATATGATGTAGGAAATCGTTTTATATTTCCAATGAATATTTATAGTCTAAAATATCATCGATGTAGACAAAATTAAAAATGTTTTAATCTGGTGATACATTCTTGATATATTTACTTTCTTTAAAAAAAATAAAAAGATAACAAGTCACTTTCCACAAAAGTGATTCCATGGGGTCCCCAAGTTTGGCACAAGAAATCCCATGGTCGTCCATGAGACAACCAGTAGAATTAGGACAAATTTTGGTGTCATTTTCTTATTATTATGATATTATATTATTATCCTTAACTACCCTATTACTCATTAATCAAGATAATTAAGGATAATTACCGTCGTTACTATTCATAATGTCCAAAAACAAAAGAGTCTTAATTACATAATTTGGACCTTCTTATTCCAAATATGTAATCCATTTTACCAAATTCCAAACACATAAATTTCAATAATTGATTTAAAAATAATTCCCGTTGTCAAAACAAATAGCGGGTTTTTTTGAAACAATATCTATGAAAAGTTTGACATTAGTTTATGACCAATTTAAAAGTGAAATTAATAATATTGACCACCATTGGATTAAATGGTAAAAATATATTCAGATTAAACTTTAAGAAAAATTAAAAATATAATCTAACCATATAATTAAATTAAATGAAAAAGCAGTTTTGATGTAAAATGCAGTATTTTTCACTATTCATTAAAAAATGAACATTGTTAGAAAAATTCCAAAATTTTTTCCAATGTAAATTTCAATGTCCCAATCATAATGAATATGTTTATTTTAAAAAATATAGATTATGAAATTGTCAAATGTTTTATTTAAAAAGGGTTTTCCATCAAATGGTAGTAAAACAATCTTTTAAGAATATTAGTGTATTCCGGGCTTAAGATTGGATTTATTTTCATTTTAAGCCTCTAAAATACTATCTAATTCATTAATAGACATAGACAAAAATATCTATTATTCATTACTTACTTGGGATGTTACATCCTTCCCCACTTTAGAAAATTGCGTCCCCGTAATTTATTTACTTATCAAATAAATGGGGGTACTTATCCCTCATTGCATTTTCAGATTACCATGTTGCCTCTTCCATCATGTGGTTTTTCCACAAAACCTTTACCTGATTAATCACCTTATTCCGTAACACTTGCTCCATGTTGTCAAGAATCTGGACAGGTTGTTCCTCATAAGAAAGGTTCTCTTCCAGCTGAACTACCTCTGGACTCAAAACATGAGATGGATTTGGCATTACTTTCTCAGCATCGAAACATGAAAAACATTGTGTACCTGAGATAAACTCGGAGGTAAAGCCACCCGATATGCAACTGATCCAACTCTCTCTAGAATTTTATATGGTCCAATGAACCTTGGAATCAGCTTTCCTTTCTTACCAAATTGCATCACACTTTTCCATGGTGATACTTTGAGAAAAATATGATCACCTACCTCAAAAGAGAGATCCTTCCTCCTGTTGGCCGCATAACTCTTCTGCCTACTCTGAGCTGTTTTCATGTGTTTCTGTATTAGCTGAACTTTTTCTGCCAACTCTTCTACCAATTCTGGTCCAATCAACTTCCTTTCACCCACTTCATCCCAGAAAGCTGGTGTTCGACACCGCTTCCCATATAATTCCTGAAATGATGCCATCTGTATACTAGAATGAAAACTGTTATTATATGAAAATTCAACCAAAGAAAGATGTTGGTCCCAACTTCCCTGATAATCCATCGAACAAGCTCGTAGCATATCCTCCAAGGTCTGAATTGTTCGTTCTGACTGCCCATCTGATTGAGGATGAAAAGCTTTACTAAAATTTAATTCAGTACCCAACGACTTCTGAAGGCCTTTCCAAAAGTTAGAAGTGAACCTGGGATCACGGTCAGATACAATGGAGAGAGGAACTCCATGTAACCTGACTATCTCTTTAAGATACAAACGGGGAAGTTGATCTAGGGAAAAAGTATCTCGTATAGCAAGGAAATGAGTAGATTTGGTCAAGCGATCAACAATAACCCAGATTACATTATTTCCTAGAGATGTCTTCGGTAATCCCACAACAAAGTCCATGGATATATTCTCCCATTTCCACTCTGGCACTGGTAAAGGCTGAAGCATCCCTTTCGGTAACTGCTGCTCTGCTTTAACCTACTGGCAAGTCAAACAATTCACAGTAAAATCATCAATATCTCTTTTCATTCCATCCCACCAGTAATACTCCCACAGATCTCTGTACATCTTAGTACTGCCAGGATGAACTGAAAACGGAGAACTATGAGCTTCAAATAACAACTCTCTCTTCAACTGTGAATCATAGGGCACACAAAATCTCTTCCCAAATCTCAAAACACAATCACTATCAATGTTGAATTCATGAAAATTACCTTTCTGAACTAGCTCTACCTTTTTCTGTACTCACTGTCTTGCTTCTGTGCTTGCTTGAATCTATCTGATAGAGATGATCTCATTGATACCTGAAACAAAACAGAAGAACTTCCTGCACCAACAACTTCTATTCCAAAGTTCATCAAATCCTTAACCAAAGGATCACGTTCCAAACTCAACATTTATAATGAAGCATTACTTTTTCGACTCAAAGCATCAGCCACATTATTTTCTTTTTCCGGATGGTAATGAATTGTACAATAATAATCCTTGATTAATTCCAACCATCCCTTCTGTTTCATGTTTAACTCTTTCTGAGTGAATATATACTTTAAACTTTTGTGATCAGTATATATTTCACACTTTACTCCATACAAATGATGCCTCCAAATTTTTAAAGTGAAAACAATAGTAGCTAATTCCAAATCATGTGTAGGGTAATTTACCTCATGAGTTTTCAACTTTTGTGAAGCATAAGAAATTACCTGATCATTCTGCATTAGGACGCAACCAAGTCCATTCAATGAAGCATCACTGTATATAACAAACTCACCATTCCTGGAAGGTAGTGCCAAAACTGGAGCATTCACTAATCTTCTTTTCAATTCTTGAAAACAATCATCACATTCTTTTGTCCAGATGAACGTAATACCCTTCCGAGTAAGCTTAGTCATTGGACTAGATAACCGTGAAACATTTCTAGCAAAACTTCGGTAATAGCCTACCAAACCAAGGAAGCTACAAATCTTAGTTAAATTTGTGGGTCTTGGCTAGTCTTCCATAACTTTTGTTTTTGCAGGATCAATAGTTATCCCATCTTTAGAAACAATTTGACCAAGGAAAGAAATTTGTTGCAACCAAAACTCACACATGCTGAATTTTCCATACAGTTTATTTTCATTTAAGGTTTGCATGATAACCCTTAAATGTCTTTCATGCTCCTCTTTACTTTTAGAAAACACCAAAATATCATCAATGAAAACCACCACAAACTTATCCAAGAAATCATGGAAAATTCTATTAATCATGTCCATGAGTACAACAGGTGAATTGGTTAGCCCAAAAGGCATTACTATAAATTCTTAATGGCCATATCTTGTACGGAATGCGGTCTTCGGAACATCTGCATCCTTTACCTTCAGATGATGGTACCCCAATCTCAAGTCAATCTTTGAAAAATACTAAGCTCCGTGAAGCTGATCAAACAATTCATCGATATGAGGCAAAGGATATTTGTTCTTAACATTGATATTATTCAAGGCTCTATAATTAATGCAAAGTCTCATTAAACCATATTTCTTTTTAACAAACAAAATAGGAGCACCCCATGGTGATGTGATAGGTCGAATGAAACCTTTACCTAATAAATCTTGCAATTGATCCTTCAACTCTAAAAGTTCAATTTGAGCCATTCGATAAGGGGGTTTTGAAATTGGCTTAGCATCAGGAACTGAGTCAACAGTAAATTCAACTTCCTGATCTGGTATTATTTCAGGCAACTCATCAGGAAAAACATCAGGATACTCATTTACCACTGGCACATCATTAATCTGAACAGTCCCCTTGTTTTCAACAATATGTGCAAGGTAACATTCATTTCAATATTTTACAAGTTTCTCGGCCTCTTGATATGTTATCAGTAAGGGTTCATTCTTGTACACAAACTGAAAGTATTTCTGAAAAGAAACTTCTTTAGCTCTACAGTCAATCTTAGCACGGTAAATAGAGAGCCAATCCATACCCAGTATAACATCAAACTCTACTAGAGGTAGAACAATAAGGTTTGCAAGTAGGTTCTTTCCACAGATAAGGATAGGAAGATTCTTATAAATTCTTTTTGCCTAAATATTTCCCTCATGTGTTTTTACCACAAGTTCAGGAGTCATTTATTGAGATGGTATTCCCATTTTACTAGAAAAGGTTTTAGAGATGAAAGAATGTGTAGACCCCGAATAAAACAACACACTGGCATAATCTGAAAAAACAAACGAAGTACCTGATACAACTTCATTTTATGGCCCGACATCTGATGAAATAGTTGCAAAGGATTTCACCACCCCTTTTTTCTTGTATTCTAACTGCTTCCAATCACTCAAGCTCTTTTTCGGACACTCGTTTTCATAGTGACCCATCTCATTGCACTTAAAACATTTCACTAACTGTAAATCAAATTTGGTCTTACCTTCACCTTGATCTTTTTCAGTGTAATCACGAGCCTTATGTCCCATCTTACCACATAGGTAGAACTTTATAGAATTCAGAAGACATTCTACAGCATGCATTTTGCCACATTTATCACAAACTAGAAACTTAGTTTTCTTACCATTAGACTTTTTTGAATAATTCTTACCTTTTTCCTACCACCTCGGGCTCTTCTTCTATTGGTTGTTATAGAACACTTGATCATCGGCAAACTCCATTTTCACCTTCTCAGCACATCGAACAAGATTTTCATAACTTTTAAACTCACGAGAAGCTAATTACCTTCGATATTTCGACTTTAATCCTAAGTAAAAATTATTGATTTTACTATCAAGGTCTCAGATAAAATTTGGAGCATACCTTGCCAATCGAGTGAACCTTTCTTCATAGGCAACCACTGAGTCTTCCTCTTGCCTCAATTCCATGAATTGCTTTTCCATCCTAAGTCGAACAGCCTTAGTAAAATACTTCTCAAGAAACATACCTTTGAATTCATCCCAGTCAAGAGCATCAATCTCATCGGCGTCCTTGATATTTTTAACCATAGACCACCACTGATCTGCCTCACCCTCCAAACGGTAAATAGAAAGACTAACCTTTTGATTGTCTGAACACCCCATGACATCGAAAATATTCTCCTGTTCTTTAATCCACCCTTCAGCTAACACAGGGTCAGATGATCCTCTGAATGATGGGGGATGTTGCCTCATGAAATGTTCCACCACTGACATGTTCCTATGCGGTTGATCTAGCAGATCTCGTGCATGGATACCACCACCATTTATCGCTTGAGTCAACTGCGCCATTACTGCAACAAACTATTCAGTTCCAATTCCGACCATCTCGGGATGCTGATTCGGAAGGTTATTTCCTTCTGTATGCCTTCCTAGCAATGCTTCCCTATTTCCTCTACGGAAAACCATTCTGAAAAAACATGTCTTAGATGAAACAACATGGTAATCTTCAAATGCTATATCATTTCAAAAATATATATTTTTGGATAATCATTTAATAAAATTATAACTCCTAAAGTTATCTAAACTAACCTTTGATACCAACTATAAGGCCCCAGCCTTAAACATTACTTAATCTTGAGTTATTACAAGATTACACATTGAGGATCTTTTCAGGTTTAGAGTTTAAGATAATTAGATCATAAAACTTGCATTACATTCCACATTTAAACAAAGTGGTTACATAAATATAGTATTCATTTTTTCCCATAAATGGAACATATTTAAAATAAAACATGGATTCTTTCTTGACACTTCCTTGACACTATCATCATATCATGTACCTTTCCCTTGACCTGTGAAAAACATTTCAAAAAAACTTGGGATGAGCATAAAAATCTCAGTAAGGGATATAAAAATATATGGAAAGGAAACATGGGTACATATATACATAAGAATGATATCATAATTTACCCATAAAACATAAGCACTTTAACATACCTCATCAAATCATGAATAAATCATAGAAATCATAAGACATAAAGGTAACTTGAGGTATTCATAACATTCTTACGTAGGGAGTAACCCTCTTGGTTACGTATGGAATACCCATCACAGTATATTCCCTAAATCTCTTCGGAGAATCCTTAACGTTTCACTTCTTCACGTTACCCAATGCATTGGAGAGATATATCGGGCTCACCCGCCCTTAGTTTATCACGGAACCACCTGTCTTCATAATAATGCCCAAGAACCTCAACATAATCGTATCACATAAAACATGCATAAAGGAAACATAACATTCCCACCTTTCAATCACAAGATATCAATACAAAACATTGATATAAAAACATTATGAAAACCATTTCCAATACCAAAATAAAAGAAAATTAAAACAGGGTATTTATTTTTCTTTTAAAAAGAAGGTGTGGCTTGTAGAGGAAGCCGAAACTCAAATAATGGTCATGGCGGCGGAGAAGTCGTTGTCGCCGCATACGTACGACAAAAACATTACCTTTTGTCGTTTATTAAATTATTCGTATAAAAATATTCCTTTTGAATAAACGTAAAAGTCAAAGGGGGTTTATACACCATATAAAAGAAGGTTTTGTATAAAACAAAATATGCCTAAATGAAAGGAGATTGAGACGAAGTCCCATACCTCGGGTCCGACTTGACTCGGTCATTCTTTAATCTCCTGAATAATAAACTTGAGTTAATTTATACTTGTTTAAGAACCTTTTTCAAGTTCATTATTCCTTTTATATCACTTATTTCCATTTCATCAACACTATGTAATTATTTAAGTTAATAACGGTCATTTTAACGATCATTGGTACTTGAGTAAAAAATAAGCCCTTTATAATTACAAGTTGTTCATTTATCCATTATATCCAGAATGGTATTCATGATGTAGATATCATATATGTCATATATATCCAGTACATTCATGCATTTATAATATTACATAATCATTTAGAGGTAAGAAATGAAATGCACCATTCACGGAGACAGTAAGCCGTACGTACGCATGAACGCTACTTTCATTTCTATTTCGTATTTTATAGAATGGAATCATAATGATATAAAGATATATTATAATTAAAGTATAATATCATATATAATATCATAGTTCCATCCTTTATACGTCCCATATATGGTATTTAACGAATCAAATCACTTTGAGGGGGCGGTAGTCCGCACTTCCTTAAATGAAGATATCGCGTTTACCCATAATGGAAACCATAAAGGTATGACCAAAATGAAAATACAGAAGCTTAAGGAAAACATAGAAATATTATATATCATATATAAATATAGTGTCATCTTAATGGACACCTTTTAAGGTGTTAAAAGAATGTTGAACAATCATCGTTTCGGGAGGCAGAAATTCACCATCCACGGAAACAGTATGTTCTTTAACCATTATATGTAGGTGTGTGTAAGTTTAGCTCGAATACTTCTTATAAAAACATCCTATTATATTGAAGATACTGTATTTTTTACAAAAAAAATGAATAAAAATATTTTATGGGGTTAGAGAAGAAAAATAAAACAAAAGAACTCAAGTGAAGACATTACCTTAAAATCGAGTAACTCCCTTTGGTTTGAGCTTAAAGGTTTCCATGAGAAGACTTCGTCCCAAAGTGAGGCTTCAATGAGTAATATAGGGAAGTTTAGAGACAAAATGGGCAGGGGTTGGCCGAGCCAAAGGCTTTGGGAGTGTGGGTAAGGAGGTAGAGGTGGGGGCCTTTTATAATAGGAGAGAAGGGGCACTCTTGGAAAGTAAAGAAATGTTACTTTATTTGAAAATGATTTTCAGATTCAAAAGGTCCAACATTGATATAATTCAAGGGTAAGGTAATAAGGGTTCGAAATACACCCATCCAATAGGTTTTGGACATGTGTGGGTCATAGATTTTACATTATCATTTCATTTTATTTAAATCCTTTATTAATGAGGTAATCGCTGCATCATCATGATGTCATAAATAATTTAATTTATTTAAATTCTAAAAATTATGAAAAAAATACTATGATGTAGGAAATAATTTTAGATTTCCAATTAATATTTATAGTCTAAAATATCATCTATGTAGACAAAATTAAAAATGTTTTAATCAGGTGATACATTCTTGTTATATTTACTTTCTTTAAAAAAATAAAAAAATAACAAGTCACTTTCCACAAAAGTGATTCCATGGGGTCCCCAAGTTTGGCAGAAGACATCCCATGGTAGTCCATGAGACAACCAGTAGAATTAGGACACATGTTGGTGTCATTTTGTTTATTATTATGATATTATTTTATTATCCTTAACTACCCGATTACTCATTAATCAAGATAATTAAAGATAATTACCGTCGTTACTATTCATAATGTCCAAAAACAAAAGAGTCTTAATTACATAATTTGTACCTTATGATTCCAAATATGTAATCCATTTTACCAAATTCCAAACACATAAATTGAAATAATTTATTAAAAAATAATTCTCGTTGTCAAAACAAATAGCGGGTTTTTTTGAAACAATATCTATGAAAAGTTTGGCATTAGTTTATGACCAATTTCATAGTGAAATTAATCCTAATGAACACCATTGGATTAAATGGTAGAAAAATATTCATATTACACTTTTAGTCCAATTAAAAATACAATCTATCCATATAATTAAATTAAATGAAAAAGCAGTTTTGATGTAAAATGCAGTATTTTTCACTATTCATTAAAAAATGATCATTGTCAGAAAAATACCAAAAATTTAGCCAATGTCAATTTCAATGTACCAATAATAATGAATATGTTTATTTTGACAAATAGAGATTATAAAATTGTCAAAAGTTTGATTGAAAAAGGGTTTTCCATCAAAAGGCAGTAAAACAATCTTTTAAGAATATTAGTGTATTCCATGATTAAAATTGGATTTATTTTCATTTTAAGATTCTAAAAAACTATCTAATTCATTAATAGAAATAGATAAAAATATTTATTATTCATTACTTACTTGGGATGTTACAAGGACATATTTTATGGTAATTATAATATCATTTTTACCTTTAATTACCTTATTTACTTTAAACTGTGGTAAATAAAATTCAAAAGTTACTATTCAACTAAAAAATATTTTCATCCTATTTAACCACATTATACCTTATGATATCAACCATGTCTCCTTGACTTTTTAAATTCAATTTCTAGAAGTTGTAAAATTACGTTTTATGAAAATTTTCAAATGTGCCATAGAAGGTTGGTAAAAGACGGTAAAAAGATCAATAAAATTTTATATATCAAATCTTATTATAAAATGACTCCAATGAATTAAATTATACTTATATATGTATTATTTATATATTTTTAGTTAATATAAATTTAAATAAAATTAATAATTATTTAAAAAAATGCCGGTTTTGAACAATAACACAGTGTTTTCACTATTCACCAAAAATTGAAAGTTTTCATAAAAATAAAAAAAAATCACCCAAATATAATTTTGATATTACAAATTAAAAAAGGAAGTCTATTTTACCAAATTCAAAACATAGATGTTTCATTAATTAATTATAAACTAATTCGAGTTGTCAAAACAAAAAAGCAGGTTTTTAAAAAGTAAAAACTACCAAAAGATTGACAAGTGTTTATGTCCAATTTAAATATAAAATTGCTTATAATGATCTAAATTATATTAAATGATAAAATTAAAATCTAATTATACTTTAAAACCAATAAAATTTCTAATTTAACACTATAAATTATTTGGATTAAAAAAGTTGTTTCCAATTAAAATTTAGTATTTCTCACTATTCATCAAAATATGAAAGTTATCAGAAAAGTAACAAAAAATGTTCCAAACTAAATTTTTATTTCCTTGTTATAAATAAGAATTTAATTTCACTAAATTTAATATATAAAAGTTTTAAATATTTCATTTAAAAAGGGTTCGCCATTAAAAGGCCGAAAACCTCATTTTTTTAAAAAATACATCTTTTATCTGAAAAATTGAATTTTTCATTATATTATTCCTAAGAAACACAAAATAATAATGTTGAAATTATATAAGATATATTTCAAATAAAATAATTTGGTTAAAACTATTCATAAATACTTCTTAAATGTCTACTTTGGTATGTCGTGGTGTGCTCGAACTCAGTGTTGCATGTAGCACAAGCTATTGAAATACTTTAAAGAGATAACGTACTATGAAATCATGGGGTGATACACTTAAGAAGTATAATTTACTTTTATTTAAACATAATATCATTATCTTATCTTTTGAAATCATAATATTTCTATAAGAACTCATAGAAATAATACAAAATTCATATAATTATCATGGTATGCCATTTTCTATATCAATATTACAAATTCAATAAAAAATATAGATGAATTCTCTACCAATTTTATTTGAGGTATATCATGCAACCATCCTTACATTGTTAATAATGGAACGTCACATCCTTGGTTTATAAAAGAACACCTCATCATTTGTTTATAAAGGAACCACAAGATCTTTTTTTATTAAGGAACCACCCATAATCATAACAATTCTAAAGTATGATAACATAATAATAACACATAAAATATTGTAATTTCCAAAATTACCCTAAAAAAAATTCCTTTCACCCATAGAAAAACATTTATAGATATAAAAATATCCATTCCACTTTAAAACAGTTTTTCAAAATAAACTAAACATATACAAGGAGGGTTTTCTTTGAATTAAACATTGAATCTTATAAAATAATTCTAATATAAAATAATTTCTATTTTTTTGGGAAAATTCATTGTCTCTGTATACATTAAAATAAAACATTCCTTTTTTATTTTGTAAAAAGTAAAAATTTTCTGTATAAGATTAGTAGAAATACTTATTTTGAAAAACATTTTAAGAAAATAAAAATGTACTTAAAATGAACTTTATAATTAAATTATATCCTTATACATAAATACATAAAATAATTTTAAAAATATGGATATGGAAGAAAAAAATTTAAAAAGTAAATATCTAAAACATTTAATATGTGGTTTTTAAAGTGTCCCTTATATAAAACCTTATAATATTCATTTTTAAAAACATTTTAATTAAATTAAAATATGTTTAGAAATTATCTTTAAAATATATTGAATTTTAAATGAAAAGTTTCATGAATTATTTAGAAGAAAATGGACATGGAAAAAATATTGGGACAGAATACTTTGAAAGATGATTTTAAGGAAAGTCCCTTACCTCAAGTCTCACTCATCACGTACATTCCATATTTCAAGAAATAATAAAATTATGTTAATTATTTACTTTCATAAGAAATTTTTTAATGTTAATAGTTAATTTATTTTATTTAACTCCATGTTTTATATAATTTCATTTTCAATTAACTTCAAATTAGAATTTTTTGACAATATTTGGCTCATATTTCAAAAATTAATTCGTTAGGATGAAAAAGGTCAAAGTGGTTATTATT
Source organism: Viscum album (assembly GCA_963277665.1). Lineage (NCBI taxonomy): Eukaryota > Viridiplantae > Streptophyta > Magnoliopsida > Santalales > Viscaceae > Viscum > Viscum album. The sequence continues at coordinate 1,176,949,790 of OY728143.1, forward strand.
TAATTATCTTCAAAATAATAATGAATAAATAATTATAATTTATATACATAAATTATAATTTTAAAACCAACCATGAAATATTTTTATGAAAAATGAACTATGTTACAATCACAGAAAGTGTAGATTGTATGTACGCGTGAGTAACATTTCTATTTTTGAATGATCATGATGAAATGAATGTAAGAATTGTTTTAAAATTATATAATGATTATTATCTAATAAATAAAATATTATTTAATTAAATATACTTATATATATATATATCGTCTATTTAATGTGGTGATGAAAGACGAACCACATCACTTTATGGAGGTGGTAGTCCACACATACTCACAAATCACATTATCATCTTTTAGTGAATTTTCAGTTAAGAAAGTAAATGATCTATTTACATGTAATAATTATAAATATCTCATGAATATAATATATATATATTAAATAAATCATTATAACCATATGTAAGAGTAGGTGATAAAAATGAATTATATCACTTCGCGAGAATGTAGTTCTCCGTACACACGAATGATGATTTCATTTCACATTTGATGGAAGAGGAGTTTAATATAGGTTATTACATTAACATAATAAAATATCAGTATATGTAAAATTCTTTTTTTATTATTTTATTGCAATTAAATAATATGTAAAGTTGGTATATGATGAAATAAATGAAAACAATTGGTTAAGACTTATACCTCTTCTTTGGACAACCTCTTATGATTTACACCAAAAGAGTTCCTAAGATGGGTTTTTAATAAATATTAGACTTATAGGAAATTAGTGTATGTAATGAAGATATTTTGATAGGTATTTTATGAAAAATTCTTTCTAGTGTGAAGAAAAGTAGAGAGGAGGTTCCCTTTTATTATAGAGTGGAGGAGTACCCTTGTAATTTCTTCAATTATTAAATTAATATAAATTAATTTTCATATTCAGAAGGATCCAAAAATTATAATATTAAAATATAAGATAACTATCATTCTATATAATCTCATAAAATAAAAATAGTACCATTTTTGGAGTTGTTTTAACAATTATATATATTTTTAAACTCTATTAAACCTTTTTTATAATTACTTAAATAACAAATTTTCTAACTTTAGGGGTCAATATAGCTACTATACAATGTAAAATGGTACATTAATGGACCATATATTATATTTACAAACATATAATAAAATTCAATACAAATATTGGATTTTTAGGAATTTTAAATCATTTAATAAAATATTATTTATTAAAAATTTACATTAATACCATTTTTTGAAATATTTATTTAATTTGACTTTAGAAGGAATAATAAATAAAATAAATTAGAATATATTCCATTTAAAACTATATTAAATTTTATATTAGTCTAAAAAAATTATGGAACACAATGATTCATTCAACTTAAATTATTTTTAATTTTTTTGAATCATTTATTTCAGTTTTCTATTAATTGAATAAATATTGTGTCAATGTTTCATATACTTTTATAGTTATTAGATTATTACTAAAAATTACAAATAAATAATCATTATTAAAATAATTCAACAATTCTCATAATAACCATTAATATTCATTCACAAATTATTTTTTCCCTATTTGAACAAATAAGAGATATTTAAAAGCCAGAGGGTGACATTTTGTTGTGTTCTTTACCGAAATTATTATATAGTTCACTATCATAGAAAAGTATCCCAAAAAATAAATATATTTCATAAGTTCATACCATTAATAATTAATTAATACAAAAAGATATAATATGAAGAAATGGTGGCCTTATAAATTATTTTGAAAATATCTTAACATGATTTTCCGTTTTATCGTGGTGATTAATTTTTAATGTTTTTACAATTAATAATGACCAAAAATTAATTTATCAATATTAAATTATATTAATTGTACTAATTAAAAGTATGGAATCTATTTTTCCAAATTCTATCTATTTATGTGGTAGAAATTAATTTTAGAAGTATCCCACAAAGCGTGATGAAAAAAGATTTTATAAAAAATATTGACTTTTTAGGTATATAAGTATTTCTATACCAAAATAAAATATAATGCTGATTATGATGTAATTAATTAGATTATTTATAATCATATGTGACTTAAATTAATTTAGGATCAAATTAAAACTAATTTGGGGCATTTTTAATGAAAAACGATAGTTTAAAAAAACAATATTTTTTACTATTCATTAAAAAATCCATATTTTTCTAAAATTCTCAAGATTTCATCATAGGATAATTCTAAACACTTATGAAAAAAATATCGTTTTATGAAATAATTTTTCTAAAATTCCCATAAATCAATTAAAATATTTTAACCAAAAATAAATAAAAAGCATTTGAGAAGAAAATATTTTTTGAAGAATACAATAGATACTAATATTTGAGGGATTATTTTCTTAAAATTTACCAATACATTTATATTGAGTCAAATATTTTTATATTTGTATATATTATTTAATAATATTTATATCCACCAATTTAACGGTCATCTAATAATGGACGTATTTAAAAAAAATCATGGTTTGTTTAGGCTTAGAGTTGTGTGTCATATACGTTGGATGTGAATCTATAAATTATACACAAGAGGGGGGGGGGGTGAATTGTGTCTTTTGAATTTTTTTAGTAACTCTTCGATTGAATGAGTTTTTTCGTCTATACTTTATCATATTTGATCATGCTGCGGAAATAAATAAAAGCAGGGACACAAAGATGTATAGTGGTTCGGGGAAAAGAAGGCCCCTAGTCCATTCCACCAACGCTCAACTCCAAGAGCTTGGTGATTTTCACTATCTGGTCCTCTTTTCAACAAACCGGTTCACAATTGAGTACAGGCAGTTGACACCTTTAAAATCCAAGAAAAAACAAAGCCTTCTAGTTCAAACATGAACCAACACAACTGAGTACAAGAAGCTGGTTACTCGAGAATAAAAAGAATTTCAGAAAGAAGTTTTCCAGTTGATCTTCACAATTGCAACAGAATGCAATTGACAGCAGATTGATCATCATCTCTAGAAATATAGATTTTCAAAACAAAGAAATTTTGAGTCGATCTGGTTGGAGTAGATATATATATATATTTCACAACATCAGCAGTAGTATATCCACAGTAGATATTCGATGTAGAATAGGTGAATCTTCAATCGAGTTCTTTCTTCTTAACCAAATAGAGCTTTGATGCTCCTATTGAATCAGTAGATCAACATGATTTTCTGCAATCTCTGTTTTCCACCTTTTTAATTATATATTGACCACCACACTCTCATATATGGTGTTTGTTTAGAGAGAACATATATAATAAAGCTGAGCATATCTCCTGCACATTTAGATCCATAAAAGTCTCCTTTTTATTTGCAATATTAAAATTTTGAATTTACAGAGAAGTTGTAACTTCCCTTAAGACTCGGCATAAAAATATCATTTTAATTCGATCTTAAATCCAATTATAAAATGGATTTGAATCGGTCAAAGTCAGATTTTAAAAATGACTTTTAATCCGGCTTGAAATCCGCCCAATAATCAGCTTACTGATCGCTGCATAAAAATATCTTCTGTCAAAATTTCTGACGCCAAACGCAAGGTTGATGACGTGGCCTCCAAATGTAGGTTTGACAACGTAAGGTTGAACAAAAACATTGGGTTCATGTTACTTTCTCTAAACATAATGTTGATCTTAAACGTAGGTTTGATCATCCATACTTTTTCTTCAACTCTAAAACATACGGTAAAAGATCCATACATTTACTTGACCCATACTTTTCCAGGAACGTATGGTTTTTTACAAAAGGAAGGTTGATGCACCATACTTTTGGGAAACAAACGTAACGTTTAGTACTTACATACAGCTCTCCTTCCATACTTTGTTAATAACCAAAACGTAATCTTCCTTCCTAACGTAAAGTTCTTCTTCCATACTTTGCTGAAAACGTATGGTTGTTTAACCATACTTTTCTCTTATCTCAAAACATATACACACTTTTCATCCTTACACTATGTTTATCCATGTAGGGTATGAATAGTGATTCTAGAATGCGCTAATGTAGATTCCATGCTACATTTATCCATGTAAGGTATGAACAGTGATTCTAGAATGCGCTAAAGCAGATTCCGAACAAGTAATAAATTCTCGTTATTTCAAGAGTAAAATAAATTAATAAATTCTTGAAAAATACTATATAAAATCATTAGAAAATAACTAAGGGTATTTGTGAGCATCAAAATTATCATAAAGAGACAGAGTATTATTTTTAATAATATCCCCCTTTAAATAACATTATTATGTATTTTAGAAAACAATACTTTGCACAACAATATACACTATCAAATATAGTTTATTTTTTAAATAACCTATGGGGTGTTATAGGTAGTCCCACATAAACCCCCAAAATACCTTAATGGTATATTTAAATACAACCTCAAACATGGTATTCCACATAATTCCAAACTAATAACATAAATAATTATAACAACATATTTATATCACAAAAATAACTATTGAAACCTAATAATTATTAAGTATAAATATAAATTTTCACTCTAATTTAAAATATAATTTACTTATTTACTAAAATATTACAATTTTGTAACACTATAATATATATTTTTTTATTTATAAAATTAATATTTAAAGTATACTTTGAATTTATACAGGAAAATAAAATATTTTTAAACCTATATAATCATTAAATTAATATAAAAAATAATTTTTCATAATTAAATATCTAAAATCTCTGTTTAATATACTAAAAAAAATATATTTATCCACATAAGAAATTAACTTATTATTCACCTAATATTATTGGAACCATATATTCATTATTTTAAAATCATTCAATTAATAAAATCGTTATAAAAAAAATTAAAAATTAATTTTATGGAAAAACCCAAATCCCTCAAGATAACCCTTATAAGTTTAATATTTATTTAATAATTTTATTTTATTTTATTTTATTATTTAAAAAATATTTAACATTAGGATTTCACCACCAAAAAACATCAACTCCTTTAAAATTTATAGTGAAACTATCTCACATGAAATCCGTTATAGTGGCCTTGATTATAATATCTTAGGATTTAGTATCCATTTTGTGTCAATAAATTATATGTGTAAAATCATATATTTTTTATTTTTTAAATAATTAAACTTATGTTTACAATAAATAATACAATATATAGATCTAAATGAACAATTCAATATTTATTCAAGTTACTTTACTACATCACTGAATAAAATAAGCATCAACTTAATAAGACATTACAAGACAGATATATGGAAAAACATTTAGTAAAGTTATATGAGTAAAATAAATATAATTAAGTAATAAAAATATAATCTTTAAATATTATTCCTCAGGGTATCCCATGAAAATAATAATAATTATAATAAAATCAAAAAAAGAATAAATATATTTATAAATCTGATAGAAAGATAAATATGTATGTGATAAAAAAAGTATTGGATAAAATTATTTGGTGGTGAATGAGTATACAATAGACTCCTGTAAATAGTATTTGGCATATATTATTTTCAGTTATATATATCAATTCAGTATATATATTTACTTTGGGTAAAATTCATTGATGGAACAATTATTTTATTATGTTGTTGGTTTTTGAGTATTGGATCCCAATTTATGTAATCAAGAAATGTTGTTGTAAAAAATTATTTTTTATTTGTTAATTAAAAATATGTGTAATTATTGTAACATTTATATATAATGGTATAATTTATGGAATTATATAGAATAATATTTTTATATGAGGCTCACTGTCTTGATCTTTGGAAAGAGGTAGTATTATAAGGATTTTCTTTAGGCCGATCCCAATATATATTTTACAAATATTATTTGAATGAAATTATTTATAGGATAAGTTTGAGATAGTGGAGATAATGATATGATCCATGTTATCAGAATCGCCACCTAAACCCCATAATTTCTTACCTCACCCTTCAATTTTATTTTCATTTTTTAGGGTTTATGCAGGTAAAAGTAAGGGTTCTATCAACATAAAATTATTAATGATATTTATTTTTTATACATACCTTAAAAAGAGTAATTTTTTTAATAAAATAATTACATTTATAATTAAAATAATTGAAAGTTTTTTTATATGTTTAAATAAATAGTTAACATCCATGTAAAATTAATGTATAATACAAAATGTAAATATAATTACTCTCCAAAGAAATTTGTTTTTTTCTAAAAAAATTATTATTATATATATTATATGTTTTATTTAAAATTTATATTTCCCATACTTAGAGTTTCAATTTAATAAAATGAGCTTTGAAATTTTATTAGGATATAAAAATTATATAAAATGGTTAATAACATTTTTTATTAAAGTATAGGTTACTAGGGGATTAATATTGGCAATTATTTAGTAAATGATGCATATTTTAAATGAGTTCTGTGATAATAATTACAATAATAACATTAAAATTACCATGATAATTTTTTCATGAATAATTGAAGAAAAAAATTTCTTCTATTTATGAGATCCTTTCAATAAAAAATTGAATTCCTTATTCAATAATGAATTCATATTTTACAAAACCTCCACCAAGTATTATTTATAAAATACGTTCCTAAAACCATTTAATACCACTCCTAAAATTTATTTTTCGATAAAAAAATGTCCAAATTTATTCCCACAAAATAATTTATCACATTTGGAATAATTTGATCACAATAAAGTATCCTAAATCATACAATCTAGAGAAGTGCCATATGGGTAGACTCGATTTCTTTAAAGTTGGTAACACCTTAATCATTATAGATTTAATATATTTCATTATTATAAATTTTATTAAATATGATTTATCACTATAATAACATGTGATAAACCACATTATAATTTTTAATTATCATAGACTAATGAAATAATAATGTACTTATAAGCACCATTCTTTTTAACATCTTCACGTTTTGGTCTGCTCAATAACTTTTATAAATAATAATACTTTATTCTAATCATTTTCATCATTGATGTACTTAATAACATAATTTATTATTATATATCTATATATATTATAGATTTATGTAATTTTCATGGTCCAATAATGGAAGCACAGAAAAGGAAAATCATTGCAGAAATACAGTTTTAAAATATATAAAATTACCTCAAACGAATGAATATTTAATTATTCATTTAGAACTATATGAAAAACCAACCATGTAATGAACATAGGATATAAAAAATAATAATTAAATTATTATTCTTATTGTTTGAATATTCTAGATACTTTTTACTTCAGAACAAGGAATGATGGCCAAAAACATGATACTGAAACAAGTGTGGAATAATTGGAACTACTAATATATGATGATTGATATACACAATGGATAACTAATAAATAAGTATTAAATGAATATAAATGAGTAATATTAAATAAATCAAATATAAGTAATATTTTTTTGAAGATTATTTATAAGTCTAAGTTGATTACATAGGGTTTTTTAGTACATTCAAGTGATCTAAAAGTTAATGTAATGGTTTTCTCCCATCTATCATTGTATTTAATATTTTCTATCAAATATATATATTTAGATTTTTTTTATGTTATTTCAATACAAATTGTCTTATTTCCTATATTTTTGTCATTTCTTGGGTTTTAACTACTAATCTATTTTTTTCTTAATAAATTTATGTGTAATCCACACTATACAATGTTGATAAGATGTTTTCTATCTTGATATTAACTATTGGGATTGAAGTTTATTATTCTTTATCTTTATAATTGTATAGATTAATAATCAAATTATTGGGATGTATGTTTGTTAGTTATAATCTTATTTCAAGGGAGATATATTTCATTTACTACCAAATATTTTATTGACTCTCATTTTTTAATTGGACCTCTCTTATTTGATCTCATTAATTATTAGTCTTATGATATTTATAAAGTCATTTTTTGACCTCCTTATAAATTTTCTTGATTAATATTAAATAAAAATTATAAATCCATACAATTATTTTTATAATGTTTATTTATATTTCATATTTCTATCATATTTAGATTATATATTTTTTACACATTAAGAAATTATTAATATATTTTATTCTTATCTTATTCTCAATCTCCTCTATTTATATCTTAGAGTCATATTTTTTTTTCATATTCTAATGTTTCATTTATTTTAAAACATTTTAAATTTATAAATATTTGTTTAATATTTTTTTATTTCTATTTTCATATCCTTATAAACACACTTTAATTGTTTGTTACTTTAAACACTATCAAATTTTAAAAGGATTATTAATTCAATATCCCATTATTAGGTTATATTAACCCCACTTCTTATGTATAACTATATACAATGTATATACTACCATATTAAAGTATCTAATTCTACTATCACATTAATTTTTAGTATTTATATTTCTAATTTATTAATCCCTAATTCATACCATACAGTGTATAATGATTGTAATGGGATATTTCTCTAACTACCTTCTCATATGATATTTTCTATTTATTATATTTATTTAAAGTATCTGTATTTACTTCCCATCTATTTTATTTATTTCCCCTATTTTGGTCATTTTAATGAATTTTTATTCATTTATACTGACTTCATAATTTAAAATATTCATAATGAATTTTCCAATTTGATATTCTATCTTGTGATTTATATTCACTTTTATTTATATATCTACTTTTATATCCTATACATTATCACATTTTTATATAATTTATTCAATTTTAATCGTATTTTATGGGATATATATCCTTTTTACTATCCCTTAATTTATTGACTGTGAATTTTCAATCAAATATCTATCTATCTTATTCATTATAATTCCTCCACTTCTTATATTTTTATAGCGATATTCTATATTTGTTATAATGTTTTCCATATAATAAATTCTATACTTACAACATAAATTCCATTTAAAATGTTTTATTTTCATTTCATTTCACTATAATCATTATATCATGTCAATTCCACAATTTAAGAAATATCCTTCTTGGCTTTTTTGATTTATTATATTCCTCTATGGAATTAATTTTATTTTTTTCTAATTAATTTATGTAATATATTATTTTGAATTTTTTAAATTTATGAAGACATTTATATCTTTTTTTTCTCATTTTCAGTTAATACCCACTCTTTTATTTACTCGTACATTAAGATTACCAAGTTTGTAAGTGGTATTATATCTCAATATTTAATCATATTATATATTATTTATATATGATCTTCCGTTAGATACTTTTTATTAAATTTATATTTTAGATATCATAATGTTTCTACACTATTTATTTTTTTGATTTATTATATATTTTACCCTTCCCCGAGAATTGATTCATATTCCATCAATTATAATGTTTTTTAGGGGAACCCTTATTGAACACTATTTTCTATTAGATCTTTCACTTACCTCTTGATTTTTTATTCAATATATATCATTTTATAAATATGTTGTATACCCTTCCCATTTTTTCTATGTATGGTTAAATTATCTTTACATCGATCAAAAATTAATTATAAAATTGAAAACATATTTTATTCTTTCATTCTTTAAATTTCTCAGAAGGTATATTTATCATCCCAATTTTTTATATTTTTTATATAGAATATTTTGTAATTTATTCTATGAACATTAAATCCTTTTATTTTTCCTTTACCTTCTATAAGAATAAATTTTTATATACATTACATATTCATAAAATTAAAAAGTGAAAAGTATATTTATTATTGATTTTAATTAAATTTCTTCCCTTCTACTAGAGGTTTTTTAATCTATAAAAATACCCTTTTTTTCCAATATTTGAAAACAAATTTTTTTCCTTTTTATATATTCCTCTAAGGATTTTATTTTTTACATTAACCACTAAATTTTTGTTGATAGATTTTATTTTTTATGAAATTATTTTATAACATGGTTTATTTTAAATAGATAGTCTTGTTAGGACAGAAGATGAATCTATGATTGTTTTTATGTTTTTGCAACACACATATTTTTAGTTATATTATGATGAGAATTATATATCCATCCAATTCGTTGGGAAATTATATATATCTCATGAGATTTAAATTAATGGGACATGGTTTGTTATCCTAATCCAATGTGTTATTGGACATAGGTACATTTCCTTGTACACTTTATTATAATAAATTAGTGGTTATCTTAATCCACTAGGATATGATTCTAATTATAGTTATCCTTGAGTTTGTTTTATAATAATACATGTTTATGTATACTAAACATTTCTATGTGACTCCAAATTTATTTTTCATGATTCAGGTTTATGATTCCATGATTTCCTCTCTCTTTTTATATATACCTGGAGTATGTCATCATACCTATGTGTCAATTATATCATCACAATTTTATGATAGTTTCTGTGATCATGCACATCACTCAGATTAATATATCATATGTTTTCCCCTTTGTTTTATATCTTTTCTTTTTCTCAAATTAATTATGAACATATCTTCTATTGGAGAAAATATTAAAAATTTATTCTTCTGTAAAAAAATTTGATGTAATTTCATGTGATGAAATGTGGAATGTTTCCAATCCCAAATGAAACTAATAATTTAGTGTTTGGGTGTAATATTTAGTCATGGTATGAAATTTATAATTAGGTAAGATGATATAAAAAAACCATGAATTTGTCTTCTTATCATCGTAAGATTTTTTTGTTTATATTAATTGGTGAATTTTTGGAAAATTATAGAATGGATGAGAATATAATAAGTTTAATTTTTAATGTTATAAAAACTGATATGAAAAATAAATTATTTTTTATATATAACATTCCACGAACATTTTTATAGCGAAATTATTACAATAATGTTTTTTATTAGAGTAGGAAGATATTGATGATGTTTTTAGCTAACCTCATTTGAGGACCTCGTCATAGTTTTGGTGAACACATTATAGTCAACTAGAAATATCTTGATTTTTTATTTAAGTTAATGAAATATTTTTTGCGGTTATTAGAATTATAAGTGAGAAATAATGTAGTGTTTAATTTATGACACATTGTGTCTAGAATATTGAAATATATGGGATTTTACTAGTTATGATTAGGGAGGAAAAATTTCAGGGTTTGAGTTCATTGTTTAGGATAAATTAATAATCTTGAAATTTTTTATTTTAACATTTCATTTTGAAGAATTAATGTGTGAAATTTTAATTTTGTAAATGGGTTTAAAGTGTATGGTGTTAATTTGAAGCATTCTAAAAATTTATATAAATATTTGACTAATGAAAACATGCAATTAATATGGTCTACACGTAAAGGATTTTATGAAAATAAATCTAAAATATTAAAAAATGCTTGAAACCATTTATATTTTCCCATATAGATTCTTCTCAACTTTGGGATAGATGAGAGTGAAACATTGGAATATTTATAATGATATTTGACATCCATTGGTGAATTAATTCATCAGGCTGATCTTACTGATTATTAAATCATAAGTATTTTGAATATTGGTTTTATCTTTTCAGTGGCATCATGATACCCACTAAATATCTATTTCTATTGGGGGATGTATGATTTATTGATTATGATATTTTTATCATAAAAAGGGTTGAGAAATTATTGTTAAAATTTAGTAAATATTTATAAAAGGAATTCGATCTTTGACTAGGTAATTGATTTGAAAACCATTATTTTATATATATGTTCTTTTTAATTTATCATGATTTAGTTCTTATAAGTGGATAGATTAATGTGGTTATATAGTAAAAATAAATGGGGTTTGGGTTTAAGTGAATATTATGGTTGATTATTGGTTTCTTGTTGGAATTAAAAAACAATTCATTTGATCACAGTGATATATAAGTGAATGATGATGTAAATTTTGTTGAGAATGAAAATTATATTCCAAATTAATGTAATCAAATACATTATTTCAAAGAGGTAAATGGATATGTTATTTATATGAATTAGGACATTATAGGAATTAATAATATATTTAAATTTCATATTCTGAAATATTTTAAAAGAAATTGTATTCAAAATTAATTATTATATGTGTTACTAAAATGTGTTTGAATTTATATATAATTATGAGGAGGTATAGGGTGTTGTATTCAAGGGAATAATATTGAGTTAATAATTATTTGATGTTAGAAAAAAATAATTTGAGGAAATGATGTGGTTATGATATGAGAAAGTGGAATCTGTTTTGTGGAGTACATTTTGATATAGAATTATAAATATTATTGGTTAATTTAAGTACAATTATATACAAAAATTTTATTGACATTGTTAGTCTGGATTGAATTATAAAATTATTTTTTTAATAAATGTATTTAAGTGGATGTTTAACATTTATTAAGATGATAATTGGTATTCTTTGGTAGTGAATAGATGTGATCAGTGTTGTGATTAGTCTGAGAATATCATTTAATATTTTTTATTTTTAATAATTGTTAATGTTTTATTTTCCATTCACTAAGAAATCATGAGTTGAGTAATATTATAGAATAACTAAGATCCATGTTATATAATGTGACCATCTAAAAACCACATATTCTATATATGGGATATTTTATTCTGATGGTAAATGTTTCATTATGCTGATATATTTACTTGAAGGATATTATATTATCAAGGGATGTTGTATTTCTTTATACCAAATTCATTGGGATGTAAGTTGTAGTGGTCATTTTTCAACTATTATCTAATGATCAACTGTACTTATATGATAACTATTATTCATGAAAGTGTCTGATTATAGAAAGATGGTAGGTGTTGGACTTACCATGTGATCTATTGGACAATAAATTACTATGTTTCATTCTCAATGACATTATTATGATTTATCCTCACTAACATCTAGGTTTTTGAATAGGAACTAACTGACTATTGTTTCTTATTCACCCCAGATTTAATAATTTTTATATTTTCAAGATCAAGTTACTATTTTTAAGACATATTAATAGAATGATGAGGTGTTATATTTCTTTTTCATTTTACATTGAGTATCTTAAGGATTTATTTCTTGGTTTCATTAATGTTTTAATTCACATTATTTTTGTTTAGATTATGACATACCATGAATTGTTTATCTTATATTATTATTTTATGATTTTTGGTTGTTAATAATGATATCGTTGTGTATTTGTTTTCGAAATAAAAATGGAAATACATCCCATAAAAAATAAACTCTATACCCTTGATTTTAGTTACAACTTTATTTCCAACTAATGGTATTATTCTAGGGCCACTCCCATGCTCACAGTCTTACATTAGGTTGTTATTCCAAAAGTGTACCCTAAAATAGAGAGAACCATATACCAGAGAATCTAGTAAAGGGTGTGGTAATAGAAATGATCCTCCAACAGGAACATAATTGCCTACTAATTATACATATGGGATGGCTTAAAAATTATAAAAAACTATGTTAGAGAGGATATATATCTTTTGGCTCTAGATTTTGTTGAGTTTTCAGGTTGAAATGGTTTTTGATTGATTTAAATGGTTGATTTAGTAGCAAAGATAAAATAGTTCGTATCCTTAATCATATAACCTCTTATTATTAAAAATTTATTATTATCTGGGTGATGTTATTTAATGGTTTTGTTAGAGGAGGGGAAGTGGTTTCATGAGCCTATTTATTATGGGATTTTTTCAAGATATTGAGAGAATTGAATTGATAGTTTTTATAAGTATTAGTGGTAGAGCCTACTGTAGTATGATGTGTCTTTTTCCAATTTGGAAATCAACATTTGGATAGAAGATATCGAGATATATTATTATTTTATTTAGGATGATGATGATAATTTTATACAACTAGTGATTAGTATATTATGCTAAGAATCTACATGGTAGTGTATTATCTTTTTTTGTTTACATGTGTTCTAGATATTATTGTATCTATTCTTGGGGGAATTTGGTAGAAGAATTTTTCAATTTAGATTCACGGTAGAGTATCAATTAAGGTTGTAAACTATTAGATAGGGGATGTAATGTGTAGTAATTTTATATTTTTTCTGAACTTCATATGATATTCTTTGAATTTTCTTATTATCAAAGATATAATGATATGGAATAATAAAAGGACATTATAACTAAATTGATTGAGAATACCTTGTCTCAAATATATGAGATTAAAATAGATAACCCTTGGAGAACTCCATGGAGTAGGATAATGGAAAAGAGTTATCATTTAATGGGATATTCAGCCTTATTTTATGTAGATTCTAGCAACCATCTATATTGGTCATTATAATTTTTTGTTCTTAAAAATTAGATAGGAATTTCATTGATATTTTTTTCACTTAATGAAACTTAGGAATTGATAGTTCTTACACCCATTATATCAGGTTCTCTAGAATGGGCATGGTGGTGTGATATTTGGTGGGCCTCATCAGTTTTAGGTTCCACTACAATAGTAGTTTCCAAATTTACCATATTCATGTAAAAAAATATACAACCAATTAGACCATCTATGTTAATTGTTGTAGGGGAGGGATGGCTAAAGTATATATCATGCCATAAAGTACCTTAGTAAAAGCATGGATGTGGTGGTAGTGGATATCATGGATTGATAGGCGGTGGAGTTGGATATGGATCACTATACGAAATCCATTTTTCAACCATATATGGACAAAATGAAAATTAAATAATTATTTACCTTTATCCCAATATGGATTTTACATTGATAGACAATAGGTAATCAAATTATTTTATTACACCTTCATTATTTAAGGGATTGTGACTCATGGTAGAGAGTCTTTTTAGACCCTTAGTTTCACCTACCACTATGGGAGGTTAGAGTAGGTTAATGGAAATTTGTCATGGGAGTGAGATATTGGTGGGTGGGCATCAGTTTACTTGAGAATTGATATTTCTATTCACATAAACTTGTGATGTTAATGTTTTTATTGATTGGTTTTACCATGGGAATGAATTAATTGATGTCTATCAATGTCAGGTTTTTTACATTAAGATGGAAGGGGATTTTTTGAAATTTATTAGTGTGCAGGGTTATCGAATGGATAAATGCATAAATAAAATCACCTAATGGTTGGATAATTTTATGATTTTTAAATCATATAAATGAATGATGGAGTTTATATTCTTTATAGAGTCCTCTATTTTCGTTTTACAATTTTTTTTGTTTCTTGTAAAATCTTGTTACTTTTTTAGGTAATCCAAACCCCTTATTTTAACGAAGAATTGGTTGGGTTTCATTTGAGGTTAATTCAAGTTGAAATTTTAAGTCTTTTTTTAAAAAAATTCTTGTACATGGTTGGAGCACGATTTTACCAAACCGTGCATCCTATTATAAAAAACCATGAAACACAAGGTAGTTTGATTTTTAATGGTTGGTGCACGATTATTCAATTCATGTACCCTCTTAGGAGAATCCTTGTTACCCATTTCTGTCTAGTGCCTGGATTGCAATCGATTTGTCTAAACCATGTGAATTTTCCCAGGAAACTATGCATATGAGATTTTAAGTGATTCAAAAATTTATTTAAATTTTTCGAACCCCTCTTTTAGTCCCCTCGAATGACTGGTATGACCTATAACTGGTTTATCTATTCCATGGAGCTCTGATGAAGGATTTTTGGCCCTTTTAATCCCACCCAGAAGGAATCCAAAACTAGAGGAATTCCCTTTGATCTTCACAGGGTTAGTTTCCTCATCCAGATATCATTATCCCATTTTATCTCTCATTATCTCTAGGGTTCCATGGATACCCATATTGATTTTTTGATCTAAGACCCAATATTTTGGGATCTTAAACCTAGGTTTGATTCTTTTTTTCATGATCATCATTCCTCATGGATAAATCCCCATTAGGGTTTACCATTGTAAGATCTGTTGATTTTGGTAGGTGTTTGTGTTATGATGCCCAATTTATCTTAACCCAAAATGGTTGTTTTAAATACAATTGATTATTTAAATGTAATTTCTTAATTATAATTAAATTTCTTTTAATGGGTTGATTAAAAACCCAATTCCATTGAATTTGGGTTTTTAGAAAAAAATTGGTTTTTGGAATGAAATTTAAAAACCATAATACCATTGAATTAGGGTATGTTTATTGAAATTTGTGATATTTAAATTGTGTATTTAATATAAATTATTTCATTTAAATTGTTTAATTTAATTTTGAAAAATAATTTGATGGAAAATTGTGAATACCTCTAATTTTTGTGTATTGGGGGTTTGTTATGAAATTGATGGAATTTGTATGAAAATTAAATTATTGAATTTAGTTTTTGATTGTGGATTGTGAAATTTTATGAATTGATTAAAAATATTTACTTGTGAAAAAAAATGATTAAAATGGATTGACAGACACCTTAGTGTTTTATATTTCTGAAAAGCCATGTTTTTTATTAAAAACCCATTATAATTTTTAAATTAAAGCTTGACATATTTGGAATGGAAAATGAGATTAATTTTATTTTAATTAGTCTTGAAATAAATTACCCATCGTTTTTTTACAAGAGAACATGAAATATTTATGTAGTTATTCTGTTATTTTGGGTGACACTTCACAACTTACAATGTTCCAAAACATCATATCATCAAATAACATCCCTTAGAAGATGGTGATGAGCCCTATTTTCCTTAAGCCCAAAGGGGTGTCTGTACATATGTTCTATTCACAATGTCAGGTTCCTATAGCCTAGAACTATTGTGCCTATTTTTTATATGACAATGTTTCTTGATTGTTTGTATTTAAAATCAATATATTCCATTGTTTTAAAGGGTTTTACTTGCCTTGTGAATTTAAATGAACTATTTTATGTAAAAGTTTTTATTTAATCCATTTTGTGAAAAGTTGCATTTTTGTAAATCAACAATTTTTTAAAAGGTAAATTCCACCATTTTAAATGTATTTCCATCATTTGAAATGTGAAGCATTAATTTATAATGTATTTTAATATTTTGAATTGTAAATAATGATTGTTTAAATATTCTTTTTCTATGAAAATATTTTGTATTGAATAATTAAAAACATATTATTGGTTAATTTGATAATTTCAAATTTTTATGGAATCTTTGGTAAAATACTACTTTTTTTTGGCTCAAACCCTAATTGTTCCATTGAATGTTTTTAGTGTATCACCTTCCGAGTTAGTGTATGTGGAAGGGATCACTTGGAGGAGGTTCTTGGTATTGAACTATGAACTTGGTGAGTTGTATATGATTTGGGACGTGGGATGTTTTTCCTATTTTATGGTAGTTGGTTGCAGTACTTGGTTTGTTATACCTATTTAAATTTTGGTATACTACTCCCTATGGAGTTTCTTTTTATATGAATAATGTCAAGTATCTTTTACTTCTACCTTGTTTAAGGAAAAACCATTCCCAGATTATTTGGTTTATGATGTAAGGTGATAGTTGCTGACCCATGGGGATTGGGAATGCCATTTTGGATATGTGAGGACTAACTCAGTTTTCAGTTTACTAGGGTACTAGGTCTGGTTTGCGACAAATTGGTATTAGAGCTTCATGTTGATCTTTTGTCTTGAAGACAGTATGTGATTTTGAAATCGTATCGGGGCATAGGAGGTAGATGTGAATGAGTTCCAAGAAAAGTCTCACCATGATGAACCCTCAGACATCAGGGGTGGTTTGAGAAATACATCTTTGGAGTATTTATAATATTTTCCCTATTTTTATTTGGTTAAATTGAAATCCAAAACTTAGTTATTCTATATATGGGATTACTTTCCCTTGGTTCTTATTTTGAGTGTAACCTATTGTCTTAATTTTTCTCTGTTGATGTTGCGTATCATGATACCTATATGAAGAATTAAAAATTGAATATAGGAGGAATATGTTTCTGAACATTAGAGATCAAAGCTTATTGTATATCTAAATCTGGTAGAGGTAATTATGTGCACTGTCCAAGATTAGGGACCGACACCACCTCTAGTTCGAGTTCAGGCTCCAGCTATGGAACCTAAAAGGGAAATTCTCAAGTTTTTTTTTCAATGGTTTATTCTCTATAATCTAGCGTCGATCTTGAGATCAAATATTCCTTAATAGGATGAGAAATTTTTGGTCTCGTAGAAGCATTTGTTTGGGTTCTTGGACACACCTGAAGAAATCAAAGTGATGTGTTCCACCATTGTGTTGGAAGGACCAAGAAAGAGATGGTGGGAACCCATGGTAATAGTGAGAGACATATGGTCATAGAGTGGATAGACTTAAAGGTTCTTTTAACTAAACATTTTTTTCTAGGTTCAATGATGTTGGCCAAGTATACGGAGTTTTTTAGACTTGAGTGGGATGATATGAACATGACAGTTTATGCAACCTATTTTGCTGAGATCAGTCATTTCACAATTGAGATTGTATCAAATAATAAGATGAGTGTTCAAAGGTTAAATTTGATACTTTATAAGGATCTTCATTCTTAGGTTTTCTTAGTGAAGATTCCTTCTTATGCTGATGTGCTGGATAGGGCGCTTATGGTTGAAATGGGCCTAGCTGGTATGTCAAGGTTATTAGGAGTTTCTTATCTAATATTGGTATTGTGAGTCCCATCAAAGTAAAATGAATGTGTTATGGTTATCATAGAAGTTCTTGATAGTAGGGCCATTCTAGATATCTTACGGTTCTTGTAATAGGTCCATTAAGTTGCTACCAATGTGGAAATATAATATATTCAAAGAGGGGTTTCAATGAGTCTCCCACGAACTATGGATCCTGCCGATGATCAAGGCACGTAAATATATTCTTCCTTATTTATTATACTTCCCATAGTGGAACAAGATCATCATATACTCCTAAAACTATAGGTAAATTATATTATTCAACTTGAAAAGGGTTCCAACCATAGGCATCCTTAATGAAGCTTCTTCACGTAGTGGAAGAATCTACAATTTAAGTGGATAATAGACCAGTGACTTTGAGGGGTACCATTACGATAGATTCTTAGTTAATGTATAATCTATTTTATTCTAGTGTATCTCAACCATTTATTTTATCCCATGTTATTAATCTTATTTAGCTTATTATGGATCTTTTACCTTGGGTAATTGATATTACAATAACCCTTGGTGTGATGAGAGAGAAGGGTATCAGTTTCCCTCTTCGTGTCTCCTCTCTATAAAATCTCAATCTTGATTAGTGTTTCTTGGTTCTAGACATGATACCACATTATGTCATATTTGGTATGGATTGTCTCATTACCAATAAATCTTGGATTTATTTTTATCTTCCATGGGTACCCTTTACTACACCTGGTGGTGTGTCTTGTATCTTTCAAGGGGAAGGGGACCCATGGTCGATCAGGGTCAGAAATTATTATCCAGAGTTATGTGAAGTAATATTTGGGTTTTCCATTGATTTTTAGTGAGAATCTTTGAGTGGTGATCTCCCTCTAGTTACCATCAAGTTTTCTGATGTGTTTCCTTCTGACCTATATGGTGTCCTACCGGTAAGGGAGGTTGAGTTTTACATTGACTTAATGCATGTTACTCCACCAATTTCAATTCCCTATTACTGTATGGAACGAGCTGAACTAAAATAGTTAAACTCTTAGTTAGATAATCATTTATCGATAGGGTTTATATGATTGAATGTGTCACTGTGGGTGGAGCCTGTTATCTTTTCTAAGAAGGATCATGGTTCTATTTGACAATGTATTGATTATCGAAAGCTCAATCATGTGATGGTAAAGAAAAACTATCCATTTCCAACGATTTATGATCTTTTTGATAATTTGAAAATGGAAAGGGGTTCTAAAAGATTGAGCTTCACTCTAGTTACCATCATTTGAGAATAAATGAATATAACATTCAGAAAATTTCCTTTCAATGAAGGTAAGGTCATTATGAGTACTTAGTTATGAACATTGGTCTAACCAATAATCCTACAGTCCTTATAGAATTAATGAACAACATTTTCCATGAGTATATAGATACCTTTGTGATTGTCTCTATGAATGATATCTATGTTTACTCTAAGTCTTTGTATAATTAACGAATAGGATTTTCCAGGAGTATATATATACCATTGTGATAGTATCTATGAATGACATACACGTTTACTCTATGTCTGATGAGGATCATGTGCATCTTTTAAGAATAATTACGAGTTTACTAAGAAGTCACTGTCATTATTCCAAGATATCAAAATGTTATTTTTGGATTTAGGAAGTGAAATTATTGGGTCACAAGTTTTTGTAAAATGGTATTTATGTTGACACTAAAATGGTAAAATATATTAGGACATTGTAACAACCATGGAATGTTTTCAAGATCCAAAGAGTCTTGGGTCTAGATGGTATTATCACTAGTTTGTCAAGGAATCCCCAAAGTTAGCTTCTCCAATGATATCTCCAAATCACAATAGAGTAATGTTTTCTTTTAATAATAAATTTCAATGTTCTTTTGTTGAGATGAAAATTATTTTGACAAATGTGTCTGTGTTGACTCTTCAAGAGACCGTGAAAGGCTATGTTTTCTTCTATGATTCATCTGGTTCATGTTTTGTCTATGTTCTTATGAAAGGTAGCAATGTCATTTCTTATGGATATTGTTATCTTAGGCCACACGAGAAGAATTATCTAAACCATGATATTGAAAAAGTAACTATGATGTAGAAACTGAAGAGTTTATAGCATTAAATTTAGAGGGAAACGTTTTCCCTATTTTATGACCACAAGAGCTTCAGTTATATCTTTTATAAAAAAGATTTCAATCTCTTCTGAAGGAGTTGGGTGGAATACCTATAATCCTTCAACATTCACATCTCATATACCTTGAGGAAGGGAAATGTTGACGCATATGATTTGAGTAAGAAACTTTTAAGCCATGAAGTGAAAGAATCTTCAGAAGAGTGGAACATTATGGCTCTTTTTGCATAATTTCATATTGGAGTTCATGAGAAAGGGGACATGGTTTCCTTGTCAAGTGTTCAGTTGAAATCCACTGTACTTAAAAGGATTAATTAGGATCAATAGCTTGATAATGAGTTCCATAACATAAATAACTCTATTTATAGTGGGGAGATAGTTTCCCAGTGGTCTTCCTCCAAAGAGGTTATTTTGTGGTATTGGAATTGTCTTGTGGTGTCGTATTTAGTAAGAAATTATGTGATGTGGGATTTCATAATTCGCAATGGGTAGTGCTCCCAGGATCCATGAATATTTTCTATAATAAATGGAATCTATTCTATTGTCTTGTTATGAGATATGTAATTTATGAGTTTGTCTCTCATTTATATATATGTCAAACGGTGAAGGTTGAGCACCCAAAACCTTCAGGTTTTCTTCAGCCCCTTACAATACCTACATGAAAGTGGGATGATATCTCTATGGACTTTGTTATTGGTTTTACACATACAAAATGAAATAAGAATGTGATTTGGGTTATGATAAATCGATAGAAGAAATTATATAACTTTATACCCATTCGTGATACAATCAAATTTGAGGAATTGGGAAATCTCTCCAAAAAAGAGATTCTTCATTTGCATGGACATCAACCTTTTATAATATCTGATAGGGATCCTCAGTTCACTTTTCACTTTTGTAGAGGCCTTTAGGAGGCTCTAAGATCTCACGTTTGTTTGAGCATGACATTCCATCTATGTTTAGATGGATAGACACAAATAGCTATACATATTCTTTAGAATATGCTCTACTATTGTGTTATCAACTTTGGTGGGGATTGGGATGATCATTTGGGGATAGTTGAAGTTTCATATAATAGTAGTTTCCAGTCTACGTTCAGGATGGCTCCTTTTTAGGCCTTTTATAGATAAACCTGTAAATATTAATTGTGTTGGATAGAGATTGGTGGAATTTCCTTGGATGGACCAAGTTTGGTGAAAGAGGAAAAAAAATCAGTTGAATCATCATATAATGTTGATGGAATAGATCTGATATAAATCTAATGTTGATCACCATCATAGATCATTGGAGTTCTCACTTGGTGACTAGGTGTTCTTGAATGTTTCACATCAATAAGTTCATTAACGGCATGGGAGGAAAGGGAAATTTTCTACTCATTTTTTAAGACCATTATAGGTTTTTAAGTTTTTCGTAAAAGATGATTATCATTTAGAAATTCCATGATAGTAGACTTGGATACATAACATGTTCCATGTATCTCATGTGTGAAAGTATTTATCTAATCCATATCATGTTTAGAGTTGGTGTGATCTAGAAGTTGAGCCTGATTTATCCATCACTAAACTGATATCTAGGATAATTGATTTAGAAACCAAGGTACTTAGGGGGAGGATGCTACATTTGGTTCATGTGCTATGTTAGCACAGTTCTAATAAACTTGAGACATGGGAATGGAAGGCACTAATGAGAGAGCAGTGGCATCATTTTGTTTTTTCATGGAAAATTATAAGTAGGAATTCTGGGGACATAAAGATTCTATGGTGGGGATGTTATCTTATCCTATTACTGTTTCAAGTATACATAAACCTCTATTTTTAACAAGCATTGGTTGGGTTTCATTAGGGCTCAATTCAGGTTTAAATTTTAACAGTTTTGAAAATTCTGGGCTAGTGTATGGTTGGAAAACAGTTTTCAAAAACTATATGACCTATCCGAACAATCCATGAATCCCAAGATAGTGGGATTTTTATGGTTGGAATATGCTTAATCATGAAGTGTTCCCTCTTAGTAGAACATATGAAAACTATTTATAAATGGAGCACGACCTGCGCATGATTTATCTAAATGATGTGCTTTTTCCCAAGACACCTTGCATTTGAGAGTTTAAGTGATCTGAAATTTTTATTAAAATTTCTCAAACACCTCTTTTAAGCCCTATATGGACCAATATGACCTCAAACCAATTTTTTCCCTTCCTTATAAATCCAAATAAGGATTTTTTCCTTTAAAAAACCCTCTTCAAAGTGATCTGAAGGTAGAGGTACTCCCTTTGATCTTCTCATGATTAGTTTCCTCATCCTAACCTCATTCTCCCATGGTATCTCTTCTTCTATATGTGGTTCCATGGATACCCATATTTATTTATTGATCTAATACCCTATTTTTTGGGATTTAAACTGGGTTTTGATTCCGGTTTTCATGATCTTCATTCTTCATAGACAAAACCTGATTATGGTTTGGCGTTGCAAGATCCATTAATTCCCCTAGGTGGTTCTGTTATAATTCCCCATTTGTTTTAACCCAAAATTGTTGTTTTAAATTAAAATTATGATTTAAATGAAATTTCTAGATTATTATTAAATCACTTTCAACTATTTGATTAAAAAACCAATTTATTGAATTCGGATTTTTGGATAAAAATAGGGTTTTAGTATGAAATTGTAAATACTCTAATTCCATTAAATTGGGGCATGTTTATGGAAATTTGATAGATTTTAATATTTTAACTTCAATTGAGGAATTTGATAGAAATTATTTCAATTAAAATTTTTAATTCAATTGTGAAAATTATTTTTTTTGGAAAATTGTGAAAATAACCCCCAATTCTAGTGTATTAAGGGTTCGTTATGAAATTTATAGAATTTGTTTGAAAATTAAATTGTTGAATTTAATTTTTGAATGTTCATTATGAAATTGAATTAATTAGTTTCAAATTTTTATTTGAGAGAGAATGGATAAAAATAATTTTATAGAAACCTTAGGGTTTTATCATTGTGAAAATGAATATTTTTTTATTAAGAATATGTTATGGTTTTTAAAGTGTAAATTCAAATATTTGGAAGGATAATGAAAATAATTGTATTTTAAGCACTCTTGAAATAAATTTCTCATCATTGTTTTGTACTAGATCACATGATGGCCTTCAGTAGTTAGTGAGTTATTTTGAGCGACAGTTCATGACTAACAATGTTCTAAAACATCATATCATTAGATCACATCCATTAAGTCAGGGTGATGAATCTTCTTTTCCTTAGGCCCAAAGGGACATATGTACATATTTTCTATTTTATAGTGTTGGGTTCCAATATCATGAAACTAACATACTTATTTGGTATATGACCATGTGGTTCACTTTTTTTTATTTCAAATGTATATATTGAATTTTTTAAACTATTTTACATGCCTTGTGTATTTATCTGAACTCCTTAATATAAAAGTGTGTATTTAATCAATTTTGGGAAAATTTACATTTTTGTAAAGAATCATTTCATTAAAATGTAAATACCATAATTTGAAATTTATTGCCATCATTAGAAATGTGAAACATTAATTTCTAAAGTATTTCCATATTTTTAAATAAAAATCATGATTTGCTTAAATATTTTTTTACTATGAAAAACATGTTTATTCTAAAATTTAAAGCACATTATTTTTTAATATGATATTTACATCTTGTTGTGGGATCCTTGGTGAGATCCTACTGGTATTTTTCTCACACCCTACTTGTGCCTTCATGTGTTTGTGGATTATCTCCTTCCAAATTTGAGCAAGGGGAAGGGGTAACTTAGAGGGGGTTCTAGCTGTTGAACCATGGACTTGGTGAGTTACGTTTGAGTTGGGACTTGGGTAATTTTTCATTTTTTCTGGTACTTAGTTGTATTACATGGGATGTTATACCTCTTTAAATTATAGTACATTACTCCCATTTGAGTTTCTTTTGATATGAATTCTTTATTTTTTTCATTTAATTCGAAAATGTTTATGGAAAAACCATTCCCACTTTAATTATTTTACGATTCCGGATTCCAGTCATCGACACATATGGATTGGGAACACCCTTTTGGATATGTTACGAATTGATTGGTTATTAGGTTACTGAGGTAACCATTCTATTTCATGATAGTATTACCTCATCATCATGATATTTAATTTAACATAGAGTTATAACTAGGATTCATTCATAAATCAATGAAACCCAATAAGATAGATCCTACGGGTCATTAGGATTTCTGAACTCAAATTAAATATATTTTTTAAAATAATTTTATTCATCTATGTGTGCCTCTATGGGGAGATATGAATCCTTTTTCCAATAAGGGTGATGGTGTATTGTTGTTTTGTTTAAATTATTAGTGTTTAGAACTAGTGATGGTAGTGAATCTATAAACATTATCAATGATTAATGAATTATTATTTCAATTAAAATGTTATAATAGTTTTAAAATTTTGATCTATATTCAGGATAAAATATAATGCGGATAAAAAAGTTAATTTTCAAATTATGGTATTTTTCATGATGAATAAGTGTAGAATAGTGTTTTTAGGAATGAATCCCTGGATGCGAAGAAGAATAAATGATCATTATAGAAGAATATTTTTGGAATCTAGTTACAAAGGTCATATTACAAGGTATTATGATCTGAGAAGAAGGGGATATATGATGATGAATACAATTGAAATTTTGACCAGTAAAAATCAATATGGAATGTAAATAAAATATTTTATATTAATGAACACATTCATGTTTTTGAGGAAAAATGATACATAATATAAATGTGCTGTTTTTCATATGAAAAACACCAAACCCACTTTAGATTGAAAAATCCATTGGGTTTTTTATGTTTTAAATTTAGTGGATTGTTCGTCTTAAGAATTGGGACTTGAAATTGTATTATGAGAGTTTTAGAGTGTCAAAAGAGTAATTTTGGACATATAATGAGGTTTTAGTTATTGTTTGATGGATCAAGTGAGAGATAGAGATGGGATTGGGTGACTAACTTACATATTTTAAGTAAACTTCATTCACTTGCCTCTTGGTGTGATCCCAACAGCTTGTCGATGGACAGGGTAGTGGTGTCGTAGACAATATGGGGCCATCGACTAGTCATGGTGTTCTTTTAGGTTAAAAATTTACAAATACCCAAGGTTTTTATTTGTTAGAGCTCTTCCTCTATCAATATTTTAAACACAAGGTGGCCCCCTCTCCTTCAAATATTTATCCCCAAAACCATAGGGTTTTTGGGGCGTTTTCAGGAAATTTATGTTGATATAAGGTAAGATTACTCCTTTTTTCCAACCTCAATTATATTATTCTATTTATCATGATTCATCTTTTCTCAGTTTAGGGATTTAAATGGGATTTCATCATATGATGGTCAAATTGTCTAAGACTAGTGGGGATTTCATGCATCCTAGCTAATAGTTGTCCCAAGATTATTGTTTCACATTGTTACTCACAGTTTTGGTATGTTATGTCAAAATTATGATTTTTTATGTTTTTATTCTCCAAAATTGAATTAATTTGAATTTTTATTTAACATAATGAGTTTATTATTTCTCCTGTGTTAGGGATGGGAGTGTGTGATAAGTAATTTTGGTTGTCGTGGAGTGTGGTTTACATACAATTAATGTGATTAATTTGTATTTTGGGGATTATTCCATCTAGAGTAAAAATATATAATTAACTATAAATTGTTTAAAAATTTATGAAACACTTATTGTTGATTATATTATATGGTTTCGTTTAATATATTATCTTTCTGTTGATTCCAAACATGAATAGGCTTGGGCGATGCATGGTGAGCATGGAAGAGCTACCAGGCAATCAAATTAAAAGGGGAAAACAACATGATTGAGGAATCTGGACCTTGGTATATACCCTTATGGTTTATTCATGTTGGATTTTTCATATGGTGTATATTTATGCCACTATGTTTCTTTACCTATCTAAATTAAAGGAATTTTTAATTATTTTACTTAAATTAAATTAAATCGAATGCATAATTGATTGAAAAATGGCGTCGAGGTGCATGATGGTCCCAAATAAACTAGATTGATCACTGCATACACCCATTTATGAGGTCTTGATTAATGTGGTTTGACTTTTTACATGAACATATCTTCATGGGTGTAATTAATAGGAAATTAAATGCATGTGACATATTTTCCCAATGTAAGATCCTTATGCACCTATAGTTAGAGGTTAGTGTTGGATAGAGTTTTGGCCATAGTAGGCCCTAATAAGCCCTTGTTTTGTTACTCTTAGACTTCAACAGGGGTTAAGGATGTGAATTTTTTATAATTGGACCTTATAGGCCTTATGGGACTACAAGATTCCTTATAGACTTCAGTTAATGGGATGAATTGGGAAATGAGATGAGACTTGCACCATCTCTTTCAATTGGTGCTGATGTGACTTTCCATATGAGGCACATGAGGCTATGTTTTGATTATAACAATATAAATGATGGTGATATTCATTGAGGACCCCAAGTGGGGTTCCATTCCTAGGTATTGACATATGGGACCCAAGTAGGTTCCCTGATTATAGATTATCCCATGGAGGGTGTTTGTTGTTATTATTATAGACAGTTGTGGGGATTTCTTAAAAAAACACCCCTTGTAGGGTGGTCTTTTATCCTAAAGGAAACACCCCATATATGGTTTGTGTATATTAAAAAAACAACCCATATTTGGTGGTATGTGATACTAAAGAAAAATCCTTCTATAGTGTGGGTTATGATACTAATGAAAACACCACTTTAATGGATGAATGTGATACTAAATAAAACTGCCCTTGTAAGGAGGTATGTGATACCATTGTTGGTGTGGTCATCATGATGAGATTTGAGATAATATGATATTTTCTAAAGAAAGTATGGTCAATTGATATCCATAACCTAAATATCTATGGTGTTTTATTCAATAACATATTATCTTTTTTTTATTTTAGATGATCAGGTCACATTATCATATCACTATATATTTTATTTTTTATAGGACATCGTTGGTAGTTCCCTAATGAGTTATACACTCACACTCTACTCTGGCAGTCATCGCACTTGAGTGCTTAAGAATTTTTCACTCATTTTAGGTAAAGGTTAGTGCGATGAATATGATTTGATCATTGTTTAGGTTAGATAAATAAATATACATTAGAATGAGGTGAGACACGGAGTTGGGAGTAGTTCCTCATTTATATTTTTATCTTCTTTTTTTATTATATATATGTGATTAGCCTAGGGGATATCTATTGTGTTCACCTACCTATATTATCATTTTTAATTTATTTTATCATGTTTGGTTTATTTATTATTCCAAGTACACTATTGTGTATGATACATGGTAATTTTATTTTTATTGTTCACTTTGATATTAGGTAATAGTCTCCACACTATAAAACCATATAGCCCTGCTACTAGTAAAAAATCAATAGCATAATAGGAGGCACACTTGAGTCTATGTTAAACCACCAGTCTGGTTACTGATCATAGTGATCTAGGATGGGAGTTTTTTAATGTGGTATCAGAGTATTTATTTGTATTGTAAATTTGGTAGATGGTAGACATGTCACAAAGTAATGTGCCTGATCTTGTGATAGAACTCAATCCAGTACATTGTGAAAAACTTTCTTGAGGGATTTCCTAGTTACCAAGGGATTGGGATTATTGATCACAATATTTCACTATTACATATAATATAATTATCACCTAATAGAAGGCATATGGTTTTTTATATTATGAGTTATGATTTATAATGGTTTTGAAACTTGACCCATTGTAAAGATTCCAATATTCATTCATCATATTTAGCAAGTAGGGTTTATATTACATTCGTGTTCTTGTGTGATTTTTATCTATGATGATGAGACCTCGTCTACAAATAGTGTCAAAAACTACTCATATGGTGTTTTCCCATATGAGTGATTTGTGGAATTATCCTCATCTTAACCCTGGGATATTTCTTACTGATGATAGGTCTTGTGAATCTATAGTGGGATACGTGATGAAAACAACTCTATAATCCCTTGGTGTAAGTGATGTGTAATTACCATACTAAGTTGAAAAAGACACTTGCTACCTTGATGATGAATCCCTTGAGGGTGGGTATTCATTATGTTCAGTTATCAAAAATGTTAGTAACAGAATATATGATGTTTTACAATATATATTGGAATGGAATTGTACTTAACCAACCCATATAACAATGGTATCCTCGATGCATATTTTTTGGAACAATTCCATTAAATATACATATGTGCCTAGATGACATTTTGACTCTCAAGGAGAACTTTTTTATGTAGATTAGTAGTGATAATTAGGGCCATAGTAGGTGGATAGTTTTTCATGAGATGCCTTATGTTTTAATATGAAATAACCTACAATGGTTAATTTGACATTGGATTGTTAGTGACATTTGAGGTGGGTGTAAAAGTTAAATTCTAGGGGATATGACCATTGTGATACCCAATCTATAGGCTAGGGGAGATAACATAGCGACCACAATGATGTGACTCATAATTAATAGTGCATCATAAAGTTATTGTATTCAAGGGTAATCCATGGGAGGTGTTTCCCCCATAATGATAGTTATTTATTGGTGGGAACAAGGGTATGCGATTTGGGTTTTGATAATGGTGAATTTCTAATGCTTATAGGTATATGGATTTGGCATGGTGATGCCTTTGGGGATTGGTGATGATTATCAATTTGAGTTATAAAGATTTTGGGTATTTAAGCATGAATTTGTGGGAAGGAATAGTCAACAAATTGGACATATTGAATTGGGAATTCCCTTTTGATCATAGAGAGACTGTGAATTTGTGATTTTTTATTGCAAATGAAAATGGATGTTAGGCCTCCATATGATAAATCATGGTATATGTGAAGGTAAAATCTTTGGAGAGTGGTGAGGTCACCACTGGATAAATGATTCTGAACACTTTATGATAAAGGATAGTGTTTTAGGTACATGATCAAAATTTCAATGTCATATGAATCCTTGGAGGGTGGGTTGGATTTATTATTTTTCCATGAATTGTAATGTATTGATTTTTATTTTCAAATAATTTCAAGGAATCATTCACACTAGTTATGTATGGTTCTGTTTAAATTTTGAATTAGTGAGTAGTTGTGCGGGTCTGAGGGTTGATGGTTTTGATGAAATATCAGAATCATGGTTTCCTAGTATTTTAATGAAAAAAGGAATTTCACCTATGTGGTAGAGTAGACATTCAAAATAGTTCTTCTACGGTGGAACAACTGACCTAGGACTATCCTAGTCACATTTAATATCATGATGAGTGTGGATCAGGAGGAGTGACACATGTGTAATATGGGATCCATCCAGCATTGTGCTTGTGGATCGATATAATAAAATTCATATGGTGGGGAGTCCGACATAAGATGTTTTAGGGTGTGAACCCTGTTTCAGAGGAATTTTAGAAATTTCCCTATATGATATATTCATGAGTAGAGTATGGGAAATGAATAATTGTTTCATTTTAATTCAAAGGATTGACCATATTTTCACCACATATACTGATATAGTGGAGTGATTAAAAGGACCTTCCAATGGTGGGGGTTTCACATTAGTTATGGGAATGCGACCATTATGTGGGAATGGTAATGTATACATGGGGACATTTAGTGATTGTTTTAAATGGAATTAGATTCCATTATGAATTTGAATTTAGTTTTACTTGGATTAATTGGTGAACACTATCTTTCATATTAGATGTAATATTGGAAAACGTTTGTATATTTTCATTAGGAATATAATGAAATAGTGATGATCTGTGGGCACTTTGAATTAGTGTTGTATTGGTTATCATGGAATATTACGATGACATATGTGGTTTATTGAGGAACCTAATGGTAAATTACACACATATTCAGGTTTAGTATTTGGTTAGTGAGTTTGAGTGATCATGATATGCCTCCATAATTTAGTACATAGAGATCTAGTAAATAGATAGTGCATTAGCAACTAAATCTGATTTTTTTGGGAAATTTTGTTTAGATGAGGTTTGATAGATTTTTTATATGATTGGATGTGTTGGACTAGGAAACACATTAGGTACATAATTTTTTACATGATTCATTTTTTTGGATGGAGATTTTTTAGGAAGGTTGGAATATTTAGATCATGTTTACATGGTTGGTCAAAAACATCTAATTCAATTCAGATTCAAGAACCATCTTGGATAACATAATTAGACCATATTTCTAGATTTTAGTTACATATTGTGGGATTTATACTAAACATATCATGTCATTGCACCACGGTAAATGTGTTTCAATGGTCAATTATGGTAGTGAACGGAATCATGTATCAAAATGTGCAATATCACAAAGGCTAATAGTGAGATGTTCCAAGGGAATTAGGATGAGTTATAAGAGGATACAGTTGTATTTTAGGAGAGAAAATTTATGTGGAGTTCAATCAAAATATTTTTATGATAATGATGAGTGGTGGATCAAGTGTTTTTTTTTGGTGAATCTTGTAATTAGTGTTCCACTATAGAAAGATATTGGTAATTCAAGATTGGATTGTTTTCATTAGTGTTTAATTGATGTATGATATGGTTGGGATGAATCATTGAGAGATCATTGAAATTACTTTAAGATAAATAGAGTTATGGTGAGGATGTTTTAAAACTCCACACTAACATTAATGTGTTAAATTCATGTGGTTTTTAATTTTTTTAATTCAGTAAATGGGTCGATTTAAGAATAAGGAATCATAATTGAATTTTGGGTGTTCGATCATCTAAATAGGGTGATTTTGGACATGGAATAACGTTAAGGTTGTAGATTATAGAATTAGGTCAGTGAAAAATAGCATATGGGGTGGAAGGACTGTTTAATTTTAGCAGACTATATCTATAATCTAGACGGTGGGTTGGGCAGTGTCTCCCTATATGGTAGAAAATACCAGATATCTAGTGGTCTAGAACCAACATGTAAATTGGTTGTTTTCAAGGGGTAAAATTACTAATCAACCCCTATAGTTTTTAAATTATGGGAGCCCCTACATCCTATCCTAAGAACACAAGAACACCCGCTTCTCTAATTCTTTATCTTCAAACCCCTTGGGTTTTGGGGTGTTTTCTAGATTTCAAGTGATCTAAAGTGAGTTGCCTCCACTATTGGACTCCTTACATCATCTCCTTCTTTTATTATTGATTTAAATTTGACTAATTTATTAATATAAATAAAATTTCACAATATAAGGGCTAATGTTTACTAGAATTATGGGGATATCATACATCGAAGCTATAAGATATTATAAGACAATGGTTGTACATTGTCACTTGTATTTTGTGCTAGACATGATATTTTAATGAATTTTTATATTCATTTTTTCATGAAATTGATTTAATTTGAATTTTTATTTGAAATTTTATGTTTAATATCTCACATGGGATAGATATTGTAGTATATGATGAGACTTTCATGGTGTTGGGGAGTGTGGTTTAGGTGAATCGAGATTTCATGTTCATTATTTTGTAATTTTTCACTTTATGAATAAAATTATTGGTCTTAATTATAATTTTTTTAATAAGTTATGAATCAATTGTGTTTTATTAAATTGTATTTTTTGGTTTAATAAAGGATTCGTGAGTTTATTTAGGACTTTTAAAGTCTTGGGAGATGTCAGGTGAGCCTGGGCATAACTACTGAGAAATAAAATTAAAAAGGGAATGAAACATGATAGAGGTAGGTATTCATTAGTACATTCACTTATGGTTTATGCATGTTATATATGGAATGTGGTGTGAGGTAAGACCACTCTTTTTCTTAACCTATTTATATTAAAGTAATTTCTTAATTAAAAATTTTAAATTATGTAAAAGGGAATTCATAATTGAGTGAACAATGTGTTATGGGACATAGTGGACCCCCATGAAGTACTTTGATTCATTTACATAACAATTTTCTAGGCCTTTATTAATTTTTTATTCCTTCGTACCTGAATTATTTTATATCTCACTATATTAATTAATTTTTTATGATCACAAACACACATTTTTGTTTTACATGGTCTCTTTTAATGAATTTCTAAATTTATATTATAAATGAATTTTTATTAATTTTTTGGATCAATAAGATCCCTCAAGAGTAGTTAGGATTATATTTTTGGAGCCTTACACCATTAGGTTCCATTGGATACCAAGTTGGTCCCACCAGATGGTAGGTGGAACCAACCAACTACCTGGTTTTACCCATATAAACTCAAAATATAATTTTTGGATGTGGACCAAAAATGACTAAGTTCGAGTTGTAACAGCTCTATTTGACCAAAAATACTTATAGAATGATCATAAGCCATTGGAGGCTATAAATATATCACCATGGGTTCTTAGAAAGAAATAGTTACTTATGGAATCATTCTTGATCTCATTGTTCTTTATTTTTACATTATTGAGGCTCTCTTACTATCTTATCTCTATTACTCTCACACTTTTCTTGTAATAATATTATTGTGGGATAAATATTATTATTCATTGTGATTTTAAAAAAATAACTTATTTTTCTATTTCTTAGGTTCCTACTACCATTTAGTATGATGGGGATTAGTTCAGACAACCATTATAATTATAGGGGATTCTAGTATCTAGACATAATCATCAAAAGGGTATCCATGTTTTGGGTTTATTGGTATCAAACACTCAATAAAAAGTTTGTTATTATTGAAAATTTGTTTCTTGGTACAATATAAAAAATTCAATGTTTTGTTATATCTCTGTAACCATTAAAAACCAAGTGGCAAACCAAAACCTCTCAAGTACAGATGAGGGGAGCAGATGTAGGGATACCTTATAGATTATTATCGAATCGCTTCACAAGTTTCTAGTTCATTATTTTATAATTTTATTTTTTTACAATGATATAAATATTTTAATTTTATTTATATGTTTTATAATTTTAAATTTATCTAAATTTTAATTTTAATTTCTAAATAGTTTCTAAAAAGTAAATTCACCCCCTCTTTCAATTTTTACTCTATCCAATAATTTTTATAATAGGGTACCTTGATTTCAGAACCATAACCAATTAAAAGGAATGATGAATTCAGGATATATTAAAATTTTAATATCCAAGGTGCTCTGGAAAGAAACTTTATATAAGAACCTCTTATTTTAATGGAAAAAATTACAGTTATAGTAAAATAAGGATTTACACTTTTCTTCGAGGTTTAGATATCTAGTTTTGAAATTTATGATGCATGTATATGACCCCCAACAAATAGTTAGAATATAAATAAAACCTCAATGATATAAAGATATTTATTATTGATGATAAGGAAATTAATTCTCTAAATTTTAGGTCACAATTAAATGAATTTAATAGAGTTTCCATTTGTAAAACAGCTCAAGAAATTTGTAAAATTTATAGGTTACCCCTAAAAATATAAATAAGTAAAGAATACTAGGTTTTATATAAACCACCAAGATTTTTACTGCTTTATTATGAATCCAAATGAGTCTATAACTGAATATTTTACTCATTTTAGTGATATTTTTAAAGGAAGGGAGTATTTAGATGATGAGACTTTAACAGACATACTGGTGAAGAATATCCTTTTGGTCATTCCTAGTACATGGGAACCCGAAATTAAGACAATATAAGAATCTAAGGACATAAAAAACATGTCATTTAAAGAACTAACTTGGTCACTTATAACTTATGAGATTATAATGAAATTATGATTAGATAAGTAATTTAAGGAGGGAAAGGAGAACAAGACCATTTCATTCAACGATAATATTGGATAATCTTCCAGAATTAAATAAGATATTTATCAACATTCTATGAAAATGAATGAATTCACAAAAAAAAGAATGAAATTGACTGTGAGAAGCAGGAAAAAAACAAAAACAAGATGTAAGATGCTATGAGTGCAATAAAAAGGGTTACATAAAGCTAGTGTTTCCTAATCTCAAAAAGATTCCAAAGGATAATAAGGAATATAAGAAGGCATTCAAGGATTCAATATTGAGTACATGTGACCACTCCATTTTTTGTATTAACCATGTGATATAAGTACCAAATGTATAAATTCGAACATTGAGGTAATCCAAGATGTAAATTAATCCACTTATTCTTGATCAGAAAGACATTTATATTATGGATATTTAAGAAATTAAAGATATCAATAATAATAAGACTTCGACTAACTCAAATATATGTTCAAATATATTATAATAAATAATATAACATTGTTAATGAAAAAGATTTTCTATTTTTATAAAATTATAAATAAAATGAGGAAAATGAAAAAAAATTCTATCATAAAAATATGGAAATAAAAAAAATATATTTTCTTCAATGTTGAATGAAAATGAATGTTTGAAAAATGATTTAGATAAAGGTAAATGAAAATGGGTTTTTATACAAGACAACACCATTGTTACTAAAATAGAAAATATAATAAAAGTTCTCAAAAATTCTGTTGCAAAAACTAACCAAGGTGAGAAAACATTTAATTTGAATTTGGGTTCCCAATGGAATGGTAAAGTCACTTATGTTTTTGGTTCTGAAAATAAAACTAGTTCCTCAAAA
This sequence comes from Viscum album, assembly GCA_963277665.1. Taxonomy (NCBI): domain Eukaryota; kingdom Viridiplantae; phylum Streptophyta; class Magnoliopsida; order Santalales; family Viscaceae; genus Viscum; species Viscum album. The sequence goes on from OY728143.1 coordinate 1,176,984,932, forward strand.
AATACTACAACTTTTTTAAAAGTGTGGTCTCAATATGTATTTTATAATTATATTTGAAAAACTAGGAATCTCATTTATGAATGTGATTAAAGTGAATCTTAATATAGAAGTCCTAAAACCATCATTCATCCTTCCTAACTTTATTTTAGAAAACAAAGTCATATAAATTATTGGTTTCAAAATTCCCTTTTGCAAATATTTTTGGATCTAAATCTTGGGTTCCAAAATCTTAAGACTCTTAAATATTTTTGAAGGAATAATGAATAAAAATAAATTTTCAGGGATATACATGGTGTTTTTATAGTGGAAAATAAATGAATATCTGTTGGAACTACACCAAATTCAACTACCTTGAGGAGATTGATGGTGGGAATGTTACATTTGGAGACAACTCAATGTCTATGATAATTAGTATAAGTTCCACTGTATTTTAAAATTATTCTTTATTTTATATTATTTATATGTGAAATTATTTAAGGGCAATTTTCTTAGCGTTAGTAAATAATGTTATAGTTGTCTTAAACCATCATTGGAAAATGATTTTTGTAATGTTTGTTCTTCTTATGTAAATATTTTATTTTCACCTTCGTGGATTTTAGGTATCTATGTTGTTAAATTGAAATCATTTTCAAGAAATAATATTAAATTTTTTAGTTCTCAAGATAGTGATTCAACGATATTTGATAGACGCCTTGTTTATTTTAGTACACACTCACTTGTAAAACATAAAAAAACAACTAGTATGAGATTTAAAAAAAATTAATATAAAAAATGACATTGAGAGTGAACCATGAAAACATTGTAAAATCAAAATCCATCCATTAAATATAGAGTGGAATTATTGACAAATAAATTCCTTTAACTCAGACACATTTATCATTTTGGACCAACACAAAAAGCTATTATATGAGGTAATTATTACTTATTTTTAATTATCAATGATTATACAATATTTAATTGAGTTTATTTCTTGGCATATAATGTGAGTCTTTTAAATTATTTATTAAATATACCAATAATGTTTAAAATTAAAAGGATATAATATCATATCACTAAGGGTTTATCATACTATATTATTAAAAAAATAAGTATTTTGATGATTTTTGTGTTTTTCAAGGTCATCACCCTTCCTTTTTTATTTCTATAACTCCACAACTAAATTGGGTTATTGAAATATGAAATATAAATTTGAATTAAATTCATTCAAATCACTTTAGTTAATTTAAGCTACCTCGATATTTTTAGGTTGAGGAATTTAATACCACATGCTATAATATTAACTATGTTATCATAAGACCCATTCTTAAAAAGACCCCTTTAGGAGATTTAGAAATGTAAATTTCCTAAGGCTAGTTATTTAATGGCTTTTGGTAATAAATATTTTATTATTAACATCAATGATGAACTTGGTAAATTTGACCATATATTATATAAAGGTATCTCTCTTGGTTATTTTAACCCAAAAAATCTCACCATGTTTTCAATAAAAGGAACAAAACTATTTAAGAGTCAATTAACATAAAATTTGAGGAAATTTATTAAAACCTCATCCTAAAATTGATAATGTTGAGGTAAACATTAATAATTTTACCTTAAATTAAAATCAACCACATAAGGTGCTTTATGTTGAAAAAGAACTGATCCTTTTACCCAAGGCATGGGTTTAATCTAAATACCATTATCTTGAAAATGTTATCAGTTATTTGAAAGATAGAACTCATACGATGAGGTAAATTTTTAAAAAATTATAAATTTTTTATTTTGTGTCACACCTAGACCCCAAAATTTCAATGATTCAATTAATAAATAATATTAGGTTCCTCCATGAAAGAGTTGTTAAGTCATTTTACTCAGACCTATTTTTATACACTTATAGAATGCCATAATGTTCATCTCATTATCCAGACCCCAATCACCGTTCTAGTGTCCATATGGATCTTTTTGGTATTCAAATATTATTTTAAATTTAATATTTTTAATTGGATTCTAAATTTTTAATTTTAAATGGATTTATTTATAAAAATGTTTTTTGGAACATAAAGTCGATTATGAGTATTCAATATTGTCATATCATGTTTTCATGATAGCTAAGGAACATTATGGATTGAATCAAGATCATTTTGCTTGGTATGAGAGGATAACTATAAGTAATATTAAAAACCGGTTTTCAAATATGAATGTATGAATCAATTTTTTTTATCATTTTTTAAAAGATATTTTTACTATTCAAATTAATATTAATGATGTAATGTTTTGCTTAAATAGAGAATCTATTTGAAAGAAATGTTCCAATTTAAGGAGTGTGGAATTTGATATGAGTTTTATGGGATAATTCAATTTGTTTCTTGGTTTAAAAATTTTAAAGAAGTTTTTCATGGATCAGGTTTAGAATATTAGTAGTAAGATTAATATTTCATGAAATATTATCATTCATAAAGATGTAAAACTTGTGATTAATAAAATTTATATAGGCATGATTGTGTTTTGTAATGCCCCGAACCCCGTTACCTAGATTCAGTGCATTATTTTATTACTTTGGCATGATCACAAGGGATAAAATCCTGAATGACCGATCAATTTAGTAGCCTTGTAAGTAATAGATACGTTCATAAGTTTTACATTAAATCATTAAAATAAAAACATCAACAAATTTTTTCCCAATTGAACAAACTTATATCCTTAGCCTATCCCTTCTGGTCAACCATAATATAATTTTTCATATCATGGGAAAAATAAAACATAGAAAGGGATGAGCTTAGATTCTTAGTAAGGATATCAATATAGCAGAACCTTTTATAAATAAGTATAAACATTTATGGAAATGTATAAAACTAAAAAAAAACTTTTTAATCATAATCATTGGAATAATATGGAAAAGATAAAATAAAATAATTCCATTTACTTATTCACATGGATAGTCTACTAGTCTAATAATCACATGCAATATCAATAGCCAATTTAATAATGATGGAATGTATAATTTCAGACTTCATAACCACAAAGTCAAGGCCTTGTGCCAAGCCTAAAAATAATATTTTTTAAAAGCCTTATTACAAGACTGTAGTTTGTCTCATGAGACCTACCGATGCATCGAGGATCTATAGCAAGATCCACCCATCACTTACTAAGTCCAATACATTCCTCATAGGAAAAGGATTAAACATAACATAAACATTTTATTAAAACTAGTATACCAAATTTCAATACTTTATCCATAAACTAGGAATGGTATATAAATATCACATCCACAGTCAAACATATAACAAAACCTTCAATACAATATGGAATATTTGTGTCATAATGAATCAGTTTCAAATAAGTGTAAAATCCATCAAAGGATGTCGACATAGATGAAATCAAAAATATTTGAGAGAAATATATCTTTCTATTTTGAAATCATTTTTGGGTCATATAATTATAAAATAAAACATTTATTTTGAAAATATTCTTATAATCTTGTATGGGAAGCTTCAACAATGTTATAATTGCTAAATATAGCTTCTCCCTCCGTATAAGTTAAAAAAAAGACATTCTTACTATAATTTTGTCGAAAATGTCATAAAGTAACTTGTTTGGAAAATGATAGAAAGATTCCTTTAAAACCATTTTATAAAGTCAAACAAGCTTATAAATGACTTTAACCTATAGTCTAGTAAATAAGAAAAATGTTTTGAAATACATTTTTATGAAATATGGATGTGGATGAAAAAGATGTCCCCGTAGATACTTAAATAAAAACAACCTTGGATAATAAAGAGATTGTGAAATTAACACTTACCATGTACTTTTACTTATTTTATGATATGTTAACTTCTTTTATAATAGTTAAAACGTGGTTATTAAATTATAAAATAATCATATACATAAATATGATATCATAAATGATCTTATAATATTGCTTTGTTTTTAGTAGTATCATCGGTTCAAGAGTTAACTAATCTGTTTTCCTTTATATGATCGGTTATGTAAGACCATTTTGTCATGGATATGATGTATTTTATTCATATCCATAATTATATTAATTTATTAAACATTATTTTTAATAATAAAATAAAAATTATTCTAGAATGATTATGATGGGGAATGAATCTAATCGCGTTCGTTGAGACGGTAATCCGTACGAACACATGAGTGACAATATCATTATATTGATGGAAAAATCATATGTAATTGGATGTTATATCTTATATACAGAATTATTATAATTTTTTATTTATTATTTACATCAGTTATAATCATTAGTTTACCCATACAAAATAATGAAGTGTTTGAATTACAAACTACACCACGACGTGGAGACTGTAAGCTGTATGTACGCACGTACGATGACTTTGTCCTTCATATGATGGATTGAATAATGAATATGGTTGTACCATTTTTATAATAAATCACAGTATATATAATATAATCGAGTTAGTATTTTATAATGTAAACAACAAATAATGATAAAGTGGAGGAAGAAAAAAACTTGAAAGATGTGATAAAATATTTACCTCTTCTTCTGGTAATTCATTTTCATTAGATCAAAAGTGCTATTTATGATGGAATTATGACCAAAAAAATTCCACTAGGATTACGGGAGGAATGTTGGGAGGATATTTGGGTAGGTTTCTTCTAAGAAAAAATGCTTTGATGGTGGGAATTTAAGAGAAGAGGAAATACCATTTTAAAGGAGATGTGATGGTCACTTTAGGAAAAGCTTGAAATATTATTTTATAATAAAATAATTTTCAGTTTATAATGGATCAAAATTGTTTATTTAGTGTCTATGGTAGTTAAGGGTGGAAAAAATCTCAAAAAATAGGTTTTATACAGGTTTAGGTCACCATATTAACCATATCTTTTAGATTTAACTCTTAGTTAAATAGTTTATCTTTTACAGTGTCTTCTTGTATACTTACACTATATGGTTAATAAACATAATATAAACATCCATGAGAACTTCAATATGTTCATTAGTGACATATATAATATTCTCTAAGCCCTTTTTATGAACATAATATTTTTAAGAATATTATATAATTTTATAAAATAATATTTGTTTTAAAAACCCATTTATGTCAAATTTTACTTTATTTAATATTTGGTTTTTTTGAAAGTCATCACAGCTTGATTACTTTGTAAAAGATACATTGAATCAGCCCTAACATGTCATATTCACCTATAAAATTCATTGATTTCATAAAACCTTGAAATTATATTTATTTAACTATTTAAATACCATTAATTTGATTATTTGATTAATAAGTTAATTACTGCATCATCATTGTGTCACAAATAAATTTGATTATTTAATCTCTAAAAATTATAAATAAAATACCATCATGTAGGAAGTCATTTTATATTTCTAATTAATATTTATAGTCGAATTTATCTTATGTATACCCTATATTAAAAATCTTTTAGTTAATAAACATTGAATTTTACACTTTTACCTCTTCTGTGAATAAAATAAAAATAAATATCCAAATAAAATCCATGTAGAAATTAAGGATAATATTATATTACTAAAGTTGTTTTTGGACTAATTACCCTTATCCAATAAAATTAGGACATGTGTGTATGGTAATTATAATATTATATTTAGCTTTAATTACCCGATTTACTTTTAATCGTGGTAAATAAAAGTAAACATTTACGACTCACAAAAAATTATTTTCATATAATTTAATCACATTTAATTATTGATGTCAACCATTAATTTCATATTTTTTTAAATTCAACTCATAGAAGCGGTAAAATTATGTTTTATGCAAATTTGCTAACGTGCCTCGATGGTGGGTAAAAGAGGTTAAAAAGTGCAATAAAATTTTATACATATAATTTTATTATAAAATGACTCCAATTAATTAAATTGTACTTATATAGGTATCATAAATCTATTTTGACTTAAAATAAATTTAAATAAAATAAATAATTATTTAAATAAAAAGTATGTTTTAAATAATAACGTAGTGTTATTCACTATTCATCAAAAATTGAAAGTTTTCAGAAAAATACCAAAAACTCAACCTAAGTTAATTTTGATATTATGAATTTGAAAATTAAGTCTATTTTACCAAATTAAAAAAATATATGTTTCATTTATCAATTTAAAATTAATTTCTGTTGTGAAATCCAAAGAATGAGTTTTTCAAAAGTAAAAACTATCAAAAGATTTACATGTGTTTATGTCAAATTTAAATGTGAAATTACTTATAATGACTTAAATTTTATTAAATGATAAAAATATAATCTAATTATACATAAAAAACATTCAAATTCAAAATTTTACCCTATAAACTGTTTCAATTAAATTTTTTTTCAATTAAAACATAGTATTTTTCACTATTCATCAAAATATAAAAGTTATCAGAAAAAGTACCAAAAAATTATCCAATATTTTTTCATGTACCGCTTCTTAATAATAATTTAATTTCATTATGTTGAAGATATAAAAGTGTCAAATATTGGTTTTAAAAAGGTTTCTCCAATAAAAGGCTGTAAAATTGCATTTTTTTAAAAAATACATCTTTTATCTAAAAAAATGAATTTGTTCTTATATTATGTCTAAGAAACACATAATATAGATTTTAATTCTATATAGAGTATATAATATTTAAAATGAAGTCAATACAATTCATAATTGATTTTTGAACTGCTAGTTTGGTAAGTTGTGGTGTGCTCGAACTCGTTGTTGTCTCTTGCACAAGATATTGAATTACTTGAATGAGATAACGTACTATGAAATATTGGGGTGTTAAAATATCCCCTCCTTCAATAAATTGCGTCCTATCAATTTGAAATTGTTTGTCGAAAATAAAAGTTTAAAAATAGAGAAATACTTTTGTGGAAAACCCATATCAGAAATTGGGTTAATAAAATTTAGCCTTAATAAGAGGGAAAGGGAATGAAAAGTCACCACCAAATTATGATCATGATTATGAGAACATTGTAGGAAATTAGAGACATATAATTGGAGGTAAACATAAATATTTATAGGGAGTGATTGATGTCATTAATCACAAACATGTGTAAAATAGATGGCCTCAAAGCCATCAATCTGTGATGATTTAAAATATAGTTAGTTAAACAAAACATAAGGTATTAGGATAATACATTTTTTGTTTTAATATCCCATCCATAATTTTTAATAATTAATTTATTCATAGAATAAGAGGGAAAAATATACTTGATAAGTTGAGTTTCATCTTACATCTAATTCCTACCATAAACTCGTCTTTCACTCCAAAAGGGAATAAAATTCTAAAATATTCTATTTATCTTAATCGTATAGGGTTCCAAAAATAATGAATTTATAATTCATTTGTAAGAATAATAAAAAAACAATATATAAACCAGGACATCACATATGCCAGTGGTAGGTGATATACCCTTGTCGCCCTTCGATTGCGGGTTCAAGCCTTGCGGACTTACCAGACGCAACGGGTTGTCGCCCGACCTCCGGGTTGTCCATTTTATGATAATCCATTAATAATATCAAGTAATTATTTAACCTTAACCATAATATCCGATGTCAAACATAATCGATTCCAACTTTTATACTTATCCAAAATACTCCTATCAAAACTCATAGTCCAAAATTTATAAGGAAGGTAAACACAATGAAGATCATTTTTTCCCTTTAATAACATGTGAATACTTTGATCATGTATTCTTTTAAAACAGTATAGCACCATGAATTATCATAAAACCTTATATATTACATTCATACCACCTTATTCCTTATATAATACTGGATATACTCCTTCTCTCCAAAAATGTTGTAAACTCCAAAAATGATGGAATATAAAAATCATTAATCTATTTCAAGTTAGTCAAGAATATCCAATATAATTTATCCAAATCAATCATATATTATTCCACAATCACTACCTCAGTATCAGAACCATATTATGGTTCATCATTCTCTCAAACATATATTTTTCAAAACAATTAACCTACTATTGAGTCACTTTTCTTGGTTCTACACAATCTCATGTTCTTAATAAAATTGTATTGCAGTACAATCCTTTTATACTATCTAATTCTTATAACATGTACATCATTAAAAAAATACTCCAATGACACAATACTTTAATAACAACATAATAAATCTAATCATTCCTCTTCAACAGTGGTAGTATCATAACTTGATTATTTTCAATAGCAGCATTTGGGGTATACTCTAATGATTTGGGCATTTCTTTGCGTAGTGTTTCAACTCCTTGCAGCTAAAGCATTATACATTTGAAACCTTTTTCTTACCCTTACAATCACGTAATTGGTGTCCTTTTTCTCCACACTTATAACAAACTCCCATTCCCTTCAATCATTTACCAAGGTGATTCTTTCAACAGTTATCACATATGGGATAATCCTTCTTTCGCCTCTTCCCTTTCTCCATATTTCTCTCTTCCATCCTTTTCTTCTCTTTCTTCCCTTCAAATTCATAGGACTAAGAGAATTAATTACTTATCTTATGAACACATGATACTATTTCGTAATATGATGAAAATATGTGGGAGAATATTTCCATTTTCAATGTTGGCTTAAATCCATGAAAGATATGATCCTTCTTAATCTTTCGATCATGCGTATTGCTAGAATTCTCATTCCTTCTACTAGGCACCATTTCTAAACAATGGCATACACTAGGTTAGTTTATGAATCACAATGCATAATTCAAAACATGTAAAATGCATAACATAAATTGAAAATATTACACATATAATCTATAATCATAAAATGTATTCTTTGAGTATGTATTTACTCATAAACCCTTCATAATGGTTTGTAAAAAAATGAGAATTATCCTAAGCATATCCCTCGGGAGTGTCATAACCAACAGTGTAGAAATTCCAGTTCTCATGCACCATTTCCCATTTGAGTCTATCTTAAAGAGGTGTTTTTCGTTATTACCCGTAGGTAAATCTATGCCAGAGTAGCCTCTACCTGCTCGTATCCAAAAAGGGATGTATTTCATAGAAAACTCGCCAAATCTCTAAAGTATAAAAAATCTAGGAAATTCTTTTATACTAATCCTCAAAGTCTATCTTAATGTAATGTTCTCTAATTAGAGTTTTTCTAAATCTAGATTCCATGGTTTGTACTAAACCTTCTCAGATACCAACTGTAACGGCCCAAACCTAGTTACCCATAGTTGGTGAATTATTTTAATATATTGGCATGATCACAAGGGATCAAATCCGGAAAGACCGATCATTTTAGTAGCCTTGAAAGTACTAGATACATTCATAAGTTTTAAATTACATCATGAGATAAAAAAATCAACAAATTATGTCCCCATTGAGAACACTTATATCCTTAACCTATCCCTTTAGGTCAACCATAAAATATTTTTTCACATCCTAGGAAAAATAAAACATAGAAAGAGGTGAGCATAGATGCTCAGTAAGGATAAAAATATAGTGGAAACTTTCATAAATAAGCATAAAAAATTAAGGAAATGTATAAAACTAAAACAAAGCCTTATTAGACTACAAATTAATCATAATATGGAAAGGATAAAATCAAATAATTCCATTTTCTTATTCAAATGAATATTCTACTAGTCAAATAATCACATTCAATATCAATGGACACTTTCATAATGATGGAATGCATAATTCGAGACTTCATAACCACATAGTCAAGTACTTGTTCCTAGAATACAAATATGATTTTTTCAAAGACTTGTTCCAAGACACTATTTTGTCTAATGATACCTACCGATACATCGAGGAGCTATAGCGGGCTCCACCCGTCACTTACTAAGTCCAATGCATTCCTTATATGAAAAGGTATAAACATAACATAAACATTAATATTAAAACTAGCATACTAAATGTCACCACTTTATCCATAAACCATGAATGGTATAAAAATAACACATCCACAGTCAAACATATAACAAAACCATCAATACAATATGGAATATTTGTATCATAAAGAACCAATTTTGAACAAGTGTAAAATCTATCAAAGGATGTTGACATTGATGAAATCCAAAATATTTGAGTGAAATATCTCGTTCTATTTTGAAATCATTTAAAGGTAATATATTTATAAAGTGAAACATTTATTTTGAAAATATTCTTATATGCTTGTTTAGGATGCTTCAATGATATTAAAAGGGCGGAAAATAGCCGCACCTACGGTAAAAGTTAAAAAAATACATTCTTTCGTTAATTTTGTCAAAAAGGTCATAAAGTGCCTTGATTGGAAAATTATGGAAAGATTCCTTTGAAACAATTTTATAATGTAAAACAAGGGTATAAACGACTTTAAACCATATTCTAGTAAATAGTAAAAAAATTTGACATACATTTTGACGAAATATGGATGTGGATGATAAAGAGGTCCCAGAAGATACTTATGTAAAAACAACCTCGGATAATAAAGAAATTGTGAAACTAACCCTTACCATGTAATTTTCCATAGTATATGGTATGTTAAACTCCTGTATAATTGTCAAAACATTGTTATTAAATTATACAATAATCATATAAAAAAATATAATGTCATATATGATCTTAAAATATTTCATTTTCTTTGTATTATCATCATTTCGGGTGTTAACTGATCTGTTTTCATTTATATGGTTGGTAATGTAAGCCATGTTTGTTATGGATATAATGTATTTTATTCATATTCATAATTATATTAAGTTAATAAAAATTATTTTTAATCATAAAATGAAAATTATTCTTGAATGATTTTGATGGGGAAGGAATCTTATCGTGTTCGTGGAGATAGTAATCCGTACAAACACACGAGCGACAATATCATTATATTGAGAGTGAAATAGTATGTAATTGGATGGTATATCTTATATACATAATTATTAACATGATATATTTATTATTTACATCAGTTATATTCATTATTATACCCATCCAAAATAAAGTAGTGTTTGAATAACAAACTACACCACGACATGAAGATGGTAAGTCGGAAGTACAGACGTATGGTGACATTGTCATTCATATGATGGATTGAATAATAAATATGGTTTTAACATTTTTATAATAGCATCATAGTATATATAATATTCTGGAGTTATTATTTCATAAAGGAAAAAACAAAGAAATATGAAGTGGAAGAATAAAAGAACTTGTAAGAGGTGATAAAATATTTACCTCATCTTCGGGTTCTTTCTTTTGATTTGATCAAAAGGGATCCTTAGGGTTGAATTATGACCTATGTAAGTCCTCTAGGATGAAATAAGGAAAGTTTGAAGTATATTTGGTCTGGGTTTGGCCAATCCAAAAGGCTTTGGGGTTGTTAATTTAAAAGAAGGCGAAGTACACTTTTAAAAGAGTGGTGAGGGTCACTTTAGGAAAATCTTGAAATATTATTTTATAATAAAATAATTTGAGGTTTTTAATGGATCAAAAATGATTTATTTAGAGAACAAGGTGGGTATGGGTCGAAAATATCTCAACCAATAGGTTTTAGATCGGCTTAGGTCACCATATTAACCTTATATTTTAGATTTAACTCATAGTTAAATAGTTAAACTTTTACTATGTCTTATTTTATTATTACACTATATCGTTAATAAACATACTCTAAAATTACAAGAAAACCTAAAGTGTTTAATTGGTGGAATATATAATATTATTTAAGCCCTTTTCCCAAGCCTTATATTATTAGGAATATTATATAATTTAATAATATAATATTTGTTTTAAATACTAATTTATGTAAATTTTGACACTACTTAATATTTGGTTTTTCTGATAGTAATCACAAATTGAATACTTCAAACAAGATACATTGAATCAACCCTAACATGTCATATTAACCTATAAAACTTTTGGATGTCATAAAAACATTAAAATTATATTTATTTTAATATTTATAATACCATTTACTTGATTCTTTAATTAATAATGTAATTACTGCATCGATAGTGTGTCATAAATAAATTTAATTATTTAATCTCTAAAAATTATAAATAAAATACCATTATGTAGGAAATATTTTTATCTTTACAATGAATATTTATAGTCTAATTTATCTTATTTATAACCCCATATAAAAAATGGTTTAGTTAAAAAACATTGAATTTAACACTTTTAACTCTTCCTTGAATAAAATAGTAATAAATGTAAAAATCTAATAAAAGTGGAAATTAAGGATCAAATTTTATTCCTAAGGTTGTTTTTGGTTGAATTACACTTATCCAATTTGTTGGACTCATCATGTATTAATCATGCTTTAGTTATCACAAATCTCATTACTGTTTACAAATCCCAATAATAATTACGAATCTTATTCATGATCACAAATCTCACATATCTTATCAATTATGTGTATATATGTTTCAATTTATCTTCTAATTTATAATGGTTAAATTCAATTCATTTTATGCATATTCCTATTTAAGTCTGAATATAGTTGTTTGTCTAAGTACAAGACACAGACACCGTGAAGCCTAAGTCCTAGACACAGTGACAATGAGACACAGTGACCATGAGACACTGTGACCACCAGACACCGTGACACAGTAATCCTAACACCGTGAAGCCAGACACTAAGAACAGACATAGTTAGCTATATATTCTGTTTGTCTTAGTACCAGACATAGTTATCCAGACACAATCATCAAGGCACCAGAAGCCAGAAACCATAATCCAGAAATCGTAAGCCAGATACCATGACTCAGACACTGTGAGAGAGACACCGTGACATGGAGACACTGTAAAGGACATTCTGTGAAGAGGACACCATAAAGGAGACACCGTAAAGGACATACCGTGAAGGAGGCAGTGTTTTCATAACTACTACATAGTACGAGGTACAAGGCACAAAATACATGGAACCTGTCGGCTCAACCTCATGCATTCAAATATAAAGAGAAGTGTGGCCAAGAGTAAGACACAAGAGAGAAAATATAGCAAACAAAAAATGAAATTTCTCTGTACTGAACAGAAATACAATCCTGAGCACAACTGTGAAGAACACATTGCATGATCTTAAAAGAACTCTCATGCATGAAATCCAACACTACTGAAGAACACATGAAGTACAATGGAATCAAGAGAATAAATTCAATCGGGAAGAACACAAGCTGACCCACGACACTCTATTTTTCTACAAAATAACCAGATAAGGACTCAAAAGCATTTCTGCTGAATCATAGAAGTCTAGAGTTGCACTGCTAATCACTAGAGAATTCTAAACTCTTTTCTACTTACTCTTAGTGATTATTTTGTTTACTTTAGAGCTGTGTGTGTACCCTGTATATTTTACACACCCACTGACTCTTGCACTGAACTGGAGGATTTCAAAGTCCTCACACCAAACCTTTTACTCATGTTCACCCACGAAAACTGTGGAAGAGGTACCTACATAGCCTGATCATTTTTTCCCCACGAAAGCTATGGTAGAGGTCCCTGTGTGGCCTGGATAGTCTATTAAATGTTGTTAAACCCGATCCAGGGTGTGTATCAGAGTTTATTTATATAAACTGCTTGGTGGAAGGTGATCACCAAGTGGAGTGGATTAGGTCTAATATTAAGACTGAACCACTTGTTTTATATCTGCTGTGCATTCTTATATTATGTTTAAAGTATACTATAAATTTTATATTCTATTTCTAATTACTTTTAAATAAAAATATATTTTAAAGTTACATTTATAGTTAGACTAGCAAGTGTTTGTATGTACTGTAAAGCATTTGGTTAGCTTCAAAAGTTAATTGATCATTAGATTAAATTAACTGAGAACTAATCAATCTCTTGAGAACTTAACTGACCCTTTACTATAATACAAATTCTTTATAGTTTAACTCATTTTATAAAATGGGGATTTTAATAGAAATGTTTTTAACAAAAATTATAATTGGTACTCAATTAACCCCCCTCTTGAGTATCCACCCCAACCAACATTTGGTATCAGAGGTTTTTTTATTAATAGATTCCAAAACATTATGTTTTTCAACTGTGATTTTAGTTGTATCCTAATGATCTTAAATTTATGTTAGTTCTAATTTTTTTCTCTTTAAATATATTTTCTAAAATCCAACTATAGATAATGTACTAGAAGGTGTTGCTACCAACATGACACCTTTCCTCAATGGTACAAAATATTCCCAGTGGAAACATAAGATGAAAATTCACTTAGAGAGTATGTGGTTTGACATCTGGATTGCTATAGAGACTCAATATATGATTCTTGAAACTGAAAGGACTACTTGGGATGAACCTACTAAAACAGCTTACAATAATAATTATAAATCTATGAATGCCATGTATTGTGCTCTAGGAGATGAAGAGTTTAACAGAATATCTTCTTGCAAAAATGCTTATGAAATATGGGATTCTTTGGGTGTTTCACATGAAGGAACAACCGATGTTAAAGAAATGATATTGAACACTTATACTATTAAATATGATAATTTTAAAATTAATACTGATGAAACTATTTCTGATATGTATCTGAGGTTCAATGAGATTTTCAAAACTATGAGCTCCCTTGGAATGTTTATTCCAGCAAAGGAACAAATTATGAGAATATTGAGATATCTAGCAGACTGATGGAGAGGGAAATCTGTTTTAATAAGAGAGTCATGTGACATTAGTGCTCTGCCTGTCAAAGAGCTAATTGGTAAGCTTATGATGTATGAGGAAGAACTCAAGGTGAATAAGGAAGAAGATGATGAACCTAAAAGAAGGCAGTGATATTTAAGTCTACTGCCTCATGGATCAAGGACATGGAGAAAATTCACATACCTACTGAAAGATCAACAAGTGAGAGTTCAAATTCTGATAGTGATACTGAGATGGATCAAATAGCCAGAAGATTTATGAAATCCTATAGGAAGAATTTTTTTTAGAAAATCAAACTAGAAAGGTCAATATGACAACAAAGATTATTGGAGAAGGATTGGAAGAAATATGATAATAGTGACGAAGTTATCCGATATGAATGCAAGAGAAAATGTCACATTAAAGATGACTGTCCAAAATTGAAGTTCAAGAGGAAACATGACTATAAGGAAATCATGTATAAGAAAGCAATGAAAGAAACGTGGAGTGCTTCAGATGACACTTCAAGTGATTCTAATTCTACTTAGGATGAAGATTCTCATAAAGCTAACATGTGTTTTATGACACACACATCTGAGGTAACACTGGAACCTCCTACTATAAATTCATACTATTCTGGAGTTGATTCTGATTCTGATTCTGAATCTAAAAATATGTCCAGTGAGTAATTATTTGAATATTTTAATATGCTATAAGAGACCTATAATGAACTTAAAGAAAGTACAAAGCCTTAAAGAAACATCATGCTTTATCTAGCACTGTTAAATCTACCCTTGATATTGAAAAGGAAAAGAATGCTCAACTATTAAAAGAAAATACTGAACTAAAAATGCCTAATGAGAAACTGAGAAAGGACATAGAAAATTTCACAAATGGAAAGAACAATCTAACTAAAATTCTAGGTAAACAAGTGGCACAAAAGTATACTACTGGTTTGGGATACCCACCTGGACAGAGATAGTTTACCAAAAATAGATTTATTCCTAAATCAGGAAAAAATTATCCTAGTTCCAGTTTTGGAAATTCATATGTCTCACCTAATTATTCACATTTTTATAGATCCAAATAAGTTTATATTTCAAAATAAATTGATTATTTAAATTATATGAGACCCATAAGACAAATTTGGGTACCTGAAGCTTTACTTTCTAACCTGTCTTGACCCAAGAAAATCTGGGTACCAAAATCATTCTCTGTCTAAACCTGTTTTGTAGGAGACCTACTTAAAGATTTCCTATAGGAAAACATGGTACTTGGATAGTGGATGTTCAAGGCACATGTCTGGAGATTTCTAATGCTTTAAAATCTTAATAAAATTTGATGGAGGGTATGCCACCTTTGGTGATAATTCTAAAGGAAAGATCATCGGCCAAGGTCAAATTGGTAACACTAACTCAGTTTTAATTTCAAAAGTTTTATTTGTTGATGGACTTAAATATAATCTGTTGAGTATTTATCATTTATGTGATGAAGGTTTTAATTTTAAATTTAAAAATTATTCTTGTAATGTTTTTAATTCTAAAAATGTTTTAGTATTTTCTGCCTTGAGAAATGAAAATGTATATGCTATTGATTTGAATTATTTAGCTAAAAAAAATGTTGCTTGTTTAAATGATTTTCATAAAGAATATTGGTTGTGGCACAGATGATTAGGACACTACAACATTCATTCACTTATAAAATTGACTAGGAAGAACTTAGTTAGAGACCTACCCAAACTTGAATTCCCATCAAGCAACATTTTTAATCCCTGTCAAAAGGGAAAGAAATATAAAGTTTCATTTAAATCAAAGAAATAAGTTTCAACTTTCAACCTCTCGAGTTGGTTCATGTGGACTTGTTTGGACCTTCAAGAGTTTTTAGTTAAAATGGGAAGCACTATGTCTATGTCTTAGTAGATGACTTTTCTAGATATACTTGGGTATACTTCTTAGCTCACAAAATTGAAGCTTGTTCTTACTTTATTAAGTACTCCATGTCTCTATAGAACCTTAGTGGAATTAAGATTATGACCCTAAGAAGGGATCATGGCCGTGAGTTTGAAAATCATGAGTTTGAGTCTTATTGCTCACACAATGGCTATAGTCACAAATTTTCTACCCCTAGAACACCACAACAGAATGGTGTAGTAGAAAGAAGAAATAGAAACCGTCAAGAAATTAAAAAAAGAATACTTAATGAGTATAACATAACTATTTACTTTTGGACTGAAACTGTGAATATTGCTTGTTGTATCATAAATAGAGTCTTGATTTGACCTATTCTTAGGAAGACCCCTTATGAGTTTTGGAACAATAGGAAACCTAAGATTAGTTACTTTAGAGTCATTGGTTGCAAAGTATTTTTTCATAATACCAAGGATAATCTTGAAAATTTTGCCTCTAAAAAGTGATGAAGGAATCGTTTTAGGATATTCTATAACTAGAAAAGCCTATAGAGTGTTTAATAAGAAAACCATGTGTGTGGACGAATATTTTCACATCAAATTTGATGAAACTGATCCACATGAACCTAAGTCGTATCTTGAAAATCTTGAAGACGATTTTTCTATTCTAGACCTTAATAATAAAATCAATGAACCTATTGTAAAGACAACCAGTTCTGGAAATATTTCAGAATCTGCTCCTAATGAACCCGAACCTAGAGAAGAACCTGAAATTTCTAGTCTTACCTTTACTAGATCAACTACGATCCTAAAGAATCATCCTTTAGATGCTGTTGTTGGTAATATTGATAGAGGGACATAGACTAGATATTCTCTTAGAAATCAGGTTGAACATCATGCCTTTTTGTCACATCTTGAATCTAAAAATATTGATGAAGCAATCAATGATGGATTTTGGGTAATGGCTATGCAAGAACTTAAACAATTTGAATGAAACAAAGTCTGGGAATTAGTGGAAAGACGTAAGGACACTTTCACCATAGGAACTAAATGGGTGTTTAGAAATAATGTAGAAGAAGCTGGAAATATAGTTAGAAATAAGGCTAGATTAGTTCCACAATGCTACAGTCAAGAAGAAGGAATTGACTTTGAGAAGACTTTTTCTCCCGTAGCTAGATTAGAAGCCATTAGAATTCTACTTGTTTATGCTACACAAATGAATTTAAATCTATATCAAATGGATGTTAAGAGTGCATTCTTAAATGGGTATATAGCTGAGGATGTTTTTGGTGAACAACCCCCTAGATTTACAAACCCTCATTTTCAAAATCATATCTTCAAACTATCAAAATATTTATATGGTTTAAAGCAAGATCCAAGAGATTGGTATGAAATATTAAGTACATTTATTATTTCTAAAGGTTTTACAATAGGAATAGATGATCCTACCCTTTTTATAAAACTAATTTCTAATGATGTTTTAGTTGTTCAAATTTATGTAGATGATATTATTTTTGGATCTTCAAAAAATTCATTATGTATTGATTTTTCTAAAATGATGAAAAAAAAATTTGAAATGAGTTTAATGGGTGAACTAAAATTCATTCTTGGATTAAAAATCTTCCAAAATAATGATGGGATTGTTTTAACTCAATGTAAATATACTAGAGATCTTTTAAAACATTTTGGATTGGATAACACTAAAAGTAGTGACACTCTAATGAGTACCACCTGTAAGTTGGATCTTGATGAAGATGGAAAATATGTTGATCAAAAAACTTATAGAGGAATGATTGGAAGTCTACTCTACTTAAATTCTAGCCATCCTGATATTATGGTTAGTGTGTGTATGTGTGCTCATTTTCAAGGAAACCCTAAAGAATCACATTTAAATGCTGTAAAAAGAATTTTCAAATACCTCAAGCATACACCCAATCTATGACTATTCTATCCAAAAGGAAAATCATTTGAACGAGTTATTCATTCTGATGATGACTTTGCTGGTTGTAAGTTAGATAGAAAGACCACCTCTAGAACATGTCACTTTTTAGGAAAGTCACTAGTATCATGGTGTCGTATGAAACAAGATTTTGTTGTATTATCTACTGTAAAAGCTGAATACATAGATTCTGGAAGTTTTTGTGGACAAATTTTGTGGATGAAACACACATTACTGGACTATGGATATCAATTCAGACATGTACCAATAAATTTTTACAACACAAGTGCTATTAACATTTAAAAAAAATCCCATTTCACTTTCTATGACAAAACATATTGAAGTAAGACATCACTTTTTGAGAGATCATTATCAAAAAGGCGATATCACTTTAGAATTCATTGTTACTGAATAACAACTTGCTGATATATTCACTAAACCATTAAATTCCGAGACATTAGATTACATCATACATGATCTTGGCATGATCAATCATAAATAGATATGTTACTGGTCTTACTATTTAATATTTTGCTATATTTTACATTATTGTTTCATATTAATGGTTTCTCAGTTACTGTTTCATGTTTACGGTCTCACAGTTAGCACTTAGTGTTCACGGTCTGACACTTACTGTCTCACCATCACTGAACAGTTTACTCACTGTCTCACCATGACTGAACAGACCATTCACAGTCTCACCATGACGACAACTGACTATCTCATCGTGACGACCATCCACCATCGCACCGTAATGAATATTCACGGTCTCACTATGAATCTTATTTATGCTTTTCTTTTAACCCATATCGTGATAATATTTATTTTTACTTATTTTTACTTTCCCGTGTTTATATTTTGGGGATTTTTGACATTCCCAAATGATAAAACACAAGGGTTTCACTCAATTCTTCACCCGAACTCTCTCTACTCACTCTTTCTAAACACTCTCAACCTTGAAAAACTTATCTCCTTCTCTCTCACCCGAAACTTCAATGTATTCCAAGGATGAATAGTCCGTCTTCATCTACCCCTGAGAAGCCTAGCTCGTAGAAGAAGAAAATAGCACCGACGTTTTCACCCGAAGAACCCCTGAATCCAAACCTTGTAAACCGCATTGTAGTTCATGAAATGGAAGTTTTCTCTAAGTGGTTGTTGTCTAGAAAATATTTGGTTTTAAAAGTTTTGAGAGAACAAGGCTAGCTTGAATGGTTCTCTAGAAAGGATAGACCAATTTATCCGAGGTTGGTATCTCATTTCTATCAGTTTGTACAATTTTCTTTCAATTATTGTGAAATTTATGTTATGACAAGTCGGGTCAATGCAAAAAATGCTCTTTCTCTTCAGGGTTATTGGTTACATGCCTTAGGATTCCTCACAATGGAATTTGTGATGCTTATCAAAGAGATCCCCCTCCTACAACCGATATCTTTGACCTAGAAAATGATCTAGAAACCTTAACTAGATATGGAACCAAGAGAAGGGCCATAGATGCTGAAACGGATGGGGATACAAGGCTATTGTTTAAGTTTGTTCAGAATTTGATTAGCCCAAGGAAAGGTGATTTTGTTGTATTGAAGTATAGGCTATTTTTATGATTCATCTGATGAATAATGGACACAAGATAAATCTGTTGAAGTATATCATTCACCATATGTGTGAAGTGATTAAGGTCACATCCAAATCCACCTATTTGTTTTATTCTTGGATGATCTCAACTATGCTTGTTTCCAATGGAGTAGTTGGACCAAATGAAGAAGATCATATGGATTTTGAGTTTTGTCTATCTAAACCTACAATCAAGAGGATGAGGATCCATTGGAACCCCTGGAAGAAGGAGTATGTTGAAGATAATGAAAAGATTTATGAAAAGTTCAATCCTATTGATTATCCAATAAGGCCAAAGGATATTACTGATCCTGGTTTGGAACCCGATGATGTTGTTGAATATTCAGAAGATGAATAAGAACAAGAAGAGGCAGCTGAAGTACCTTGTAAGGAAGCCGCTCCTGTTGAAAAATATAGGACTGTTATCCCTACTATTATTCCTACTGATGTACCTCATAGAGAAGAGGCTGTTATACCACATAGAGAAGAAGATAGTGTTTAAAAGGAGAGAACTATTGTTCCTCCCATTGTACCTGGAAAAGAACCACCTGCCCCTAGCAATGTTGTTGATCTAGAAACCCAACCTGAGGCTGCAAGAGACTTAACTATCCCTGAATATGAGAAGAAATCCATGACTGATCCTGTAGTAGAAAAACTCCCTGTAATGGAAGAAGGAAATATAAGATAACTTCCTACTTTTCAAGAAGTGACTCAAACCAAAGTCCCTGCTATCCAAGAAGCTGTTTTGGAAGACCATCCATAGGATCAATCTTCTCCTGAAATAATACCCTCTGCTAAAGAGAGGATGGAAATAGCCTTTCAATTGGCTAGGCGAGAAATTTATGAGGAAATTAGAGCTGATTCTATGGATCTAGATCAAGTACCTGAGCATCATGTTCCTGAAATGGAAGCACATTTTGAGGGGGAGGAACCTCAAAATCTTGAGTCTAATAAATCTGAGACTGGTGAAGCTGGGTCTGTAGGAACATCTCAACCAACTGAGTAATACTCTATGTACACTCGGTATGAATTCCATAGATTATATGATGTGACTGAATCTCAGCAGGTGACTGCAACTGGGATTGATCTTTCTTCTCTATTTCAATTGAAGTTAGTCACACACACTGAACCTGAACCTCAACCAAACCCTGAACTAGCCCATGTACCACTTCCTACTCCTGCACCTTTACCTGATCAGAAATATTCTTTTAGCAAGGATGATCTAAAAGTGTTTGAAGATTCTATCTTAGCTGGAGTAGAGAGAATTATGTCCTCTCAACCTCATCTTGTGACACAACTAAGTCAGGAAGATGCCTCACTGCTTTTGGAAATAATTATTCTGAACATTCAACCCAAGATGATCCATGAAATTCAAGAAGTCGGGGTTGAAAACAAGTTTCTTGGTAATGAAGTTGCAACCCAGAAAGGTATGATTGAAAACCTGTAGAACGAACTGCATTCCAGATCAGAGCCTGCACCTGTTGATGCTTTTACTAAACCTATGGTCTACAACATTTCTCGAGATATTGTGTCCCAAATTCATCCCTACCTCTTATCCTTCGATGATAAGATTGGAGAAAGGCACACAAATATGTTTCACCAAATGAGAGAGATTGTAGAGAACCTGAATAAGCTTACAGATGAATATACTGGCTGTCTTCAAAAGATCCTAAAATAGTCAAGTCTCTGACCATAGTTGTCAAAGATTCTTCTTCCTATGGTCAAACCTCTACATCTTCTTTGGACAGTTCTCTTCTCAGATCCATAATCAAGGAAGAGATTCAGAATTCCCTCAGTGGTTTTAATATGGATTCTCTATCTGATTTTGTTAAGAACAGTGATAGAGTGTTTGACCTGGTTCAAATTCATTCCAAGATTTCCAATGATGCTCAGGAGAAGATCACAAAGAAAATAGATTTCTATCTCAACTGGATTTTCTCCAAAAATTACATGTCCAATCCCTTTAAGTAACTTTTCGAGAATATGAGAATACCTCATGTGACTCAGGATTTCAGGACTCAAGTTCAGACACTCACTGGGTTTACTAGATTGTTGGACAGGTTCATGGAAAATAAAGAATCTTTTGAAAAGTCAATGCAGTATGGAGGAGAAATTATTACAGACTTCATCAATCATCTGAAGCCATACCTTCATGTCCAGAGTACAACAATAGTTTCTCCAGCTACTGCCCCTTTAATACCTAGACTTACCAATTTAACCTCAACTTCCATGTCAGTTTTCTAAGCTCTTACTCAGATCTAGCAAGTGATTCTTGATCAGCCACAAACTAGATCTTCTACAACTCCCACCTTGGCTCCCTCAATATTCTAAGGTCTAAATTTTCCTTCTTTGTCTACCAATTATATGTCTTCTTCCACATCATCCAATTCCCCTATGGCTCCCTCTTCTGCAGCTGATAATGGAAAAGAGAAGGCCACATCTTGAAGAAGCCCAGTGACTACTTTCTTTATGATAGGTATGTATTTTATTTTGATATTTTTACTTTATGTTGTATTCTAAACATTTTTAGTGACATATGCACTGTTTTCCCTCTATTGTTTCTACTTTTTGATAATCCCAAAAGGGGGAGAAAAGTGAGAAGTTCTCTATGTTATTTCTGTTATCCTCTATGTTTTTTTCTCCGTAGTTGCATTCAATTTACCCTTTCACTATATATGATTTATGACCATCAGAAAGGGGGATATTGTTGGAATCTTCATGTATTAATCTTATTTTAATGATCACAAATCTCATTGCTATTTACAAATCTTGATAATAATTCTGAAGATGATTTATGATCACAAATCTCTCATATCTTATCCATTATGTGTATTTCTGTTTCAAGTAAATATTATACTTTATAATGGTTAAGTTCAATTAATTTTATACATATTGCTGTTTAAGTCTGAATACAGTTGATTGTCTATGTACAAGACACGGACACCGTGAAGCCTAAGTCTCAGACACAGTGACAATGAGACATAGTGACCATGAGACACCATGACCATGAGACACCATGACACAGTAAGCCTGACACTATGAAGCAAGAAACCAAGAATAGACACAGTAAGCCAGACATTCTGTTTGTCTAAGTGCCAGACATAGTTATCCAGAAACAGTCATCAAGGCACTGGAATCCAGAAACCATAATCCAAAAAACTGTCAGCCAGACACCACGACTCAGACACCGTGAGAGACACACCATGGCACAGAGACACCGTGAAGGACATACCATGAAGAATACACCATGAAGAAGACACCGTGAAGGACATACCGTGAATGAGACACTGTTTTCATAACTACTACATAGTACGAGGTACGAGGCACAAAATACATGGAACCTATCAGCTCAACCTCGTGCATTAAAAGATAAAGAGAAGTGTTCCCAAGAGTAATACATAAGAGATACAATACAACAAAGCAAGAAACACGAGTGCTCTGTACTGAACAGAAAGAAAATCCTATGCACAACTGTGAAGAACGCATTGCACTTTCTTAAAATAACTCTTATGCATGCAATCCAACTCTACTGAAGAAAACACGAAGTACATTGGAATCAAGAGAATATCTTTACTCGGGAAGAAAAGAATCTAACCACGACACTCTGTTTTTCAACAGAAAAATAGAGAAGGAATCAGAAGCATTTCTGCTGAATCAATGAAGTCCATAGCCACACTACTAATCACTAGAGCATTCTAAACTCTTTTATACTTACTCTATGTGATACTTTTGTTTACTTTTAAGTAGTGTGTGTACTCTGTATATTTTACACACACACTGACTCCTACACTTAACAGGAGGATTTCAATGTCCTCACACCAAACCTTTTACTCCTGTTTACCCATGGAAACTATGGAAGAGTTCTATGCGTGGCCTGATCATTATTTTTTTCCCACGACAACTATGGTAGAGGTCCCTGCGTGGCCCGGACAGTCTATGAACTATTGTTAACCCCGATCCAGGGTGTGGATCCGAGTTTATTTATATAAACTACTTGGTGGAAGGTGATAACCAAGTGGATTGGATTAGGTCTCGGCTTGAGACAGAACGAGTTGTTTTATATCTTCTGTACATTCATAGATTAAGTTTAAAGTATACTATATATTTTATATTCCACTTCTAATTACTTTGAAATATAAATCTATTTTAAAATTACTTTGATAGTTAGACTAGAAAGTGTTTGTATGTACTGTAAATCATTAGGTCAGCTTAAAAATTTAATTGATCTTTAGATTAAATTAACTGAGAACTAATCAATCTCTTGAGAACCTAACTGACCCTTTACTGTAATAAAAAATCACTACAGTTTAACTTCTTTTATAAATTGGGGATTTTAATAAAAATAATTTTAATAGAAATTTTAATTGGTACTCAATTCACCCCCTCTTGATTTTCCACTCTGACCAACAAAATATAATTAGTACATATGATAGGGTAATTGTAATATCATTTGTACCTTTAATTACCCTATTTACTTTTAATCGTGGTAAATAAAAGTCAAAAGTTACTATTCATCAAAAAATATTTTCATCTTATTGAATAAAATTATATTTACTGATGTAATCTGTGTCTCTCAGATTTTTAAAATTCAACTCATAGAAGCGGTAAATTTAAGTTTTATGCAAATTTTTTAACGTGCCTAGAAGGTGGTTATAAGTGGTTAAAAAGATCAATAAAATTTTATAAATCTATTTTTATTATAAAATGACTCCAATTAATTACATTGAACATTTATAGGTATTATATATATATATTTAATTAAAATAAATTAAAATAAAATAAATAATTATTTAAATAAAAATTCGGTTTTAAATAATAATGTAGTGTTTTTCCCTATTCATCAAAAATTGAATGTTTTCAGAAAAATACAAACAAAATATCCCTAAGCTAATTTGGTAATTATGAATTCGAAAATAAAGTGAATTTTACCAAATTCAAAACATAGAAGTTGCATTTATTAATTTAATATTAATTCCCGTTGTTAAAAACCAAAAATGGGTTTCTAAAAAGTAAAAAATATCAAAAGATTGACATGTGTTTTTGTCAAATTTAAATGTGAAATTAATTATAATTACCTAAATTTTATTAAATGATAAAAATATAATCAAAATATACTTCAAAACCTTTCAAATTCATAATTTAACACTATAAATTATTTCTATTAAAAAATATGTTTTTAATTAAAACATAGTATTTTTCACTATTCGTCAAAATAAGAACGTTATGAGAAAAGTACCAAATTATCCAAACTAAATTTTTATGTCACGTTTCTAAATAAGAATTCAATTTCATTAAATTAAATATATTAAATTTTCAAATATTGGTTTTAAAAAGGATTCTCCATTAAAAGGCGGTAAAATTTCATTCTTTTATAAAACCTCTTTTATATGAAAAGAAGAGTTTGTTCTTATATTATGTCTAAGAAACCCATAATATGGATGTTAAAATTATATAGAGTATATAATATTCCAAATTAAGTTAATACTATTCATAACCGCTTTTTTGAACAGCTAGTTTGGTAAGTTGTGGTGCGCTCAAACTCGGTGTTGCGTGTAGCAAAAGCTATTGAATTACATTAATGAGATAACGTACTATAAAATCTTGGGGTGTTGTATGTGTCTTATATACTTTATGGAAACTCAGTAGATAATCATGTTTAGTGGTTTTTATTGTGACCATTTTCAAGATAATATAAAGGAATACCATTTAAAATGTATCCAAAAATTTAACGTATTATAAAGGAAACAAAAATCGTGGTTTATTTCATCTAAAATACACCTATTTTGAAGTTATTATATTTTAGGATGTAAATATTTTTTAGTGGAAACATTATAAGAAGAATACAATGGGGAATTCATAATTAATTGAAGTATATTGCCTCATTAAGTAATAAGAATAAAAATTCAGTTTATTTTTTTTATAGTAGTAGTGGAATATATTGACACATTGTTTTATTTCTCCCAAATTATTTGGTATAAATATAATCTCCAAGGTTTCGACTTAAATTATAACCATTTTCTTGTTATCTGTGATAACATAAGTGAGATTTTTATTTCTAAAAATAAAATTCAACAATATCTCACAAATAATATTGAACTTAGATTCCATTTTAGTAGGGACCATTTCCAAAAAGAAGATATCATTAAATTTTTTAATTTTAAATTTCTCGATATCATCACTAAACCCATTTTGGAAGACATATTAGATTTCATTAAGTGTCAGATAAAAATGGAATTATTTTACTTATTATATTTGAATTTTAAAATAATATGGATTATCCATTTAATTACTACCTTCATCTTCATGTATTTATGAGTTTTATGAGTTTTATTTTAGTCTTGAAATTTATTTTAGTCTTGAAATATTAATGAATATTATAAACTAATCTGGTATCCAAATAGATTCAAAATCAAGTTATTATAAGTGTAATCCAAATGCATTAATTCGACTTGTAATGGAAATAATCAAAATAAAAGACATCTAAAATAATTTTAAATCCATTGGATTCTATAAATACACCCCAAAGAATATTTGAGGTATATGGTTTCTTACAGAATCAGTTCTCAGTTCATGATGCTTTATTTTGTCAATATCAATGATCTCATAATCTCTTTCCTATCTATCTTCCACTCTAATCTTCTTGTAATATTAATTTGGGATAGAGAGTGTGATTAATAGAGATTTCACTTATAAAAAAACTTCTTTGTTTATTTTTCATAGGTCCTCACAACCATTTAATGTAAAGGGTATTCGTTTACACCACCATTAATGTGTGATGGATATGGGTTTCTTGCCACATCCATTAAAAGGATACCTATGTTTCGAGTTTCTTAGTGATGACCAATAAATGCAAGGGATAATTTTTTTTAAATAGGTTACTTTATATAACCATTAAATTTATTTCTATATCCAAAAAATAATGGTTTAAACCAAACCCTCTTAGGGTTTCATTATCATAGAGGAAATTGAGATCCCATTTGGATTATTTTCAAAACTATTTTCAAATTTATTTTTCATTATATTTCAATTATATATATATATATATATATATTTATAACTAATTTAATTATATTTTTCTCTATAATTGTTTGTAAAATAATTTCAAATTTAACATTAATTTCTAAAAACAATTAAAAAGGAAATTTCCCCCCCACATTCCATCTTTTCTCCATCCAATATGAACCTCTCTTTAGGTGTTTAATTAATATCAAATGAAATACATATGACTTAGTGGAACATTTTAGGATTCTTAGATACCTTTGGTTGGAGTTGAGTGTTGGATATAATTTTTGGTCCTAGTTGGGAATAATTGTCTATTTCACTGATACTCTTGGACAACCCCTATAAGGGAAGGTGGGGAATTTTGTATAGTTGGACCATATATGACTTATGGTAATATGGGGTTACATGTAGTATTTGGTTAATGGGAAGATATGAGATGTGATATGGACCATACACCTTCTCATTACATCGATTTCATTGTGACTTACCGTATGATTCCTATGAGTTACTATTCTAAATATAACTAAATAAAGGATAGAGATCTTTATTAAGGACCCAAAATTAGGTACCTTGAATAATTAGTGAACTTGGGCCCCTATTAGGTTTTTTGATGACATATTAACCCATGGGGTTTGTGTTATAATTAGAATAGATGGATGTGGGTTTCAACCAAGATTATTAACAAAAAATGCGGGCCACTGAACAGATGATGATATTATAGATATGATAAGATGTGGTTATAAGGATAATTATTGAGATACTAATGATATGATTTGATGTGGTGAATAGAATATAATTTTAGAGTGTTCTTGACACTATAAATTGAAACAATATCATGGGGAAATATTTTATTTCAAATGTAAAAAACCACATATAAGGTGGTTTTTGATACTAATTAAAATAACCCTCATATGGTTATCCAGTATACAATAGAAAATACATATAAGGTGGTCTATGATACTAATGAAAACTCCCCATTTAGGGTGGTTTGTGATATAAAAGAAAACAAACTATGTAGGGTGGTCTAGGATACTAAAGAAAACACTAAATGTATGGTTGTTTATGATACTAAAGAAAACTCCCATTATAGGGAGAAATCTGATACTATGGTTGTTGTTCTCATTACAATTTTCTGAAATACTATTTAGCACAGGACAATGCAAGTCAGGTCAATCAAGTTCATAAACCAAAGTATTTACATGGTTCTATTTATTTACTTATTTTATATAGTTTATTTGTTGATTTCATTTAATCTTGTCACATGAAAATATCACTAAATTTATAGTAATTTATGGGGCCATTATGGTGGTTCTCTAATATGTTATATACACAAACCTTTCATGGGTTGCCATTAAACATGGGTACCAGAGAATCTCTCACTTATTGCAGGTATAGGTTGGGATAAGGCACAATATTTTTTCATCAATAAGGATGGATTTGAGACTAGTGTTTTGGATGAGTGAAGGCTTGAAGTTGGGAGTGGGGCCTCAATTATATTTTTTTATCTCATTTTAATGTGATATATTGGATCGATCCTAAGGGATATCAGTTGTGTATAGGTACATATATTCATCTATTCATTTTGTTATAGAATTTTCAGTTTATTTATTATTTGGTGTACTCTTATTTGTATGATCCTTTTTTCTTTCTCTATAAATTCACACTCAGGTATGAGGGTATAGCCTCCCCATGATACCACTTTATACCTATGTTGTTGGTCAGCGGGATTTGGTGTATGGGGAGCATTCCTGCGGTCACATGGCACAACCAGTCTTTCTTACTATTCATAATGAGCTAGACCGGTATATTAAATCATATATCAAAGGTTTTTATTATACAATAACCTTCATTTAAAAATATAAAATCTTTTGGAAAAATAGAATAAAGAGAAATCATCTATAGGTTTAGGAATAAAGATGTAAAGTGAAAGGAATCTCTTCAAAATGTAAAAATGAAAAAATTTAATAAAATTTTAGTAAAAAAGTTAGATTCCTTGTTATAGAAAGTATATAATTCTGAATAAGTCAAATCATTGAAAATGTAACCACACAAGGAATTTTCATGAAGTAGAAAAACAAAATATGATTGAGAAACCATATAAATATAATTAAAAATGTATTATAATTATAACTAAAGGAAATATCTCTATGAATCATATTAGAGAGTAATAAGTATCATTGGTGGTTTAGAGAAGGAAGAACAGTGGATAAGTGGGATTAGTCACACTTTGGAAAAGATGAACCTAATAGAAAAATTATAGGATTTGAAATCAAATATTTAGAAGGATGTTTTCACTTATGGTGTTATCTAATGAATATCGTAGAAGAAGATCAAAATTCATTGGGTGGTTGAGAATAGAAAAATATATTCTGCAACTTCAGGATGTCAAATATACCACTCTCCCCATACAAATAATTTTGTATCTCAAGATTTTAGTGGTAAAATATTAACAGGGAGACAACACTAATATAAAACCGGCCTTTTGTATCTATTTTATGTGTTGACAATAGAAGAAAATGCTGATAAATGGAATATTCATCAGCACTAAATAAAGCACTGATAAAATTTACCTTTTATCAGTGCTTTTATTTTAGAGCTTATAAAGGGTATCTTTTATCAGTGCTTTATTTTTAGTGCTAATAAAGCGTATCCTTTATCAAAGATTTGTTTTTAGCATCGATAAAGGGTACAATTTATCAAGGAATTATGTTTATCACTAATAAACATTTCATTCATCAATGCATTTTTAGCGATGATAAAATGAAAAAATTAATTAAATAAAAAATAAAAAACGTTTTTATTAAAAAAAATATTACAGATTTTATTAATTGAATAATTATTGTTAAAAATGAATTGATTGATTATACAATATTAATAATTAAACATTTTATTAATGAAATAATTATTATAATTAATGGTATTAAATTTGGTATATTGAATATATAGATATATATTAATGTATATAAATATTATTATATATTAAAAAAAATACTTATACGCTTTACATCAGATTTTCATATATTTATTGAATAGTGGAATCTAATTAAAAAATAATATGAATTAAAAATATTGACTAATTGCATATTACTCAACATATAATTGAATTTCATTTGATTTTTTAATTTAATATAGACCAAATGTGTGTTATATTGATTTCACATATATGATTATTTAATTAATTTTTATATACAATATGCACACACAGTGAACTTATCAATTTTTTTCAGTATTGTTAAAGTGTACCTATATTCTTAATTTATTCAATTTCACTCATTTTTTACATATTTTCATGCACTGAAAACTATATATTCATTAATAATGTTAAAAATAGATTTGTAAAAAATATTTATTAGTAAATATATTTATAAATGAATATTCACTATATTTATACAATTATATAATTATAATTAAAAATATCTTTTTTTCAAAATTATTTTTTTAAATATAAATAAATAGTTATGTATATAAAAATAAATATTAAATTTATAATAAATTTAATTATATAATGAATATATTTACTATATTTATATTTATATATATTTAATAAATTTATATATGTATAACTATATAAACATATATTATGATATAAATAATTTTTTTAAATATTTTTATTATCATAAATTAGTAATTATAACATTATAAAAAATATATTTAAAAAGGAATATATTTACTATATATATTTTTAAATGTATTTATTATGTACTTATAAATATTTACAATTTTGTATTTGTAGTTATAATATAAATCCATTCATAGTGCTTCAATAATAAGTGCTGATAAAATAATCTTTATCCATGGTTTTTTTGGTGCTGATAATGATGAGTGTTTATCAGCGATATAAGTTTAGCACTAATAAAGATTGGTTTTATGAGTGATAGGTAAGTGTTGATAAATAGTACTTTTAACATCTCTTATATAATAAGCACTGATAAAAGAGTTATATGTCAGTGCGTATTGGTAAGAACTAAAAAAGTGTCTCGGTGTATTTTAAAAACCCTAACCATTTGTGAACCTATCACGATATAGAAAATTTCTATGGTAGCCACCCACTACTGGTACTCCTCCTCAAAGAATCAAATGTTGAATCACACCACTTGACTGCCTCCAAACACATAGTTCGACATCCAAAGTTGGTCTCATATTTTCTTCAGCCTAGTGAGGTAGGCCTTCTAATTTTCTTTGTGTATTTTTTGTTTCATTTTTTATTTATTCTTCTATGATTTTTTATGATCCATTGTTTATGATCTGTTGTTTACAATTAGTTTTTGATCCACTATTTAGGGAATGTGTTTTGGTAAATTTTTTTGTATTGACGACTGACCGCGTTGTCGTGACATGTCAAATTGATTATATTTTTAAGGTTGATTTATAGTCTAGGGAAGACCCTAGGTCATCTCTCAATGAGCGTTGGTAGGTTTAGAGTGTGTATTTTTAATAAAAATGACTAAGAGAGGGGGTGGTTTTGAAAACAGTTTAAATCATTGACTTTGTTGAAAAAGCTTAAAAGACGAGTGAACAAGTGGATTTTTAGAAATATGAGATAAAAAGGTCGATGTGATTTCACTACAAACATATCAAGTTCATTGTTCAGAGAGATTCATCTTGGGTTTAGAGTAATTCTTTGGTTGGAGTTAATTGGAATCCCGATTAATTCCTAAGCTTTTATTTCAATGCTTTAAGGACCAAACCTTGACGTAACAATCGTATTTTCAAGGTCCAGTACTTATGCATGGAATAAGAGCTTCCAAATAATATTGAAATCTCAATAATGTGGGTATGAAAAGGATTCTTGTTATTTACAATCGGAACAACACAAGTCACGCACTCAAAACCTCACACCGATCGGTTAGAAATTAAGAGTATAACACTCACATGTATCAAATCAAGAATTCTAATCTGAAATAAAATACGATAAATGGAATGAAATGTTTAAACACCCAAATTAATCCAAACCAGTAGCTATTTTATGAATCAAAACTTTCTTGACATGTGTGTATCTCCCTCACAACGAACACCCTACTTTTAGCTCGACATCGGGAGGAGGAGAAATCTCGGGTGGAACTCCTTCTTCATCCTTGATTCCCCTATGAGGATAGGGGCCTCCAGAACCTCCAAGGTGATTAGAAGACTCCTATAGTACTCCAAATTGGCAGAACTTCACTTCTTGGACGAACTTGAAAATGAGGGTCCCTTGGTGCCCTTTTATTGGAAAATTGGAAGGTGGTTTTAGGCACACAGATTTCATCAATCCACTTGCACGACGCGTTTAGGCCTTCAGACAGTCTTATCTCGCTTTAGAGAAAATAGAAAAGTTGTATCCCTACCTCTTGAATGTCTCCACCGAAGGTTCGACACCATTTGGACAACTACAGCTCATGATGTTGATAAAATACAGAACACTGCATTTGACTTGGTCCAAATTCGGTGGCTTGGACAGATCAGTTCGTATGGGCCCAATAGAGGCTGAATCAGGATTGGGTTCCTTAATATGAAATGTATCCTATTACATTTTGGATAGGACCACACAATTTCATCCCATTTTTATGCACGGATTTTGCGTAATATTCAAAACAGTGGACGCATGTCCATGGATCCATGCAATTTTGGCCCATTTTTCTTCCACTTCATCAAGGGCCCTCCAAATCACCTCCACCTACATTGAAACAATAAAAACATGTAACATTGCCCATTATAATATTTATTAACATTAATTGATTGATTAAAATATAAATTTCAATTTATTATTATATTTGGAATATTCATTACAAAACTAGTTTAAAATTGTTGTGTAAGGGTGGAATAAAACAGTGAATCGTGGTACAATCACACCCCCACACCTAAAAATTTGCACTCCTGGGCAAAGTCACATATCCAAATACAATGATGCATATATATATATATATATATATATATATATATATATTTCCAACATCCTGAAGATTTAGCCTTTGAGGAAATTTTATTTCAAGTAAAGTGATCAATACACGAACCACACCAAGGAGTTCTTCCCAGTGAAAATGGAAACAGATGTCTCATAAATCATATCAAAATAAAATTCAAAGAGATTTATGACACCAATATGAGGAAAGAATTTAAAGGTCAACCATTACACTAACTCTTCATGTGTGTGTGAAAACCATTCCATGCTATTCTTTCCACTTTCTATCAAACAAATATAGGTTATTTTAACATTATTCAGCTTTAAATGATTTTTCACCGAACTTGTCCTACATCCTTTAAAATCATATTTCAAGGCCCACTCATTTAAGAATTACCAAAAGTCAAACCATAAGCTCTCGACCTAGATATCCACATATGTTGCACATTTCATTACTCCCCTCATTTATTATACATATTTTTTTTGAAGTTGCAATTGGAAAAAATCTCACACTCATCTCTCAACCCTTTGTTTGATCTCCTCACGACACTAATTGAAATAGTAATAACAAAATCAAAGGTCGATGAGGAGTGGTTTTTGACCTTCCCAAGACATAACATTTTATTTTGAGGGCATAAAACAGTCGGACATTAGGTACACACACATAAGTCAATCTGGTACAGTAATGAAATAGATCGGATAAGGAACGAACATATGGAAATATCATTTAAAGCTAAAAAACATTAACCCAACATATATTTACCTTATATTAAGTAAGAAATAATCATACTTTGTAGTTTGGTGCAAATACTTGTGGAGATATTAGTGACACAGTTATCCCAAAAACTACTCACACAATGGGAATCAACCATCTCAAAGGTCTCACATAGATATGACCATTTATATCATTGATAGAAAACCAATTCACTAAAAATCACTCCTTGATGTTAAATTCATAAAAAATACTCTTTTTAGCCTTTGTTATGGTATTTTTACTTTCCCCACATTATGGTCTCCAAATCATGGAACTTCAAAATTGTTGATGGGGAAAAATGAAAATACCATAAAGAAGGCCAAAAAGAGAAAACAAAAGGAGAAAACATTGAAAATTCCTAACTATCCTAGGAATGTATCCAACCCCCCCCCCCCCACACCTAGCGAATGCAGTGTCCTCACTATAATAAAAGTGACTGTGGGAAGGAAGGATAAAACCTGGTGAGTGTTTTTCATAGACCGCTTCTTGAACATGAATTTCCTCCATTGGGGACTCCAGAATGGTTCATGGAAGTGCTTCAGCCGCTGCCCATTGACAGTGAAGGTTTGCTTGGTGTCTTCATGTGGAACATGGACAACACCAAATGGAGAGACATTAGTAACAATGTAAGGTCCAAACCAATGGGAACGAAGCTTACCAGGGTGCAACTTCAGCCTTTCATTGTAGAGGATGACCTTCCACCCGATGAGGAATTGACGATGAAGGATGAGACGGTCGTGGGAATCCTTGGTTCGCTCCTTATAAATTCAGGAGTTCTCATATGAATCTCTTCTCATTTCCTCCAACTCCTGAATCTACAAATTCCTTTGAATACCTGCACCAGAACGATTAGAATTGCATTGTTTAATATCCCAGTAGGCCCGATGCTCTACCTCAATAGGGAGGTGACAACTCTTCCCAAAAACTAGCCAATATGCCAATTGGAGTTTTGAATGCAGTACGATAAGCCCATAATGATTCATCGAGTCTAAGACTCCAGTCTTTTCTGTTTGGCTGAACCGTTTTCTCAAGAATCTATTTTACCTCTCTATTTGATACTTCGGCTTGACCATTTGTTTGTGGGTGATAAGCAGTAGACACACGATGCCAAACCCCATACCTGCGCAAAAGAGATTGCATTGAGTGGTTGCAGAAATGAGAACCTTGATCACTGATGATAAACCTAGGTAATACAAACCTACAGAATATTTGGGTTCTCAAAAATTCCATAACTGTCTTGGAATCATCTGTCCTCATGGCTTGTTCCTCTACCCACTTTGAAACATAATCAACTACCAGAAGAATGTAAAGGTTCCCAAATGAATTGGGGAATGGTACCATAAATTCAATGCCCCAAACATCAAAAATGTCATTGAAGAGTAAGGGTTATTGGGGAATCTCGTTTCTTTTAGATACATTCCCTAATCTTTGACAGCGAGGACAAGATTTATAATATTCGTGGGCATCCCGAAACAATGTGGGCCAATAGAAACCAGAATCTAAGACCTTGTGAGCAGTCCGTTGGGGACCAAAGTAAGCAAGTGTGTGGAAGAACCTATGGATAGATTGAAACTCACTATCGGGAACACAACGCCTAATAACTTGATCACTACATGTGTGCCAGAGGTAGGGGTCATCCCAAATGCCCTAACGAGACTGATGTTTTAGACGGCCGGCTTGGTTTTTGGTGAAATCAGTAGGAATTCAAGACGCTACCAAATAATTTAAAATTTCAGCATACCAAAGAATATCATCTTGCACTCAGTATAACTCCTCATCAGGAAACAATTCATTTATGGGAATACAGGGGGATGAGTCAATGTCCGAGTATGGGAGAATCCTACTGATATAGTCAGCAACCACATTATCTGCTCCTTTTTTATCCCTAATTCCTAGATCAAATTTCTGAAGGAGGAGCATCCAAATAATGAGACGTGGTTTGGCTTCTGGTTTCATTAGGAGATATCGGAGGGCTGTATTGTCGGAGAACACAATGACATTGGACCCTAGAAGGTATGGAATGAATTTATCTAAGGCAAACACAATGGAAAGAAATTCTTTTTCAGTTGTGCTTTAGTTTCCTGGGACAGAGTCCAGAGTACGTGAGGCATAAGATATGACATGTGGAGCTCGGTCGACCCTTTGGGATAAGACTGCCCCAAATGCATAGTTAGAGGCATCACACATGAGCTCAAATGGTAAATCCCACCGAGGTGGTTGGATTACCGGGTGTGACGTGATACTCTATATTAACTTATTAAAATCTTCCTCACATTTTTTATCAAAATAAAATTCTTTTTTTGTTTTGGAGTAATCGGGAGAAGGGGAGTGCAATTTTACTAAAGTCACGAATGAAACGATGATAAAATCCAGAATGACCTAGGAAAGACCGCACATCTCGAACATTTTTAGGGAATGGTAGGGAGGAAATGATATCTACTTTTGATTTGTGCACTTGGATACCTTCCCTAGAAATTACATGTCCCAAAACTATGCCTTGTCGCACCATGAAATGACATTTCTCATAATTTAATATGAGATTCTTTTCAATGTAGTGACGTAGAACAGAAGCAAGACTACTCAAACATTCATCAAAAGAGGATCCATAAACAGTAAAATCATCCATAAAAACTTCCATGCAATTCTCCAGGTAATCTGAAAAAATACTAACCATACATAGGTGGAAAGTACCTGGAGCATTGCACAGACCAAATGGAATCCTTCTCTAAGAAAATGTACCAAAGGGTCAAGTAAAGGTTGTCTTTTCCTGATCCTCGGGGGTAATATGGATATGAAAGTATCTAGAATACCCATCAAGGAAACAGTAATGGGACTTCCCTGCTAGCCACTCTAGCATCTAGTCAATGAATGGCAATGGGAAATGGTCCTTCCTAGTGTGTTGGTTTAGTCGACGATAGTCTATACAGACAAGCCAACTATTCTGTACACAAGTTGGAACCAATTCATTGTTTTCATTTTTAATTACATTAAGGCCGATCTTATTAGGAACTACTTGAACGGGGACTAACCCATTGGCTGTCAGAGATAGGGTAAATGATTCCAGTAGCCAATTGTTTTGTTACTTCCTTTTTAACAACATCATGTAGGTTTGGGTTCAGTCGACGTTGTGACTGCCTCACTGGTTTAGCCTCATCATTTAATAAAATATGATGTGTACAAATTGATGGGATAATGCCAGGAATGTCAGCAAGTTTCCATCCCAAATCTTGTTTATACTCCCTCAAAAGATCAAGCAGTCGCAATTCATGCTCAGGAGGGAGTGAACTAGCAATGATGACGGGCAACTTATTTCCATTATCAAGATATGAGTATTTTAAATCTTGAGGCAGTTGTTTTAGTTCCAATTCTGGGGGATTTTGGATTGACGGAAGTGTGTGTGACAGTGAGAAGTCACTGATCTCATCTAACTTCACAATGGTAACATCCTCAGATGAGGAATGATCTTTTACAAGATTAACAGTATCATCAATGGTCATGTGATCCTCTGTGTTCAAGAAATCCTCAATTAACAAACATGCATGACATTTCTCTAGAACGCTACAACAATCAATGCATGATTCATTACATAACATTTCAATCAATGAAGAAAACTCAGAAAGGGGATCAGGGGAATGAAAATATGTTGTTTCAGGGGAAGGTAGAACATCAATTGAATTGATAGAGAGAGAGGAGTGTTCTTCTGAGGGGTGGTTCATGGCATCAAGGATATTTATGTGGACAGTATTACCACCAAACTCCATAGATAATGTACCATTATGGACATTAATTATGGTTTTGGTGGTTTTCAAGAATAGTCACCCTAATATAATTGGGGCATGTCCATTCATTTTATCATCTTCCATTTTAAGCACGTAAAAATCAGCAGGAAAAATTAAATTTTGCACCCTCACAAGAACATCCTCTAACACACCAGAGGGGTGTGTTGTACTCCAATTTGCTAGCTAAACGACAATACCAGTGGTCTTCAGTTCACCGACCTGCAATGAAGAGTAAAGAGAGTGAGGCATCACATTAATAGAAGCACCCAAATAAATCATAGCATTGGAACATGAATACTCCCTTATGGTGCACAGAATCGAGAAAGTCCCAGGATCATTGCACTTGGTAGGAAGTGATGGCTCTATCAATGCTGAAACATTCCTACCCAGTCTCACCTTCTCATCACCACAAAGCCTCCTTCGGTGTGTACACATCTCCTTCAGAAACATGGAATATCTTGGAATTTTCTTCACAGCATCAATCAAAGGAATGTTAACCTGTACTTTCTTGAAAGTTTCCAAGATTTCTTTATCAAGTTCGTTTTTTTTGTTTCCTAGGTTGGACATCCCTTTGAGGAAATGGAAGAGGAATGGTTGGGATGAGTGACTCATAAACAACCACAGTCTTTCCTTTGGAAGGGATTCTCTCAGGAAAAGGGTTTTCCTCTCTTGGACCATTTTCAGCAGTTGGGATGGTGGTTTCCTTAGTATGGGATGACTCTAATGGAGGGTTCATTTGGCTTTTGAGTTGTGTCCCACTCCTAAGGGTAATGGCACTAAAATTTCCTTTATCCCTAGGGTTTACTACCTGTTGAGATGGTTGTTTACCAGACCCATGACTTTGGATTTCCCCCACTGAGTTGGAAAGTTGGCCTAGTTGGGTCTTTAGGTCTTGTATGGCTGCTTGGGTGGTTTGTTGGAATTGGATATTATTGGCAGACATTTTCTTCATCATATCTTCTACGCTAGGCTCGGTTTTTGGAGGGGGTGGTTGGAATGGCCTTTGGGGTGGTTGAGGATTTTTGGGTGGTGGTGGATGACTACTCTGACCCTGTTGGTTCCATTGCTGTCGAGGTTGGTTTGAATACCCCCTTTCTTATAGTCTTGGTTTTCATTCCACCCTTGGTTAGATGGATAGTATGGTACTTGCCTAAAGGTTTGGTTAAAGGGGCATCCTGGAAATATTGCCTCACAAATTTCAGAAGTTTCACTCAATTGAGGACATTGGTCAGAATAGTGGGTGTCAGAAGAGATGTTTCCACAATGGATGGGAGGAGGAGATTGATATTTCCCTTGGGAGAGAGCAAGTTGTCGTAGAAGGGTACTTACCTCTTCGAACTTCATGTCCACCTTCTTCTCAAACTCAGTACTTTGCACCTCATGGAAACCTCGAATGGGAACACTGGACGATGTACCAAATTGTTGAGTGTTTTGTGCCATGTTATCAATGAGGGTTCTTGCAGCAATTGGGGTCTTATCTACCAGCGCACCACCTGTAGCAACAACAATCATATTACGATCAAGTGTAATTAAACCTTCATAAAAATACTAAATTAAGAGTTGATCACTTATTTGGTGGTGTGGGAAACTTGAACAAAGCCTTTTAAATATTTCCCAATATTCATGAAGTGTTTCCCCTTGAGATTGTCTTATACCACATATTTATTTCCTTATAATTGCAGTTCGAGAGGCTGGGAAGTATTTTTCTAGAAAAAGGCTCTTCATGTCCGCCCAGCCTCTTATTGGTGAATTAACATAGTACAACCAATCTTTCACAGTGTCTTCTAAAGAAAATGGGAATGCTCTAAGATTTACTTGTTTCTCATCAACATTATCAGGTTTTAATTTTGAACAAACAGTATGAAATTATTTTAAGTGCTTATGAGGGTCTTCTCCAGGAATTCCATGAAATCTTGGTAATAAAAGGATTAAACCAGATTTTAGTTCAAAATTGGGTGCCTCGCCTTGTAATTGAATGTAGGTGGGTCGGATATCAACACCAGGTGAGGTTAGTTCTTTTAGTGTTATATTATTATCAGCCATGTTATTCAAGTTATGTTTAATTTTAACATTGGTTTCAAAAGAAGAAGAAGGATCAAGAATAATTTTAAGATGTGGTGTCTCCTCCTTCAAAGTGTGGTCTTGTATGTCTCAGTTTCGTTCATGTAGGATCCTCTATGGTTCGGGTTCGAAAGTTTGTAGGTCTCCTGGAGTAGAACGCGTCATACACAGAACCTACAAAATAAATAAATTAGAACACAAAAATAAATTCAAAGGTAGAAGATAAAACAAACAAATATTCACAAAAATTACAAAAATTTTATCAAAAACACGCACAAAAAACCAAAGCGCTCTCCGGAAACGGCGCCAAAATTTGACCACGTTGTCATGAAACATCAAATTGATTATATTTTTAAGGTTTATTTATATTCTAGGGAAGACCCTAGGTCATCTCTCAAGGAGAGTTGGTAGGTTTACAGTGTGTATTATTAATAAAAATGACTAAGAGAGGGGGTGGTTTTGAAAAAAGTTTAAAACAATGACTTAGTTGAAATAACTTAAAAGATGAGTGACCAAGTGAATTTTGAGAAATATGAGATAAAAGGGTCGATGTGATTTCACTACACACATATCATGTTCATTGTTCATGGATATTCATCTTGGTTTAGAGTAATTCATTGGTTGGAGTTAATTGGAATCCCGATTAATTCCTAAGATTTTATTTCAATTCTTTAAGGACCAAACTTTGACGTAACAATCGTATTGTCAAGGTCCAGTACTTATGCATGGAATAAGAGCTTCCAAAGAATATTTAAATATCAATAAGGTGGGTATGAATAGGATTCTTGTGATGTCCAATCGGAACAACACAAGTCACACACTCAAAACCTCACACCGATCGGTTAGAAATTAAGAGCATAACACTCACATGTATCAAATCAAGCATTCAAATCTGAAAAAAAATAAGATACATAGAATTAAATGTTTAAACACCCAAATTACTTCAAACCAGTACCTAGTTTATGCATCGGAACTCCCTTGACATGTGTGTAGCTCCCTCACAACGAACACCCTACTTTTAGCTCGACATCGGGAGGAGGAGAAAGCTCGGGTGGAACTCCTTCTTCATCCTTGATTCCCCTATGAGGATAGGGGCCTCCAGAACCTCCACAGAGATTAGTAGACTCCTATAAGATTCCAAATTGGAAGCACTTCACTCTTTGGACGAACATTAAAATGAGGTTCCCTTGGTTCCCTTTGATAGGAAAATTGGAAGGTGGGTTTAGGCACACAGATTTCATCAATCCAATTGCACGACGCGTTTAGTCCTTCAGACAGTCTTATCTCGCTTTGAAGAAAATAGAAAAGTTGTATCCCTACCTATGGACTGTCTCCACCGAATTTTTGGTACCGTTTGGACAACTACTGCTCAAGATATTGATAAAATACAGAACACTACATTTGACTTGGTCCAAATTCGGTGGCTTGGACAGATCAGCTTGGATGGGCCCCATAGAGGCCGAATCAGGATTGGGTTCCTTAATATGAAATGTATCTTATTAAATTGTGGACAGGTCCACAAAAGTTCATCCCATTTGGATGCACGGATTTCTCGTAATATTCAAAACAGGGGACGGATGTCCATGGATCCATGCGATTTGGGCCCATTTTTCTTCCACTTCATCAAGGGCCCTCCAAATCACCTCCACCTACATTGAAACAATAAAAAAAAGTAACATTTCCCATTATAATGTTGATTAACATTAATTGATTGATTAAAACATAAAGTGAAATTGAATATTATATTTGGAATATTCATTACAAAACTAGTTTAAAATTGCGGTGTAAGGGTGGAATAAAATAGTGAATCAGGGTACGATCAACGACCAATGTATGATCCGTTGTTTAAAACTGACATTGAACCTTGGATATATTCTTTGCTATTTTAGTATTATGTTTTATATCTTCTTATTAAATAATTTTTTTTATATATTTATATAAATGTGTAGAAATGTTTATGAATATTACTATTTATTGACTATTGATTTGAGTCAAATTGGTGGTTCCCTAAAGATTATATATATGCGAACAGATTTCAGGGACACTTCATTGGACATGCAGCTTCAGATGCTATTTTTTAGGAACTAATCTAGTAGAGTGATGTATGATTCTCTATTGGTTACATGTATCATAGGATCTATTTCCTCTTTGAATTCACCATGGTCCTTAGTTTTCGAATGGGGAATATTCAAAGGGACCATCCCCAATTAAGCACATGAGGGTTTTTCACATCAATATTTCACTTTTTGAATCATTTTGGAACCTTTAGTTCATGTTATGCTTGAATATAATTTTTTTACCTATTTTATATCTCGTATTAACTATATATGTGTGTGTTTTTATAATAGTTTGACATGTATGTGTGTCTATATACCTGTTGTATCATTTATTTCAATAATTATTTGTCTAACAGGTATGCCTATATTGGGAAATGGTGATTTTGGGTCTACATGTCCATTGACCCCAAGGGTCATGCTATATTTTCTTTTGGCCTATGTTACTAATTATTTTTATTTGGGGGGGGGGGGCTCCCATTTTTTTACACCCAATGTTTAAACCATCCTTCAGTGATTTATTGTTCTGTTAGAGTTCATAAGATGATCTGACCTGGTGTTTTTTGGGAAATTCACACATGGCTCATTACACTATCTATCTTTCGATTTACACCTGTAATGCATAGTGATAATATCATTTTTTATCTTCCTTTATCTCCCGATATTTTTTCAAAATCCAACAGCCCTTAATATGGGAATTTTAATATCTCAGCGCTCAGATATTCTAGAAGAAATGATCCATATTTCCCTTGTTAGAATTTCCTATAACATTCACTTTTGATAATGAATATGTAATGTGTATTTAGATATATATTTCTTATAAAATTAATATTTTATGAACCCAATAGGATGGATATGAATTGAAAATGGATTCATGCTAATCATTTTACAATGAATATGAAGATAGAGTTAAAGATTTTATCAAGTTTTCTAGAGAGAATGTAGAGGACCCTTCTAAAATATTCCATCTATATTTACATTGATTTTATTCAAGAAAAATTTGTTTTAAAGAGTTGGAATAACATTTTATTTTTCAAAAAATATATAAAAGCTTAAATTTTGAACTAAACATATAGAAAAAATAAATGCAGACATCGATTGGGATGATAAAATGGTTTATGAATCTTTTGATATGAATACCTTAGTAAAATATCTTGGAGATTGAATGGAAGAAATGACAATGGAAATTGAAGATGAATTTTGTGATTTTCTAAAGTTGTTTGAGGAGTTAAAGAAATGTTCCAAGAAACCATTTTATATAGGTTGCACTTAATACACAACATTTTCTTCTATATTGAAGTTATATAATTTGATATCTGGAAACAAATGGAGTAAGATTAGCTTTATAGAACTACATGGCCTTCTAAAAAGATATGATACCATAAAAAAATGAATAACCATGAAAAACATAGGATGCTAAAATAATGTTACATTCAATGGGAATGATCTCTAAAAAAATACATTCTTGTCTAAATGATTTCAAATTGTTTCACAAGAACAATGAATCACTCATCTAATACCCTATGTGTGATAAATATTGATGCAAGAAAAATGAATCAAGTCCTTCAAAATTGAAATGGTACTTTCCTATAATTCCATGTTTTAGAAGACTATATGGATGTAAGGAAATAATAATACAATTAACATTGTATTAAATTAAAAACAAATATTGGAACCTATGTCATCCAACAGATTTTTCTTAGTAGAAGAAAATTAATTTTGAGTTTATTAAATTTGGAGATGAATCAAGAAACTTTTTTCTTTCTTTATCTACATATTTAATAAATCCATTTGGTGTACATATTAGTAATAAATGTGTATGGACCATCATGTTATCAAATTAAAACTTTCCTCCTTGGTTATGAATGAAGCCCAAATGCATTATGTTTTCTCTACTTATATCTAGACCAAAGAAACCCGATAATGATATTGATGTCTATTTGGATCCATTGATAGATGATCTGAATGTGACGTGGGATAAATATTTAATAATGTATGATTTTAATAGATGTAAATAATTCATATTGAGGGCCATGTTTTACAGAACAATAAATGACTTCATGGCTTATAGAAATATATCAGGCTATAACATTAAAGGCATGTTGGGGTATCCCATTTGTGAAAAATGCACATACTCAACTTAGTTGAATCATTCCTTTAAGACTGTGTTTTTATGGAATGAAATGTTTTTACCTCAATGACATAAATAAAAGTACAGAATGACATGATTTTATGGGAATATCAAAAAAGGTACAACACCATATCCAGCAATGGGTGATCAACAGTAGAAAAAATTAAAAATGTTTGACACTATTTTTGGTCAAAAAATTTCATAAAAACTTACAAAATCATTTTGAAGAAGAGATAGATTTTATTTGAATTAATGTATTAGAATTGTTGTATGTCACAGATTTTTATGATCCATTTCAAGTAAAAAAATTATTTTGATAGTGTTATTATCACATTAGTA
Organism: Viscum album; assembly: GCA_963277665.1. Taxonomy (NCBI): domain Eukaryota; kingdom Viridiplantae; phylum Streptophyta; class Magnoliopsida; order Santalales; family Viscaceae; genus Viscum; species Viscum album. The sequence goes on from OY728143.1 coordinate 1,177,028,899, forward strand.
AATGTTCTTGGAAGAAAGAAATATGGCATCAGGTCTAGGTTGGCATTTTTTAAAATGAGGATAAGGGAAGAGTTGGCGCCAGTTAAGGTTAAAATGCAGACTTTTCTTCCTCAAGTATCGTACACTTGATCCATATTGAAAAAATTTCAATTTTACATTTTAGTTATGAGTCTAAAAGTTCCATAGCGGTCTTTATCAAATATTAATAATGTTGTTTCAATAAAAAATTTTAAGTTAGAAATACTAAAATCCAACGACTGTCATGTTTTTATGTAATATTTAATGCATGTTTTTTTCTATTTCATTTTTCCTCAAAATGCACGACATATATTAACCTCACTCTTCTTCTTAGCATAGTGTTGATTCTGCACCTGAGCTCCTGGTCAGCGGTTCGAGTTTGTCACTTCGTCCATAGATCTGGGTGTTTGGAGGTCGAGTGCTTTCTTTCTGGATGTTGCAGTTGGTGGTGCCGGGATCCTGATTTGGTTCAAGTTGGTAAGCCCTTGTTTGCGTAGGATTTAGAGGGTGGGGGTTTGAAAGTGGTGGTGCTTTGGTGCAGTATAGTTTGTTTTTTATGAATCCCCCTTTGATTTTGTGGATTTGTATTGATTTATTCGGTGATGTGGTGAATTTGTTTTTGGTGATGTCATGGATAGGACAGATGGATTTTTTTCCAAGATAACGAAGGTTGGTGAATATTTTCCGTGTTCTGTTTGATGCAGATGAACTTCTTGGCTTGTTTGTTCGAGGTTGTCCATGGATTGTGCTTTTTGGTTGTTTCTATGGTGGTCTAACTGATGATGGTGGCTTGAGTGTGTTTTTCCATCGTCGAAGGATGATGGTCCCGCCGTCGTCCCGCCAAGAGTGGTGGCGCATGGGGATCCCAGATTGAGGCGTGATTCGCTGGTTGATACGCAGACAGGTGAGTTGACAGGTGGGCGGTTCGATGCAGGAGCACGACTCGAGGACCAATCCCGCTGATTGTGACTTTGGAATTTTTAATTTTTAATTTTTAATTTTTAATTTTGAACTATAATGGTTGTTTGGCTATGGTGAATTGGATGTGGTGATATTCTGTAATGGGTACCGGTAACCCTTAAACCGGATTTTTTGAAAATATAAAAAAATGATTTGCAGGAAATCCTTATGAAGTATAGTTGTAAACCCAAAGATGTTTTCCATCATGAATAATGAGTTTTCAATCATATTATGTGAATTTAAAATGTTATTCTCACCATAATTCTTTGATATAATGGTCAACCAAATGGTTCAGTTGGTTAGAGAGGTTCAACTATGTGGTCATGTCCATTACAGATGGATTCACCCCATTTAACGGTATATAAAGATTTTGAAAGGGTATGTCAAGAGTCAAAGTCATCAAAAAAATTGTATTGTAAAATGATATATTTTTGAAGAAGATATTGAATTATGTATCAATTAACTATCAAATATTGAAAGCATCAGTCTCCCAATGTCTTATCATAATTAACACCTTATGGGAGAAGGGATTTCTGGAAGAGATGTTGTTACAATATCCTTGATAGTGTTAGAGCAAGCACAGATTTACATATTACATAATATAAATATTTTTATCCATACATTGAATACCCCAAATAAATCCTTATAAATTTGAGTCCATCAAGGGCTGAAAGATTGATATCATATACACATAATCAATAGTTTATAGGATAGTTCGGATATCAAATTTAGAAGGAGTTATCTGAAAATACGAATTCAACTGTTGAATGACTACAATTTCTAAACAGAGGACCAAATGACAATTTTATATCTTATAATGGGTTTTAATCAATGGTTGTACATTCTATACAAAAGAACACGATGAATTCAGTACAATGTAAAATAGTTGTGTAGGCTTGTGGATGAAGCGATTCAGATATCTAGTCCCAAGGATAGAAATCGAATTTATGAAAATATGTCATATTTTGGAATTATAGAATTGATATATGAGTTTGATTATATAATATTTCAAGACCATATTTTCCATTGAAAATGGTTTGACAATATCAATGGAGAGAAAGTTGATTAAATGGGCTTTGTGGAGGTGAATTTCAGTGTAGAAGGGAAAAACATGATCCGTTCATAATAGAATCACAAGAAGTGTAAGTATTTTACATATCTGATCCAACAAACAAGAATTGGACGATTATACTACTAGTGACTAAAACAAATGTTGAGTCCGATGAAAATTCAATCGAGGATAGCCCTTTCATTAGGACATCACAATCAGTTCATGTTGGTCCTACTATAGACAATGTATTGTTTGTTAGAGGGTACCACAAAGAGGGGATTTTTATTCTCAAAAGGGGAAGAAAATCCTTTGAGCAATTAAAAAATAAAGAGATTTGAATGGGAAGGAAAAAGTTTTTTTTAATATACTATGTTTTTTCTTATAATATTATATGTTCTCTATTGCATTAACATAAACTAAATTAAATGTTTGAATACTCATGAAGACAATGTGTTTTTCACATAATGATGTTACAAATCCCTTGAAAGAATGAACTATATTGAAAGAATCCATTTTGATAGATGCAAAGATATTGGTACTATATAATTGTTTTATTTTATAGATCATTTATAAAATTTAATGTGGATTTAATTTATAAAATTCCCCAAAGAGTTCATTTATTTTCAATGTTTTTTTTCCAAGTATCATGCCTTTTTAAGAAGATAAACTATATTTTCTCTGTTCAATTAAAATGGTAAAATTTATGTTTTCACTGTAAAATCATTTTCCATATAATTAATGTATTGTTTCAAATTTTTGTTTAATTTATTTATTTATAGTATTACTCACATAATATTTTTTTCTTATATAGGTGGATTATTTTGTTTGATTTGGGGGTTCTCTTTCCAACATTCATTCTCTTTATCCCTTAATAAATTTTCACCCTTGCAGTGGTGCAGTTATCACTTTATTTCAGGTTACCACTTCTGCCATTACAGGAAGAGAAATGATGGCGCCTCTACTCAATTATATATGTATTATTGATATTTTCACAGAAAAATCATTGTCCATAGAATTAATATATTTTTTCATATGTATTTTTTATTTATTTATTTTTAGTATTACTCTGATAATAATTGTTTTCTTATATAGGTGGATTATTTTGTTCATGTTGGGGGTGCTCTATCCAACTTTCAAGCTTATTTTCCCATAAATCATTTTCACCCCTATAGTGGAAAATTTATCAGATTCTTTAAAGTTAACTCCACTGCCTTTTCAAGATGAGAAAAGAAGATTCTTTTGCTCAATTATAGAGGTAATATTGATGTTTTAAAAATAAAATCATTTTCCGTGGAATTAATATATTATTTCATATGTATTTTTAAATTATTTTTTTAGTATTAATCAAATAATAATTGTTTTCTTATACAGGCAGATTATTTAATTTTATTTGGGGGGGGGGGCTCTATCCAAAATTCATGCCCATTATCCCTTAAAAACTTTTCCCCCCTACAGTGGTAAATTTATAACATTATTTAATGTTTCCCCCACTACCATTGAAGTATGAGAAATGATGTTTCCTCTACTTAGTTACAGAGGTAATCTTAATATTTTCACGGTAAAATAATTTTCCATAGAATTTAATTATTTATTCATATGTATGTTTAATTTTTTTATTATTAATCATATAATAATATTTTTCTTATATAAGTGGGTTATTTTGTTTGTGTTTGGGTTCTTGTTTCATATTTCACCACTTTCTACACTAAAACTTCCACATACATCTTATCTACCAAAACCGTTGACTCTTGTAGTGTTAAAACTTATCACATTCTTTTAAGTTCCATCAGCTACTAAATTATAGAGGCAATCTTGATATTTTCATAGTAAAATAATTGTTCATTGAATTAATTAATTTATTCATATTTATGTTTAATTTATTTCTTTTTAGTAGTACTCATAATAATTATTTTCTCATACAGGTGGATTGTTTTTCGAGTTGAGGTGGTTTTTTTGAAACTATTCATGAAATGTTAGCATTTTAACAAAACAATTCAGTGGAAATCATATTAATATTAACAGTTATGATTGTTTTTTAATGTATGTAGTAATTTTTATTTATGTATTTGTATAAACCATTATTTTAAAAGTATATAATATAGTATTTTCTGCTATCTGTGTTGTAAAATTCATTTCATTTAAATTATGTATTGGGACTCGTATTTGTTGATATCTTATATGTTTATATGGCTGTAGTGTGATGTTACCGTAAACTGTACTATGAAACTTTATCAGCATAATTTAAATGTATTGATAGATAATATCTTTATCAGTACTGTTAGAAGTGATGATAATGAACACATTTATCTGTACTTCAAAAAGCGTTGATACATGTCCTTTATCAGATCTTTTTCAGCATTGATAAAAGTCATGGAAATTTAACATCTCTCACATTGTCAGTGCTTTATATCATTGATAATGTCCATATCTAGCACTATTGAAGACCAGTTTTGTAGCAGTTCAAGATCCTTGCAGTGTCTATATGTATTAAAATGAGATAAATGTATTATAAGTATCTTGAATGTTCCTTCAGATTAATCGAGTTCATTGAGAGTGGATAAAATGTAATAATATGTTTTGAAAGTTTCCATTATGGATTTCAAATCTAGAGTCTATTATAACAATTGGTATCACTGGTAATTAAAGACAAAAAAATTAGTAGAAAATTGAGTTGCATATTGAAATAAGAACTTTGTTAAATCTATAGATATGTGTAGTGATGAAAAAATCAAGTGTTTTTAATACCAAAATTGAGAAGTAAGTGGTATTAGGAATAATACAAGAAGAATAAATCCTAACTATAGTTTTATATATGTATATGATTATTATTATGTGGTAAAAATCCTTATTCGAAGTGATAGAGGCTTCAAAACCATATCTGGATTTTTGAAACGGTGTGAGTCTAATTTTAAAACACAAAATGTGATATTAGGATTCTAAAAAATAGTGTAATGTGACATCCCTTTACTTTTTTAGGTACTCTTTGAACCTACCTCCTTTAAGTTGGGTCTTATTTTTGTTTCATTCTAGGATATTTTTAAAATTTTGAAGGCTTTTTGGGTTGTGCACGGTTTGTGCACGGTTTGACCAAATCGTTCACCTCTAGTGAAAACCATGCATCCCATGGATAGTAGAAAATTAATTATTGGCACATGGTTTCCCAAACCATGTTCTGAATTAGGGGAAACCATTTACTCTAAATAGTAGGGACGCATATATAGAGCATGATTTCTCCTAAATGTTTCCCCTATAACTAACTGTGCATGAAATATTTTATTATTCTAAAAATTATTTGAAAATACCCAAGCCAAAAGGTTAGTGTTCCTGATTAATCCATTCTATCCTAATGTGTTTGTTTGTCTCTTATATGCTCTCAAGAAGTGATTTTTTCCCCTCTAAACCATTTCCTTTGTAGATTTAATCAACATTTATCTCGTTCAATCTTCTCCATGTAAGTATATATCCTCTCATGTGGTTTCATACAATATAAATTTCTATCATCCTTAATGTTTGATTGAATATCACATAATATATGGATATAAAGTCATTTTCAATGGATCTTTATTCTAGGTTGTGTTCTTATAACTTCTACTCCTTTGTTATTCATTGGTGAGTCCTGTTGTATCTATTCATTTTAAAATCTTTGACTAAATAGTAGGTGGTTCTATAATACATTTCCCTATGATTAAAATCATGAATTTTTTTGGTTATATTTAAATGATATTATAACTAATTAAAAATATTTAATTGTGATGATTTTATCTTTGAATTGAATGGGCATGTGATTTGAGAAACACACAATTTCTATGGAATTGAAACTACAGTGTGGATTTATGAAAATATATAAGGCTATATTTAGAATTTTTTGATGAAATAATTTTATGTTAACCTTGTGAAAATGGATTTTATAGAAACATTATTGGAAATCACATGAAATGATTTAAACCACGATTTGGTTTAGAAATGAGACAGGCATGTTGAAAACTTTAATTGGGAAATTATATTTTGATTTTTTAAAATGATTCATTAAAAATTTGTTTGATAGTTTTTTAAATCATATGTATTCTTGGGTAGTTAGTGGTAGATGGGAAAATAAATCTAGGAACTTTCCTCCCTAGAAATGTATTAATGATGGAAACAATTACTAAAAAAATATGACATGATTTCCCATAATGGGTTCTCTTATTGGGTTCTAGACTGCCCGTGATGGGTTCCCTTATTAAGGCGTATTTATGCGTCCACACATGACTAGAGTCATGATAATTATGAGATGTGTGAGGATCATATTACCTGATAAAATAAATTACCATGGAGATTTTATACATGGTTATTTTCTATGATTTTGTTTATTTGATACTCATTTAGTTGATTTTTGAAAAAAAATCCTAAAAAATTATATTAATGATTTTATATAAAATTTTATTTTGATACTATTTTAAAGTATTTTTATATATCGTCCATAATTTTGAATAAAATAATTTTTTGTTATAATGATAAAAATGTAATTTCATTACATGATTTATTTAGCTGTTATCATAAATGGAAAATATTTAAGGTATTGATTTTGGAACACTTAGTGAGACCCTAATGGGATTTATAACTCACATCCTACCGTTTACTTCAGGTATTGGAATAATTTCTTGTGCCAAGTCTGAGAAAAGGGAAAACACCACTTGGGGGTGGTGAATGTTCTTGAAACTTTGGACTGCAATGTGGTGATGGTGACCGATGGAGATGTTTTCCACATGCTACCTAGGGTTTTTGAAATTATTCTCTGGTTTAAAGTATATTTACCTTGGGTAGTTTTATCATTTTATTGGTAATTTGATGATATTCTAGTTTGGGTTTTGTTATATCTATTTTTTCGGGTACTTTATCCTTTTAGAGTGTTGAGAATACTGACATGTAATATTTTATTTTTATATATTATTATGAAAAATTATCCTCGCTTTGATATTGTGTTATTCTAGGTACTATTCTCCAACCCCTGGGGATCAAGAAATCCCTTTGGGATATTTCATTGTCTGCTCAGGTAAGAGGGTACCAGGGTATCTGGGATGGTTTATAAAAAAGTGGTATTAGAGGTGATGTTTAAGCATCTTTACTTGATTTCATTACATAGTTTGTGTTTTCTTGGTAGACATGAGATTGGATTCTTGGGACTTATGAGGTATTTATTAGCGAGTTCTTGGCCAACTATAATTATAATGAGGCTTAAGTAACCATGGTGTTTGGGGAAAGGTGTCTTGAGGAATAATTTGATCTGATTCTAGTATTTTCTATGATTTTGATTTGGGTATGTTAAAATCCAAATCTTGATATCTTATCTTATGGGATTGATATCCCAACTTCTCTTGTTTGATTTTTTGATCTAAATAATCTTATAATGTCTCTATTATTTCCTGTTGATTTTGTATAGCATCATGCATTTGAGAAGAAATGTGAATAGGCCTTAACAAGAATGTACTGGTGAACCATAGTGATCGAATCCTTCCATGAATCAGAACATTTTTATATTATTTTCTTCTGAGCTCTAGAAAATGCCTTTACAATTGTTCCCATTAAGGCTCCAAATGTGGAACCTCAAAGGGATGAATCTCGAAATCTTGTTCAAGAATTTATTCACTAGAAGCCACTTACTTTCCAAGGAACTAATGATCCTCAATAGGTTAGGTACTTATTGATAAATATAGATATTTTCTTTGAATTCTTGGAAACACCCAAGGCTGTTGATGTGATGTGTGTTACCTTTAAATAAGAAGGGCCTAGATGGACATGGTTGGGTTTAATGGTAATGTTGAAGAAGAATGAGTGTTTGGAGTAAAAAAAATTTAGATTTATTTTCATTGATAATTTCTATCTGGAATCTATGGTTCTCACTAAGGATATAGAGTTTTTAGACATCCAATATGATGATAGGACCTAGACATATCATGTGAATGGATTTTCCAATATTGTGTAGTTTTTAACTAATATTGTATAAAATGATAAAATGATGGATCATCAGTTCGAGATGGGTCTTCAACCTAATGACCATTCACATATTTTCTTACAGAATCTCACTTTTTTTGTTGACAAACATGATAAGGATCTAATAATTGATCCTGACCTAGTTGGTATGTTAGGGTTGACACGAGTTTTTCCCCCAGTGGTAGTTCTATCAGTTCCTATAAAGTAAATAGGAATCACGATGAGTCTTTGGGTGATTCTTGGTTGTAGGAATCCTCTAGACCTCTTGTAGTTCTTGCCAGAGGCCCTTTTAGTTGTTTCCAGCGTGCAAAGATTTGGTATACAAGATATTTTTTACTAAGGCACCAAAGATATGTAGTTCTTATGGTCACTTAGGACACCTACATAAAATTTTCCATTTATTTTCTTCTTCTTATATCGGAATAATATCATTAACTTTAAGTACTATAGTGCAGTCATATTCTTCATAAAAATGGGTTCCAGCCACAGGCATATGGAATGAAGCTTCCTCACCGAGTTAAAGTGTATCTTGGGGAATCTAATATAGGTCATGTGACTGTGAGAGGTACCATCACTATAACATCATATTTATTGGGTTTTTTATTTTATACTAGTGAATATCACTTTTGTATCAACATGTATTGAGAACCTGCAAAATAATTCTATATAGATTTTATCTTATGTGATGGATGTCACTATACCCCTAGAAAAAGAAACATAAGGGTCTTCCTTGTTCTTATTGTGTGTTATTTTTATTAGAAATAAATATTACCTTGTATTCCATGGTTCTTAGCATGAAACCTCTTGAATTAATCCTTGTTTTAGAATAGATAATTTCAAATAATTCCTGAATTGAGAGTTATATTTATAGGATCTCCTTTCTTATGCTTGATGGAGTGTGCCGAATATTTTTGAGAGAATGGGACTAGAGGCTTAGTAGATTTAGAACATATTATCTGGAGTTGGGAAGAGTAATATCATTGTTTTATTTTGACCTATATTGGTATTATTTTAGTGATTATCTCCATTGAGTTTTCATTGAGTTTTTGGAAATTTTTCCTTTTGATTTCTCTAGTTTTACACTAGTAAATTAGGTAGAGTTTTCTATTGATTTTGTACTAGGTACTCAACCATTTTGAATTCCTCCACACCATATAAAACTATCTGAACATAAAGAGTAATAGAATAAGTTGTATGATCTATTAGAGAATGACTTTATATACCCTTGTGTTTCACCTTGGGAGACACCTATTCTATTTGTAATGAAATAAGACGTAACACCTAACCTCATTGTTAATTACCAAAAACTCAATCAAGTTACATTAAAGAAAATGAATTTCTACAGATTGATGATTCTTTTAAACAGTTAAGGGTACAAAATTGGTTCTTAAATATTGATTTTGACCAGGTTATTTCTAGTTGATAATAAAATTATATGATATTTAGAAGATCACATTATGGAGTAGGTATGTCCATTAGGAGTACATTTTCATTCCATTTGGTCTAAACAATTATATTGTAGTATTTTATGTCTTTGATGAATAAAATCTTGCATGTGTATCTTGATACATTCATTGTGTTCTTTGTCGACAAAATCCTGGTTTACTCTTTGTATGAGGAGGATCATGTGATTCATCTAATTTTAAAATCTAAAAATGATGAGAAATCACTAAATATATAACAATATATCAGAATGGGATTTGTATAATTAGGAAGTGAAGTTTTTGGGACATGTGGTCCCTAAACATGGAATTTCAGTTGGCCTTGAGATGGTGAATGCTGTTATGACATTGGAGAATGCATAGAATGTTTTTGATATTCATAGATTCTTGTGTTTAATGAGGTATTATCATTAGTTTTTAAAGGATTTTGCAATGTTGTGTTATCTAATAACTAATCTCACTCATAAGGGAGTAATGTTTTTAAAGAATGATAAATGTCAGAGTTATTTTGTGGAGATGAAATTTCTTTTAACTTTTATACCAGTGTTGACTCTTCCAGAGGTCAAGAAAGGATATGTGTTCTTTTATAACACCTATTGTTTGATTTTGGGTTGTGTTATTAAAAAGGTTGATGATGCGGTATCTTATGGATTTATACATCTTAGGCCACATGAGAATATTATCTTACCCATGACCTTGAACTCTTATTTGTGATGCAATCAATTAATAGTTGGCAGCATTAACTTTTAAGATAATTGATTACTATATTTTCTGACCAAAATATACTGTGTTATATATTCTCTAAAAAATATTAGTACATTTAGAATTGGTGTTGGGTGAAGTACCTACAATTTTATTATTTTTACATTTCTTATACCCCATGAAAGGGTAATATTATTTCCTATTTTCTGAGTAGGAAACATCTAACCCAGGAAATAAAAGAATAATTAGAAGAGTGGAACTTAATGAATATTTTTGAATATTTTAATTAATGAGTTCTAGAAGAGGAAGGAAAGGTTGTTTTGGAAATTCGATAGCTTACCCCAAATATTCTTGAGGTAATTCCTCAGGAGTAGTAGATTGAAGAAAAATTTTGATCCATTAAGGATTCTATTTATGGTGGGGATAACATCAATGAGTGGAAATTCTCTTCTGAAGGAATCCTATGTATTTAGAATCATCTCATTATACCTTTATCCATGAAAAAATATATGAGGGGTTCCATGATTCCTAATTTAAAGTAAACCCTATAACCACATAGATTTATTACGATAAATGAAAATGATTATGGTGGCTAGGTATGAGATAGGACATCATTGACTTTATTTAACAAATTTTCAGTTATTATCAAGTCATGAAAGAGAAATAAATACCTTCAGGTTCTCTTAATCCAATTCTAGTTCTAAGTTGAACATGGTATGATTTTTCTATAGACTATTTGGTTGGGTTTTCATGTACCCCTTAGGGAAAGAATTAAATATGGGTTATGATAGATAGGCTAACCAAATTGGCTCACTTCTTACACATTCAGGATTCAACCAATGCTACGGAGTTGTGGAATCTCTATAAGAAATGGATTTTTCATTTTTAGCAAGTTCCATATTATATAGTATCTTATAGATATTTCTATTTTACTTATCATTTTTAGAAAGGCCTTCTAGGGTTTATGCAATATCAAGTTTGTTTGATAACAAAATATCATCCATAGATGTATGGCCAGATAGAGAGAGATATATAGATTCTTGAGTACATTATTTGTGCATGTATCCTCAATTTTGGTGGAGTTTGGGACATCCATTTAGGATAATCTGAGTTTTCCTATAATAATAGTTAATATTCTACAATTTATATAACTCCTATAGAGGTCTTGTATGACTGACCTTGTAAATATCCTTTTTGTTGGTCGAAGATCGCTGAATTCTTGTTGGTTGGATTGATCTTGGTCTAATATTTGATAAAAACATTTAGTTAATTCATTAGATAATCTTTATAGAACAAAGTATTTAAAAATATTATGTTTATCATCATAGGTGACCTTTGGATTTCTCAGTTGGTGACCGATTATTTTTTAAAGTTATTCCTCATTTGGCTTATTGATAACATGTGAAAAAAGAATATTTTGCACCATGGTTTGTGGGACCATTATTGGTTACTGATAAGGTGGGGAATGTGGGTAACAATTAAGCACTCCCACTATAGTTTACATCGATACATAATGAGTTCCATGTATCAGAGTTTTAGAAATATCATTCTGACACATCTCATGTCATAAGATGTGAGGATATTGATGTTGAACCTGATTCCTCCATGGTTGAGAATTAATTCATGATGCAAGATTTAGAGGCTAATTCACTTCGTGGAAGGATAATACCATTGGTCAGCGTGCTATGGAAGCATGGTTCTGATTCTCATGAGGCTTGGGAGCATGATGCAATGATTAGAGAGTAGTGGAATTATCTCTTTGATATATAAACTTCTTTAACATATTTCTAGGGAAAGAATGATATTATGGTTGGTATGTTATAAAATATAATTACCCGTTTTTAGGTATACCATGACTCTTGTTTTGACCTCCTTTATGACGGGTCAGTTATTGGGGTGTTTTTTGGAGATTTAAGAATGTTTTTAGGCTTTTTGGATGTGTTTAGTTGTCGTATGGTTTTCCAAAACCATACACCCCTTTCTAGTAAAAATTGTAAACCCTATGGAAATTTTGGAATGCATGGTTTGTGAATTGTTTCCCAAATTTTGGTGCCAAAATAGTAGGGGTGTATGGATAGTACATAGTTTCCCCTAACCGTTCACCCCCTAGCTAACCATGCGTATTTGATTTTAAATATCCAAAATTTGTTTTAGTATTCATGAACCCCCCTAATTAAGTGACTAATCACCCCATTCATACTTAACATATATTTTCACCTCTTAGATGCTCTTAGGAAGTGATTTTTGGATCATACAAACTCATTCATTGGTGGATCTAAGTGGCATTGATCTCATTAGATATATTCTAGTTAATTAGTTCTCCTCTCATGTGGTTTATTCTAATATCTCTTATCTCATAGTTATAATTTCATATATCATCACATAATAGTTGGGCAAAACATTTTTTTCATTATATCTTGATTCTAGTAATTTTTCCAAGATCATACATGCCATTTTTTTTTCTTGGTGAATCCCATTATGGGTGTTGATGTCTAGATATTTGATTTAAAGGTAGGTGGTTCTATAATTACTTTCCCTAGGTTTTAAACAATTTATTTATTGATTAAATTTAAATGAGTTGATAAATGATTTAAAAAAAATTAAATTTTTTTATTTTACCTTTGAATTGAAATGATTGTAAAATTTTAGAAAATACCTAATTTCATTAGAGTTGAAATTGTGGGGTGGATTTTTGAAAAAATGGCACGATTTGAAAATAATTTTCATAAATTTTTGTAATTTTGATCCTGAAAAAACTGATTAAATTGAAAGTTTTTTTGAAATGGAATGAAATAATGAAAAACCATTATTTAGTTTTTAAATAAGAAAGTAATTTTGAAATTTGGAGTTGGGTGATTATATTTTAAAATATTTTGAAATGATTTATTTTCATTTTGATTGATTGATTATTGAAAAACATGTTTGATTTAGTATTTAGTGGTAATTGGGAAAATCACACTAGTACCTTCCCTCTATATAAATGGATTGATGATGAAAATTGTTACTAAAATAACTATGGAATGAATCCCATAATGGGTTCCCCTAATGGGATTTAGACTACTCGTGATGGGTTCCTCTAATGAGGTGTATTTGTTTGTGCACACCTGAGTAGAGCCATGATCATTATGAGATGCATGAGGATCCTATTAATGTATAAACTAACATTCCATGTAGATTTTTTTCATGGAGTTTTTTATTATTTTTTTTATTTGATACACATGTCATTGATTAATGAAGTTTATTTACTCAATCTAATAGATTTATATATACTATTTAAAAAAAATATTTTCAGCCCCTTTGAAAGCTATTTTGATTTATATTTCATATATTTGAATGAAATCATGTTTTGGTTTCAAATATAAATATTTACTGTCCATCGATGTTTCATTTAATCTTGTTAGATAGATGGTAAATTATTATGGGATTGATTATGGAACACTTAGTGGGACCCTACAAGGATTTATTGCACACACCAGACCATTTACTTCTGGAATTTATATAATTTCTTATATCATGTATGATAAAATGAAAAGAACCACTTAGAGGTTGTTGATCTTCTTGATCCATTGGACTGTGGAGTGGTGATGTAGACTGGTGGATTGTTTTTTCACTTATTACACTGGGTTTTCAAGACTTTTTTCTAGTTGATGTTGTAGTTTCCTTTGGGAGGTTCATCGTTCATCAGAGTACATTAATGATATACTACTTTGGGTTTTGTTATACAATTTTTTATGGTACTTTATCATTTTGTATTTTTACGCGTACTAACATTTAATAATTTATTTATCACTATTATTTGGGAAAATATTTTCCCTATTTGATCTTTGATGATGTTAGGTGCTGGTCTCCAAACCATGGGGATCAAAAACACCTTTTAGGATATTTTAGTTCGAACTTGGATATCAGGGTACTTGGGTATCTGGGATGGTTCTAGACAAGGAATACCCTGAATATGAATGTTAACATCTTGAGAGTGTAACAACAATATTTATTAATGAATAAACTGTTTATTTTCATACGAACTAACCATTTAGTATTAATTGGTTTCTTTATAGAATGACAAAATCTAATGAGAACAATATATTATGACTAATAAGTGGTTAGATTTTTGTAAGGAACATTCTATGTATAATTAGACTCATCTGAAAATAAATAAATACTGTAATGAAATAATGATTATGGATATGAAGTGTTATCAATTTTTTATCATAAAAAGTCATATCAATTTGGTTCAACATTGTTTATATCTCACTCATTTCATTAATTGATAATTATACACTAAAATAGTTTTTGAGTGTGATTGAAATAATTTGAATATTGATGTTATTGGAATTTTATTTCTTAATATGCAAGTTTTTATGGGAGTTAATGAGAGAATTTGTTATTATTGAAGTTATTAACAAAGACTGGTGTTACCTACATGTAGTTCCAAAACATTATCCTTAGGGGATTTTTAGTTGATTCATTTCCAAGAGGTAAATACACTCACTAATATTTATTAAAAATGGTGAAAATATAAGTGAAATTGAATTAATGTTGATGTTTTAATAAGCGATGGTTGAAAAAATATCAGATTTTCTTATGATATTATTTATGTTATTGAAAACACCTAAATTTTTGAATTAAATATAAATGGGGGACATTGTATTTATAAATCTATAATTCTTGGATGTATAAAAAGATATTGATTTCTCTTTAAAATATTATAAAAAAAATTATATTAAAAAATTGGGAGTGAATCTAATGAATATACTAATGAACCATTTTTTGAATAAAAGTAAAAGAAAGAATAATGTATTCTAGAATATAATAAACCATTTTAATTTATTTTTAAAGTGTGAGAAAGGGAGGAATAAATTATATAAAAACCATGAGTATAAAAAATATTAGATTTGAAAAGGTAAAGGATAGATTATTTATATATATCATGAAGGTTCTTGGATTTTATATAATTATTGTTAAAAAAATATGAATGGGGTACTGTTGTAACCAAAAGGTTGTATGTTGGATTTTTAGAAAATATCTAATAATAAGGTTTTGGTATTTGAACATTCATATTTAAAGAACCTAAAATGTTGAAGAATTGTAAATTTGGATGTCTGGATGTTGTCATATAAGTATGTTTTTGAAGTTATGAGTGAATGTTTTTGTAATCTAAGATAATATTTTAAAAAATAATCTTAAAATTTAGATGTCTAGAAGTTGAAGCTTTTGTAGATCTGAAGAATTGCATGTTGGGGTTCTTGGAAATTTATGAGTTACAAGAATAAGTTATTCCATGTGCTTGAGGATTTTTTAATGAATGATTTTGTCTAGAATTTGGGAAATTATTATATTTCATTTTATTTTTATATCCGAATTAATATTGTTTTGTGTTGTTTTTGAGTTTTAAAATAATTTTTAATGTAATTGGAATGTAATATTCTTGAATGATAAATATTATATTCGGGTTAGATGAAATATTTTAATTTTTTTATGTTTCTCTATATATTTATGATTTGTTTGGAAATTTCGACTTGTTATATTTATTTTTATTCTTTTTTTGAAAATTTGTTCGTAAGATTCATCCTTTTTAATTTATATGAAGAAGAGCTAATCATAACATTAGACTTATGGCCACACTATGAAGTAAAAATGTTGAATAAAGGAAATGTGTTAAACCTCTAAATACAAATGAGAATTCATTGTTTTATCATTTGAGATAATAAACCGGTCACACCATGGGATGAATTTCTATGATATAGATATTCATATATATTTATGCATTTCAAGTTATTAGATGATACAATTAGAGACCCTGTTTTTTCCTTTTAATAATTTGAAATATTTTTACCCATATTTCTTGATCTAGGAAATGAGACGACATATGATTCCAAGGCCCGACGTGACCATAATTAATTTTATAAAAATATTAAATATAGTTATATTATACACACACAGTTCTATGTGAAAATTGGGATAACACTTAAGCAGAATCTCTTACCAAAAATATGATACCAGGGTTAACTCTCGAATGCTATGTTTACCCATGGAACAATCTAAAATAATTTTCGTAGGGTGTTTGGATAAAGCAGTTTTTGGTAGTATGTTTAGTGGATTAATTAGTTAATAAATGAATTAATTAATTAATTTAACCTAATAGATTTGCATATAAATCTATTTTTTATGGCGATCATCCCTGGGTTAACCTCATAATCATGGTACTGTTGATATCTTCTTCCTCCTATTATTCTATTGGCGGATCATATCAGATGGTGATAAAACTCTACATCGACATAGAACGAGATGTATAGAACACAATGAATTCCTTCAATCATTTTTCATAACATTATTCAAATATGAATGATCCAATATCCAAGTAGTACTCTTCATTTTTGATATTATGTCCATTTTTATTAAATTGATTAAGTATATAAATACCCTCCATTGATCTTCACTAATTGTGGCCTTTTCATAGACTTTTGTACCATTTTAATTGATTAATCTTGGTTTTTAACCATGAATATCCCTTATCCTAATCTTTTTCCAATAATTATTTGAAAATATCAATGACATTTTTATTTTGTGCCTTTACGCCTCAATTATTTCATGTTATTCACCAGTTAGACCCCACAGTAACAGTTTGAGATTTTTGGGAAGTACGGAGCCCAATCAGACCCCTATAATTCAAATGAAACAAAAAATAAGGTTAATATTGATGAATTAGGTAGAGATATAGGTTTCTTTAGGGTTATGGTTGAACTTTTTAATGATAAAAAGTGACTCATGTGTGTTGAGAGGCGAAACCCCATGGGTTGATAAAACTGTATTTTTGGCCACCAGATGGATGAAAACAATGAACAATGACCAGATTCACTATTATTAGTACGAGCGTAGGTCATATATAAATGTGGGGAGTCTAGATCTAAATCATATTAAATGGATCTTGATTTCTAGAAACATTCTGACTACATGTTGTATACTATGATGAACACACATTTTGTAGACCCTATGCTATGGTGGTTAGGGTTTTGGGAATTTATAAGTATGAGACACTATGTATTCCCCCTACACTCCATGTATCATTTCCTAGGTGGACGATCCATGGACAAAGCACATGGGTAGAACCTCATGTAGGAGTACACAACAAGGCACATTACCATGTACTAAATCACACGAACATGGGGTAAAGTACACAGACACTACCTGGATACACATATATGGCCAAACAAAAAGGAGAGACCCTAGTTTCCATTATCACAACATAAATATCCCATATATTTCATGTATCTCTACATTCTTGGTGAGGTGTGTACCTCAATGGACACTGCCATGTGATAAAGATGGGAAACATGGTGCACCCCTTGGTTCCTTTTGAGGAAAATTAAAACCTCATATATCATTTGTTTGGACTTAGATTTTGGATTCTGAGTAGCCTATACTAAGTGTTTTACATCGTAGAACATGATGGCACCCTCCATTGTGAATTTTGGGATATGATTTCAAATGTTATGGGAATGACACTTTTTTAGGTGATGCTTAATGATAATAGTGATAACACATAATCACCAATGGTATTTTGAATGGAACTGTCTAGATAGGCTATGCATGGGTACTCGATAACTATAGTGGAACCCTCTAGCTGGGATAGGAATGGGTCCTTTATAGACTCTTAGAGTAGATCCATCCGACTAGGTTGGACATGGGACCTCTACCCTCAATGTGGAACCCTCTTTCTAGGATGTTAATGAGGCCTCCATGGAATATTAGAGTAGAACCCTCCTATTGGCACATAACATGGGTCCTTTAACAAATTTTATAGTGGATCCTTCCACTTGGGTTGGGCATGGGTCCTCTACCATCAGAGTGGAACCCACCTACAGGGTAGGGAATGGTTCCTCCATTTACTATTAGAGTGGAGCCCTCTTGTTGGTATAGGATATGGGTCTTCTATCATATTATAGAGTGCAACCCTCCATCTATTCTAGTCATAGGTCCTCTACCGTCCAAGTAGAACCCTCTTTATGGTTAGGGCATGGATCCCCCATCGACTATTAGGGTGGAACCCTTCTGTAGGAATAGGGTATGGGTCCTATATCTATCTATTGAGTGGAACACTCCTATTATACCAGGTAATGGTTCCTCTACCTAGTGTTTTTGAACCCTCGACTATGGTACCTAGTGATGAGGCATGGTTTGACTTGGATGGTTTCTTCTAGAGAGATGTGTGAGATATTGGGAATTGTTGTTGGACTTCTAGAACTATGAGAGAGTATTTTCCTTGGCTAGTATATGATATTGAGATCTATTTACTCTATTTTGAGGGATTATTTTACTAAGAATATATATATATATACTTTTGTATCCATACCTTCAAATTTTGTTACGCCCCTTCTATGGGTTGTGAAGATGCATGGAGTACACCCCCTGCATTCCATGATTAGATTCTTGTGCTTGGATGAGGTTACTCTCCTTTTAGGGGAAAATAACTGATGTGTAGTTCAACTACATGTCATATTGATCCCCTTATTCATGGATGAGGTTACTCCTTCTCTTGATTTGGGTTGTGCTAAACCATGTTTACTATCTATTATCTTTCTACACATGTTGTATCTCTTTTGTATCACCCATCATATTTCAGGGCATCCTACTAGGTATGTATATAATCACCCCTACCTGGGATTTTCCCACATGGGTCTTGTCTTATGTAGATGATATAAATAATGATGGAACATTAGAGCATATTAGAGATACTTGGTGATTTGGACCATGTTTGGTGGTTTTAGCTTGAAGATTAGGAGATGGTCTCTCTAATAAATTTTATTTTTTATTTCCTTCAAGTTCATACATATTTGTGGTTGGGAATGTATTATTTCCCTTTTCTTTTCAGTTTTCACTATCATACTCTTGTACACCCTATAGTGATTTCATGGTTGGTTTAATTTATACTTATTGCATATGTTCATTATTATTCCACTAAATTTTTCATTGAGATAATTTGGTGTGTGCGTAAAGGTTCATTAGGGAAATTCATCCCATTTAGGATATGCCTTTAAACACTTCTCACCACCCCTTGGCATATGGAGGACGTCTTGGGGTAGTTGTGACTTGATCCCCAGTTAGGTTTGGGTCCTGATAGATTGGAATCAAAGCAGTTCATTCATTATGATGTAGTCTGGAATAGTCCCCTTATGAGGATTTGGTTGGTATTTAGGGTAATAATTTCAATGTGTCTCGAGTGTGAATCTTAGGATAGGGATTCCAGTGATCATACGGGTGGATCATGTATCCATTCACCTCGACCATGGCTACATTCTTATCAACTCAACATATAGAGACATTGGATAGAGGGATTAATGGTACCATCATCATATAGGATTGAGACTTTGATTATACTTCTTGAGTCAACTCCCCATTGAGGTATATATATATATGTGTGTGTGTGTGCTCAGTTGAATGTGGTATGTCTTGGTCACTTTAAATATTCCTCTGTGAAGAAAGCCAGCCAAGTTATTGATTTTTGGATCATGAGGATGATCTGTTGAGTGTTGAGGCCCCAGTTCAGGGTCTATCCCATGAGATCTTTTCCTCCTGGTGGATATGTAGTATCAACACCACCTTTCGAGTTGGATTTATTACCAGAATAGAAGGATAAGGATGCATGCCGGCTTAGTACACCCCATGTGTTCTATCGTTAGAGGCTGGTGAGGTTCCTTGATAATCTTGTTTACCAAGAAGCAAAAGTTTTTCTTGAGTTAGTGATATAAGGATTGAATATTGTGTGGATCCTGACCAATTATATGGTTTCACTGGAAACCAGTACTCATCATAGAGAAATAATTGATTATATTGGAACTATTATCTGACAGACCTATGCTATGTCCACATTGTAGGTTTTGGAAACAGAGATCACACAAGCATCGTGTTGAGACATTCTCACTTATTAAGTGTTTGAGGTCAGGCCCAATCCTATGGTTTGGATATCCCACTCTAATATGACACCTTTCGATGGATATCCTCATAGTGAGACCACTCCAGGATGACACTGGGCATCGGTAGAGTCTTGTGATGAATATATTTTGGTGTGGCATCCTGAATGAAAGTAATAGGGATGCTTTCCCCATTGATTGATTTCCTTGTGACATGGTTTAAAAATTTTAGGGAGAGTCTGTTTCTCATACAGTGGATAGTTTCAAGGAGTGGTGGATAAGTCCCTTTTAATTTCATGTTCGTGGTGTGCAGATGTGATGGGGTGGAAGAGTAGGCCCCAATTGATGAGATCGGTCTATCATGGGAAATATGAGCTTTCTATAGATGTAACTTTTAGACATGAGGCACGAGAGTGAATCCGTGTATGACCAATGACACTGCTACTCTAATAGAAATCATTACTAGGGATTAGAAAGCCACATTTTACCCTGTATATAGCCTCTATCTGGGACCTAACAATACCATAGGATGACCTTTTTTCTAAACCCTTGTTTTGGAGTCCATGTAGAGAGTACTGATGGACTTACAGTCTTACCGATGGGTTGACCTTACTATTCCATGAGAGAGTGCCTCACACCCAGTATTTTTATAGGTTTAGTGAGACCCTATGATGTTTCCTTAGTATATAATAGTTGTGACCATCCATTCTCAGTAAATTTCTACCTATGAGTTTGTTAGTTCTTTCAGGTTATGGGATGGTGCTTTCATCCTTGAGGAGGAGCTCTCCATTTATAGAGTAGGATGAGCTTTTTTTCAAGAGGATATAACCAATTTATAAGTTGGAAAATATTACCCATGCAATAATGAATGTTATGACCACTCAAATCCCTCCAATGATGGTGGGGTGTGATGATGTATTGGATTTACCTCCCCACTATGTCTTGGACCACTATATAGAGTTTAACTAGGTACATTTCAATGTTTTCATCAGCACATCAGATGACTTTGTGGGTATTTGGTATCCAATGGTGTGGTTGGAGGATCTATAGATGTAGGGATTAATAATACACAATTTTTTCACCTAGTTAGCCATATGTTGTTTGTAAAAAATGAATATGAGTGATTGTAGATTTTAATTAATTTTCATCACCTGAACCAATACACGATAAATAATAAGTACATATTTCCAATGATTGACGACCTCTATGAATTTTGTGACGTGTGAGATGGTTCTCCAAGAATGATCTCAGGTCCGGCTACCAACAATTGAGAGTTCAGAAGGATGATTTTCCAAAGCCGGTATTCAGATGTCTATACAGACACAATTATCTCATAGTGATTCCATTTTGGGTAACTAATCTCCCCACCATGTTTATGGATTTTATGAACTTAGTTTTCTATTTGTACATGGATCATTTTTTGGTTTTCTTCATCAATGACATACTCATATACTTTACATCAATGGAGGAATATGTAGAGTACCTAATGATAGTTCTAAATTTTCATTGAGAGAACTATCTTAATAGAAATCTGTCGATGTTCCATTTCTAGAATAATTATATTTTCTTTCTAAAAAATGTAATTTCTGATAATTTTTTAGCTATTGGCCTATAAAATATCAATGAAGTGATTTCTTGAGGTCCACCCAAGAGTGTGTGATAGGTGTGTATTTGTTTTATCTTGTTGGGGTATTACAAGAGGTTTTTAGTGGAAATATCTAGTATTGCATCCCCATTGACAACCCTAATGTGGAAAGGGTAGTGGTTTACCTATACTACATAGTGCAAGAGAGCCTTCAAGGAGTTTAGTATGAGGATGATGAGTGATTTGGTGTTGATACTACTAGAGGAAGTCATGGATTATTTATTGTATTGTGATGTATTATGAGCTATGGTCAGCTACATTTTGACATAGAAACAAGAAGTTATCTCATTTAGGTAGAGGTAGTTGATACTCCATGAGAAGAGATACTTGACTCATGACCTAGAGACGGAAACATTAGTATTTTACCTGAGGATGTAGAGGTACTATCTTCTTGAAGATCACTTTGGGGAATACTTAGACCATCATAGTATTCTGTACATCTTCATCTAAAAATACTTGAACCCGATATAGTGGAGTCGGTTTGAGTTAATGTAGGAATATGACTTTGAGACAGTATATACTATATGGAAAAAAAATGTGGTAGCATATTCTCTTATCAGAAAGTCCCACACTCACTTGGTATAAGAGGCCTTAAGGCATTTTTCTTCCTTACAGCTAACCCTGGTGGACCAGGAGGGTACAACTTCTCTTTAGTATATGGTATTGACTCCTATACCTCTTGAGCATGTGACAGATTCCCAACGGGTATACATTGACTATGAGGTATTTATTGAAAAGATATCCAAAGGGGATTCTCTATATGGATATTCTGAAGGAAGTAATCAAATCATATTTTTTCAGGGACGAATAGTGGTTCCCATCATGATGTGAGAGGAGGTGATGCGAGAGTTACACACTTCTCCATTGTCTATATATACCAATGTTGGGAAGATGTATAGAGAACATTAATGGAAGTTTTGGTGGTCTGACATGAGATGGAGTATTGTTGAGTTTTCCTCTTGGTGCCTCACCTATCATTTGGTGAAGGTTGAGCACTATGTTCCGACAGGTTTCTTGCATCCCCTTGGTATCCCAGAGTGAAAGTGAGATGACATATCTGTATAATTTGTTATAGGGATTCCACAGATAGTGAAGATTCATGATTCCATTTGGGTGATAGTTGGTTGACTCATAAAGCTAACACACTTCCTTATTATCAAGGATCAGAGTGCATTGGAGAGTTTGGGGTAGGTGTATGTACGATAGATGATTTACCTTCATGGGGTTCCCTTGATGATTTTCTTCAATTATGACACACAGTTTACATCATGTTTATGGAGATACCCACAATAGGAATTCATGACCCAGCTGATTATGAGTATAACTTTTCACCCTCGGTCCAATGGGTAGACTGAGTGCACTATCTAGCTGTTAGAGGATATGCAGAGGGATTGCATGTTGAACTTCAGAATGATATGGGATGATCACTTTCCATTGGTAGAGTTCATTTAAAACAAAAACTACCACCCTACCATAAACATAATACATTTAGAGGACCTATATGGGAGAAACTTTAGGTCACCCTATTGCAGGACAAAGATTAACGATACATCTATTGTGGGTACAGAGTTGGTGTAGGTGATGATGGAGAAGGTCCAGGTCATCCTTGAGTAGATGAGGATGGATCATAGAATAAATAAATCTTACAGGTATTTTCATTGTAGACCTTCATATTTCTAGCAGGGAGACCACATTTTCATGAGATCATCCCCATGATGAAGATTGTAGATGTTTTTCTAGAGAGGCAAGCTCACTTCGAGGATCATAGAGAAATTTGAGGTTATGTAGGGGGTTGTAAATGTTTCTTACTACCTTTCCCTACCCCCACAGCTGGAGAAAGTGCACTACATCTTCCATGTGTCCCACCTAAAGAGATACGCACATGGCCATATTCATTTCATTGATTGGGGCAAGCTGGAAATTGAGGATAGAGGCACTTGTTTGGAGTACCCAGCGGAGACATAGAATCAATAGGATATGACCATTCATGGATGGACTATCCTCTTGGTTCGCAAGTTGTGTTAGCATGAGATCATATAGAAGAGATCATAGGAGTTGGAGATCCAGGTGCAGGCTCAGTATCCCATGATTTTTTTAGTTTTTCTTTTCAAGGATGTTATAATTTAAGGTGGGAGTGATGTAGAGACCCATTTTTTTAATATAAGGATTTATATATATTTTTACATATATTTCAAGATCCATGCACTAAGAGAATGTGTGATTTTAAGGATCGGTGTGCCTAGAATTTTGTTTTTAAAAATAGTAAATATATTTTCTATTATATTATCATAGATACGAGACTTTTTTGTTTATAATGGTTTTTTACATTGATGGTTTTATTGGATGAATCAAAGGTAATTTTTTTATTTAAAAAATGGGGAAATTAGAAGAAAAAGGGAGAGATACAACTAGCTAAAAAATATCATATGTCTAAAGTAATAGAGGATGAGTGAATATCCACAAATAACATCCATAAAATCCATAGGTATGGATCCAGTAGTGGAGAAAATGACAAATACTTATTCATTATTTCAATTCAAGTCCAAGATATCTAAAGGCATGCTTCCTTTTCTCTAGGTGTGTCATATCATGACATTATGGTTAGTGAGTATTATGTATGCTTTAAGATCATTTCATTTCCAAAATCAAAACACATAAATATCTAGTATTTTTTTTAAATGATAGATATTTATATTTTCATGGATATGATTTGTATTATTTTAGTGTTCCTCTATATAAGATGGTAATTCCTTCAATTTTTGAGTGGTTATTCCCTTAAAAACATCAAATTTTTGCCTATTGAAAATAGGTTAGGGTATCTCTATTAATGTATTTGTGAATCTAGGGAGGGGTATTAGTGAATTTGAATAATGTAAATATAAATCTAAATGATATTGAAATTTATGAGATAATTTCAAATAAGTATAAGAGGGGTGGAAGAAGAAAGGATGGATTGGATAAGTGGACAATATGTGTTTCAACGTACATATGTGCATATATAAATAATAATATTAATATTTTCATTAATAATAAATAATAATAAGTTTATATATATATATATATATATTCAACAGACACACACAAATCTCATCAACCTCTCCCATAATCCATTTCTTCTTACACTATATTTTCTTCTTCGTCGTATTACTCTTCTAACTTCTCTTACCGATATAACTCTTATAGAAGTTTTAATTGTCTTGAATAAACCTCATTGTGACCCCACCCTATATTAATAAATATATTAAGAGTGATAACCCAAACTAATATACAGTAAGACAAAGGATTATGATTCATATCATGGGTATAACCCATCAATAGTGAAAAAATACCCCCATATATAGAAAAAGACTAAAAGAATAATAATACAAACCATGAAAAAATTTAAATATACACAATTTAAAATATTCCAAACTAATATGAATTTCATAAAATATATAAAATTCAAAGATAACCATTAGTAATATAACAATTGATAAAAAAACCTAAATTTAGGTAATATAAGGACATGTCCTTAATCATAAAAAAATCATGAGTTTTAAAAAAGAATTTACATTATTTCATTTATAGGATCTTTTATGGTATATAGTTTTATATAATTAGTTCATAAATCATATATTTATAAAATAATTTTAAATAGTGTACACTTTTGATCAGTATCCATTTTTCCCAGAATATAAAACTTTTAAAATTAAATATGTTTTCTTTTCATGAAAAATCTTCTTTATGTTTAATCTGAATTCTTATTTTTTCATACACATCCATAAATAATTTTAAAATAATTTAAATTGTGGTATGAGAACAAAAATATTAGTAAATTACACACAATACAGAAGGAATTGTCTTGTTAGTTCATGAATACCTTTGAAAATTTTCTATCCTGAAAAATAATCTTTCGGCTCGAATTAAAAAAATGTATCACTCAATAAATTATCTTTCCTTAAAAAATAATTTCGTAAAAAAATTAATAAGAAATATTTAATGGAAAAAAATCATAATGTTGTATTAAAAAACACATTAATACTTTTTCACAAAGTTACACGTTCCACCCTTATGATGTAACATATACATTCTTTTAAACATAATATCATTATCTTACTTTGTGAAATCATGTTACTTCCATAAAACCCCTTATATATCATTGAAAAAAATGTAACTAGAATCGAACATAATTTTAGATATAAAACATAAAAATTGAATGGAGAAAATAGTAAACTTCCATACCAAATACAATAGAGGGATATCATATACCCACCCATACATGGTTTATAACGAAACAACTCATCCTTGGATTAAAATGGAACCACCAGTCCTTCGTTCCAACCAAAATTTCTTTATATAGAAACTATCCATCATCATAATAATGTACAAGAACCATAACATAATCATAACAACTAAAATTTTACTATTTCCAACATTACACTCATAAAAATATTACTTTCACCCATAAGAAAATATTTTTGGAAATTGAAATATCCATTCAATTTTTTTTAAAAAATAAATATCTTAGGGAAGGTGTTTTTTTATTTGTATAAAACATGTAATATTATAAATTAAGTTGAATATAAAATAACTATTATTGTGTTAGTAAATTTTTTTATCATCCCATATATTAAAATAGAACATTTATTTTAACTTTATTAAATAAAGTCAAAACATTCTGTTGAAAAATACAAAACAAGATTACTTTTTTAAAACATTGAAAGAAACTAAAAAGATTTTTAAAATTTACATTATATTTAATTTATTTCAATATATATACTTCAATAAAAAACTTTAAAAAAAATCTAAATGGAAGAAAACTATTTAGAAAACAATTCATTAAAACATTTAAAATGAGGTTTTTAAAGTAAAGTGTCCCATTTTACCAAAATTAAACAGTACATTTTTTTAATTTAAAAATAAATTAAAATATTTTTCAAAATACCTTTATCATGTATTGAAGAATAAATAAAAAATTTCTTTAAATATTTATATCTTCATGGACATAAAAGAAAAAGAGTTGGAATGAAATGTTTATAAGAATATTTTTTAAAGGAAAGTACCCTTCCTTGAGTCCGAATCATCACATGCGTTCCATATATTCCTAAATAATAAGATTTTGTTAATTATTAAATTTCTTAATAAAAATATTCAATTTCATCCAACCTTTTATTTTATTTAATATCATGTTATATAAAATTACTTATTCAATTAAGTTTACATCTAATGTTTTGATGATATTCAACTCATATATCAAAAATGACTTTGGTAGGATGACTATAGTCAAAGGGGCCATTATTTCATCATATATAGAATAATAATTATAAAATAATAATATTTTTTTTAAATCAACTGTACTTTTATGAAATCTTGAAAGATGGATATGAGAAATGTACTACGTTACAATCATAGAGACAATAGGCTATATGTGCGCATGAGTAACATCTTCATTCTTCAATGATCATTATAAAAAATAGGTTAGTATTGTTATATCATTAAAAAATAATAATTAAATCATAAATATAATTTTTCTGAAATCAACATATATATATATATCATCTATCTAATGTGTTTTTGAAAATTGAATCAAATCGTTTTGTGGAGGTTGTAATCTATATGTATGCACAAACGACGTTATCATTTTTTATAATTGAAACTTACAAAATTAAATGATATGTTAAATTTTCAGAATGATAAATATGAAATTAATATCATATATATTTATATACACTTTAAATCCATCATCATAACCAGTTATAATAGGTGGAGATGGAAAATTTATTACATCGGTTTGTGAGGCGATTGTCCATTGTACACACGAAAAAAGGTTTTGATTCCCATTTTATGGAAGACAATAAAAATATAGGTTAATAAATTAATTTAATAAAATATATTTATATTTAATATACTAGTATTATTATTTCATCATGGTTCATGAAATGTTCAAGGAGGTATAATAAGGAATAAACTAAAACACTTGTTCAAGAATTACAACTCTTGGTTTACAACAAAATATATACTAAAATGGTTTTATAATTAAATTGAGGCCTCCAAGACATGGTTAGGGATTTAATGAATGGATTTGGTTTTAGAATTATTAATCCAAATTTCCATTTAATTTTGATTAAAATAGGTGAGGAGGTTCTTTTTTATAAGACAAAGGAGGGGTACCCTTGAAATTTATTAAAGTATTAAATTAATATAAATTAGTTTCAAAAATTTATGTGTCACCAGATTGATAATATTATAATCTAATATGATTATTATTCAAAATAAACAAATAAAATAAAAATTTCACAAGTTCATATGATTTTTTACCCTTATTTTTCAGTTTTAACCCATGTTAACCATTATTTAGAAATTACTAAGGTAATGAAGTTATTACTCTTTAGGGGTCAATATAGATACTATAAAAGGAATATTGGTCCGTGAATAGACCAAAGTTTCTATTTTTAAAGATATAAAAATCAATTTTCTGATGATTATATTTTTAGAAATTTTACATCATTTATTAAAATATTGTTTATTATATAATGAGTTTAATTTCAATTTTGTAACTATTCATTTAATTAGACATTGAATGAAACATTATAAAAAATAAAAATAATATATTCCATTAAAACCTATATAACATGTTATATTAATCTAAAAATTCAAACAACACAAAAAATCATTCAAATTATATTACTTTTTATATTTTTAAAATCATTTCTTGTATTTTTCTATTAATTTAATAAATATTGTGTGAATGTTATATACGTATTTAAAGCAATTATATAATTACTATAAATTATAAATAAATAACCATCATGAAAATAATTCCATTATTTTAAAATTAACCTTTAATATTCATTCACAACTTATTTTTTTCCTTATGTGAACACATAAGATATATTTAAAAGCATGAGGGTGATATATTTTCTTTTTTTATACATAAATTATTATATAGGTCGCATTTATGGAAAAGAATTCCATTAAAAAATAAATATCTATAATAAGGTGATAAGGGTTTAAATTAATTCATATGATAATACTGATGTTTAAAAATTAGCGGCCTTATCAATTAGTTATAACATAAGTTAACCTGGTTTACCCTTTTATCATGGTGATGAATATTTACTATTTTTTATAATTCAATAAGACAAAAAAATATTCTGAAATTAAAAAATAATAATATTTTTATGATTTCAAATATGGAAACTGTTCAACCAAATTCAATCTCTAATAGTAGTAGAAATTAATTTTTTATTTATACCACAAAGCGCAATGAAAATGGTTTTCCAAAAAATACCTTTTTATGTTTAAAAGTATTTTTATACCCAGATCACATATAATTTTTATTATAATGCAAATAATTTAATTAATTATAATTAAATTATATATATATTAATTTATTTTTAAATTCAAAATACATTGTGGCTTTTTCAGTGAAAATAAATGACAATTTTACAAAAAATCAGTATTTTTCACTATTTATTTAAAAAATCAACATTTTCAAAAAAATAAAAACAATTCATCTTAGGATAATTTTGAAATGGTTGTTTCTAAACATTATATCCTTTTTATAAAATATGATCTTTAAATTTTCAATAAATTAATTATAATATTTTTCACAAAAAGTAATGAAAAATAAATTTTGATGAAAAATTGTTTTCGAATAATAAAATGGCTTTACTAAAATTGGAGTGATTATTTACTAACGATATATCAGAATGATTATATTGAGTATTACCTTTATATATATATCATACATTAGTTAATCCTATTCATAGTTTCTAATTTAATGGATATGTTATAATGGTTATATTTAAATAATAACATTTCATTGTTCATTCAAGCTTGATGTTTCATATCCTATAAACTATCAAAAATAGTTTTTTTTATATCTAGTGTTGCGAAATTTATCCCATTTAATAAATTTTATACTTTAAATTTTAACATTATCTTTTTAATGAAGGGTTTTATAGTTGAAAATATATAAGGCCCCAGCATTAAACATTACTTAATCTTCAGTTATTTCAAGAATACACATTGATGATCTTTTTAGGTTTAGAGTTTTAGAGATTTAGATTATAAATCATGCATTACATTCCACATTTTTAAAAGGTGGTTACATTAAAGACAATATTAAATTTTCCCATCAAGGAAACAAATTTAAAACAAAACATGGATTCTTTCATGACACTTCCTTGACACTATCATTACATCATATACCTTTCCCTTGACCTATGAAAAACATTTCAAAAACTTGGGATGAGCATAAAAAGATCAGTAAGGGATATAAAAGTATGAAATGAAAACATTAGTCCATGTATGAAATCATAATTTACTCATAAGACATAAGTTTTTTAACATACCTCATCAAATCATGAATAAATAATAGAAATCATAAGACATAAAGGTATCTTGAGGCATTCATAACATTATTACGTAGGGAGTAACCCTCATGGTTACGTTTGGAATAGCCATCACAGTATATTCCATAAATCTCTTCAGAGAAACCTTGATGTTTAACCCCTTCGCTTTACCCAATGAATTGGAGAGCTATATCGGGCTCACCCGCCCTTATTTTATCAAGGAACCACCCATCTTCATGACAATGCCAAAGAACCATAACATAATTGTATCACATAAAACCTACATAAAAGAAACATAACATTTTCGCATTTCAATCACAAGATATTAATACAACACATTTATAAAATAAATACATAATGAAAACCATTTTCAATACCAAAATAAATGAAAAGTAAAACACGGTATTTATGTGTCATTTTTAAAAAAAAGTTATGGCTTGTAGAGGATGTTGAAACTCAAATAATGGTCACGGCGTTGGAGAAGTCGTTGTCACCGCATACGTATGACAAAAAAACATTCATTTTGTCATTTAGTAAAAGGATTCGTATAAAAAATATTCCTTTTGAATAGACATAATGGTCAAAGGGGTTTATACACCGTATAGAATAAAGTTGTGTATAAAACAAAATATGCCTCAATGAAAGGAGATTGAGATGAAGTCCCTTACCTCGGGTCCGACTTGACTCGATCGTTCTTTAACCTCTTGAATAATAAACTTGAGTTAATTTCTACTTGAATAAGAACCTTTTTCAAGTTCATTAATCCTTTATATCACTTATTACCATGTTATGACCACTATGTAATTATTTAAGTTAATAATGGTCATTTTGTCGATCATTGGTACTTGAGTAAAAAATAAACTCTTTATAATTACAAGTTGTTCATGTGGTAAAATATCCATTATATCCAGAATTATATTCATGATGTAGATATCATATATATCATATATATCCAGTATATACATGCATTTATAATATTAAATAACATTTATAGGTATGAAATGGAATGCACCGTTCAGGGAGACGGTAAGTCATACGTACACATGAACGCTACTTTTATTTCTATTTCATATTTTATGGAATGGAATAATAATTATATAAATTTATATTATAATTATATTATAACATCATATATAATATCATTAACTCCATCCTTTATACGTCCCACATATGGAATTAACGAATAAAATCACTTTGAGGGGGCGGTAGTCTGCACTTCCTAAAATGAAGATACCGCATTTACCCATAATGGAAACCATAAAGGTATGCCATAAATGAAAAATACCAAAGCTTAAGGAAAACATAAACATATTATATATCGTATATAAATATAGTGACATCTTAATGGCCACATTTTAAGGTCTTAGAAGAATATTGAACAATCATCGTTTCGTGAGGCAGAAATTCGCTATCCACGGAAATAGTATGCTCTTTAACCCATAGATGTAGGTGTGTGTAATTGTAACTCGAATACTTTTTATAACAAAATACTGGTATATTGAAGATACTGGTGTTTTTACAAACTAAATGAATAAAAAGAGTTTAGGGGGTTGGAGAAACAAAATAAAACAAAAGTACATTAGAGAAGACTTTACCTTTAAATCGGGTAACGCCTCTTGGTTTGTACCAAAAGGGTTTCTTGAAGAGCTTTCTGCCTAAGGTAAGGCTTCTAGGATGAAGTGAGGGATGTAGAGAGATAAAATGGTCAGATTTTGGCCAATTCAATGGCTTTATTAGTTTGGGTAAGGAGGTAGAGGTGGGGGCCTTTTATAAGAGGGAGGAGGGGCACTCTTGGAAGGCAAATAAATGTTACTTTATTTTAAAATGTGTTTCAGATTTAAAAGGTTCCACATTGATATATTTAGAGGATAAGGTGATATGGGTTCGAAATATACTCATCCAATAGGTTTTTGAAATGTTTAAGTCTTAGATTTTACATTATCTTTTAATTTTATTTAAATCGTTCATTAATGAGATAATCACAGCATCATCATGATGTCATAAATAAATTAATTTATATAATGTATAAAAATTATAAAAAAAAATAATATGATGTATTTAATATTTTTAGCTTTAAAATTGATATTTATAGTCTAATAGATCATTTACACAGACAAAACAAAAAATCTTTCACTCAGGTGATACATTCTTTAGTGATATTCTCCTTTCTTTAAAAATAAAATAATAAAGTCTCTTTCAAACAAAAGTGATTCCATGGGGTCCCTATGTTTGGAAAAATGAATCCTTGGGTCGGCCATGACACAACCAGTAGCATTATGACACATGTTGGAGTCATTTTTTATTATTATGATATTATTTTATTGTCTTTAACTACCCGATTACTAATTAATCATGATAATTACCGTTGTTACTATTCATAATGTCCAAAAACAAAAGAGTCATAATTACATAATTTGGACCTTATGATTCTAAATATGGAATCAATTTTACCAAATTCCAATCATAGATATTGATATAATTAATTTTAAAATAATTCTCGTTGTCAAAAAAAATAACGGGTTTTTTGAAACAATATCTATGAAAAGTTTGGCACTTGTTTATGCCCAATTCCAAAGTGAAATTAATTATAATGACCACCATTGGATTAAATGGTAAAAATATATTATAATTACACTTTAAAAATAATTAAAAAGTTAATCTAACTATACAATTAAATTAGATGAAAAAGAAATTTTGATGTAAAATACAGTATTTTTCACTATTCATTAAAAAATGTACATTGTCAGAAAAATACCAAAAATTTATCCAAAGTAAATTTCAATGTCCAAATAATGAAGAATAAGATTGATTTTACCAATAGAGCTTATAAAATTGTCAAAAGTTTGATTTAAAAATGTTATTCCATCAGAAGGTAGTAAAACAATCTTTTAAAAATATTAGTGTATTCCATGCTTAAGATTGGATCTATTCTCATTTTAAACCTCTAAAACACTAGATAATTCACAAATATTCATAGATAAGAGTATTTATTTTTCATTACTTACTTGGGATGTTACATCCTTCCCCTCTTTAGAAAATTGTGTCCCAGTAATTTATTTACTTATCGAATAAGTGGGGGTACTTATCCCTCATTGCATTTTCAGATTCCCATGTTTCCTCTTCACTAATGTGGTTTTTACAAAAAAAATTTACTTGATGAATCACCTTATTCTGAAACACTTTCTCCCTGTGGTCAAAAATTTGAAGCGGTTTTTCCTCATAAGATATATTCTTTTCCAGCTGAACTACCTATGGACTCAAAACATGAGATGGATCTGGAATGTAATTCTTTAACATTGAAACGTGAAAAACATTGTGTACCTAAGATAAACTCGGGGGTAAATCCACTCGGTATGAAACTGATCCAACTCTCTCCAGAATTTCGTATGGTCCAATGAACCTTGGAGTCATCTTTCCTTTCTTACCAAATCACATCACACTTTTCCATGGCGATACTTTGAGAAAAACTTGATCGCCTACCTCAAAAGAGAGATCCTTCCTCCTGTTGTCTGTATAACTTTTCTGCCTACTCTGAGCTGTTCTCACGTGTTTCTGTATCAGCTGAACTTTTTCTGCCATCTCTTCTACCAATTCTGGTCCCATCAACTTCCTCTCACCTATATCATCTCAAAAAGATAGAGTTCTACATCACAGCCCATATAATGCCTCAAATGATTCCATCTGTATAATGGAATTAAAAATGTTATTATAAGAAAACTCAACCAAAGAAAGATGTTGGTCCCAACTACCTTGATAATCCATCGAACAAGCACGTAGAATATCCTCCAAAGTCTTAATTTTTCATTCTAACTGCCCATCTGAAGGAGGATGAAAAACTATACTAAAATTTAATTCAGTACCCAATGACTACTGAAGGCCTTTCCAAAAGTTAGAAGTCAACCTGGGATCATGATCAGATACAATGGAGAGGGGAACTCCATGTAACCTGACTATCTCTTTAAGATAAAAATGCAAAAGTTGATCTAGGGAAAAAGTATCTTGTATAGCAAGGAAATGAGCAGACTTATTCAAGCGATCAACAATAACCCAGATTGCATTATTACCTCGTGGTGTCTTCGTAAATCCCACGATGAAGTCCATGGATATATTCTCCCATTTCCACGCTGGCACTGGTAAAGGCTGAAGCATCCCTTTCGGTAACATCCACTCTACTTTAACCTGTTGACAACTCAAACACTTCACAGTAAAATCAGAAATATCTATTTTCATTTCGCCCCACCAGTAATACTCTCGAAGATCTCTATACATCTTAGTACTGCCTGGATGAACTTAAAACGGAGAAATATGAGCTTCACATAATAACTCTCTCTTCAACTGTTAATCACAAGGCCCACACAATCTCTTCCCAAATCTCAAAACACAATCATTATCAATGTTGAATTCAGGCAACTTACCCTTCTGAACGAGCTCTACTGTTTTCTGCAACTCACTATCTTGCTTCTATGCTTGCTTAATTCTGTCTGATAGAGAAGATTTCACTGATACCTAAAACAAAACAAAAGGACATCCTCTACTAACAACTTCTATGACAAAGTTCATCAAATCCTTATCCAATGGATCACGTTCCAAATGCATCCTTGTTAATGAAGCATTACTTTTTCGACTCAAAGCATCTGCAACTTTATTTTCTTTTCCAGGATGGTACTGAATTGTACAATCATAATCCTTGATTAATTCTAGCCATCTTCTCTGTCTCATGTTCAATTCTTTCTGAGTGAATATATACTTTAACCATTTGTGATCAGTATATATTTCACACTTTAATCTATAAAAATGATGCCTCTAAATTTTTAAAGTGAAAACAATAACAGCAAATTCCAAATAATGTGTAGGGTAATTTACCTCATGAATTTTCAACTGACGTGAAGCATAAGAAATTACCTAATCATTCTGCATTAGGATGAAACCAATTCCTTTCAATAAATCATCAATGTAGATAACAAACTCCCCATTCCTAGAAGGTAGTGCCAAAACTGGAGCCTTCACCAATCTTCTTTTTAGTTCCTGAAAACAATCATCACATTCTTTTTTTCAGATAAACTTATCACCCTTTTGAGTTAGCTTAGTCATTGGACTAGATAACCGAGAAAACTTTCTAAAAAACCTTTTGTAATACCCTGCCAAACCAAGAAAACTACAAATCTTAGTTACATTTGTGGGTCTTGACAATTCTTCAACAACCTTTTTTTTCAGGATCAACAGTTATCCCATCTTTAGCAACAATATAACCAAGGAAAGAAATTTGTTGGAACCAAAACTCACACTTGATGAATTTCCCATTCAATTTATTTTCATTTAAGGTTTGAAAAATAACCCTTAAATGAATTTCATTCTCCCCTTTATTTTTAGAAAACACCAAAATATCATCAATGAAAACAACCACAAATATATCCAAGAACTCATGGAAAATTCTATTCATAAGGTCCATGAATACAGAAGGTGCATTGGTTAGCCCAAAAGGCATAACTACATATTCATAATGGCCATATCTTGTACGAAACACGGTCTTCGGAACATTAGCTTCCTTTACCATTGACTTATGGTACCCCGATCTCAGGTCAATCATTGAAAAATACTGAGCTCCCTGGAGCAGATCAAACAAATCATCGATATGAGGCAATGGATATTTGTTGTTAATATTGATGTTATTCAAGGCTCTATAATCAATGAAAAGTCTCATAGAACCATTTTTCTTTTTAACAAATAAAAAAGGAGCACCCCATGGTGATGTGCTAGGTCGAATGGACCTTTCTCTAATAAATCTTGCAATTACTCCTTCAACTCTAAAAGTTCAATTTGAGCCATTCGATAAGGGGGCTTTGAAATTGTCTTAGCATCAGGAAGTCTGTCAACAGTAAATTCAACCTCCCGATCTGGTATTATTCCAGGAAACTCATTAGGAAAAACATCAGGATACTCATTTACCACTGGCACATCATTAATCTGGACAGTTCCTTTGTTTTCAACAATATGTGAAAGGTAACATTCATTTCCATATTTTACAATTTTCCCAGCCTCTTGATATGTTATCAATAGTAAGGGTTCATTCTTGTACACAAAATGAAAGTATTTCTGAAAAGAAACTTCTTTAACTCTACAGTCAATCTTTGAATGGTAAACAGAGATCCAATCCATACCCAGGATAACATCAAACTCTACTAGAGGTAGAACAATAAGGTTTTCAAGTAGGTTCTTTCTACGGATAAAAATTGGAAGATTCTAATAAATTCTTTTTTCTTCAAAAATTCACCCAGGTGTTTTTACCACAAGTTCAGTGGTCATTTCTTGATATGGTATTCCCATTTTAATAGAAACGTTTTCAGAGATGAAGGAATGTGTAGACCATGAATCAAACAACACATTGGCATACTCTGAAAAAAACAAACAAATTACCTGATACCACTTAACTTGATGGCCCAAAATCTACTGAAGTAGTTGCAAAGTATTACACCAACACTTTCTACTTGTAGTCTAACTTCTTCCCATCACTCGAGCTCTTTTTCGGATACTCATTTGCATAGTGACCCATCTCATTTCACTTGAAACATTTCACTTACTATAAATCAAATTTGGTCTTACCATCACCCTGATCTTTTTCAGTGCAATCACGAGCCTTATGTCCCATATCACCACATTGGTAGCACTTTCCATAATTCAGAAGACATTCCCCAGCATGCCTTTTACTACATTTATCACAAACTGAATACATAGTTTTCTTACCATCAATCCTTTTTGAATAATTCTTCCCTTTCTACTGACACCTCGATCTCTTCTTATGTTGGTTGTTATAGAACACTTGATCATCGGAAAACTCCATTTCCACCTTCTCAGCACATCGAAAAAGCTTTTCATATCTCCTGAAATCACGAGAAGCTAAATCCCTTCGATATTTTGGCATTAATCCTGAGTAAAAACGATTGATTTTACTATCAAGGTCTTGGATAAAATTTGGAGCATAACTTACCCATCAAGTGAACCTTTCTTCATAATCATCCACTAAGTCGTCCTCTTGCCTCAATTCCAAGGAGGTTTTTTCCATCCTAAGTTGAACAACCTTAGGAAAATACTTCTCATGAAACATACCTTTGAATTCATCCCAATTGAGAGCATCAATCTCATCAGCATCCCATATATTTTTAACCATAGACCACCACTAATCTGCTTCACCCTCCAAACCGTAAATTGCAAAACTAACATTTTGATTGTCTGAACACCCCATGACATCAAAAATCTTCTCCAGTGCTTTAATCCACCCTTCATCTAGCACAAGGTCAGATGATCCTCTAAATAATGGGGGATGTTGCCTCATTAAATGTTCCACCACTATCATGTTCCTCTGCGGTTGATCTGGGTGATCTCGTGCATGGATACCACCACCATTTATCGCTTGAGTCAATTGTGCCATTACTACAACAAACTATTCAGTTCCAATTCCGAACATCTCAGGATGCTGATTCAGAAGGTCATTTCCTTTTTTATTCCTTACTAACACTACTTCCCTATTTCCACTGCAGAAAACCATTTTGAACAAACATGTCTTAGATGAAGCCACATGGTAATCTTTAAATTCTATATCATTTCAATTTGACAATAAAAAAATATTTTTGGATAATAATTTAATAGAATTATAACTCCTAAATTTATCTAAATTGGCCTCTGATACCAACT
Organism: Viscum album; assembly: GCA_963277665.1. Lineage (NCBI taxonomy): Eukaryota > Viridiplantae > Streptophyta > Magnoliopsida > Santalales > Viscaceae > Viscum > Viscum album. The sequence continues at coordinate 1,177,066,620 of OY728143.1, forward strand.
ATAAGGCCCTAGCCTTAAAAATTACTTAATCTTGAGTTATTTCAAGAATACACGTTGAGGATATTTCCAGGTTTAGAGTTTTAGAGAATTAGATCATAAATCATGCATTACATTCCACATTTAAACAAGGTGGTTACATTAAAGACAATATTCACTTTTCCCATCAAGGAAACATATTTAAAACAAAACATGGATTCTTTCATGACACTTCCTTGACACTATCATCACATCATGTACCTTTCCCTTGACCTGTGAAAGACATTTCAAAAACATGGGATGAGCATAGAAAGCTTAGTAAGGGATATAAAAGTACGAAATGAAAACATTAGTCCATGTATGAAATCACACTTTACTCATAAAACATAAGCATTTTAACATACCTCATCAAATCATTAATAAATCATAGTAATCATATGAGATAAAGGTAACTTGAGTCATTCATAACATTCTTACGTAGGGAGTAACCCTCACGGTTACGTTTGGAATACCCATCACAGTATATTCCCTAAATCTCATCGAAGAAACCTTAACGTTTAACCCCTTCACGTTACACAATGTATTAGAGAGCTATATCGGGCTCACTCACGCTTAGTATATCATGGAACCACCTGTCTTCATAACAATTCCCAAGAACCATAACATAATAATATCACATAAAACATGCATAAAAAAACATAACATTTCTACATTTAAATCACAAGATATCAATACAACACATTGATATAATAAAAACATTATGGAAACCATTTTCAATACCAAAATAAAAGAAAATTAAATCATGGTATTTATTTCTCATTTTAAAAAAAAGTTATGGCCTATAGAGGAAGCTGAAACTAAAATAATGGTCACAGTGGCAGAGAAGTCGTTTTCGCCGCATACGTATGACCAAAAAAAATTCATTTTGTCATTTAGAAAAATGATTCGTATAAAAAATATTCCTTCTGAATAGATGTAAAAGTAAACGGGGTTTATACACCGTATAAAATAAAGTTGTGTATAAAACAAAATATGCCTCAATGAAAGGAGATTGAGATGAAATCCCTTACCTTGGGTCCGACTTGACTCGATCATTCTTTAACCTCTTGAATAATAAACTTGAGTTAATTTATACTTGCTTAAGAACCTTTTTCAAGTTCATCACTCCTTTTATATCACTTATTTCCATGTTATGAACACTGTGTAATTATTTAAGTTAATAATGGTCGTTTTGTTGATAATTTGTACTTGAGTCAAAAATAAACTCTTTATAATTACAAGTTGTTCATATAGTAAAATATCCATTATATCCAGAATTATATTCATGATGTAGATATCATATATATCATATATATCCAGTATATACATGAATTTATAATATTACATAACATTTAGAGGTAAGAAATGAAATGCACCGTTCATGGAGACGGTAAGCCGTACGTACGCATGAACGCTACTTTCATTTCTATTTCATATTTTATGGAATGGAATCATACTGATATAATGGTATATTATAATTCTAGTATAATATCATATATAATATCATTAAATCAATCCTTTATATGTCCCACATATGACATTAACGAATTAAATCACTTTGAGGGGGTAGCAGTCTACAGTTCCTAAAATAAAGATATCGCGTTTACCCATAATGGAAACCATAATGGTATTCCATAAATGAAAAAAACATAAACTTAAGGAAAACATAAACATATAATAAATCATATATAAATATAGTGACATTTTAATGTCCACCTTTGAAGGTGTTAGAAGAATATTGAACAATCATCGTTTCGTGATGCAGAAATTCGTCATCCACCGAAAGAGTATGCTCTTTATCCATTAGATGTAGGTGTGTGTAAGTGTAGCTCGAATAATTATTATAACAACATCATTGTATATTGAATATACTGGTTTTGTTACAAAATAAATGAATAAAAAGATTATAAGGGGTTGGAGAAGCAAAATAAAACAAAAGAACCTTAGAGAAGACTTTACCTTTAAATCGGGTAACTCCTCTTGGTTTGTACCAAAAGGGTTTCTTGAAGAGATTTATGCATAAGGTAAGGCTTCTAGGATAAAGAGAGGGATGTGGAGAGATAAAATTGCTAGATATTGTCTGAGAAAATGGCTTGAGATGTGTGGGTAAGGAGGTAGAGGTGGGGGCCTTTTATAAGAGGGAAGAGGGGCACTCTTGGAAAGCAAAGAAATGTTACTTTATTTTAAAATGAGTTTCAGATTTGAAAGGTCCCACATTGATATATTTCGAAGATAAGGTGACAAGTGTTCGAAATATACTCATCCAATAGGTTTTTGATAGGTTTATGTCCTATATTTTATATTATCTTTTCATTTTATTTAAATAGTTCATTAATGAGATAATCGATGCATCACCATGATGTCATAAATGAATTAATTTATTTAATGTATAAAAATTATAAAAAAAAAAAATATGATGTAGTAAATATTATTATCTTTCCAATTAATATTTATAGTCTAAGATATCATTTACACAGACAAAACTAAAAAGTTTTTACTCGGGTGATACATTCTTTAGTGATATTCTCCTTTAAAAATAAAATGATATAGTGTCACTTTCACCCAAAAGTGATTCCATGGGGTCTCTATGTTTTGCACAAGGCATCCCACAGCTGGTCATGACACAACTAGTAGCATTAGGACACATGTTGGGGTCATTTTTTATTATTATGATTTTATTTTATTATCCTTAACTACCTGATTACTAATTAATCACGATAATTAAAGATAATTACCGTCGTTACTATTCATAATGTCCAAAACCAAAATAGTCTTAATTACATAATTTTGACCTTATGATTCCAAATATGGAATCCATTTTACCAAATTAAAAACATAGAAATTGCAATAATAAATTTAAAAATAATTCCCGTTGTCAAAACAAATAAGGGGTTTTTTTAAACAATATCTATGAAACGTTTGGCACTTGTTTATGCCCAATTACAAAGTGAAATTAATTCTAATGACCACCATTGGATTAAATGGTAAAAATAAATTCTGATTACACATTAAAACCAATTAGAAAGATAATCTATCCATATAATTAAATTAGATGAAAAAGAAGTTTTGATGTAAAATGCTGTATTTTTCACTATTCATTAAAAATGAACATTGTCAGAAAAATACCAACAATTAATCGAAAGTAAATTTAAATGTCCCAATCATAAAGAATAAGTTTATTTTGATGAATAGAGATTATAAAATTTTCAGAAGTTTGATTTAAAAATGGTTTTCTATCAAAAGGCAGTAAAAAAATCTTTTAAAAATATTAGTGTATTCCAGGCTTAAGATTGGATTTATTCTCATTTTAAGCCTCTAAAATAATATATAATTCATAAATAGACATAGATAAGAATATTTATTATTCATTACTTACTTGGGATGTTACAAAAAACCTTTTTCAAAATCCCACATCGTAAAAAAGGTAAATGAAAAGTCCCTTTGAAAATAGGGAAATGAAATATTAAGGTAACCTCATATCACAGTTTCAAAATAGGATAACTTTATTGGGATGTAAAAATATAAATATAGAGAAAAAAATAATTTTCAATTAATTATAGAGAGTTATATAGAACATTTATCACAAGATTTTTATTGATCTATATAATGTTAATGACCATAAAAACATGAAACAAAGAGGTGTGAAATGGACCATCGATTATTTATCAAAAAAGTTAATAGGATAAAACATACATTTAAAGGCCCATTTCCTGAATTTTAAGAATTTATTAACATATATAATTTGAATATAACGAAAATATACATACTTTACAACTATTATTTCGCCCTCTAATCAATTTCTACCTCAATCTCTTCTATATCATCAAATTATTATCATTCAAGATGAATTATTTATAACTAAGGCACTAAAATAAACTTCAAATATATAACAAAATCTTGAAAGGGATAAACATATATTCCTCCTAGATTTAGAAATTTGAAAAAAGAAAGATTCATGGTGTAATATAATTATCAAAATGAATAAACAATCATATGAAGAAATACAACATTAACCACCAAAGGATCAATAATAACCCCCAATGTAAAAATAATATAATTCGATAAATAAATATCCATAAAATTCATAAAAACATTATAGACTATGATTAAAATCTAAATAACTAAATTATTTAATCACATATTATTAAATTTCGAAATTAACAATTTTCTTTAATCAATATTAGTAAATCATCAAGTCATATACCCAAAACCGAATATGACCTAATCATATAATCTATAAGATATGATAATAATTTTCATAATTGGAACGAATAACCATATAGTCACAATAAGATCATATATACCTAAAAAGAAAATTCAACCTTTATTCCTCAAACAAAATACCATAATGTTCTAATTACATTAATCTTATAAGGTTCCCAAAATAGCGATCTTCTTCTGAAATAACTTTAATATCCAATTTACCAAATCACTTTTAAATCCCATGGTTATATCTATTATAACTTTTACCAAAATCAATATAATAATTATTTTTCTCATAAATTAAAAAAACATCTTTTATACTATCAAAGACATCACCTAGTCTAGTGGTCGGTGTTTCACCCTTGAATCCCTTCAGTTGTGGGTTCAATCCCTACAAACTTTTCAAATGTGACAAGTTTCCCTTTTTATTAAAACTATATGAATATAATTATTATAAAATTTCAAAAAATATGATGCTAATCTATAAAAATATCATTAATAGGCAAATATCATATAATCAATAAGGTTTATCAATACCTTTAAACTAATTTCCATAAAACAAAATGATAAATCTTCCTCAAATTATTTTTTTCACACGTTAAACATAAGAGTTTCATATAGCTCAAACATTTATCAAAACTCAATAAATGTATCCCGAAATACATCCCTCACATATTAGATAAATATATTATTAATACCTCTAAACTAATTATCATCCTTAAATATACCACTACATCATAACTTGTGAAAAATTATAGGTAGAAAACATAAACATTCAATGTTATTTATAGTCCACTAACGATGATTTTCTATATAATATTATAATACATCCTATAAAAAAAATATGAATCATGACCTATGATTCAAAAAATTAAAACATAATCTAAGAGATAATCCATACCATTTATATTCCATTTTTAGTTTCTTTATATTTAACTATAATGGCATTTTTTTATCACAAAACATTTATCAATATGGTCTTTCTGGTCCTTCTCTTGAGATTTTATCCTAGGAAATACACTCCCATAATTCATATACTCCCCACATATGAATGAATTAATTAATACTTTGGGAAGAAATTTATCCCCCTTCATGGTATTAACTAACCACTTCTTTTTTCCTTGGTAGACTATTTCTTTATTCCCTCCTTTAATATATACAAAAGATCTTCCCATTATTTAAATACATTTTCATTGGTTGTTATTCCTGCATTCTTGAGACATTTTCCAGTGATTATTTTTACCTTTACGATCTATATAACATAAAATTATATAGTTCTTTATTTTCATCTCAATTGATGAATTAGAAAAATCACCCAACATCATGTTTTTAATTATAACTCATGACATATTGTAAAAAATAGGCAATAAATTTTTCACTATAACTTTCATTTCATTCAGTTTCTCTTCCATACATCCATCAAATTTTTCATTACATGTATTTTTAATTTGGTTCATTCTCGATCCATCCATTTACTAATACAAAAATATTAGTGCGAGTATATCAATTAATTCATAATAAACCATATTAGGGATGATAGAAACTAATATATCCTTAAACTTGTTATCTTCAAATATTTTGATTTATCTTAAATAATAATAATAATCCATAATAAACTAACAATTTTGGTTATAGATTAAATTTATCTTATGTTCAAATAATATACAATCCTATAAAGTTATCTAAAATTTCAATTGATATGAACTATAAGTGCATGCAGTTAAACGTGACATAATCTTGAGTTTTTTGAAAAGAATTTACTTCCTTCCATTTTTAAGGTATTTTTGGTTTCTAGTTTCATATAATTAGTTCATAACTCAGATATAAAAAAAATAAAAAATTTATAAATTGGACACTTCTTATCAAAAACCATTTTTCCCAAAATATAAATCATTAAAAAAGAAACATATTTTATTTTCATGATAAATATTCATGTCTTTTAAATTGACTTCTTCATTGTTCTTACCCATCAATAAATCATGTGAAAATCATTTAAAACATGGAATGGGAACAAAAATAGAAGTAAGGGACATAAAATAAATAAGAAAGAATCATGTTAGTAATTGTATACGTTTAAAAAATTTCCTTTTTAAAAAATAATATTTGAGATCAAAATAAAAATTTAAGCACTAAATAAATCAAATTTACTACCAAAATATTTGGATTAAAAGTTTTGTAACATCTCAACCCAAACCACAAGGTTTGACCTAGAAGGAAAAATGACCTCGTTTGAACCCCCCTGTATGCAAGAGGCTATTGAATACAGTTGAGAGTATATGTCCATAAATGGGTGGACTAGACCCTCAGTATCGCATCATATGATCAATAATAAACAATGATAATATAAAAAATAATCATAGTAGTCATGAAAAAAATAAGTGTAATAGATGTCATAGAAATATGAAGCTCCAAATATAAAAATCCTCTCCAGAATAAATTAAATATAATAAAAAATAAAAGAAAAATATATGTCCATTGGAAACTCTTCCTCATCCACTAATATCCCTATGATTCTCTGCTAATCTATATACTACTTGCACTATTCCCTTCACTAGTTCTCTCATGAAATATACAACTAAACTGAAATTTATAGTATGGTGTGAGTAAAATAATCAATAGGACATCGCCAATTCATCTTTAAATGGGGTGATCATGTATACAAGGTGTATGAAAATAAAGATAAATGTTTAACATGTATAAATACACAATAAAAAATAGAGCATTCGTGCATTGACTGAGTTTACACAACCCATAGTTGTACCTGATTTGGATCAACTCTAGAAGATAATGTAATTAGTTAAGAAAAGAAAACCATCCCCTATACATCATCCACACAGTGTCATGGAGATGACAACCAAAATCATGGATATGACACCCAACATCATCGAGATGAAACCTAGTGTCATCGACATGACACCCAACTTCATCTATCCATGAAGAGGAAAATTTCACCTAGATTATCTGGATGAGAATTTCTAGTACTCCCTTGACCAATCTGTCATTTAGTGAATGAGAAGTAGAAAATGAAGGCTTCCTTGAGTACATCGTTGATATGAAACCATGGATACCTCATACCTCAACCCTCTAACAAATTCCTTTCTCATAATCATCTAAATCAAGAACACCCCTAACTAAGGGATACTTTTCCCTGATAGTCCACCAGTATTAAGTGAAAATCATAACCTTCATGTAAATGGTAAAACACATACATGGTGATCACACAAGCAGGCATAGTATAATATATTATCATGAGTATATAGAATCAAACATAACAACATGTGATAATAATAAAACACGGAAAAAGCTACACTAATATCACCCATGGAATCACAATGGGTATCATGGGCTACACACACACCCACATTAAATCATAATTAAGTGAAATATCAAATATATAAACACGTAAATAAATTATGGAAACACGGGTAAAAAAGAGCCCAAGATGTAAGGAACTTCCTACCTCAAAGTCGCCAACATCAATAGTAAGGATAAACTATTATATTTGGTTCAATAGTTGGAGTTAAAACCTAAACTATCAAGAACACATCCTTGAGTCCTTATCATAGTTCCAAATATTTCAACACTCACTGTTCATAAAATTTTCCTAGAACCAAAACCATCTATTTAATTTCAAAAAAAAATATCACATGCAACGATAAATTCACTCTCCTAGATAATTTTTGAATTATCATTTCCATCCAACGCTTCGTCTAGAAATCATCACTTCAAGAATAATTATCTTCAAATAATACTTATAAATTATCCACTTATAATTATGTATTTAAAATTTATTATAAATTAAGTTTTTATAATTACATTTGCACATATAATACAATGTAATTACCACATGTTGATTATTTACAATTATCAAAGATAAATTTCTGAAATTTTCTTTTGTTAATTCATTAAATTATAATTTAATAATATGTTATATATTTATAATTACGTTTCTATAATTAATTTATAAATTATAATTCTATGTAATTATCCTTTGATAGTTTTTGGCAATTATTAGTTGGTAATTTTCAAATACTATATTCTAATAAATTTTATAAATTATCCTCAGTAATATAATTCAATTATCATTTAATAAAACTATATTTTAATCGATGATAAATTTATGCAATTATATTTGTATATTTTTTCACATTATTATATTCCTAAAACTTCACAAAATTAACTTTTGATAATTTAATAAATTATTCCTAGATTTAGGTTCTATGGTTTTATATAAAATAAAACAATTTTTATTAAAATTAAGAATAAGAATAGATGACTATAAATAAAATGAATAAATGTGTTAATAAATAAATAAATAAACCATATTTACCCAGATGGGCCTCATACGGGGAAAGGAGGAGGAGAGAAATACGCACCTGGATTGGATGAATAACTTAGATAAAATCTTGGGAGTCCTCTTGAATGCACATACAGGGGTTTTGGGGTCTCTCAGGATCATCGGGATCAACAATAGTAGAATCTGAGATGGTTCATGTATTATAACCAAATCGGTATATAAAGATTCTAAAATCCTATGTCATTACCCTGATTAATTCTATTTTTGAACTGAAAATTAATTATGGAGTGTTTAATTTCATCCCATTAAGGGTTTGAAAAATTTATTGGGTAAAAAATGATTGATTTAGGTGTTTTTAGATCGAAGTCTCATCAGACATGGAGGAAGACATCGTGATGAAGAAAACAATTTAAAGAAAATAATAATTTAATAGTATAACTTAATTAAAAACTATAATAAAATTATTAATAAGATTATCCACATGTGGAATATTGTCAAGAACATGATGTACACAAAAGTTATTTCACTATTAAGGTAAAATCAACATTTTCAATCTAATGGTGGTCTCATATTTGTCATACAAGACACCATTTTTTATGAAAAACAAATATTTTTAGAAAAAATTATAATAAAAATAATAAATAAGTAATCATCACATGTGATGTAAATAAATGACAAATTTACAAAAAAAACTATATCATGCCTAGAGTAAAAACCTCATCCTTGACTTAATTATGGTTTCATATTTCTCATATGAGACACCGTTTATGAGATATTAAATTACTTTTAAAAAAATATATAAAAAAATTATTAAATAAGTTAACATAATGTGCGATGTTACCAAACACCCGACATAATAAATATGTATATAATGCCTAGGGTAAATCCCTCATCATAGACCTAGCAGTGGTCTCAGATTTCTCATTTGAGGCACTATTTTGTAGAATTATTTTTTAAAACGATGTACATATAATATAATAAATATAATATTTTTATTCATTCCCCATCTAGGCTCTATGGGCATCATAATTACATTCCATCTCATATCCTCACAAAAAACCATATTCCACAGAATATTACGCTGTGTTAATTGGGATTTTACCCTCATGTAAAGCCTATAAATCATTCAATAAGTGATTTCTATTGAAAAATTAAATTTTTCACATAAAAACACTAATAAATTATTAAAAAATGGTGTTTTTATTATCATATAAAAATGAGGATATTATAATTCTCCCCCTCAATCAACTTCTCATACCTATGAAGTAACTTTAGGATTCCTAGTCAAAAAATTCATGAAACAGAGCTCGAACATTAGACTTGCACTCCCACATATCTTCTTAGATCTATCCATACAAACAAAAAATCTAAACTAGTGGTACTTTCATTACTTAAAAAACCTTATTGATTAGATGTATGATATTCATCAGAATCTTCTCATAATATGCATATATCGTATCTCAACAACGATATAGTGAGAAATATACAGAGGGTGAGGTATATATATATATATATATATATATATGAAGTTGTGATGTATGGAACATGGTGTACATACCTCTATAGAGACAAGGGTGATCCAAAAAACATGATAAAACCCCTATACAATTGATTATATCAAAGGTTCCAACAAAAAAGTGTTATATCATTCCACACTTTCCAAGGTATTAGTGCCCTAAGCATGTATTCACTCTCAGTAAATCAAGAACTCCCATAGTGAACTCCAAGGGACACCTCCTATGGTTGGAATAATATAATTTTCTACTCTGAGTGGGGATAAACCTCTTCTGTATCATCTGTACTCTCTTAGTGGTCTCATGAACCATTATGGGGTTGATAACTACTACCTCATCCATATAATTCCAAGAGAGTGGTCAACATAAAAACCTCTTATAAAGCCCCTCATATGGTTCCATATGAAACAAATCCTCATAATTGTTATGTTATAAAAACACAAACAAGTCTTAGTGATCATACCATTCTCAACAAAAGTCTATCATGCAATGTCAAATAATATCCTCAAAAATACGTATTGTATTCTTGGACTATCCTTCGGTCTGAGGATGGTACGCCATTCTCAATATCAATTGAGTCCCTCAGGATTTATGCAATGCCTTAAAAAATCATTACATAAAACATGTGTCAATGTCTAAAAAATACTCAAAGGATTACTATATAGGTGTAGAATATCTTGGACAAAGATATTTCCATGATCCACCACTAAGTGAGTCTCTCGAATCAGTAATAAGTGAGAATAATTTTTTAGCAGATAAAAAATCACTCAAACTATATCACAACTCCTCAGGGTCTTAGGTAACCCCACCACACAAAGTATATCATACTTCATAAAAATTCCACATAGTTACCAGAAGTTGATTAAACAACCCAAACTGACAGTAGTTCTCATTCGTCACACTCTGGCATGGAAGGCATCCAGAGATGAAATCATCAATGTATCTCTTCATGCCTGGACACCAGAACTAACACTTGAAGTCATGATATATCATGGTCACACCAGGATGTAATTTCCATCTAGGGGTATGGTAACCCCTAATAATAGCCTCTCTTATTGAATTTGGGACTAATACCCTTCCATTTACCAACATCACATCATCATCATCCATCCACCATTCAGGTATTAACTCACCACTAGTTATTTTTCCCTCATTACAATACACTTTTATTCCAAATAATTCATATTATTCACCTGATACATAATCAATGACGTGATTACCATGGGATAACAAGTCATAGATCCGTGATCCTCTATGGTTTCCATCCTCCAATCAGTTGTTAAGCTCATCCAGTGCCACTGCTCCTCTAAGGGCCACCCACCATGCTCCTACTCAGCCCGAGTCTTACGGCTAAGAGAATACAAAATGACTTTACCTTTTCATAGTTCATACATCATCTAAAAAATGAAAATATTCTAATTCTAATCCAATTGAATCTACCGTAAATTCAAGTCCCTATATATGAAGAAATAATGAAGTCTTTAATAGTGTATATAAATTATAAATCTATCACTAATGAGATAGGGTCACAAAACAACAAATAATGGGCCACAGATTCCAGATCCTAGTCATGTGTAGGGTTGATCCACTCAGGGTTTCATAGATGATGAGACCCATAAGTTACTAATTACTCTATTTTCATTAGCACCACTCCTATACCAATTTTTGATGGATTACAATACACTATATAACAAATCCAAGGATCAGGGAATGTCAGTTCTTGAGCTTTTGTCAACCTTCCCTTTATCTCAAAGAACACATATTCACATTGATCCAACTACTACAACTTCACTACCTTCTTTTTAAGTTCTTTAATGGGTGATGATTATCAGGAAAAGTCCTGGATAAGCTATCAGTAATATCCTACTAAACCCAAAAATATTGAAATCTAAAACTTGTTTTGGGGACTTGTCTAGGGAATGACTTCCTCAAATTTATATAGGTTATTAAATAATCTAGCCTCAGATACCACATTTCCTTGTAAATTAACCTCTTGAATGTAAAATTCACACTTAAATAGACTAGAATAAATCATATGTTCTATAATCATACATAGAATTATCTCTAGGTTCCTATCATGTTGACCTAGTGTGGGTGAGTATATGAGGGTATCATCAAGGGACATTGTAAAAACAGGTCTATATATGGATGAATGATCTTGTTCATGAGGGAAATGAAAAATTAATACACATTATTCGTATAGAAAAACATTTAAAATTACTCATACAGTCCATATAACTCCAAAAATCTATCTTTATAATGTCCTCCTCTCTAACTCAAAACTGGTTATTGTTAGATTGAAGATCAATTTTGAAGAACCACCAAGCTCCCCATTGTTGATCGAAAAGATCATCGATCCTAGGAAAAAAATATTTTTTATTCACAATAACATGGTTCAACTTATATTAATAAACTCATTGTTGACTAATACCTTCAACATTCTTTGAGATCAAAATACGTGCCCTCCATGTTGGAGTACTAAGTCTGATAAATCCCTTCCTCTCCAAGTCATCTAGTTGTACATTGAGATCCCTCAGATCATTTCAAGCCATATGATATGGGGGTGTCAAAATGGGTTTGGAACCTGTTTTGAGATCTAACTCAATTCAACACTTTTATCATGCGGGAGTCATGTGAATTCATATAGAAAGATGTCCTGATAGAGATCCATGAATGACAAATAATATGATGTGGTTTCCACTAATCCTGTTGAAAGAGAAAGGCTTTCCATTTGTGTTTTGTTCATCCCAAACTCTCTCAAGTCTAGTCCAAATAATATTTTTCCTACATCCCATTATCTAGTAATCATGAACCTCTCTCCTTTTTTTGAGGAAAAATTCACCCATCTATAATAGAAATCATGGTCATCTAGGAAGCTGGTCAGCCAGTAAATGCTGGGAATAAAATTAAAAGACTTAATCTATAGAATCATGAATTCCCATTGATGTTCATAGCTACAAAACTCTATGTTTCAGATGCTTTCACCTGGTTATAATGTCATCCCTCCACTTACAGGTGAATTAATTCATTTCATATTTCCCCACATTCCTGATTTCCGATAGTAGACAACATTCATCACTTTCAAAGTGATGTATGATCCTTGATCAAAATAGGAATATTGGATGTCATTTTCTCCTTATATGTATTCCTCCTTTGATATATTCACCTAGTCCACATCTCCCATATAGCTTTAATTCATGTTTGTGAAACTCATTCCTGACACTATCCAATGTTGGATGATAGTTAATTACATTTTTTTTGTCTCAAATGAGAAGTGACCTTAAATCATGAGAGGTAGTAGCGTGGGACATGTTGGGAATGTCTTGATGCTGGGTAGTTTGGGAACCATTAATGTCTTTCAATTTTAATGGGAATATCATGTGTGAGTAATCTTAGGAATAAAACCCAAGGAATCTCATGCCGATCACAAGGTAATTGACTCTAAAGGCGTAAGTCTTGTAATAAGTTTTACCTACAGAATCCGATGTTTCTTGAATGGGGTGGGGATTCTGGATTAGGGAACGAGTTTAACACCCTATAAGGAAAAATGATCTCACATGTTTAATATATTTTGGGGACGGATGGTAGAGTGTTCCCCCCAAAGGGTGACAATTTCACACTATGATGATTGAGTGTGACCCTCCCTCCAAGGGGGTTAATTTGACAATATATAATGGATTGTGTCCCCCCAAGGGGGATATTTTAACACTAGGATGATATTAGGATGAAACCATAGGAAGGTTCCTATTACCCTGTTTATGAGAGAAAAATTAAAACCCATGATGTTTGATGCCATAGTTTAAGGTCATGTGATAGGATTGGTCCATGCAGTTTAATGTTGTTTGGTAAGGATTATCATGTCTTGGAAAGAGCGTTGATGATGGATGGTTTTGGGATTAGATATGGAAGTTATCCAAAGTAGGAGTTTTGTTCGATGTGTGCAGTTTCATCCCAAATGGAAGGAGTAAAGTGTGGGGCCTATGCATGGAAGCTAACTCACATGGTAGTTCCTTCCAATGATGGGAGGAGGATGTGGAATCCCATGGTGGTTGTATACGGGGAATCCTATATTCATCACACAAGGTAAGGATATATTTTTATATCATGCACTGATGACTATGTTCGGTATTTTAATTTATTATGAATAAGAATTGGACCTATATAGTTTTACATGATTATACTCAGATGATATGGGTAGTAATCCTTAAGGGATTCCATGTCATGGTGGGAATAAGATTCTTCATATGGAATCTCTAGTGAGATAGGTATAAATTTTCCCTCAAAGATTCCACATCTAGGGATTACGTGTCTATCTCTTATGCTCTACAAGGTGGGACATAGAGTTGGAACTACCGTTGAATAGAGGAAATCAGGGGGCATAATTTTAGGGTACCTATACTTCAAATAAATAGGCATTAGAGTACCTATGATTAGGTACAATAGGTAGGATTAAGTCCCATGCCACACTTGGAGAAATGTGGGTAGACATATGGTTAGGTGGCACTGATCACACATGTATTTGAGGTGTGGCTAAACCTATCTTGGATGATCAAACGAGAATTTTCCACTAAACATTCATGAATGAGGGTCAGGTGAAAGGAGGAAACATGGAGAGGCTTGGATCATTGTTTTATGTAGTTTGGTGTTTTATTGATATTTGGATCTTTGTGAAGTCTACGGGTTTCATGAAGGTAATGGTCCACAATAAATAGTTTGTTTCACAAAATAGAGTGACCCTGCCTCATGGTAATGCCATGGTTCCCATAGGGCTGGTTTAATGAAGGATAGTTATCTCATGAAACCCCTAGAGCCACAAAGGGATTAATTCTTATGTGAAGTCCAATGAACATTGGTAGGGGAATCTATACCGTGGTTTGAGGTTCTCAAAAACCCATGGGATGTAGTTAGTGAAATATGGATACCTTGGGAAGTCCATCATCTCTCTCACTGATGAAACTTAAAAGTATCAGGAATGTAGAGATTTTATTAGAAGATGAAAGGTCACTTCCCCTTGAAAATTGGGAATAAGGGAGATTTATGGGCCCAACAATGGTGAGGAAGTTAGTTTTGTGAAAAATAGCGACTCTCATCAGACTTTAGGATATTTACAAACCAATGATTCCCCATTAACAAAGGTTTCTCTGCATGAAGGTTTCTATCACAGCTTCACACATCAGCGAATCGTTATAAAATGAAAATAGTTGAGTTAGAATTACTCTATGTGGAGGTTACCATCAAACCTCTATGTGGATAGGGCTTTCGTGAGTTGTGGGAATTTGAGAAGTTGGGGGATTTCATGAATCCAACCCCTTTAGTGTATATTTGGGACATTTTGGACAAAACTCACCCCAAATTGGTCATGAATTCCTCTTACTATCTCATGAAACGTGTGTTTCGAGGTCAACAAATTCTCTCCTTCATATTTTGATTTGACGGGGAAAGGATGGATGAATTTTGAGGTAAAAAGGGAAAAATATTTGATTAGAACGTCCCCTTCAAGAAACTACTAAATGAAACTAAATTTAATCATTCACCTATAAATAGGGGTCCAGTTCCTTTATGGGACTATAATCTTTTACTGAATTAAAATCATGTGATCTCATCTTGAGAATCTCATGAACTTCATGAGTGTTTTGAAATTTCAATCCCCACGACTCATGAAACTCAGACATCCCATGAAATGACATCTTCAATCAGACTTACATGAATAGAATTTCTTCAATATACCTCCACGAAATAGACATCCATTAATAGAACTTCACAAAATAGTCTCATGAAACATTATATATATTGGAAAAAATTGTTTAAAAATGTGAAAACGTTACTTCTACT
Source organism: Viscum album (assembly GCA_963277665.1). Taxonomy (NCBI): domain Eukaryota; kingdom Viridiplantae; phylum Streptophyta; class Magnoliopsida; order Santalales; family Viscaceae; genus Viscum; species Viscum album. The sequence continues at coordinate 1,177,082,481 of OY728143.1, forward strand.
CATCTAGAGGAGATGGATGCGAATATTATTATAGGGAAGAGGGTTCAAAGTTTTTCATGTTTTGACACACTCATTACATTATTTATTGTGGTTCAGTATGAATACCTACACCACAAGATGCCACCAATATATTTCATTGGGATGAGGGATAATTTTTTCAACCTAGATGTTGAGAGAGATGAGCCTGACCACTGGTTCATGAGATCACCTAAAATGATCTAGTGGCATAAGGATATTGGGGTTCAGATCCTAAATTATCATGAATATATTATGATTCAAACTCTCAGTAACCATTTAAAAAATGTTAATGGGGACAGATTGGAAGAAGATGTGTTCCCTCTCAATATGATAAAATACAAAAATTTGGTCTTGGGGAACCTAGTCACGGGGTGTACAGACAGCTATGATCGATTGAAAAGAAAACATTTCATGGATGAGTGGGTATAGTTGTACTGGTAATTCTAGTCTTTTTTTGAGTTTAACACAGAGCTAAAGAATGTCGATATTTATAAGGTGAAATGGTTCTCATATTTCCACATCTAGCACCACATGTGCTTCATGCTGTAGATGATTAGTAGGTGGTCACTAGGGACTAAAACTTTTTATCTACACCATGGGGTTATTGGAATCAACTTGTGGGATGTACAATAGATTTTTGGAAAAACAATCCAAGGATCCATGTATGAAAACTTCCTCTCTTTTGGGAATATAACAGACCATGTTTTCCCTATAGAAATATTACATATGTTTAGATGAATATTCAATACCTAATAATACTATCCATACCAAAATATTAATATTTTAGTGTATTTAGAGATTATATATAAAATATTCTTCTTTTATGAAATATAATCAACATATCCCAAAAATATCTTCTCATATAGTACTCATTCAAGATATAACATACCTAAACCTTTCTTTATCACCTAGGAATGAAAATATAAGAATGGGTGATCTCAGATGCTCAGTATGGGTAAACATTTTAGATATCAATCCTTGATCATATGAAAGAATAAGATAAAACTAATGTTATGTGATAATTAAAATAACTTAGTAATTACATACCCAAACTATCTTAGATCATAAACATGATTCGTGGCATAAACAATATCATTACAGAAAATGTAGACTTAAGACTAAAAAATATTCATAAAAATACCATGAACCATAAAGTCCTGTCATAAAATATTATCACCATCATAAATATTGAAAAACATTTCATGTTTCAAGGTTACATAGAAATAAAATCAACATAGTGGATATGGGCACACATGTTTTCCATAATGGATCAAGACGAACCTATTTTCTCATAGTGGATCAAGACCATCAACTTGTTTCTCATTTCTATATTTTGAGATATAGATATTTAAGAAATTAATTAGAAGTAGATATAGGTCCCACCATTAAAATAATAAAAATCATATTTATGTGTTCCACTAGACCATAAATCATTTTTCATATCACATCCCATGAAAAAAATCGGTTTAATAAGAATTTCATTATAGCATAACTCGTAGAAAATAATGAGATTCATAAACATCATTCCATTATAAAAGAACTATAAAAAAATAAGGATGGTATTCTTGGATAATATCCCTGTTAAATCATATGTAACATCTAATTATGTTTTCTTAAGTAGAAAATTATTTTGAAATATCACTGGAAATAATTATTGAGGAAAATATACTTTCCATTCTGATTTTTTTAAATCCATGAAATTACAAAGGGAAAAATTTATTTAATAATATATATGTAATATTTTATAGTAATATTTAAGAAATTAAGGTTTCATGATGGTTGGAAAATCCTATCATGTCATATAAGTTAAAAACATTCCATCCATAATTTTGATGTAAAAGCCAAAAAGTACCTTGTTTAGAAAATGATAAAAGTATTCCTTTAAAACCATTTTTCAAAACGTAAAATATGATAAAATAATTTTGAAAAATAGTAAAAGATATTTTGAAACAATTTTTAGATAACATTTACTTGGAAGATAAATATTCCCTAGTAGAGGATTAAACATAAACAATATATAATAATAATGTGATTGTAAAATAAACCCTTACCTCAAGTATTTCCTTTATTCATTAATGTTGAAACCTCATGTATAAAGATATTAATTTATTATAAATTAATTCTCTAACCTTAATTTAATAATACAATTTATTATTTATTTATAACATCTTATCACTCTTTTATTAATAATTTTCTATTAATCATTATTCAATGTGGTGACTACTTCATTTTCCAAACATGTTTCTGTTCAAAAGTCGTGGTCCCATTACTTTGATCCCAGTATCATTATTTCCATAATATTAATCATAGTTTTAAAATAATATATAATAATTAAATACAAATTTATAATCATTAATAGAAATTAGGGATAGAAAAATGAATTATGCCATCCATAGAGACTGTTGGTTGTACGTACACATGAACATGGTTTTCAGTTTTTGAATGATGAAATGAAAGAAAGGTAAATAATAATTAATATTTACATAATAATTATTAAATGATATATATAATATATATTAATTAATCCCATCACAATATTCATCCATAAAATATGCTGATGAAAAATTCATTGCATCATTACGTGGAGACGGTAAGCCATACATACGAATGAGCAATACCATCACTAATTATCTGATGGGAAAGAGTGTGCATCATTTTTTTAATTATCATAACCAAAATTAATAATATTTAGTATAATTAATTTATTAATTTATTATAATAATAATATATTTAGATGGGTTAATGAAGAGTGTAAAAATAAAGTGATCGATTAGAGTGATTACCACTTCTTTGCAATGTCTCCATTGGATACCCACTAAAGAGATAGAGGTTTGGTATTTTGAGAATAAAAAACCAATAAAACTTGTATGGGGAATATAAGTAGATAAATTGGTTAGTTATGGTTGACATAGAATTATTGAAGTTGTGTATCTAAGTGAGAGAGGAGGTTCCCTTTTCAAATTGAGCTAAAAGGGCACTTTTGTAATTTCAAAAAATATTAAATTATAATAAATTCATGTTCTATCCAAATACCACCAAATGGAATTTTATTATAAGTTAATTGAAGAAAAGGATGTAATATAATTTTTGAAATATTTTATACATGTTTTTTTATTTTAAAACTTATAATTATGATTAACCCTTATTTAACCTATTTAAATTTTAATAACGGTAACAAATTTTCTTAATATTAAATGGTTGGAATGTTTGGTTTTATTATTTCAATTGGACCATAAATATAATTTTTATTTAATACAAGACCATTTAATAATTAATTTATTTTTTTTAATCTTTTTATTATTTTTAAGTAAATTAATAAAATATTAATCTCTTAAAATATCATTAGTGTCAATTTCCCCACTATTCAGTAATTTTAATTTAAAAAATATCAATAAAATAGGTTAATTTATAATAAAATATTTTATAATATCCCTAAAATGTCATGAACTAATATATAATTAGTTAATAATCATACATATTATAAATTTCATTACATTTAATATCTATAATATCTTTTTATTTTATTTGTATATTAATTGAATAATTAATGAATCAGCGTAGGAATTTAGGGTAATTATTTAATTCCTAAAAATTAAAAATAAATTACCATGATATAGATAAATCTTTTATATTTTAAAATAATATTTTTAGTTACACAAAACCTTTGGATAACTAGATATTAAAAAACAATATAATTATTAAAAACATGATTGTGACAACTTTGACTTTTCATTAAATAAAATATTATAATGATTATAATATCATCCTAGCATCTCAAAAATGTAATAAATTCAGCCCTTAGATGATTATGGTCTAAAATTATTTATCAAATGAAGCAAGGGGATTTTTTGGGTTAATTTTATAGTCTTTATAATGTTGTTTACACCCTTAATTACTTTATTTACCCTTTACCATAGTAAGAATATTTACTAAGGTTATTATTAAAATTGAAAAAAAGTGGCCTCATTACTAAATTTGGGACTATTGATTCAAAATATGGAATAATGTTTTCATAATTAAATAATTATAAGTTTGGGAATTTAATTTAAAATAAAAATGGCAACACGCAACGATTTGTTTTTTTTAAAAAATGCCTTTTTAAAATATATAATGATTTTATAATAAATTAAATCTGAAAATTATATTAAAAACAATTATTGGATTATTTTAAATCAAAAATAACTAATAAAAATTTAAAATATTCAAAAACATAATTTTACATAGTAAAAACATTAAAATAAATTATAGATTTAAATAAAAATCAGTATTTTTACACTATTCCTTGAAAAATAAATGTTTTATGAAAATTAAAAAAATGAATTTAAGATAATTTTTAATTAAAAAATTTAAAAATAAAATTTATTTTTTCAAATAAATTTTTCTTCATGTTTCATAAATTAATATTCAATCATAAAAATAATAAAAAACTAATTTTAAAGAAAATATATTTTTAACGAATAAAACGAATTTACATAAAATTGTGTGATCATTTTATAAGAACATTTCAATAAATTAATATTGATTTGGAACTGTACTATTATTTAATAAATTATTTATTTCTATTCATTCCCACTAATTTAGCATATAGGTTATAATATAAATATAATATTTTAATATTGTTACGTGATTCATTTAAACTCACTATTATGTTCATTGGATGCTATAATAGAAATCAAAATATTTCATAAAAATATTAGGTTTTTACATTCTAATCCCCATAAAATAAATTTATCACTTAAAATTATTCACATGGATACAAGAAGATGAGGATACCTCTACCTCATCACATCCTCATGTTCCCACATAGCTTCCTAAAATTGGTGGTTTACCATAAAACATTAACTAAATGAGTGGTTTTGTTTTGTAGAAATGTATCTCTAAGATATAGAATCACTAATAGTTATTATTCATAAGAAAGATAATGCTCTAGTAGTAAGACCTATGAGTTTAGTATATTCTAAGGACCAGGTATGTACTTCATTAGGAGAGATACGTGGAAGACATCCTGAACATGAGAGAGATTTTGTGGGAGCACCAAACAATACGTTACTATACCAATATGATTAAGTATTTTAAAGTTACTAATCTACCTAGCATTTTGTTTTCTATTACTTCTTCCAAAAATAATTTCATAGAGATACCTTCTCACCAACATAATATTCTAGATCACATCAATGATTACCAGTGTAACATTTCATTCACCTTTGTTTTGTCCTTACATGTTATTGAATAACTCTAACCTTATCTACCATCTCTTCAGCCTGATCATATCTCAATAGATTTATTTCTATAATTTTTCTAGTATAGTGAAGTTAAAAACTTCTTTTCATAATGGTTTTCATAAGGACTCATCTGAATGCTCGAGTGAAATCTATTATTCCAATAAAACTCAACTAGAGGGTGGTGTTGATCCTAATCAAATTTTAAATCCATAAAACTACATTTTAGTGTATCCACTAGAGTTATAACTATTATATTACACTAACCATGAACCTAAGGATGATACAGAGTGATGAAACTAAAATCTATATCATGATATTTCATAATAATTCTCAAACAATTCTAGGTAAACTTCATATCCCAATTAGATATAATTGAATATAGAAATCCATGGAAATTTACCACTTCCATAATATATATTCTAGAAACCAGATCCAGAGTTAAATATTCACTGATGAATTTTGATAACTTCATAATGTTATTAAAATCAACCCATAATTAACTAAATACCAAAAATAATATAAACCTTGAATATTACCAATACATTTAATCATATATCCACAAAGTGTAAAGGAATTCATCCTTTAATATCTTTATCGCATATATAAAACTGAAGCTCTGTATTTCCATAAATGTCAATTACAACATTCTTAATCTTGATAAACTCCTATCATGTAAAACCCTAAAAATGGGTTTCAATACAATAATCCATGATGGTATCCATAACTCTTATGTTAATCTTTCATAGATATATATACACTTAAAAATTTTAATTTACCCTTTATTCCTTAAATTTTTTTTATCCGATATAAAATCAGTTTCATTTCAATCATAGGTTTTTCCTTTTACTGATAAAATATAAAATATGATTTTATTATTCCTGAATCCACTTATAAAAATATAATCACATGAATCTTCTCTAAATGTTGAATAATAATTTTTTTTATAAGTTTTATTCATATAAAATCAAGCAATAAAATCCCAACTAAAGATGGTAGAATAAAGGTCCCATAATTATAACGATTCATTTAATCCATTGTGAGTTCATAATATTTCCCTTTTTCATTTTTTAGAGGATATTGTGTATTATCATCCACAATATCCATTGAATTGGGGTATTGGTTCTCATAATTCCCAAACTTCTTGCACTGGAAACATCGGAGTGTGAGTGGTGCCTTAGTTGGTGTCCTCACCTCCATTTCAATTACCGTACCATTAATCACAATTCAATATTCATGGGATTTATGACCCAAATTTCATCATTTAAATCACCTAAAATTTAAATTAAAAAACTTCTCTTCAAGTTTCTTCTCACATTTTTTAATTGTATATGATTGTAAGTTCTTTTCGCATGTCAATTATTTGAGTTTTCATGAGAATCTGGCTTTTTTTTATTATCAAAACCATGGGAATAGTGGGAATCTCTAATTTCCATTTCATCTTTGAGTACAGATTGAATGGTTTTTTATAGCAACTAAAGTCCCTTATATATTATTCCTTTCAATTAATTGTTTTTATATTACTAAAAAATCAATCAATTTCACTTTTAGGGGTGATAATTAAACCAAATGCCTACCTTTCAATCCTTGTAAAATTTTATGCCTAGTTACCAAGGGATTCATCATACTTTTTATTCATATCAAGAAATTCATTATCCATATTTTTATGTATAATACTAGTAAATTCCACTCTAAATAATATACCCTTAAACTCATCCCATTCAATAGATTCAAACTCTTCCACCTACCTGGTATTCTTGATAAGATTCCACCGTTGATAAACTTCACCTTCTATATTATAAAAATATATCAAAACCATTTCTTATTCTGAGCATTGAAGAATAGAAAATATTTTCTCTATTATATTTATGGGTACCATGTCTTAACATACATGGATATTATATCATTTTAGATGAATACTCAGTACATTACAACAATACATGCCCGAGAATCATAATAGTTTAGTGTCTTTGGAAACTTGGAAACAAAATCTTCTATCCTGGGGAAATATCATCAACATCTTCCATAAATATCTCCACATTTAGGTCTTCTACATAAAACCATTCTTCATATATTGGGGAAAGTAAATATAAAAAAAGGTGAGCTCAAACGATCAGTATGGGTACATAATAGAAATGTGTAATCCTAACATGAGGAAAAGGGTACATAACTTGATCATGACATTTAAAGATCATAACTTATATATAAAACATCATAATAAATATTTGCATTTCATAATACATGAATCATAAATAAATAATGAATATAATAAATGAAAGTATAACATAGGGATAAAACATGGAATTTTGGAAAACACATAAGCATATAAAAACCTTATGTCAAGGTGGCCTACTAAGGCCTTTATAACATGTTGGGCTTGGGGTAATCCCTTGTGGACCTACTTTGGGCTTGGGATGCCCTCACATGCACCCTCCTGTTTCGGGATAGCAATGTCTTCCCTTATACCCTCTTGTTTCGAGCTTGGGATGTCCTCCCATATACCCTCTTATTTAGATCATGGGATGTCCTCCTATATAACCTCTTTTTGGCATGGGATGTCCTCCTGTATACCCTCTTATTTTGGGCTTGGTATTTCCACATGTGTAGCCATTGAGCATATAAAACATTTATCAATACCCAATGCACTCGAGGGAGATATAGGTCCTACCCATCACATAAAAAATCATAAATTCGTATGCCACATGAAAATAAAATATTATTCATATAATGATCCATAAAAATAGATTGGTTTCATAAACAACAATCATAACCCCTAAAATGAAATTGGTATCATTGAAATTTCATCACATCATAACATATGGAAAATATATAGGCTTCTTAATCATTTAATAAAATTATATCCCATAAAAAGAAGCATGATTCAAAGACATGTAACTCATGGAAGAGAAATTTATATCACAAAAATATAACCCAAAAAATATAAGTGTGTTTCTTAAAGATATAACCCATGAAAGAGAAATGGGTTTCATAAACATATAACTTGTAAAATAGAAATGAGATTTATGATAACAATGAAATAAATCATAACCCATTCAAATAAGGAATATGAATTGAACCTTCATATAATTTCCAATAAATTCCTTAGTATCATCAAAAGATGTCATTTATATAGAAAATAATTTTGACATATCATTCAAAAACATTTTTTAATGAAAATATCCTTTCTTATTTTAGGAATAATTTTTTATGAATAAAACCATTTGAAAATACTTTTAAAATAAAATACCTTAAAAACTTATAAAGAATACTTAAAATCATTTTAAAAACCTTTTTCGATGAAAAAATATAAAATAATATTCAAAAACATTTTACAAAAAATTCTTTGACAACACATGGAAAGCTATAAAAGAATTCCTTAAAACATTTTGAAAATTTTTTCATTGAAAACACATATAAAACATATCTAGAAAGCTCGAAAACATTTTCAAAAACTTTTTAATTGAATAATTATGAAATAATCTTGAAAAAAATTTTAAAACAATTTCCTTGAAAATCCAATTTCAAAAGAAATCTTAAAAATTGACTAGTTAAACAAGGAATGGAATCTTCATATAAATGATGACTGGGAAATTTGTAAATGTCCTAGGAGGTAAAAAGAATATTTATTTACTTGGTAGAAATGTAAGAAATTCCTTGTTTAGAAATTGATAAGAAGATTACTTGGGAAACCTTATTAGAATACAAAAAGGAAAATATTTGTTATAAATATTATTGTAGAATGGTATAATATTTTTGGAAACCCTTTTTGGAATACATGGTTTTGAAGGAACCCTAATTTCTAACCTAAGAGAGGGTAAATTAAGGTCTTATAAAAACACTTTCTTAACTATTGTATATAAAAAAGAGTATAAAAATGGTACCAATGCATTAATATATCATGAATAAATATATTATATGAAAATTCGGGAATTTTATTGAGAGATTGGTCATAAGATTTCATCAAAGGAAGAATAAAAATAAACAGTGTTGATACATAATGAGATTATTTAAATAAGATATTATCCCATGGTAACTTGGGATCATACACTCTATGTAAGAAAATTAAATTAAATTAATCTTATAATATCATTAAAAGAAAAATATTCATGATATATCATGTAAATTGAATGTATATAAACCAAAAAACTAATTTAGGTGCATCACAAAACATGACTCCCAAAGAAGGCAGATTAAGACAAAACTATGTTACCAATTTAGTATCTTTTGAAAAATAGACCCCATGAAATAAAGGTCATATAATAAATATGTAAATAATGATAAAAAAATATAATAATCATTTAATATATCCATGGGTAGTATACAGGCCACACAAATGGAATGAGTGGTGAATAAATCGTATATCTCACGAAAATAAAAAGTGAGATAAAACCCCCTTTCCTTATATATTGAATATTGTCATACTCATTCAAACCACCGGTATAAATAATATAAATATATTTTAAATATTTTAAATAACCATAACATTATATCTAATACCATATATAGTTTGATCCCGACATTATATTACCGTCTTGTTAACAATCCTATATTAAGGCTTGACTTCGGGTAATATTCGCTTTATTCTTCACATGTGTCTTAATATGTTATATCATTAGTTTATATACTTATATCATGATTATCGAATGTAAAACATGATATAAATATCATTTATATTCACTATATTTGTATTATAATAATACAGAGAATATAGAAGTATGAAATAGAATACACTGTTCATGGAGATGGTAGGTCGTACATACGCATAAACATTGATTACATTTTTTTATCATATCAAAAGAAACAAATAAAATGAACTATATGTAAATATGTAAATTATATCATTAATTTATAATTTATAAATTATATGTATCATATATTATCAATAAAACTATCCTTAATACATCCATGTAGTGTGTGAATGAATCACATCGCTTTGAGGGGGTGGAATCCCACACTTCCTCAAACGAATTTATCATATTTATACCAAATGGAAAGTAAAAAATATATGTGTTGTAAAAGAATTAAAAAAACATTAAATACATAATAAATATAATACATAAAATATATAAATTTATTTTCCATCGTAATTTCTACCATGATATGTGGTAAAGAAAAAATGAACAATCATCATTTAGTGTGTTAGTAGTTCACCGTACACGTAAACAATATGTATGTAACCCATTAGATACAAGTGTGTGTAAGTGTAGTTTGAAATGTTATAATAAAATTATAGTACTATATTTATGATACTATGTTTTAAAAAATCATATAATAATTACAGTGTAGGTATTGGAGAAATATAATAAAATAATGGAGTTTAAGAGAAGGTTCTACCTCTTAATTGGGTCACTTCTTTAGGTTTGTGCTAAAATGAATACTTGGAAGAATTAATGAAAAAGGGTTGAATCAAGTATAAATATAGGGGTTTTTAAAAAAAATGGAATATATTTACCTAACCTATGGGGTTTGATAGGTTTGAAGAAGATAGAGATTTGGTGGCCTTTTATAGGGATGGAGGAGTGGAACTCTTGTAAATATTTGAAGAGAGAGTTCCACCCACATTTTTCATGTTTAAAGTGGATAAAATAATTATCCAAAGTAGATAAAAGGATGTATAGCATCCAAATATGTCCATAAAAGGGATTTTGGACAACTGTATAGGGAATTTGGGGCCATATGGTTATGGTTTAGTCCCTAATTAAGCATAATTTAACCTTAATTGATCTAATTAATTTTAATCACATTCACTACTATTTTTGGTCAAATATAAGTAAAAAATATTTGATATTATAAATTATAATGATTCTAAATATTTAATATATTTTCCAAATTATAATCACAAATGTGGAATAAATTTATTTAAAATTAATCCAACAGTCAGGTCGAAAATGCTGGTTTTAATGTAAAAACATTCAAAAGATGATATGTTTTTATATCCAATTTCAATGTGAAATTGATCTAAATGACCAAAATTGTATTAATTGATAAAAAAATAATATAAATAATCTTTTAAAAGAATTAAAAATATATTTTAATTTTATAAATAAATTTTATGAAAAAACTGTTTTGAACAAAAATTCTGTATTTGTAACTATTCATTAAAAAATGAAACCGTACAAAAAAATACAAAAAAATTATAATTACCAAATTTTTATGTTTATATTTAAAATATTATGTTTATTTTATGTCTATAAAAGTTCCCAAATTTATATTTAAAATGGATTCTCTATTAAAATGCAGTAAAACTACCGTCATAAAAATGTATGTTTTAAGCATGAAATTTTCTTTGTTCTTATCTTATGTCTATAAAATATATTTAATTAATATAAAAAATATTTTTTCAAATATAATATATATGTATATTACAATTATATCACTCTCTAATTGTATTTAATTTAATTTATTAGGGTAAAACATCTTTGTGACCATAAAAATAATAATATTTACTATCATATTCAATTACATTTCATTTTCATTTATAATTAATTGGTAACCTATGAATTCATATTATATTGTGTAAAACATATATTTTCATAAATTAGTTAATAATATTCATACTTCTAAATTAACATCTAGTTTATATCTTAATATATTAAGTTATCATATTTTAATAATATATTATTGTTCGGTAAACCTCGGTCTTTCATGTTATGCAAGACATTGAGGAAAGTCATTTTTATTTATAATGAAAGCTAACCTTAGTATTACATATAGATAAAGATAATTTTTATATTGTGTGTAGTGCGTGATAAAATTCGTTTTACATATAATTCAATCCAAACTTAGTCCTTTAATATAAAATAAACTATCTTTAGTGTGAAGTGAAAATATCAAAAAGGTTAAATTAATTCGAAAAATAATAATTCAAAAAATCACTTGGGTGTTACAATCTACACCTCATAAAATTAATTTCACCATCCAAATTATTCTGGGTTATCAAAGGATTAACACTTAAATGTTTCATTAATAGAAACCCACATCATAAAAATGGGCACTAAAACGTTCCTTAATAAGGAAATGTTAGAACCATAATGATTACCCAAAGTAACATATAACTTGTTTAAGGAATAAGAGAACATAGGTTGGAAGTGAAAACAAGGACACGAAAATGAAATCTTACCATAATGTTTTGAGGGTGAGTGATAGAGAACATGGTCAAAATAATGTTAACAATCATAAATCCATAAATATGTTATGACTTTAGGGGCCTTCTAATTCATCAGAAACGAAGGTATGAGGACAAATTTTTTTGTTTCAAGATCCTTTTTTCAATGATGAAGAATTTTCATGAAAATATATTGTTTCTTGATTTCAAGACAAAATCACCCATTATTTTTTATTGATCCACTCTACAATTTTCACTAAAAAGGAATGTGACTTTTTCTATTCTTGAAGTACTAACAGATCATCGGATCCATGATATGCAATCCCATTTTTAATCAATTTTCATTAGAAAAAATTAGTTTGACAATGTAATCCAATGTGAATAAATCCTCACATATAGAGATAACACATTAAGAATACTAACTACATCTGAATTTTAAATTAAACATTCCATAAATGGTTAATCTTATTACCCTTATGAAATATGGAAATTCAATGCTTTAGAAATAATTTTATGAAATTGACTTAATAATGATCCCCATATATCACAATATACAACATGGTTTTCACATTCAAAACACGTGAATACCCTCATCATATATTCCCTTGAAACATGGTGATAGCCTTAATTACTATAAATCCTTTTAGAAAACATGCATGTTTTCTTATTCCAATGATTACTCAAAAATATCATTTAATTCTATTAAGTTGTAAACATCATACATGAGTACATATAAAAAATGGTCAATAATCAGTTCCATTATAATAAATAACTTCCAACTTACTTATTCATATCTACTATATCATTATCCAAACATCATAATCTCAACATCAGGCCTAAATTATGGGTTAGCTTCCCTTAATCAAAATGTCACCTTTCTATGAAATAAATTTTATATATCATCATCACCATTAAAATTGACTTTTTCCAACATTAATGAAAACTTATATTAATAATAAATACATATTTCATGATTCATATTACATAATCTATGAATTCTTAAACATAAATACTTCTTTTATCCATCATTATTCTTAAACCATTACTCAAGTTTCATCAACTTATTCCTGAATACCACATTCCCATAATATTAAATATGAATCATATCATGAGGTTTCACAACATCAATCTAATAATGATTATTATTTTTAATGTAAACAATACTGGAATAAAATCACATACCTTTCACATGTTGTTTTTGGTCTCTTAACTTCAAATGTATAACCATTACTTTTACTAACATCATTATTCTATTTATGAGATTTCCACTTGGTAAATAGATTTTTATAACTCCCATATGTTCCATATATGAAACATTAAATGTTAACTATATTTCTTCTAGTTATCTCCATTGACTAAAACCAAAAAGCATAGTTTGGGAAATATGTATCATATTGGGATACCATATAATCATGAGAAATTACTTATAGGGTGCCTAAATCTTGGATCCTACTTCATTAATCTATTAAACCTTAGGTTTATCTTAGGTTATTCTTAGTAATCATCAATTTAAATCCTTAATGATGGTTCATAAAGAGTTTTTGAATTGACAATGCGTATCCCATGAGAGTTTCAAACCAGGTGTGTTGTAAGGCCTATTGTTGTGTACCAAATTACCCCGATTCAAGCCCAAAACACCTTGATGAAGTTGTTACTCCTATGTACATTTATTTCAGAGCTATATACACTTTTATTATCAAAAAATGGATGTATTTCTAAGAAAACAATCACTCTATACTTCACCAAAAATCCAATACATTTTCTTAAATGTAAACTCACCCTTAAACTTATCCTTAAAGACAGCCCATGACCTATCCTTAGAAATATACCTTTGGATATAACGAAATTTTCATCATCCTAGTTTCCAAATTTTGACTAAAACTTTTCTTTAATACAAACTATAGTGACCCTATATTAACATACATTGATATTACATCATTCTAGATGAATAGTAAGTATATTACAAAAATACTTTCTTGAGGACAGTAATAGTTTAGTGTCTTTGGAAATATAGAAACAAAATATTATATCATAGTAAAAAGATATTCAAAATCTACCAAAAATAGCTCTAAATTTATTACTTCTACCTAAAACCATTCTTCATAACCTGGGGGGAGAAAGTATAAAAAATTGGTGAGCTCAGCTGCTCTATAAGGGTAAATAAAGGAAATGCGTAGGCATAACCTGAACAAAAGGGTATGGAACTTGAGCACAACATTTTATGATCATACCATACATATCAGAGATCATGATAAATATTTGATGGTCATAATATATGAATCATAATGAAATAATGAACATAATACATGAAATCTTAATATAGGGATAATATATGGAATTTTGGAAAACATAATCATATAGAAACCCTATGTCAAGGTGGCTTACCAAGACCTAGGAAACATGTTAGGTTTTGGTTAATCCCAAGTGTACCAATATTGGACTTGTGATTACTTCTCATTTAACCTCTTGTTTTGGGATAGGGATTCCCTCATGTTTACCCTATTGTTTTGGTTTTGGGATGTCCTCCTGTGTACCCTCTTTTTTTAGGCTAGGGATTTTTTCCTGTATACCCTCGTGTTTCGGGCTTGATATGTCTTCCATATACAATATTGTTTTTGTCTTGGGATGTACTATTGTATAAAATTTGATTTCATAAAACATTTATCATTACCCAATGAATTGGAGTGAGATATATGTCCCACCCATCACATTATAAAATCATACATATATGTGTCATAGTAAAATAAAACTTTCTTCATATCATGACCCATAAAAATATATGGGTTTTATAATGAACAATCATAAGACCCAAAATTAAATTTGTATCATTTTCATTTCATCACATCATATCCTATGTAAACTAAATAGGTTTCTCAGTAATTTTATTAAATCATAGCCCATGAAAACAATCGAGATTAAAAAGTATATAAACCATGGAAGAGAAATAGATTTCAAAAAGATATAACCTGAGAAAGAGAAATGGGTTTCATAAAAATATATTGCATTGAAGATAAATGGGTTTCAAAAAGACCATAAAATCAAGCATAACCCTTTCAGAGAAATAATATGAATGGAACATTTAGATCATTTCCTATAAATTCATGAGTAACATCAAAATATGTCATATTATATGGAATATAATTTTCAAATATATTTCAAAATTTTTACTTGAAGAAAATATCATTTTTTATTGAAGAAGTATTTTTAATGAATAAAACCATTTGAAAATAATTTTCATAGAAAATACCTTGAAAACTTATAAATAAGACTAGAAATAATTTTTAAAAACTTTTCCCATGAAAATTTATAAATCAATATTCAAAAATTCTTAAAAATATTTCATTAAAAATCAAATGGGATGCTTTAAAATATTACTTTAATATTTTTTAAAAACCATTTCATTAAAAACACATTGAAAACTTATGAATAAATATTGAAAACCTTTTGAAAACCATTTTACTTGAAAACGTATGAAATAAGATTGAATTTTTTTGAAAACAATTCTCCTTGAAAATTAATTTTAAAAACATTTACATAAAAATTGACCTTTTAAAAATGGAATGATATTTTCATATAAATTATGGTGGGTAAATCTGTATAGGCCATACAAGGTAAAAAGAATATTCCCTTTTCACTGTAAAATGGTAAGAAAAATGATGTGTTTAGAAAGAAACAATAAGATTCCTTTGAAAAGATTGGAAAATGAAAAAAAATAAAAACATATTTTAAATATTTTAGGAAAATGGTTTAATATTATAGGAAATCCTTTTTAGAAAACATGGTTTTGAAGGAACACTAGTTTCCAACCGAAGAGAGGGTAAATTTGGGATTTTTTGAAAACACTTTATTAACTGTCTTATCTACAAAAGATTATAAAAATGGTATAAATAAAATAATATATCCTTAATAACAAGAGTATATGAAAATACATGAGTGATATTGAGATATGGGTTATAATAATTCATTAATGTAAGCATAAACATTAATAATCTCGAAAAACTATGAGATTATTTCAATAAACTCTTATCACTTGGTAGCATGAGATCATACTCTCCATGTAAGAAAATAAAATTAAATGAATATTATAATATCATGAAATGAATTATAATATCGATATATCATGTAAAATGGAAGTATATAAACCTCAAACCTAATTTAGGTGCATAACAAAACATGAGTCTCAAAGAAGGAAGATTGAGACAAGATTATTTTACCAATTTTGTAACATTTGAATCTTAAACCACATGAAATAAAGAACATATAATGGATTTGTAAATATCTATAAATATAACTATATGAATCATTTAATATATCCATTTACTATATACAGACCACACAAAAGTAATTGGTTGTGAATAAAGCGTGTATCTCACGTAAATAAAAAAGTGAAATGAAATCCTCTTACCTGGTATCTTGACTCTTGTCGTACTAATTAAAACTACTATTATAATGAAAATAAATTTATGATTAATATTTAACAGAAACATTTTCTTATATCTAATACCATATATGGTTTTATCAGGACCTTGTATTTCCATCTTGTTAACAAACCTATGTTATGGTTTCACTTGGGGTAATATTCACTTTGTTCTTCGCATGAGTCTTAATTTGTTATATCTTTAGTCCTTATACTTATATCATTATTCCTGAATGTAAACCATGGAATAAACATTATTTATGTTCAGTATATTTTTATTATAATAATATATAGAATATATTGGTATGAAATTTAATTCACTGTTCATGGAGATGGTAAGCCGTATGTACGCATGAATGTTGTTTCCTTTTTTATTGTCATATCGAAAGAAAGAAAGAAGAGATACTATATGTATATATGTATATAATATTATTACTTTAGAATTATAATGTTATATATATCATATAATCTTGATAAAACCATCTTTAATACATTACATGTAGTGTATGAATGAATCACATCACTTTTAGGGGGTGGTTGTCCACACTTCCTCTAACAAAATTATCGTATTTACACATAATGGAAAGTAAACAATATATGTGTTTTAAAAGGAATAAATAAACATAAATTAAAAATAAATATAATATATAATAGATATAAATATATATTCCATCATAACTTCCACCATTATTGGCTGTAAATGAAAAATGAACAATCATCATTTATTGAGGCAGTAGTTCACCGTATATTTAAATAGAATTTTCGATACCCATTAGATAGAGGTGTGTGTAAGTATAAGATGAACCCGTAGAAAAAAATAATATTATATTGAGTATAATGGTATTTTTATATAATAATTTAATAAATATATTGGAGTAGTATATAAGGAAAATAAAAGAATGGAGCTTGAGAGAAGGCATTACCTCTTAATCGGGTAACTCCTTTCGATTTGTCCCAAAAGGATTCGTTGGTAAATTTTTTCCCAAAGGGAGGATTCGTGGAGAAATGGATAGTTTTTTCGATTTTTATTTGGTTGGCCATTTCCAAAACTAAATGTTTTTATAGGTTCAAAGAAGAGGGAGAGGTGGTGTCCTTTTAAAGGGAGGAGTAGTGGAACTCCTGTAAATATTTTAAGAGAGAATTACAACCATGTTTTTCATGTTGAAAGAGGATCTGTTAATGATAAAAAGTCAATAAAAGGGACATAGGCTTGAAGTATGGCCATAAAATGGAATTTTTACAAGTTTATAGGTCTCCTTTTTCTTATATATTATGGTTTAATCTCTTATGAATCTTAATTTAACCTCAATCAATGTAATTAAATTTAATCACTTTCATTAATATATTTACACAAATTATTATTTTACCTTGTTAGACATTATAAATTATGATTATTTCAAATATTTAATCAATTTTCACAAATTCATAATCACATAATTGGTAGAAATTAATTTAAAATTTATCGCGTAGTTGGGTCGACAATGTACAGTTTTAACGTAAAAATATTCCAAAGTTTGCTATGTTTTTATATCTAATTTCAATGTGAAATTGATCTCATTGGCCTAAATTGTACTAATTGATAAAAATATTATCTAATTAAAAATTTAATCCAATTTAAAATATAATTTATCCTTATAAATAAATTATATTACAAATCACTTTTGAACTAAAATTCTGTATTTGTAATTATTCTTAAAAAATGAAACCTTATAGAAAAATACCAAAAAATTATACTTACCTAATTTTAAGGTTTCTATATAAAATATGAAGTTTATTTTGACATTTTATGTCTATAAAAGTTCTAAAACTTTTATTTAAAATGGGTTCTCCATTAAAAGGCAGTAAAACTATATTTATAAAAATATATTTTTTAAGCATAAAATTGGGGTTGTTATTATCTTTTGTCTACCAAATCTATCAAATAAATATAAAAAATATTTAATTTAATATATATATATATATTATATATTAAATTAATATAACTCCCTAATTGTATTTAATTTAATTTATTGGGGTTAAACAACTTTGTGACTATAAAAATAATAAAATTTCCTTTTATATTCAATCAGCTTTTATATTAATTTAAAACTAATTGGTATCCTATGAATTCATATTTTAATTATTAAAAAAAATATTTTCATTAATTATTTATATTAATAACAACTAATTTAACATCTATTTTATATATTTTTATATTAAATAATCATATTTTAATAATATATTATTGTTTAGTAATCCTCGTAATTGCGTGTTATGCAAGACATCGATGAAAGTCATTGTTACGTATAACACAAGCTAATCTCAGTGTTCCGTGTAGAGAAAGATAATGATTATATTTTCTATAGTGCATTATTAAATTAGTGTTTCATATAATTCAAACACAACATAATGCTTTAATATAAAATAAACTATCTTCATTGTGAAATGAATGTATAAAAAATGTTAAATTAATTTAAAAAAAACACACAAAATCTTGGGGGTGGTACAATGTTGATTCATCACTCATCCTATAGTGGATTATAATACCCACTAAAATATTATGGATGTTTCATCATGAAAGATTCAATAACATAGTTTTCCCCACATTGATCATTTACAAACAAAATGATTCAAAGCCTCTGAAATTTGTTTGAGCATAGCTATAAGATTCTATAATCGAGATCCCAAAATGGTTGCCTTTTGAGGAATACAATAATATCATTGTCCATAACACTCATCCTTAAAATTGTTTCTTTAGGTTCCACCCATTTACTATAACCATAAAGCATATAGAAACACTAATACTCAGGGATTACAAAATAATTCTAAAAAAATCATTTATATAATTTCTAAACTATGACACTTTCTTCAATGAAACCTTTTGTTTAACATAGAATATTCATGATAATTATAAAAAGTTTTGTATTTTATCCTATATTTAGTTCTATCCCCAATAGTCTCATAAAATATTTGTAACCCCAATTTATAAAGAGTTTCTAAACCCTGCTCTGATACCAATGATAATGGCCTAATCATTTTATACAAAAATATGACATCTATTTAGATGAATATTCAATGCATAATAATATTATCCCTTAAAAAAACTTTTATTTTTATATTATT
This sequence comes from Viscum album, assembly GCA_963277665.1. Taxonomy (NCBI): domain Eukaryota; kingdom Viridiplantae; phylum Streptophyta; class Magnoliopsida; order Santalales; family Viscaceae; genus Viscum; species Viscum album. The sequence continues at coordinate 1,177,102,342 of OY728143.1, forward strand.
TAGATATTAGATATAAAATCTTAATATTTTATGAAATATCATCAACATATCCCACAAATATCTTCTCACATAGTGCTCTACTTAGGCATACCCAACTAAAACCTTTCTCCATCCCCTAGTGAAGGAAGCATAAGAATGGGTGACATAAAATGCTCAAAAAGGGAAAACATATGAGATTGAAATCTATGATCATATGAAATAATAAGATAAAATTACGATTTATGTGACCATTAAAATAACTTATGAAGTTAATACCCAACCTGTCATAGATCATAAACACGATTCATGGAATAGACATTATTATTTCATAAAACAAGGACTATAAGAGTGAGAAATCATTATAAATAAATAATGAACCATAAGATAATTTCATAAAATTATGAAGACATAATAAATATATAAAATAATTTCATATTTCAAGGTTATCTACAAATAAAATCTATAGAGTGGATGAAGACATACCTTTTCCCCATATAGGATGAGGACGTAACTATTTCCCATAGTGGATCAAGCCCATTGAATTGTTTCCCATTTTTATCACATGAGATATAAATAAGTACCCAATGAATCAAATGGAGATACATCTCCCACACTTCACATAATAAAAAAAATACTTATGTGTTCCATAGTATCATATATCATTCATCATATCGGAATCCATGAAAATAAATGTGTTTCATATACATTTTATCGTATCATAACTCATGGAAAATAGTGGGATTCAAAATAAATAATGTCATCATAAACAAAAACCTTCCATAGGAAGAGTAATTTTTACACCCCAATATTTTATTGTATGTTATCTCTTCAATGTAATTAAATAACTTGCTATATATGCAACACTGAGTTCAAGCGCAACACAACATACCAAACTAGTCATTCAAAAGAGGTTATGTATAGTATTAAATTAATTTTGAATTTTATATATTCCATATAATTGTAACATCCATATTATGTGTTTTTTAGACGTAATATAAAGTCAAATTCAATTTTTTAGATCAAATAATTATTTTTGAAAAATGCAATTTTGCCGCCTATTTAATGGAGAATATTTTCTAAAACAAATATTTTATACTTTTATATATTTAATTTAATGAAATTAAATTCTTTTTTTAGAATTGGGATATAAAAATTTAGTTTGGATAAATTTTTGGTTCTTTTTTGATAACATTCATATTTTGATGAATAGTGAAACTAATAAATTTTAATTGAAAACAACTTTTTTAATCGAAATAATTTATAGTGTTAAATTATGAATTTGAATGGTTTGGAAGTATAATTAGATTAAATTTTTATCATTTAATACAATTTATGTGATTATAAGTAATTACACATTTAAATTTTACATAAACGCATGTCAATGTTTTAATAGTTTTTACATTTTTAAAAAACCCACTTTTTGGATTTAACAATGGGAATTAATTTTAAATTAATTAATTAAACCTATATGTATTGAATTTAGAAAAATAGAATTCATTTTTGAATTCGTAATATCAAAATTAGCTTATGGTGAATTTTTGGTATTTTTCTGAAAACATTCATTTTTTGATGAATAGTGAAAAAAACTACGTTATTGTTTAAAACCGACTTTTTATTTAAAAATTTATATATTTCATTGTAATATATTTTCATTAAAATAGATATATAATACATATATAATTTCAATTTAATTAATTGGGGTCATTTTATAATAAAATTAGATGTATAATGTTTTATTGAACTTTTTACCATCTTTTACCGACCTTCATGGAACATTTTCAAATTTGCGTAAAACTTAATTTTACCGCTTCTGTGAGTTGAATTTAAAAAATTATAGAGACACGGTTGACATCATTATGTAAAATGTGGTTTAATAAAATTGAAATTATTGTTTTGAATAGTAACTGTTGACTTTTATTTACCACAGTTAAAAGTAAATATGGTAATTACGGGTCAAAATGATATCATATTTACCCGAACACATGTCCTAATTCAAATAGATAAGTTTAATTCGACCAAAAAAACATTAGGAATAAAATATGATCCTTTAGGTCTAATTGTATTAGATTAAGAAATTTATTATTATTTTATTTAAAGAACAGTTAAAAGTATTAAATTCAAATATTATTAACTAAACCATTTTTAATATAGGGTTATATATAAGATAAATTCAAATATAAATATTAATTAGAAATATAAAAAAATTTCTTACATAGTGGTATTTTATTTATAATTTTTAGACATTAAATATTTTAATTTATTTATGACACAATGATGATGAAGTAATTACCTTATTAATGAAATATTAAAATAATTTATTTTATTAATATCCAAATAAATGTAAATTGAGACTTCTGATAAATTAAAAAAAATTATAAGTTAATATGATATGTTAGGTTTTATAAGATAAATCTTGTTCTGAGTGATAATTTTTTATGACTTTCAAAAAAACAAAATACTAAATAGTGTCAAAATTGACATAAATTGGTTTTTAAAACAAATACCATATTATTGGTTGATTTAATTTTCCTGGAAATATAATATTTTAAAAAAGGGATTAAATAATATTATAGAGGTCATTAATGAACCACTTGAGGTTCTCTTGCGTTTTTAGAGTAAGTTTGTTAACCATATAGTGTAAGAATAAAAAAATACATGGTAAAAGTTAAACTATTTAACTAAGTGGTAAATCTAAAATATAAGGTTACAATGGTAAAGGAAACTTGTCTAAAACCTATTGGTTGAGATTAAATTGACCCATAACCACCTAAGTCTCTAAATAAATTCATTTGGAGCCATTATAAACTGTATATGATTTTATTATAAACTAACATTTTAATCTTTTCCTAAAGTGACACTCACCCCTCTTATAAAAGAGAACTTCCCCTTCTCCCAAAATCACAACTCTAAAGCCATTTGGCTCATTCAAACCCTAAAACAATATCCTACCAACTTCGCTCAAATTAATTTAGAGTCCTAACATTGATCATAAAACCAACTTAAGGAGCCCATTTGATCAACTCGAAAGGAAACACTTGAAGAAGAGATAATAATTTCGCCACCCTCTTTCAAGTTCTTTTCATCTTCTGCTTCCTCTTTCTATATTGTTTCCATACCAAAATAATAACTCCAGTACCTCCTAAATAAAGTGATGTTATTATAAATATGTTACAACCATATTTTTTATTCTATCCATCCTATAAATGACAAAGTCACCATACATGCATATGTTCGACTTACCATCTCCACGTCGTGGTGTAGTTTGTTATTCAAACACTTAATTATTTGGATGGGTATAATAATGAGTATAACATATGTAAATAATAAATATAACATATTAATTATTCTTTATATATGATATACCATCCAATTATATACTATTTCACCATCAATATAATGATATTGTCGCTCGTGCGTACGTATGGATTACCGTCTCAACGAACTCGATGAGATTAATTACCCATCGTAATCATTCAAGAATAATTTTCATTTTATGAATTAAAATAATGTTTAAGAACTTAATATCTTCCCGGATATGAATCAAATACATCCTATTCATAACAAACATGGCTTAAATAACCAAGTATATGAAGGAAAATAGACCAGTTAACACCCTAAAGGATGATAATACTAAAATATTATTAACAAAGCAATGTGATAAGATCATATATGATATCATATTTATATATGTTGTTATTTTATAATTTAATAAAAATTATTTAACTATTATACCATAAGATAACGTACCCTCAACCAAGGAAAAGTAAATGGTAAAGGATAATTCCTCAATCTCATTATTATCTGAGATTGTTTATGTGTATGTTTTTACTGGGACATATTTATTATCCATGTACATGTTTTATTAAAGAGTTTTTAAAATTATTCTTTTAAGTGACTCGTTAACTAGTAAATCATTTTAAATGCTTTGAAGATTTATTCTTCTAAACATTTTTCATTAATTTACATGTTTTCTGATTGATTTTAAGGATTTAATTATATGGACATGAATGTTTTAAAATGTTAATTTCTTTCAAAAGTTTCAAAGTGGTATGTGACACTTTGATAAAACAATATCTTTTAAATGTATTCCTTTATAAATTCTGTGAAATTTAAAATAATTTCATGAAAAAGGGATATTTATCTCAAATATTTTTACTGATCGTTTTAAAATATGTCAACATCTTTTACAAGATATTATTCTTGATTGAGGTTGATTTATTATAGTACAATATTCCATATTATATTGAACGAGTTATGACATGTTTTACTGTGGATGTTCTATTTTTATTCCATTCATGGTTTTTGGTTAATTTATTAACATTTCGTATGGTAGTTTTAATACAAATTTTTATGTTATGTTTAAACCTTTTCATATAAGGAATGCATTGGACTTAGTAAGTGACGGGTGGAGCCTGTTATAGCTCCTCGATGCATCGAAAGGTCTCATGAGACAAACTAGTGTCATGCCACAAGGCCTTGGAAAAATATTATTTTTATTCTTGGCACAAGGCCTTGACTATGTGGTTATGATGTATCGAATTATGCATTTCATCATTATAAAATTGGCTATTGATATTACATGTGATTATTCAACTAGTATAATATCCGTGTGAATAAGTAAATTGCATTCATTGATTTATCTTTTCCATATTATGATGAATTTTAAGTTTAAAAGGCTTTTGTTTTAGTCTTATACATTTACTTAAATGTTTATGCTTATTTATAAAAAGTTTCTGCTATATTGTTATCTATACTGAGCATCTGTGATCACCCCTTTTTTATGTTTTATTTTCCCAAGATTCCAAGAAGTGTATAATGATTGATAACCAAGGTTAAGTTAGGGGATTAATGGAATTATCAAAGGATCATTTATGTTGTGATTTATTTTCTAATGTGTAATGTAAGGTTAAAGTATGTAATCTATTTTCCAAGACTGCTAAACTAATTGGTCATTCTGGACTTGATTCCTTGTATTCATGCCAATGTATTAAAATAATACATCGACTATGGGATTCTGGGGTCAGGGCGTTACAATAATGATTTCATCCTTGGATCATATCCCTATTAAATCAAAATTCACATCAAATAATTTTTTCTTAGATAGAAAATGATTTTGAAAGATCATTTCAACTAATTATTGAGTAAAATATCCATTAAAATTTGAAAACGTTTTTTTAAAAGCCGCACAATTACAATGAAAAATATTCTATTTAGAACTAACACTTTATGATTTTATAGTAATCATTAAGTAATTAATTATTCGTGACAATGGGAAAGTCTTATCATTATTTATAATTTTATAAAATATTCATTCTATAAATTTTAAAAGAAAAGTCAGAAAGTTCCTTGTTTGAAAAAAGTTAAAAATATTCGTTCCAAAACATCTTATAAAAATTAAAACATGGGTAAAATGATTTCAAAAAATAGGAAAAAATCTTTTTGAAACAATATTTTGAAAACATATACATGGATTATAAATATTTCCCTATAGAGACTAAAAGATAAACAATCCCAAATAATGATGATATTGTAAAATAAACCATGACCTCAAGTATTACGTTTATTCATTAATGTTTAAAACTCGTATATAATGAATATGGATTTATTATAAATTTATTATATAAAAATAACTCTGTCATACCATGTATTGTTTATTTATAACAACTTAACACCCCTTTATTAATAATTTTTTATTAAAATCACTCTTTTGGGTGGAAAGTACTTCATTTTCCCATCATCTTTCAGTTTGGAAGTCTTGGTCCTTATACATTGATTCTGGTATTATTATTTGTTGAATATTAATCATGGTATAAAAATAATATATAATAATTATAAACATATTTATAATCATTCCTATAAATTAGAGATAGAATAATGAATTACACCATTCATGGAGAAGGTAGGGAATACATATACGTGACAATGTTTTCATTTTTTTGATTGATGGAATGAAAGAAAGGTAGAAAATAATTCATATTTAAAGAATAAGTCTTATATGATAAATATTGTATATAATCATTAAACATATCATAATACCTATCTATAAAATATGTTGATAAAAAATGAATTTCATCCCTATATAGAAGCGGTAAGTTGTATGTATGCATGGGAGATAATTTTACTTGTTGTTTGATAAAAAAGATTGTATATAATAGAAATTTCATAATCATAATAACATTTTAAAATATTTATGATACTTAATTTATTATTTTAGGATAAACACAGTAGATTTATTTGGGGTTTGAAGAGTATAAAATGAAAGCGATCAGTCTTAGAGATTACCTCATGTTCGACGCATCTCTTTTAGATATCCCTTAATGGGTTATAAGGTTGGTATTTTGAGAAGACTATAACCTCTATAACGTGTCTAGAAAAGTTTAGAAGAGAAATTTTAAGTTTATAGTCTACATATAAGGCTCAATGTGGTGTAAATATGTGACGGAGGAGGTACCCTTTTATAATTGAGTTCCGGGGAACTTTTGGAATTTCTCAAAATATTAAATTATAATAAATTAAATTTTTATCCAAATTCAACCAAAGGATTATGTATTTGAAGATAATATATTATAAAATGGTAATATATTTAAAATATATATTTTATACAATATTTCATGTAATTTTAATCCTTATCGTCTTGATTAACCCTTAGGTAACCTATTATAATTTTAACTATAGTAACAACTTTTTCAAAATCAAAAGGTTATAATTATTTACTTATATAGTGTCAATTGAACCATAAAAGGAAAATATTTTAAATTTTAGATCATATAATAATAATTTTGTTTTTTAATGATTTTTATGATATTTAAATAATTTAATAAAATATTAATCCCTATAAAAATCATAATTGACAATTTTGATATTATTCACTACTTTGACATTTAAAAATATAAAGGAAGAATTTAAAATTAGAATAAAATATTTTATTATATCCCTAACATTTCAAGGTAATCTAAATATTTCTTGTATCATGATAAATATACCAAATTATAAAACTTTTAATATTTTTAATATCATTTATTTTATTTTTATTTTAATTCAATAATTATTACATGAATATCGTATAAGAATTTACGTTTATTATTTAATTAAAAAATATATATATATAAATTAAAATAATGAATATAAATCATTTATATTTCAAAATAATACTTATTGTCAAACATATCCTTTGGATTACTCCATATTATAAAATGTTCTTTTTATTAAAAACAATAATGTGGAATCAATGACTTTTATTTATATAAAACAATTTAAAGTTCATAGTCTCATCCAAGTGGCCCTAATAGGCCTTAAATATTACCCTTTGATTATTATGGTAAAAAATTATCTAATAAAACTTAGGAAAGTGGTAGGGAAATTTTTTAGTCCTTATCAAATTATTTGTACCCTCAATTACCAGATTTACCCTTTACAATAGTAACTAAATTTACTAATGTAACTATTCATATTGAACAAAAATAAAAGTGACCTATTTACTGAATTTAAACCCATAGATTCAAAATAATGAAACCTTTTTTCAAAATTTGAAACTCAGAAGTTTGATAATTTAATTTAAAATAAAATCGGAAAAACACAATGAAGAATTGTTTTTTTTGGAAGACCCCTTTTTAAATATAAAATGTATGTATAAAAAATTCAATAATAAAATTCACTAAAAACCATAATTTTATTATTTTAAATATAAATTCAATAAAATCAATATAAAATTAATCTAAAACAATATTTTTCCTTATAAAAACTTTAATGAAAAATACAGTTTTCAAAAATAATAACCATTTTTTAATATTCCTTGACAAATAAATATTTTCAAAAAAAATTTATAAAACAAATTACTTTTTTAGGAAATTATGAAATCAAAAATAAAATTCATTTTATAAAATAAAATTTATATAAATTCTATAAATTAATATTATCTCATAAAAAGAAAAAAACTCATTTTTGAAGAAAACGTATTTTTGAAAAATAAAATGTCTTTACTAAAAATTGCATGATCATTTTCTGAGAACATATCAACACATTAACATTGAGTTGTAACTTTATATTTATTTAATAAATTAGTTATTATTATTCATTCCTACTAATTTAACATCTATGATATAAGAGATATAATATTTTAATAATGTTACACGGTTTGTTTAAACTCATTGTTGTGTGTAACAAAATCTATGAAAGAAATCAAATTATTTTAAGAGAAATGTTTCACAAAAATATCAGGGTGTTATAGATAATTTTTTAGGGGTACCAATAGATTCTAGTTGTGAAAATGGATCTACTACATTTGTTTCATGGGGCCAACGAACACAATCTAGGGATTAAGGATATCTTATTCAAGTAATTGTTTAGGTACTTCTAAAAGAAAAAAAAACATGGTACTTGGGAGGTTGCATAAAAGCCTTGTGGAATTATAGGGAAGTAAGGATCACTCATACTAGAGGATTATGGAGGCAGCCAATTGATGTTGTGGAGCTATAGTGTGAAGATCGATGCTCCCATGGTTCAGATGGTGGAGGTTTTTTCCATGTTGATCTACAGATGGATGATCCCAGTGAGTGATGTTAACATTGGGGTGTACCTGATCACCTTCATCATGGATTTTATGTGGGTTATGTGATATCATGTCAATATAGTTTCCCCTTATTGGAAAAGTTTAACATGGTGATTCTCCATATCATCCAATGGAACACTCCTCTATGTTTGTGTGAGACCTTAAACTTTCTATACGGTTGGGTCACCGTTCACATGGGGGGATATGAATATCCAATTCCCATATCTCCTCCTATAATGAACTTTTGAATGCTGATTTTGAACATCATTGGGAGTCTCCCTCTCAAATCTGGCTTTGTGGGTGTGCTAGCGAGGATTGGGTCGGCATACTGCTTCATGTTCCACCCATTACCCCATATCTTAGGGATGATGATTGATAATTATACATGGAATAACGAATAATGGACATAACTCCTCTCTATCTGTGGTATGGTACTGGTGGTGAGGGTAGATTTCAAGGTGAACTGTGAGTCGTACAGCCCACACCGATTCATGACGTAGTTTCAATGCCTCTTGACTTTGACCCCGAAGGTGTATACAGAGGTGCACTATAAACTACTACCCACATTCCTAAATTAGATATGGAACATGTTTATGAATGAAGATAGAAAGGGGTGGAATGATCTTCGACTACCTACCACTTCTTATGGGATCACCTGTGAATATCTTCTATACTGGAAGAAGGCATATTCCGAGGAGATTTAGAGGTGGTGAACTATTCAGAATGATGAATAATGGGTCGCATAATAATGGGTATTAGGATGAGAGGTGTTTAAGGAGCTCCATGGTGGTATAGTTGACATAGTGGGTCATGTTGGGGTAGCTACAAAGTTTTTAGTTCATGGTCATGCATTGGTGGGATCCCCGAGGAGGGGAGAGGGAAAAATACTAATTCTCCTATGAAAAATGATTTTTGGGTAAGGTGGAACTTCTAGGGTAGTCCCAAGGGTGCACATAAGAGGTTTGGGGAAATGGTTCAGTCACCCAAATGTTCTTAATTGTACTCTCATTCCTAAAAACTAGGAGAGCTAGGGGGTTTACAGGAAAATTAACACCCTCCATGGGATATGATAGAAACTCAAAAAAGAAGGGATATTTCTCACTAGGTTGGGTTGGGCTAGGGAATTCTTCAATATACACCAATTTGACGTAGTGTATTATATAACAGAGCTAGAGTACCAGGTCTACTTTCATGGAACTATGCATCCCATGACCAACAAGGTGAAGTTGTTGCTAGGAATGACCTCTCTTCTAGATCTCTCAGAAATAAATATAGTTGTGTGTAAACCCCTTTGAGAGGGGTCAAATGATTCTTTGTGAAGTAATGCCTATTGGGATTCCCAAAAGAAATATTTTTCCACCACTGACTAGGAAAATATCTTAATCATGTGTAGTTGTGCCTAAAATTACTATACAGGTTATGCATTTATTGTAGTACTAGTAGGGATCTAATCCAAAGGGACTGAATGAGAAACCATTAGACAGTAAAATTATATGGTGGCTTGGCTATAAAGTTCCCATGTTTGGGTTTTATATTAATTGGAGAACTAATGATTTAATTTAAAGAACAATCTTAAAAAATATTTGAACTAAATAATTAATGATGGTTGGTTGATCCTTGGTTTTATCTTGGGGGTGGATAGGATGAATTTATTTTTGTAGAAACTTTCATGTCATTAATTCAATATGTGTCTAAAAAATGATAAAATTATCCATAATCATTCATCGATTTAATTCCTAAAAAATTTCAAGGATAATCACCAATTCAAATTGAGGATCACATTAATGACAATTAAATTGAAATAGATCGTACATGTTATCAAAATGTTTCATCATTAATGTTGAAAAAGATGAAGAACATAACTCATCAAATGGAAATCTTAAAATAACAAACATATTAAAATATTAAGTGCATGAAATAACATTAAAAACATATCGTTTCTACTCCTCTGTATCAAACAATAATATTTTATCCCTCCATTGATGAAATTATATCAATGGATGTGGAAAGTTGACTTAATGTAGTAGGATTTATGAAGAAAAACATAAAAATAGCAATCACTCCATCGTTGTGTAAGGAATTTCAAAAAATATGATGTGAATAAACTCAATCCATAAGGAAATGGTGTCAAATTTATATTGAAAATAATAAAATAATATAATAATAAGAAGAAATATTATTATTAAATTAACATGAACGAAAAAACATACATGGAAAAGATGAAGGGGTAATTACAAAATGAAAGTGGGAAATTACAATTGAAATAAAAAATTTAATTAAATAATATTCACCCCAATATCCATATATAGTCATATTATAATTCTAGGGTTGATACCCTGTAAATAAATTCACTCCCAATAATTTAAGAGATTCAAAAGGAGTGAAAAATCAATGTAAATTTGAAATTTCAAATTTAATCAATATAATCATCGAGATTCATTAATTTTTTTGACATTTAAATTATAAACACCATAATGTAGAATCATGGATAGTCACATAAGTGAAATATCTTCTACCAGGTGTCATATATTATCTATAAAAATTTCAGGCCAATTGGGTTATTCTTTTGGAAGTAACAACTGAAATCAGGGTATGACCTTATGGGCGATCAAATCTTGCTATAAATTTTATCATAATCTTTGACCACATAGGACAGCATGAAAACATTTGAATTATATATATCCATAGTTGAATGAAATTATCCCCATAATTTATTATTTCTTAATTTAATATTTTATGGTAATTACGCTTGTATTGTGAGGCCCACTTTGGTTTGATGTGCCCTAGGCCCATTATGCTTTGTCCAAAACATTTATGTATAAATTTACAAAACACTCCACCTTCCATTGGGATTCATCCATATGTCCTAAAAGAAAAAAATATTCAAATCAATGTAATAAATCATATCCCAAAATATATAATTAAAATAATTAGTAAAATGTATTCCACAAGTAGATGATTAATTGGGTCTAAATTGACACTTTAAACATGACTTACACTATAATGTGGAATGATTTTATATTTATGAATTGGACTAGAAATGGTGTTTATAGACATTTAAACAAATAAATATTAATATATAAACAATTTATATCAGCATATTTTGGCAGATAATCACACCCCACCTTTATTTTTATTAGTCTTGAGAAAAATGTTTCTCAAAAATATTAAATAGAATTCCATTTTTCAAAGCAAAATAACATATAATGCTTCCCAAAATACATCATGCTAAATAATCATGAAACCATTCAAAATAATTTCACACAAGCTATATTCACAATCATATACCAAGCCCAAAACCATTCCATTGTTCAAATTCATTTCTATATTTCATCCAATTTCAATTAATCATGATGATGTGTTGTGTATCTCAAAAGACATGGGGACCAGTTTCTAGTTCAAGGGGAAATAATGGAATCTCTAGGTAGGAATCACATTAAATATTATGATTACTATCCAATTTTTTTCTTCTAGTTTTTCAATTATTTTAAACCACAATAGAGATAAAATAACCAAAACTGGGCAAGAAAACTATGGAGTCATGATCCCCATGTATCGAATGCCACACATATTGTCAATTCCATGCACTATAATTGATATTTAAATCCTAACTCCATGAAATCCAACTATAGATTCATGATCCCCAAGTATTGGATGATACACATTTTGAATACACATTTTACTATTCCATCATTTTTTCATTTTTTTTGTTGGATACATAAATTAAACCAAAAGTTACCCTAAACCCCATGATGTGATGAAAGGGTCCCATGAACTCAAACCTACTCACAAAATCCAGTGGATGTGTATTGTGGCATTTTTATTAAAAGGATGAAAATTTAAATGTTGAAAATCAAATCAGACAATCTCACTTTCCAAAAACTATTCTCATAAACATAATAATGAATTAAAATAATAATAAAGGCATTAAAAATCAGTTGAAATTTAGTTTTCATGATTCAAAATGTACATTACTTCAAGAATGTTTAATGAATTGGTTTTTAATTTGAAATTTTTATCGTAATATCGCAATTTGTTTTTCCAAAATCCTAATATTTTCACTCCCCCAAACATAGAATGAAACAAACCATGGGTTTGAAAGATAATTGAAGAGAAATATTAGAATTTGTAATGAATAGGGGGGATGTGGTTTGAAATTACATCATGTAATAAAACCACCTATTTTGAAGTGATGACCTATCAATAAAAAACCTGATCACTTTGGGATTATTTTATATGTAAAATCCTTGGAGATAATTTATTGTTGTGTTTTAACTCTACAAGTCATGCATTTTATTTGAAAATACTGAAATCTTTCGACTATTAAATCTCACAAACAAAAATGTTATATCACATTGGAAAAACAAAGGGGTTACCTTGACAAAAAAACCAAAAAATTAAAAAATTAAAAAAATGAATAATCTGTGTTGCCTCCAAAAAAGAGATTAATTTAAAGTATTTTGACCCACATTGACCCCCCAACATATCCTACACAATCATTAAACATTTTCAAGATTTATATTTTCAGTACTTATATGAGGTTGATATTTGGAATACCTTCTGTTTTTTTGGATGGTTCGGAAATTAATTCAAGGAAAATTATATACCTACTAGTGAATGGGCTAATCTCACGAATATAAAACAGGGTCCATCCAATTTCTTTTTTAATCATTCTAAATACATCAAGGATATTTTTTTATTTATTAGCTTCAAGGGAGGATGAAATTATTACAAAATGATTTTGATTATCCCCAATGAGGGAAGTCTTGAGAGAAGATTTATGGAACATGAATTCAATATTGTTTTGGATAAGACTTTTATACATTGGTAGTGACATAGAATTGAACTCATTTTCATTTTCAGAAATTATCAAAAGAGTTGGTTCCATTTGAATAGAATTTTCAACCCCCAAATTCTCTATATATGTTTCATGAATGGGTATGTAACTAAATCATGATATTTCTTCTAATGGTTTAGTGATTGGAATTTATGAAAATTTATCAATAGCGTTATATTTAGGAAACTATATCCATGATGTCAAAATTTTCTCTTTTGAATCCAATAAAACAATTTCATCCTGATTTAAATTCCATTAAACTTTTCCTTTATTTTCTTTATTTATCCCATATCCAAATGTTATTTATTTTTATAAATTCATTAGGAGTTTGTGGGATAAAATATTATTCTTTTATTGATGAGGAAAGGATATCCTGATTTGGAATGGGTTCCAAATTAGTTTCAATGCTTTTTTGTTTAAATTATAGTGATGAAACATTAGAATTCATTATCGCCATTTGATCACTCAATTTTTTAATAATTTTATCGTTTTTTTTGTTTCATATAATAGTTTGGAAATCATTGAATTCATTATTATTGATCTCATTGACCATTATTTAGAGGTCTATAAATTTATCTTTTGAGTATTCATCATCAAAAAGATTGTACATGTCATCGGGTGAGGGGTATTCATTCAAGGGGAAACTCCTTATGCAAGGGGACTCCCAATATTTATTTTTAATTTGATTTAATTCTGAGTTTATGTAGGGTAACTATTGATGAAAATACATTGGAGTATATATAAATTGAAATTTTATATTTTAGGACACACAAAAACATAAAGGGGAAAAGATAAGAGAAATTGTGGTGAGAAAAAAAACTTTTGGGTGAGAAAATAATGTGAGTTTCTATGATACATATATTTTTCCTTGGAAATAGAACAAAAATTAGATTATAATAAAATTTAACCTATTTTTAAAAGTAGTTGTTTTGGTATAGGTGGAGATATAATCCATAGGGACCTAAGAAAAAACCTTTAGATACAAAATTTCTTTGGTGGTTTGGTAATGAAGTGGCCATATTTGGGGTTGAATTTAATTGGAGAACTAATTATCTAATTTAAATAAAAAACAAAAAATTATGTGAACTAAATAATTAATTATGGTGGGTGGATCCTAGGTTTTTACTGGGCTGGATTGGATGAATTTCTTTTCTTATAAAATTTCATTTCATTAATTCAAGATGTATCTAAATAATGAGAAAATTCTCCAAATCATTTACTAAGATAATTCCTACCCAATTCCAAATCTAATCACCAATTAACTTTTAGGATCACATTAATGATCACTAAAAAGAAATATATTGTACTATCAATCAAAATGTGTCATCATTAAAGTTGCCAAAGATAATGAATAACGTCACACATCGATTGGAAATTTTAAAATAACAAACATATTTAAAAATTAAGTACATGAATTATCAGTAAATGCATACCCTTGGTACTCCTTTGGATCAACCCATAAGAGTTTATCTCTCATGTTAATTTATTCTATCCATGAATGTGGTAAGTCGACTTAATGAAGTGGGATTGACAAAGAAAAACATCCAAATAATTATCACTCCATATTTTTGTGAGGAATTTCCAAAAAATATAACGTAAATAACCTCAATACCTAAGGAAACAATATCTACATGATATTGAAAAGAATAAATTAAGATAATAATAATAATATTGTTAATTAAAAAATGAACATGAATGAAAAAAATACATGTAACATATGAATATGTGATTATAAAATGTAAAAGGGAAATTACAATTGAAATAAAAAAATAGATTTAAATTTTCTTCACCACCAGCTACTTATATAAGCATATGAGGAGTTTCGGGTCAACCCCATATCAATACATTACATCCCTATAATTTAGGATATTTGAAATTTGGGTGTGAAATCCAAGAAAATGGGGTGTTTCAATGTTGACTAGAATAATAATCAAGATTCTTCCCCCTTTTTGACATGTGAATTTGAAACTTCATACGACAAAATCATGGATGGTAATAGAAGAAAAATATATTCTACCAGGTTTATTATAATATTTTTCAAAATTTCATGCGAATTTTATTATCATTTTGGATGTTATGCTCAAAATAGTGGGATGAATTTATGGGTGTTCGGATTTTTCCATAAATTTAATCATCATCTTTAACCACGTGGATCACCAAGAAATATTTAGAATTAGATTTGGACATAGTTTAATGAAATTATCCATATAATTTTATATTTCTAAATATAAAACTTAATCTTGAATGGGCTCGTGTTGTGAGCCCCACTTTGGTTTTATGGACCTTAGTTCCATGATGCTTTTTCAAACAAATTTCTCAATTCATTTCAAAAAGTATCTATATTCTTTTGGGATTCATCCATCGATCCTAAAAGAAATAATATTCCATACAAATTGATCAATAATATCCCAAAATAAAAAATTAAAAAAATGAATAAAATTTATTCCACAAGAAGATGATTAATTTTGGTCAAATTTACACTTTAAACATAATTTGCATAATAATGTGAAATGATGTTATATTTATGAGTAGAACTAAAATTGGTGTTTATGGACATTAAAACACATAAAGAATAAGATATAGAAAATAAATAACTGAATATTTTAGTAGATAATCTATGTTCCATGAATGTAACTCATCCTATAGAATTGCTTCCTAACATACTTTTCACCTGTGTAGGAATCAGTCATCATAGTGGAGGGGGGTCAGGATTAACCATAGGTACATGGTGAGGGAGCCTCCACCCACGAAGGGATGATCATGGGGCCTCTCCCTAAGGGTTCATACATTGTAGAGATATCCATGGAGGACTTTGTGGTTAGTAAAACCATTAGAGTTCCATAGGAATCTAATATCAAGACCATGTACATGGTGGATGGGGGTTAAGACTGTTCTAACAACAAGGATAGCTAAGGGGGTTTTGGTGGCTGAGGCTTTCCTAGAATTTCTACAAGTGGTGGATGCTGGAGGTGATGATTCAATTAAGGAGGAAGAAACCATGCTATAAATTGATGTGATAATGGAGGCTATGATTAGTGTGTTTTCTTTATAAGTACCTATAATGATGGATACTAGAGATGAGGCCTCAACAAAGGTGGATGAGGAGGATGAGATGACTGAGTTTGTCTCATAGATGTTATATGAGGTAGATAGAGATCCTCCTACAAATGAGGGGTTTGGAGAGGATATATTTCCTCAATAACTAAAGATCATCCCACTCATGTTCATGCCTACAAATGATCCACACACTGATGTCATGGTGGGATTTTCTCTATATGAGCCTGCGCCACTAGAGGACTCTGAGGATTCTGGCTCGAACTCCGCCAAGGAGAACCAGGACGTTCATTAAAAGGTGTGTAACCATGTGTGGTACTTATCACTCACACCCCACTGTTTAACCTACCAAACCTAGTAGGATATATCCACCATTGTCTAGTCACCCTAGGGACCAATATGGCGGACTTGAGTAGCCTCCACACACTTACTCGGGACATTCTCATTGAGCATGAAATACCGAGTGGAATGATTTTTATATTTCCTAACAAAAACATAATGTTGAGGGAACCAAGGTGATTAAAGAATATGAAGTTGATATTTATTATTTATATGGTAATGAACATGAGAATGTGGCCATCACTACCGCTGAAGATGATATCATTTTCCAACCGAGGGCCCAGATGGTTGCAATGGAGGCTAAGACAGTGGAGGTAGAATAACTGGTGGCCAAATTTTGGGGCTAGTAGGACTAGATACTATTCAAAGTAGATAAATTCTATTTTAAATATGAGGAAGAGGTGGTAGATCTAGAAATAGGATAGTGAGATATAGGGGATTCATGATAGAGGAGTGCTATGCTCGACCACTCTATCATTGGGGTTGAACCATAGGGGAATATTATTTTACACTAAAATAAATGATAGTTTCCAATATGTGGACCAACCTCCCAAATATCAAATGATTTGTTTCAAATTCCTCATGTGTTTCAATTTTTTTTTCTAATTACCATGATAACGTAAAAAATCCAACCAACCATCAATCTCGTAGATCACATGAGTCATGCTATGTTTGAGAAATGAGGTTTGACTATGTGATTTCTCATTCATATTGTAGTTTCATGCAATGGCCACATTATGAGGATTTGATTTTCTTCACGACTATGAGTTTCCAGGATAAGAGGGGTTATGGCTGGATAATGGGGCTCTTTATATATATTATTTTCATTCTCAATGTGTACTAGTGCATGAATGGGGTACCATTAGGGGAATTTAATTCTACCAATGTAAATTGGATTGGAGAGGGTGAATCAAGACACCAATGATCTGGAACACATGGTGATTAGAGTGAGAATTAAGGATAATTACTAGTCATTTTGAAACATATAATATTTTATAGTTTTTCCAAGGATGGGAAAAAAGAAATGATGTTAGACATTTTACTATGTTAGAAAAATGGGACCTATCAATATATTTCATCAGAATTATTTTAGGGAATGTACCCAAGATGGTAGGTGAGCTAGTGTGGCATATGACCATTACCATCAAGGGGGACTTTTTCAATGTGCAATAGGATGAGGATCCAAATAATGGGAAAAAAGAAGCATTTATAGGAAGTGATAATATATTTTTTTGGAGTCCAACACTCTTGGAATTATGCCATCATGGCTTTGAGAACATTGAGTAGGCATGTGAGTCTAAAAAAGGTTATAATCATCTTCTTAATGGGAGTGTTGTCTTAGATTCTAAGTGAAGATCAAAGAACATGAATGACGTGGTAGGTGACTATCAATAATATGAAAAAGGTATTCTAGGAGAGAGTCCAAGATTCTATATATTTTTACACCCTGAAATGAGGATGATAAACATGAATTTTAATCTCATACAATGATGAAAATGGAAATGTAGTTTAATATCATACAATGAGGATGGTTTTGCCCATAGTTTAATGTCATATAGTGAAGACAATTTATCACACAATTTAACATTGTGTGCCCGAGACATCGAGTCATATATTTTAACATCTTTTCACTAGTATGTATCTTCTTTTGTTTATGGTCATACCAGTTGGACAAGGAATTTACAAGTAGTTTAGGGTTAACATGCTCAGACAATGAATCTACAAACATTTTAAGGTCTTTATGCCTAGTCTTATGGGGTCTCACTCCTATAAAATGTTCTTAAGATGATGGATGATTGAAAATATACTAAAATAATGTACCTATGAGGCCTTGAACTTTGAAATAGAATCTATGGAATGTTGTACATAGTTTATGGTAATAAAGCTTGGTTCGCTGTGTGAGAATCCCAAAAGGGTACGCATAACATGAAAGATTGACAAACCAATTCGAATTAATGGACAAGAGGGCCTAAAATCAAACAATAAATTCTTGTAGAGGCTTTCACATAGATTAAATTCTTGTTTATTTGACTTTGTATCATTGTTTAAGGTCGTTGGGTTTGGACTAGAAGGTAGAAATAGCTTAAAGGAGATAATTCTTGGACCATGGGGTGACACGTCTTAAAGGAGTGTGTATGTCAAAGAGGGGAGGTAACCCGACATGAATTGGGGGATAGGGAGGCTCATCACTAAATGGCACTTTCCTAGGATGACATTCACATAGTTTAATGTCATGGTGTTTTGATGTATGATCTTAACTTATAGACATATAGTTCCGACTAATTAAAAATATTTTAAGGTCATATTTCTTAAATCATAGAGTTTCATGTATTGATGGAATATGTGTTGTATTGAAGAAATATTATTCTATGTGAAATGAGGGTCCTATGAGGCCACTGAACGCTTCAAAAAATGAATCTAAGATAGATATTGCAAATTTTATGGTCATGATGCTTGGACTCAAAGAGGATCATCACAAAAATGAAAAAGTGTAGTATGGAAGAGTGAAAACCCCGATGTGAATTGAGTGGCCAAGAAGGCCTGATGCCATGTGACACATTCCAAAGATAATTTCCACACATATATGTGTCATGATTCTTGGAATTAGGCACCTAGATTAAGGTTTTAGAGTTTGGTCCATTGGGGAATTCCTATATCTCATCCTTGGTTGAAGAAAACTCACTCCCAAATCCTAATCCAATGTCATCCATTCTCAATGAAGGGAAAAATTGAAGTATAGAGTTTTCATTATTGGTAGGGGGTACAAAATGAGGGAATAAAGTGATCAAAAAATCCCATGGGGGGAATCACATATTTCAATACTTGGATAGTAAAAGGATAATAAATGATGATAAGGGAACAAATGTTAACTATTTTTGAAACACAAGTTTTAAACCTCTGATGGTTAGGTATAGGGATAGAAATGGGGGATAAACTAATTACCTAGTTTCAAACATGGGAGCCAATATTTTTTTGACGATATTTTGAGGCATGTACCTAGGATATTAGGTGAGATAGTATGGAATATGGAAATTTCTATTAGGGAGTCCATTCAGATAGAGAGGATGATGATTAACTAAATCATAGAAAGCATGAAATATATAAGTAGAAATGGGGAATGTCCTGGAGGGAATATTGATGGCCTTGAGACCTGTTATTCTAGAAACTCAAATTCACTAGATAAAAATGCTAGTAGTTGAAAATCAATCCTGACCTCAATGTAAAATACCCTAAAAGGAGTCGTTGGTAGGAATGGGTCCGAGATGAAATATTTGGGAATCACTAGATATCCAATGAGAATGGGAATCAAGCTACACGTAGTTATGGACCACAAAGGGGGTAAGAATCCTACATAGGAGGGGTGGAATCCCTTTTAGTGAGAATATCAAACTATCTCATACTATGAGGCATCATATTTTTATATGGGGTAAATTTTTTGGATATTCCCATACTTTTCACATAAGGCTTCCTAGTTTTGTACGAGTTAATGTTTTTTTGGATCTTCCCATAATTTTCACATGATGAATCCCGATTTTGTATAGGGTAATGTTTTTTTGATTATCTAATAATTTTCATATAACGAATCTTATTTTTTATAGGATAAAGGTATAGTGTAACATCATTTAGTGAGGATATTAGGCTTTTTTTTCAACTCATACAATTTAGACTATGTTTGTTTCCTGTTTAATGTCATAGAGCATAGAACATATATACAATTGTTGGTTGGAAGTCACATATGTTTTACTAAAGGGATGAAAATGTGTCCCATGGGGATTTTTTGGCACAAAAATGTGATAACCCAACATGAAAGTACGGCCAAAGGGGCCCTCCACCTCACAAAACATGACAACCTGTACCCCAATGATGACCACATGTTGTAGGGGAATAAAGGACCCTAAAATGATTCTAATAAGGGGATATGACCAAGATGATATATATGGGAATCACTACATATCCCATGTGTATGGAAATCAATCCACAAGTAGTTCTAAAACGTGGTGTGATAGGAGACCAACACCAGTAAGGTGTTGTCCTCTCGAGTGAGGATACAAAATCATCTCATATTTGGGATATAAGGAATCACAAATTGATGTGGGTTAAGGATACAATTTAGATTATTTCACTGAGGAAAATTGTAGTACTTGAGCATTGATATTCCCATTATTTCCTACCTCATGTATGGTTATGAGGGTATCTCGGCCCAATAATTGGTCAAATAACATGATTTCAGATTATACCTAAAGAGGAGGCCTATAAGGAAATTTTAGGGTGATAACACGACAGGTAATGTGTTGTTTTATGGTGAATCTATGGGTAGGACTAGAAACCAAAGGTCAATACATCACTACATATCCAATGTGAAATGAAATCAACCGATGTGAAATTTTGGCAAGTGGTGGGGAAATTTATTTGTTGAAACCCCAGGGATGAAGCCAACCATGCCAATGAGGTGCTAAGAAGAACAAATACACATATTTTATGGTCGAAATGATTGAACCATGTCTCATGATTTAAGGATTTATAGCTAGGAAAATTTTAATTATTTTAAGTTCATTATTCTTAGACTAAATAGACATTTTTATGGTATTTTTATGGGATGAATGAGGTAGAACCCTACAATAATGGTGGGAATGTGATCTCACATAAATACCATTAAATAAATGGAACATAGTTTAAGATTTTAATGCGTGGACTAGGGAAATTATTAAAATAGATCAATTTCATAATTATTGGACTAAGGATTTGTTTGTCTAAAGGATATATATGTAAAACAGAAGAGGTAAAACCTTACATTAATGGAGGGAATACATGCCCTTATACTACATAAATACCTTAAAATTGATAGAACATATTTTAATTTCTTAATTCGTAAACTGTAAATGAGTCTGTGAGGAAAAGGTTTGGGGAATTTTTGGATGGGCCCGAATAAAGGAATCACTATATATCCCATGGGATGATAATCAAGACACACATTGTTTTGAGACATGAAAATGTAGGAGAACAATTCTAGAAGTTTGGTAAACCCTCTCTGATAAGAAAACTAATGTATCCCATGGTTTGTTTGAGGAATCTCATGGTTATGGAATGGGTAAAGGCAAAATTTTATCGTCATGTGCTGAGGATGTACTCCTTCTTCCTCATCCCACATTTGGTATGTGATTCATCCCACGCTTACTATGTAGGGTAAGATTGAATGTTAACATCATGCACTAGGGATGTCGGAAATTTCAATTTAATTTCATACAACATGAAATATTTTTTCTTCGAGTTTAAATTATTAGATCTCATACTCTAGGAGATGAAAATAGTTTAAAGTCATAATGAATAGACCATAACTCCTAGTTTTATTTAATATAGTTCGAACCAATTGGAAATAGTTTAAGTTTATATTTCCTATACCATAGAGTTTCTATTAGTTTAGGGTTATAGAGAATTGAACTTATTTTTATGGAAATAACCACTTAAGAAAATTTTCAGTGATTGGTGATCTGATACACTCTCCCTCTATAGTGATCAATGAGTATTCTCTATTAGAATATACTTTATGGATAATGTAAATTCCTTCCCACTTGGGATCCAAATTTGGTGGATTTTTTCAATGTATATTAGAAATTATGAGAGAAATTACCATGTCACCATAGAGGAAGGATAAGACATGAACCTTCTTCTAACGAACTCTATATATCTTGTTCTGGTACGTGTCCATGTTATTCAGGGCCTAAAGAATGTTTTCCTTGAGATCTTATAGATCATCTAGATGGAATTATTCCATTATATCTGGTGTCTTCTTTTCATATAAAACTATTTGGATAAATGTAAACTGGACCTCAATAGTTAATACTACCTCTATTTCATACACTAGGGAATATGAGGTCGCCTAGGTGGAATTTGAAGTTGACGTCTGATATGCTCAGGGGGTGCTGGGGAGCTTGTCGGGTGATCTATTCTTGTTCTTTCAAATTATTTTTGGAAATAAATTAGAGTCGGTCTTATTGAACGATCAATCATACCATTTTCCTATAAATGGTATCGAGAAGTATGGTTTTATGAGATGTTGTGCATAACATACAATTTCTCCATCATGGTATCCCATAAGTTAGTGTCATTGTCTATGAGAATATCATGACGAACTCCAAATAAATAAATGATGTGGGACCTCATTAACATGATCATGGATTGGGTTTTTACTTCATTGATGGGAACAAATTCTTCCTAGTATTAGAATAAGTCAGTTTCCTACAAAATTAACATTCACTATCGAGCTGATGCTGGTGGTTATGGTCCCACAGCATCATGTATTCATTCCACAAAGGACCAAGAATATTTGGTTGTGTTAAGAAGCTTTTATGGTCAATGAACAATGTTATCATGGATCATACATAGAATACCCCTCTTATAGAACTCAGCAAAGTCACAGACCATGGTGGGATAGAAGTATCCCATCCACTGATTTTAGTGGAAGAGATTAAATATTTCTTGATGGCTTCCATAGGATTTGACAAGGTCCCCTTATATAAATAGAGGAATATTATCTCTTTAGATATAATGGAGGAGAATTCCATTGAACCCACATTTCTAGAGGGTCTTCTGTAGGTTATTCCCATGATAGAGGGTAAACTGTGCTACTTTCTGAAGGATTCTCTCATGCTTGGATCATTTTTGTAAGAGATTTCCATGCTAGAGATACTCTAAGAAGGGAGATAACCAATCAACTGTTTCCCCGAATATTTTTAGATTTGAGATTCCTATAACATAGGTACTAGAATCAATATGAGTCAACGGTTTCTCTTCATTATCTAAAGTGGTGTAGGATATAACCCTCCAATACACAACATGAATGAATAATTCATCCTGGATGAGTTCTTTGGGAGATGCATTCAGGCATTCCAATGCATCGATTTTAACATTCTATGACTAAAGGAAATGGGTCACTTATGACAAAGAAGTGAACTAGGCCATCTGTTGATGGGTATGTTCATGTAGGGGAACAATCTATTTCTTTCTAATGATGTAGTAACCATTTATTTGTTTAATGAAAAACTCAGAGTTTCCCTTCAAATGAAGATACGGTACATAAACACCAAGAGACAATTTGGGACAAAAAATGAGGGCATGATACTCTACCATATTGTTGGGGAATCCTTTATACAACAGAAATTATTATGCTAAGATATATTGTACTAGGGTGGTGAAGATGATTCCTAGGTCTGCCATATTGAGTTTGGGGTTGTTGATCCTTATATAGGTTCGGCTTTAGAAGTCACCATAGAAATGAATCTTCCAATAGGGAGTGACCTGACCTATCGATAATATATCCTCAACTAGGAAATCTATGTCCAAAATTAGTTCTTTAGGGGATGGATATGTGGCTAGATAGTTTCCAACAGTTTTTCCATTGATGTCCTTCTGTAAGAAAAATATGATGTCAAACCATTGGAGGATTAATTCCCAATATTCCAATCATCAAATCCATATAAAGTGATTGAGAATATAATTTTTTAGGTCCATTTGGGACACAATATGTATGTCATGATGCTGTAAATAATTCCATAGATTATGTACTGCAAAAACTAGAATGAGGAAACTCTTTTGGATTAGGGTGTATCTGGTATCCTTGTTTAGGAGCATGAAACCAAGATATTATAGGTTTCTTTACCTATCGTCATTAGTATTTGGGAATGAAGGGAACTGAGTAACTATTCTAGGGTAGTAATTTTAAGGACAAAAGGCTTTCCTGAGATGGATAAAATCGGAAACATTTGTTTTAGAGGATACTACTTGATGTCCTCAATGGAGGATTGACACTCCTCATACCACTGGTAAATAGTTCCCTTCTTCATGATCTTCAATAAGGACATACACATTCTAGGTATATTTTTTATAAATTGGCATATGTATGAAAAGTGGCCTTGTAGTCCCTATAACTCACAACAATTTTTCAAAGGATGCGTTTTATTGATGAACCTCATCTTCTCTGGGTAAATTTTATACCTATTTATATTATTATGAATTTGAAATTTTTTTAACAAGTATCCTTGAATTCATATTATATGGTGTTTATCTTCAAGTATCGATATCCATGTAAGCTAAACACTATCTCGAGATCCTTAAGATGGTCCTGACATTGGAAAGATTAGAATACCATGTCATCAACATATCACTTCACTAGTGTCCCTAGGATTAGCAAGAAGTGTAGTTCATGGACCACTGGTATGTTTCACTAGTATTTTTTTCCAAAGGGAATCATATGATGGCATAAATTCTCCATGGGATCCCTTAAGGTGGTGTAATCCTCATTCTTAGGGAACATCTAGATCTGATTTTATCTGGTGTATCCATCCATGAAGGAGAGGTCATGGAACCTTGTCATAGCATCAATAAACAAATCTATCACTATAAAGGGAAAATATTACATTGGGTATTGGTATTTGCGGTCCTAAAATTCAATAAAAAATATTATCTTCCCATTATTCTACCTAACTAGGATGATAATGGGTAGCTATTTAGGGTACCAGACTTCTTTAACAATGTTTTCATTGATAATCATTTCAACATTATCAATGAAAATAGAATATCTAGAGGGAGGATTCATGTTGAGAACTATATAAACCTATGATGACCAAATTGGAGGCCAATACAAAGAATTGAGAATTGAGGATCTATCCCTAGAATCTCGGTAAAGCACTAGGAGAATACAACACGGTTTAATTCCAAGAATCCCACAAACTACTTCTTCTCATATGGATACATGGATACAATGATCTGTGATGACCACAGATCTTCCTCGGTACCATGGTTTACATGGTTAAACTAATAAATTTTGTTAGATAAACCCTCCTTAAACATTATAGGGATGTATTAAAATCCTATTCATCATCTGAGATGGGGGAATCAGAGAGGATGTGGCCCTTCAAGGCCAGTCAACCCAGGGGGATCATTGGAGTCTGCTCTGTGGATATTGAATCCTCAATGAGGGGTTCTTAGTAAACAAAATTTGTTGTGATTTAATCTTTTTATCCAACTATGTTTGACCTCTGACTATGTGGTCCACCCTTGACATCTATTCAATGATGATGAGTGAGCCTACATTGAGTCAGCCTCGATTTTTGGAACATGTGGGAATGTAGAAGATCAGTGGACATGGGGATAATGTCTCAGTACCCCATGTGAGTAAGGTATTCTGGTTTCATCTAGGCCTAATTAGTGTATAATTATAAGGTAATATGTGCGATATACTTTTTCTTGAAGGCATTGAAATCCATTTTTTAAAGGAAAATGTAAAAACCCACCAAATCATGAATATTAGTATCTTACTAGTGAAACAGGTTTATGAGGTTGTCATTCTAGTCAACAAAAGGATCTACTGTAGTGGCCATTAGATAATTGGGAAAATTGATGCACTCAACCTAGTTAGTATAAACATGATTTCCCTCCCTTTTATTGTATCTGATATTAAGATAGGGGGCCTCAGATGAGTCAAGGGGGGACACATCACCCTTGAGTACCCCTACTCGACCATTTGGGGAGTATTTGAGAAACTGGTGGTATAAGGATGGGACTGATGCATTCAAATGAATCTAGTGTCTTCCAAGAATTCCATTATAGGAAGTATCCTATGATAATACCATGAAATTTTTCCTTGTTACTAGGACAAAAAACTGAGTATTTATCTGAATCTTTCCATGTGTTTTCTGATCACTCTTATCATACCCATGAATCGTCATGTTGGAGTGTGTTTTATCTACATATATAAGTCCCAACATTTGGATAATTCGAGTAAATATAAGGTTATTCTTGGATCCATATTCCACAAGGAAGTGGAATATTTCCATGCCATTTAACATTCTTGTGATATATAATGGGTTTATGTCCCCCTTCCCGATGGCACCCTCATATATCCATAAAAATGACACAATGTCTCTACATTCCCCTTGATCAAACTCTTCTATATAGTATTCCTCAACACATGCAACCCCGCCTACTAACCAATGAGGTATTTCCAAAAATTTAGTGAGGGAATAACACATTTCCTTCCACAAGTGGAGAGCATTAGGTATTAAAAGACTTACTGATTTTATGGGGAGGTCCTTTAGCACAACATATTTCTATGGTGTGGGCATGTTTTTACCAATAGTGAATTTCTATTTAGCATAAGACGCAATAAATGTTGATGAATGAACCAATAGGGTCTAGATAGTACTGAATATATTCTGTTTCTAACAAGATATTCTTCTCTAAACATCTATCATCTGACTATCAGTTGGCTAAGTCCAGTTCCTGGCTAGACATGATTAATCATGGCATGGTTGCAGTTGAGGTACATGTTCAAATAACATAGTAGGATGTGGAGGCATACGTGATAGAGTAGACCAAGAGATATTTGATTAATAATCACTATTCAATGTCTATTGCCTCAACTCAGTAGCATGAACAACCTAGTTTCAGTCATTGTCCTGAGTATAATGTAATCTCATGTGTCCTCTACCTCACATTTGATGATGTTGGTTGGAGGCATATAAGGAATTTTCATGGTATTACTCATTGTTAGGAATTTTGAAGTGTTCCACCAGCTCAATAGAATTCATGGGTGCATAATTACATTGATCATCAATTGAATATTCCATTTCTTGGAGAACCCTGTGTGCATTTTCTAACTCGGTTGTCATGTAGTATCCAAGTGTGCGAGATGAATTTGGTAATGAAGGGGGAATCTAATTTTCCATAAACTATCAGTACCTATTATACTATGACTTGTATAACTATTATGAAGATGTTTAGGTTGATGTAAAAGGAGGTGAAGAGACTAAATAAGGTTATGGATCACTCAAGAGGGCATGAATAATACCATGAGTGAGAGTCATGACCTTGTGAGCTAACAAATAATCGTGCGTTTATTTTCTGTGGCTTGGAACCTGCTCCCACTCACTAGAGTCCTCACTATCACAATAAGGGTTAGTAGAGGCATGTGTCAATTACAATACAACATCACCCAACTTGACTAATCCATGATCCACATGGTCCTGGAAGAAATATTTTAATATGGATTGTTTGTTCATGGTGTGTATGAGGATCCTATGGAATCAGAGATGGTCTAGGAAGCTAGTGAGTCTAGCCTCCTAGGGTCTCTTACTGTCTTAAAATATCATAATTTAATAATCTAGGGAACAGATTAAATACCCTATAATGTAAAACCCTAAAAGGAGTGGGTCCTATTTGTTCTATCTTGGAATGGATCCTTGGGAGCCTAGCCTTGACAGGGGGATGGAGTCACATTCTCTCATCGAGGTGGATTCATTTACAGAGGCTATGACTGAGGTTTTTGTGTAGGTTGATGTTGTGATTTGTAGGTATGCACTCGGAGAGACTCATCCAAAAAAGGGTCAGTTTTTGTATCAGTTGAGGAACCTCTTTATGCATATTAGAGGTTTTATCCTCTTTCATAGGCCTTCTTGTGGGTGCTAGAAGGGGAAATGGGTGTGAATGTTATCTAGTTTTATGCAATATTTAATCAAGATGCTAGGTATTTTTAGATAACCTATAATATTTACATGGGTAGTTCAAGGATATTAGTGTAGGGACTTTCTAATTCCTTATATTCTCCATGGACATCCTAATAATCTTTTCTTGGGATAGTATCATGTTTAGTGAGTATGTGATTCTCTTCCATCTATAGAAAAAGTATTCAACTCTCTCATTGGGCCTCTACTTGCATTTGAAGAGGTTCATGATGCTTTCATCCCACATGATGAAGGTTAATTGTTATAGTAACTATCTTCAACGTTCCTCCCAATATATAATAGACCATATGGGTAGCTAGTTGTACTAGAAAAACACAAGCCCTTCCAAGGATTGGATGAAACATCAAAGCATAGAAGCCTCCTCCTATTATGGAGTTCCCAACATTGGGTTGCACCTTGAAGAAATGTGGGATTAGTGTTGTAGTGGGTCACCCACCCCATTGAATGGGTTGAAGTTGGGATTACCAAACATTGGGGGTGTTCATACATTTTCCACCCAAATCATCAAGGTGAGTTATAAGAGAAGTTATCATGTCATCATAGAGAGGGTCTATATCCACCAATGACTTGATAGGATCATAGACATAGGGGGAATTATGATCTTTTTCATAAGGTAGATAATCACACTACTCAAGCAGGTTTGGGGACTCATACCTTGGTTGTTTGTATTGTCCCACAAATTCATTCCTAATAGCATTTATGGGGCCACCATAATCATTCTAGAGAATCTTATTGAGGAGAACCTGGTTCCCCACTATAGGAGAGAAGGGTTCCCTTGTGGATTTTATAGGGTATGTGCACTGCTCAACAATGAAAATAGTGGGGTGCCTTTTGTATTCATCATACTACCAGAGAAACACAACTACCATGGATTAGGACTCAATTTTAGGTGTATCCTAGGATAATTCAAAGGTTTTGACGTGTCCTTTTCCTTTTTCAATGTACTGATGAGTAGGTAGTAAATTCTCATTGAGGGAATTTTGAGGCCCATTTCCTGTATCTAGTGAAAATTGAGGATACCTTTTTGGGGGTTTTCCCCAGTACTGTACCACCTCATAAGGTGGGTGTTCCTTGCTATTCCCTATGTAAATTTCCATATTCCTAGGATCCTATAGAGGGTCAATGATGAATTTATTTAACATGTAAATAGTCAAAAGGGAACCCTCACTGTCAATAAATTGGTTAAACATAAGGTCTCATTACAGGCACAGGTTAGGGATGAAGTGGAGGGCGACATACATCCCCCTACCTCTAATCTGTATGTGTGGAGACACCTCTTCAATAAACTAGTAGATCACAGTGAGTCTCTAGATATAGGTTAGTTAAAGGGTTTGGTGCGAACTTATCTATTGGGGGCACTACGATATCAAACTTATTACACTATTGGTTGATAACATCGAAGTGATCATGGTTTCCGGGGTAGGTCAGTTTTCGATCACAAAGGTGGTAAAACATTTCCCATATAATATGGAGGAAACACACTACCTTGTCCTTGGTGAGGCACTCTGTGATGAGAAATTCAAGAGATGCAGGATTCCAGACCACAAATCACTGATGGTCAGTGTCTAGAGCCTCCCATAGCCCACTTTCTTAGAGGACATGTCTTTCTCTTGGTTGAACCAAGACCAAATTTTCACAGGATGAGATAACGGTAGCAGAACCTATGTAGACCATATTTTTAGTTTCTCTACATAACAATATAGTGTCGGATAGGCCAAAAATTCACTTCACGTTGGGATGTATGTTGGAGGTGGATCTAGATTCAAGATCATGTCCATGTAATATGGGGTGTTCACCGCTGGGTCATGTTCGAAGGTGAAAGTGTCTGTATTTGGATTAGTAGAGTGCCTTATATCATCTGTGGGAATCAACCCAAAACCTGAAATTTATCCAACTTCGAGGGTAGAGTTAAATTTTAGAGAAACTATTGGTGTTAGAGAAGGTTCCATAACAAGTCCCTAGATAGGGGACAAAATGTCCTCCACCAGTAGGTATCTACATAGTGAAATTGGAATCTTATGGACCTCAGTTTCAAATATAATGATCTAATGTATTTGTCTTCTTCACTAGACTCTATAAGATATTGTGAAGGCTCATGAATTGAGTATTATATCATTTAGAACTCGTATAGGTTAATCGAGATAACATGCCTCCCAAGATTTTGTCTTCGATGGTAGTTGATCTCCACTCTACAATGGTATGGTTTTTAGGGACGGGAATGTATTTGGAATGAGTAGGACATCCATTATAATTGGGGGTAACATGAGAAGGACCTTCATACTAGCTATCTATGGAGTGGGTGAGGTCATCCTATTAGGTTTATAGTGGCACAAATAGTACCTCCATGTTCATTGTTTGGAGCATGGGGAGGACCTATCTATTGGTTGATGGTGGTCTGGGGAAGACTATTACATTGATTTTTGATGGAGTGGGGGACACTATCACTTGTTATTTATAGAGTGGGTAGGACCTCCACTTTGGTTGTTTATGGGGTGGGGAGGACCTCCACACTGATTCTACATATCACGGGTTGGTCTATAATGGAATTCATTTGTGACAATTACTATGTGAGTCAAACCATCCTTCATGTTAGGTGGATGGGGTCTTGATACTAGGTTGTTAAAGATGTATTCCCATTAACCTATTGTAGGGATTTTGTTTGATACACCGGTGGTTGTAGGGGACACAAGAGCTGTAAGAGATGCCACTTGTTGGGAAATGTCCCAGGTCTATACCCAATGTCAGTGCTAGTTATTTGGATCCAGGTTGATAACGATGCGAAGAATTCAACCTTATATTTAGCCTATGGTAATGTTAAATGATAAAAATAGAACAAATTGGTGGAATAATTCTTAATTAGCTCCTGAGAAGTATCCACAGTGGGCGTGGCTCAAACATCACCTACTTCCTCGGTGTAGGGAAGTGAGCTACTAGAGAACATTGGGGAGAGGCTCATAAAGCAGTTTTTCATCAAAATAGGGGGTTGGTATCACCATAAATAGATCTCAATGGTGGTTTTGTCAGTGAGGCATCAATTCTTAGAGGTTTTGGTAGGCCATAACCCTGGTGGGAATGACACCTTTCTTCTTGTACGAACACACCAAGATATCGAACACCATTCTATGAGTGATCTTAGATGGTGAGATGGGGCATGGTCACCAAGCAGCTGAAGCCTCAGTGTAAGTATTTTTAGGGGTTTAATCATGATGTATTTCTGTATTAATGTTCCCCCTACCCCTGTGCCTATTTCAACCCATCCATGGCTTCCTACATCTTGACCCCTATTATGAACGTGGATTTAGCCATTACTACATGCATAGGGAAAGTGATTCCCATTTCTCGAATGTCATCCAATCATGCTGAAATAGTGGTGCAATACATGCTAATGATTTCATTGACCAAGGATACACAATTTTAACTACCCAAATCTACATGTGAGTTTTATATTGGTCCCACTATTTTCTTGGTGGGACATGGCACCAAATATCTGGATTTGGTGACCTGGAAATCTGAGAGTTCCCCAAATGATACTAGTAACCATGGTTAAAGAGAATAGTTTCATGTATGGTTCACCATTTCTATTTATGAAACATTTACTAGGGTGTAGTTCCTTTTCTCCACCTGGCGGTGATATGCTACTTTTCTTATTTCCCCATATTCACTCTTTCTAAAGGTTGGGGTATTTCGTCCATTTCATTGGAAATGTATGGTCTTTGATCAAAATTGGATGATGGGATGTTGATTCCTCATTCCATGGATTCCTCTATGGAACTCATTGCCTGATCGGGGTATCCCTCATATATTAAAGTCTTGTTGGTAAAACTTCTTCCACAAGCCATGTTGAGGTGGAAATCGGTTAATTATTCTGATTATGTCTCTAAAAGGTAGTATGCTTTGGCCAAGTGATGTAGTAGCATTGGGAACATTTGGAATTTATAGAAATTAGGTAGGCTAGGAACCTATAATTTCTTCATACTTTAGACGGAATCTCATGTGTAAGGAATCTTAGGTGCAGAACATAGGGAATTCCATGTTGATCACGTGGTAATAAACACTGGGTTTGTATGTATTACAATGTTTGTTACCAAAAGAATCCCGTGTTTCTTGCATGGGTAGGGATTCTAGATTAGGGAAAGAATTTAATGACTTATTGAGATTGATAAGGTCACATGTTTAAGATCTTATTTAAATGAATAGTGCCTTGTGTCCCCAAGGGGGGTAATTTAAAACTAAGTTGATTGAGTGTGTCCCCCAAGGGGGAAAATTTCACATTGGTTGATGGAGTGTGTCACCCCAAGGGTGATAGTTTCACACTAGGATGATGCCAAGATTGAACCTCTAGGAGTTGTCCTACGTACCCTATTTAAGAGCTAAGGATCAAAATCCACGTAGTTCAATGTTGATGTTTAAGGTCATGTGACAGCACTGGCCTATGCAGTTTAACATCGTGTAGTAAGTATGCTCATGTCACTGAATGAGTTTCAATGAGGGGTGATGTGGGGATTATTCATGGAAGCTTCCCATATCAGGAGATGCATCCCAAGTGTGTAGTTTCATCCCAAATAGATGGAGGATAATGTGGGTCTTATTCTTGGAAGCTTCTTGGGATTGTATTTTCATCCCATGATAATGAAGGAGGTGGAATCCCATGGTTATCATAAATGGGGAATCATATGTTCATCTCATAAGCAAAGGCTAAATTTTTATTACATGTGTATAGGAAGTTTTCATGCAGTTTAATATTGTATGTCTAGAACATAGAACTAGGTAGTTTTACATCATTAATCTAAGAAATAGATGGGTTTTACACCTATAGGTTGACCCTGTCAAGTTAGAAAGAATATTTTTTTTATAAGGAATCCCCACTGAGATTGGTACATAGTTTCCCTGAAATACACAACCTTTAGAGATTATGTGTCCATCGCTCCTGCTCCTTTTGGTGGGACTTAAAGTTGTCACTACCATGGAGGAGTGGAAATAATAAAGCATAATGTTAGGGTACCTATAGTTTGGAGAAATATTCATTTGGGTACATATTCTTAGGAGTAGTGGGTAGGATGAAGGCCCTTTTCACACTTATAAAAAAGTGTTAGGGCATAAGGGTAGGTGGTACGAGTAACACATGAATTTGTGGTGTGACTGAACATGTACTATATAATCATAGTGGACCAATGCTCTTAAAATTCATGGAATAGGTTGAGCTTAATGGAGTCACCATGGAGAGTCCTGAATCATAGTTTTCATGATGGTTGGGGATAATGGAATTTCGGAGCTTCACGAAGGATATGGGTCTCACAGAGGTTAGGGGTCTCACAAAAGAGTATGATTCTTAAATCCTAGTGACCCTCGAGGTAAGGTCTTGGTTCCCATGGAATTGGTTTCACAAATGATAGTTATCTTTTGAAACACCATGAGCCACAAAGGGATTTTTTATGAAAAATATATGGACCATTGCAAAATGAATCTCTATTGTCGGTTGAGGTTCTCAAAACCCCAAGTTAGCTGGTTAATGAATGATGTCTACCTTGGGAAATTCATCCTGTCTCTCACTCATGAAGCATAAAAGTATCATAAAATTGGATATTTTCTTAAATAATAAAAGTTCATGTCCCCTTGAAAATCTTCCCTCTGGGTAATTATAGGCCAAAAGTAGGAGAGTTCATCAGTTTCTGGAAATATAGAGGCTCTCGTGAAACATTATGATCATTGTGAATTGAAGGGGATCTGTAACCAATAGTTATTCTACGTTAAGGTTACCATTTTAACTTAATGGACCAATGAACTTTGTGAAATGGGGCCTCAAAATCCAGAAATACCTTATGCAAAGGTTACCGTCAAAACTCTATGTGGCTGGAGATTCTGTGAGCTATGTTCATTTGAGAAGTTGGATAATTTCATGAATCTAGTCCTTTAGGGTATGTTTCGGCATTTTGGCTAGGATTCGCTCTAAACTAGTCATTCCTTCCTCATCCTATCTCATGACATGCATGTTTCAGTGTCAATAAACTAGTGGATACTCTAGGAATCAGTGAATATGGCCCACTCTTGTTCCCAATTGTGTATCAATGGATACTAACTCAGAGTTAACTTAACTATAACTTAATTTCCAAAACTACCATTGTAGATACGAAAGAATAGGAAGTGCCAATATAAAATAAATAAGTACATATATTCAAAGTGACAAAAAATGTACCTCAAATGGTGGACGGTCACTCCTCAGCAACATCCAGAATCTGATCCACTATGTAAACCCATCGCAAATTATCTCTATAGCCCTTCCCATATGAATCTTTTGTTTGAGATGTATGAAACCTCTATTGAGGTCCCTTATCTGACCTCTACATCCATGGATGTGTCTGTCTCCCCCCCTATATAAATATCTAGAAAAAAGATACTATAGTTTACTTATCTTATTGTATTTTCATCACTAGCTTTAGGGAAATGTGAAAACCCAATTTTAGTGTCCAAACATCCCACAGTAAAATCACTTTGATTCGCCTCCAAAAGGAATTGAAGAGATAATAATTTGTTGCACTTACATTCCACTACTATATTTCATGATCTTGACCTTCCTCTTCCTCCCATTGGAAAATGTGATCACAATTGTTATGGGAGGCCGACCTATATGAGTAGTGAAAGGCTAGAAAATACCATCTTTTCATCCATCCTATATAATCCCAACAATGGTCAGGGACTTACTAAAAAATTCCATGTACGAAGCTAGGTCAATGATATATACCTTTTTATAAGGTTGGGCCAATATATGATTTCACATTTTATGTACTTTTGGGTCTCATTACCAACTAGAGGTAGTGAAAAATGGAGGATCTTGGTGAATTATTTGGAGTACGCCAATACTATCATGGAGCCCCGATGAAGATCCATTAACTCTTGTTCTCGATCGATCTACAACGTGTTCGAGAAAACATATCCAAAAAATTGGCCCTTGAAGGCCACCCAAATAATACCCTCACATCGTCCATCATGTCCCATAACTCCCCAACAATGAGAGGTGGGACCCGATAGCATGAAGGTTTCCAACATCACATTCATGTCTAATAGAATATCAATGAGATTAAAGATACCATCTATGATATCCACCTAAAACATAGAATCATGTGGTCTTCTTGTTCCATGGAATGCTAGAAGATTATTGGGATAGAGATACATGTTGTAGTAAACCAATGATCTAATTAAAATATGGTAAAGAACCACTACATAAATTATTTGAGCTGGTGTGGGGAGATGCTCAGGAGATGCCAGCTCAGCAGGTATGAGGCAAAATCTCATGCAACAGAACGAACATTAGTAATGTGTAATTTCTTAAATAGTCTAATAGATCACACATAATTTTTCATGAATTATACCCACATCCCATGTTATACCCTACTATCATTAAAAATGTTTTCTATTACTACACGTTAGTCACAGTCATAATTTACATACTAACACAATAACATGCTCAGATAAATTAACTAATTCAATTAATATATATCACAATATCATGCAACACATAAATCCAACGCAAGTGAATGTACCTTGAACAAATAGAACAAATCAAGGAATTTTATTAATGAACTACTATGGAACACAACAATAGGTTTAAATATATGATATGTGAACTGACATTCGTAGTCATGATGAATGAACACACCTAAAATCTCAAAATAAAATATCAAGATAATGTGGATCAATCAAGGTATATTTAATCAAAGGTAAAAACAACACATAATTTTCCAAAATATGAAAACTATGAGGTCCACTATGTAATAATATCTATATATTGTCATAGATTTCCTACCTTAATCCCAATCATCCTATCACCTATCTAACATATCGGAACCCATGGTAAGGGGAAATATTTAGTGATTCCAAACACTCTAATTCCATTTTGTAATATCCTAGCCCAAACCACCATGAATGGTCTAGAAGGACAAACAATATCATGCAGACATTCCCATAAGGAAGAGGATTCTGACTAAAATATGGGGTCTTATTTCATTAATGGGGAGATTATACCATAATTATCACATCATATAATCAATAATAAATAATTAAAATATAATAAATAATTATACTAATCGTTTGTTAATTTAAATGGTATAAATATCACAGAAATAAAAATCTCCCAATGTGGAAATCCTATCTAAAATAAATAAAAAAATGAATATATTGATGAAAAGTATAAATCCATTGAAAACTCATCCTCATTCACCACTAGCCCCATTATCCTCTACCCAAACATCCACAACATGGTCATTTCACTTTTATGTTTCTCTCATGAAATCTACTAGTGTACTGAGATTTTTGAATAGTGTGTGAGTACAAAACTCGGTAAGGACATGTTTTCGGTGTCCTGCTAAGTTTTGTAATCACACCGTAATTATGAATTTCGATACACTTTGATATTTTATGAGAGAGATAGTGGAGGTTAAGGTTCATTTGATAGACGACTTATTATAGGATCATGGGGCTAGCAGTGTATGAGGATGCGTTTCTAATGGACCTACAGTTCTCTTCTATTTATTCAACTATTTTATTTATTCTGTATGGTCTTACCGCAATGGGAGATAATTATTTGCATGACATGTATTCCATTTTCTTTTAGTCATGATTACTATGATTATTTTTTATATTTTCATTATTTATTATTGATCCTATGATAAGATATTGAGGGTATAGTCTCTCCATTGACTGACTTATACCCTTACAGCTAGTCGATAGCCTCTTGCACCAGTGGAGACATACATGAAGAAATGTGACCTTTTGTGTGAGACCTGATGGTTTATGTTGGAATGTTACAAGTTTCATAAGAATACATTAATGTAAAAGAAAACTCATAAAGGGTTCTTAAAAAAGCACACAAAAATATTTTGGCAAAGTAATAATTTCTACCCTTAAGAAGTGGCATATAATTCCTATAAACATTATATCATTATATTACCTTTTTGAATAATAATATTTCTATAAAAACCTATATAAATCATTGATAATTCATGTAGATAACATGGAATTTAATTTTATATATCACTCTTACAAATTGAATAACAAATACGACCGACCTCCATACCCGATGTATTAGAGGGATATCATGGACCCACCCTTTTTTGGTAAGAATGGAACCACACATCCTCCGTTTATAACAGAACCACTCATCCTTGGTTTATAGAGGAACCACACAACCTTTTTTTATAATGGAACCACCCATAATCATAATAATTCTAAATAAAAGATACCATAATCGAAACACTTAAAATATTTTAATTTAAAACATTACACTCAAAAAAATATTCCTTACACACATAATAAATCATTTATGGATATTGAAATATCCTTTCCATTTTGAAACAATTATTGAAAATAAAATAATCATATGGAAGGAGAGTTTTTATTTGAATAAAACATGGAATATTATAAAATAATTCAAATATAAATAATTGTCATGTTTGTGGGAAATTCATTGTCTCTTTACATATTAAATTAATACATTTTTTTATTTTGTCAAAATTCAAAATGTTCAATATAAAATTAGTATAAATACTCATTTTGTAAAAAATTGAATTAAAATAAAAATGGAAATAAAATAAAATTTAAAATTAATTTATTTCCATATAAATACATCAATAAAATATTTTCCACAATATAGATATAAAAAAAATTAAAAATTAAATCTATAAAAAATTTAAGATGAAGTTTTTGAAGTGAAGTATCCCTTACATAAAACCTTAAAAGAATCATTTTTAAAAAAAATTAATGAAATGAAAATATGTTTAGAAATTATATTTATCATATATTGAATCATAAATGAAAATTTTAGTAAATTATTTAGAATAACATGGACATGGAATAAAAACAGTTTGATAGAAAATATTAAAAGAATATTTTTTTGGAAAGTCACTTACCTCGAGTCTGACTGAAAGAGCACTGTCGTGGGCGCCCTCAAATGATTAGTGTGATTTTGGGGTACTTAGGTGCAGCATAGTGGCTGACCAAGGTCGTCTCTCAAAGGAGGAAGTGAATTTAACTACTTATTAGAGGTATTCTAAAAATAAAATAAAAGAGAATAAAATAACTACTTGAAAGGATGGGGGTGGTTTTTTTATATAGTTTATGAACCTAGAAGAAGTTTGCTGGAAGAAGATTGCATTTTTTTTTGTTTTTAATTTTGAAATGAAGTTTCGATTAGAATGACACAACAAGAAGATGTTTGTTTAGACAATATTTAAAAGACGTAATCGATCTAACTCTACCTCTTCACTTTATTATTAATCATTATCATTTAAATTAACATTAACTTAATTATGATCCATTAATTTGTTAAATCCCGAACCCTACGAGAATTAACTTTACCACGAAGATGATGTGAATTTAACCCTAGGCTAACTTCGGAACATGCAATCGCAGCACCCTGATTTGATTGATGTTCTAAGATTAGCTTATGGTCAGTGGTAAATTAAGGCACATATCCATTCTGGAAATGAGGATGAATTGTGTTTAGGGATTATATTTGAACTCTACAAATTTATCCCGTGTGGTCTTGTATTACCGATTAAGATCGCGCTCTCACAATTTACACAAAATCCCGACCTCGCGTGTTTTTGTGTTAATTGTTCAATTTCTTGCTTAGTTTCTTACAATTTAAAAACACAA
Organism: Viscum album; assembly: GCA_963277665.1. NCBI lineage: Eukaryota > Viridiplantae > Streptophyta > Magnoliopsida > Santalales > Viscaceae > Viscum > Viscum album. The sequence continues at coordinate 1,177,141,268 of OY728143.1, forward strand.
TTCATGGATAATATTAAGTGAATTACAGTAGCTCGTTGATTCAAAATAATTAAATGAAGAGGGTAGAAGATAGATCGATTACTAAAAGACTACTCTTCCATGGGTGGCGTAATCATCGTAGAAGCGTTTTGCATGTGCCAAGGTTTAAAATCGGTATAACCCAATAACGCTTCTACTCAAGAATTCCAGCCCAATTAGGAAGATTAAGAGAATAAGAAATTTAAACAAAACAGAAGAAAATAGAAGAAATAAAATAAGAAAAAAGAAGTTTATTACATAAACAAAATCATTACAACATGAAGGAGAAGAAGAAGGCTTCGTCAAAGGGATCCTTGCTTCAAGAGCTACCCTTATTGAAATGGTTGGAGAATTGGAGTGGATACAATTATCCTCTGCCCTAAACTTCCCAATGCACGTCCCCAACCCCTCCAAATGAGAAAAACTCCAATTTATAGAGGGGAGGGGAGGAGAGGTTACAAGTGGTTTCAAGTGTGAATGTGGAAATTCTGCCAAATATTTTAGTCCAACTTTCACCGCCCATTTGACCACCAAAACGCGTGAATTGGCCGGCCTTCCATAAGGATAAAATGTGCTGATATGTGCCTTCTATCTCATCTCCAAATTTGGGCTCAATACAGGCCCATATGAAGGCGTTAGGGCCGAAATACATAAGCTTATCCATTCTGGCGAGCCCAGACCAACTTTGACTTCATGTCCCAATTTCAACAACCAAATGAACTCTTTAGCTCTAGTGTCATGAATAAAAGTTGTAGATAATTAAGTTATGAACACTTTTACAAAATGTCAAATTCAAATAATAAATATAAAAATATATATCTTCGAAATACTACAGTGAACTATAAAGGGTAAAACTAGAATTTTCATCAAATATTCAAATGAATGATCTAATCCCAAATACTTTCTAATTAAACATATTTAACACAATTTGAGGAAATTATATCATTTATTATCAATAAAATATTCAATAAAATAGTTTTTTATCAACTCCCCCACACTTACCCTTTTGCACTCCTGGGAAAAACTCATATCAAGTAAACATCAATATCAAATCAAAACCAATTTTAAAACACATATCCTTAAGATCAATCAATTTCACACCAAGAATAAAAAGATATCATGCCTCATAAAAAACCTTATTTCATGTTCTCCATTTATATCATTCAATATATTTCCACTTCATTTATCCGCCCATGCACAAAACACTTACCTCGCTTGAATTTTTTCTCATCACTCAAATATCAATTTTTTTTGCAATGCCTTTCTCATCCAAACTCATACAAGGGTCACCATAGGCTTGATAGATTCCTACATCGCTACCCAATGTGAGTCAAGGACATATGTTTATCATGAGGACTTTTCAGGGTTGTTCTGTGGCTTTCGGTTGGTAGGATTAAGATGTGAAAAACTCTGAGTCTGAATGAGGAGGGCTTGACTCTTTTGAAGCAAAATTGCATTAATCTAATTTTCACTTAAATATGGTCTTCTCTTCAATCCCCATAGTATCAATTCAGCTCCATCATCATGAAAAGTCATGAAAGTTTTACACCATTCATCATTTCAGCATAAAAAATGTCAATCTTCTCAAACATGATTTTCTTGAAAGCTCCAGATGGGAACAGATTTCCACCTCAATTAGAAGCTCTAGAAAAGGCACAGCTTCACTTGTCATGAAAGCTCTAGAAAAGGCACATCTTTCAATATAATGACTTTCTTTAGCAGAAAACACATCTCTTCAGAATTTAATTTTCCACCCAAATTATCACACAATGTGGTGGCACAACACAAGACATCTTCCCCCACACTTAAGCTCAACTAGATTATGCAATTTCACTTCAAGAGTTGGTTGGATAGGGAAAATTGGCTTGTAATGTGGCTTAACCTAACAGGCTGTGCATGTCTTCTAAGGGATACAAGGATTAAATATTCAAGGTAGGCCATTATAAAAAAGGATTCTTTGAAATAGGGGTTTTAATACCAAACAAATGCCTCAATCATTTAAACACAAGTACCTCAAACCCTCAAGTTTTGACAGGAATAGATCAAATTCTGGTTAAATAAAGTATGGTTTGGTTCTCTCAAGAAGTAAGGTGAATGTAAAGAATATGAAAATAATGGTTTAGAAGCCTCACAGGAAAGAGATTTCAGATATAAAGACAGTGAGATTGGCATGGGATTCAAAATTCAGCGTACTTTTCATGAAATTACTAAATGTTTGAACTTGAAACAAAGTAATTTCAGCATTCATTTAATCTTAGTTTCAAGGGGTAAATTGTTTCACTTATTGATATGGATTTAAAAATGGTGATGATAATCATTTCAGTCCAGAAGTTTCAAAAACACACAGAAAATTGTAAAATAAACACACAAAATTTGAAAAACACACAATTTTTTTTTTGTTTTTTTTAAACAGGAAAGCAATTGAAATTACTAAACTAAAAGGTTCCCTCCCCCACACTTAAAATATTGCATTGTCCTCAATGTGAACCTATGAGATGATATATGCACATGAAATGCAGAATTTTTAAATAGGACAAATAATATAAAAGTGAAAGGGTTAGGAACAGCCTGATGTGATCAAGTGATGATGGGGTCATGCAGTGTGATAAAATCCACTGCATCAGTAGGATGTCCCTCAATGTATCTCTTCAAACGTTGCCCATTGACTGTAAAGCTCCTTCCAGTGTCCTCTTGTGTGATCTCCACTGCACCATAAGGAAAAACATTAGACACAATATAAGGACCTAACCATCTGGAACGCAACTTACCAGGCATCAACTTCAGTCGTGAACTATAGAGAAGGACTTTCTCTCCAACATGAAACTCCCTTTGTTGGATCATTTTGTCATGATCTGCTTTTGATCTTTCCTTGTAGAACCTTGAGTTCTCATATGATGACAATCGAATCTCCTCAAGCTCTTGAATTTGCAACTTCCTTTGAATTCCAGCTTGGGCCAAATCCATGTTACATTTCTTTATAGCCCAATATGACCGATGCTCGACTTCCACGGGGAGATGACACGCTTTCCCAAAAACAATCCGAAATGGGGACATACCAATGGGGGTCTTGTATGCTGTCCTATAAGCCCACAATGCATCATCCAAGCGCTTGCTCCAATCCTTCCTATTTGGCTGCACAGTTTTCTCCAAGATTTGTTTCAACTCACGATTTGAAACCTCAGCCTGACCATTTGTTTGGGGGTGGTATGGTGTTGATGTTTTGTGTGTAACCCCATACTTTTGAAGGAGGGAAGAAAAATTCCTATTGCAAAAGTGTGTCCCTTGGTCACTGATGATGGCCTTTGGTACTCCAAACCTGCAAAAAATCTGTGCTTTGACAAAGTCCACAACAACATGAGAATCGTCAGTCCTGGTGGCCTTGGCCTCCACCCATTTACTCACATAATCAACAGCAACCAAAATATACAAAAATCCAAATGAACTAGTAAAAGGACCCATAAATTCGATGCCCCATACATCAAAAATCTCACAAAATAGTATGGGTTGTTGGGGCATCTCATGTCTCCTAGAAATGTTCCCAGTGTGTTGGCAACGAGATCATGACTTACAAAACACATGAGCATCATGGAACAAGCTAGGCCAATATAATCCAGAGTCTAAAACTTTCCTAGCTGTTCGTTGGGGTCCAAAGTGTCCACCACATGCAAGTGTATGACAGAAATGAAAAACAGACTCAAACTCATGATCAAGAATTCACCTCCTAAAAACTTGGTCACTACACGTGCGCCAGAGGTAAGGATCATCCCACACATAAAATCTTGACTCACTCTTTAATTTTTGGACTTGATGTTTCTTCAGATTTACTGGGATTTCAGAGCCAACAATGTAATTAACTAAATCAGCATACCAAGGATGCTTACTTGAGATGGTATAGAGATGCTCATCGGGGAAAGTGTCCCGAAGTAGTACATGGTCCAAGGTGTCACCCTCTAGTGTGTGAGTAAGCCTACTCTTGTGGTCTGCCACCAAATTCTCTGACCCCTTCTTTTCCTTTATCTCAAGGTCAAACTCTTGAAGAAGGAGCATCCAACGGATAAGTCGTGGCTTTGCATCTGGCTTCTTTAGGAGGTACCTCAAAGCTGCATGGTCAGAAAAAACAACTACTTTAGAGCCCAATAAATATGAACAGAATTTATCTAAAGCAAATATGACTGCAAGAAACTGCTTTTCTGTGGTTGTGTAATTTTATTGGGCTGAAACCAGTGTCCTTGATGCGTAGGCGATCACATGTGAACGTCCTTCCACCCTATGAGATAAGACAGCTCCAACCGCGAAGTTGGAGGCGTCACACATAAGCTCAAATGGAAGGTCCCACAGTGGGGGTTTTATGATAGGTGGAGTGGTCAGACACTTATTTAGCTCATCAAAGAAAGTCCTACAAGAATCATCAAACAAAAAATCAGAATCTTTTTGAAGTAATCGTGACATAGGAAGAGCGATCTTACTAAAATCTTTGATGAAACGCCGATAAAATCATGCATGCCCTAGGAAAGATCTAACATCACACACACATGAAGGATAGGGTAAGGATGAAATAATGTCTACCTTAGATCTATCAACCTCTATCCCATGTTTTGACACCACATGCCCTAAGAAAATGCCATGCTCTACCATAAAATGACACTTTTCAAAGTTCAGGACCAGATTCTTCTCAATACAACGATTCAACACCTTTCCCAAACTCTTTAGACATTCATCAAATGAGGATCCATAAACTGTAAAATCATCCATAAATACCTCCATGCAGGTCTCAATAAAATCAGAAAAAATACTCACCATACATCTCTGGAAGGTACCTGGGGCGTTGCAAAGTCCAAATGGCATCCTCCAGTAGGCAAATGTGCCAAAGGGACAGGTGAATGTAGTCTTCTCCTGATCCTCTGGAGCTATAGGAACCTGAAAATATCCAGAAAATCAATCCAAGAAACAATAGTGTGTCTTTCTAGCTAGTCTCTCAAGCATCTGATCAATAAATGGGAGGGGGAAATGGTCATTGCGAGTGGACTGATTTAGTTTCCTATAATCAATACACACACGCCAACTATTTTGCACCCTCATTGGAACTAACTCATCTTTCTCATTTTTAACAACAGTAACACCACTTTTCTTAGGCACAACCTCAATAGGACTTACCCACTGTGAATCTGAAATGGGAAAGATTATACCTTCCTCGAGCAATTTCTCAACTTCCTTTTTAACAACTTCCAGGAGGGTGGGATTGAGTCTCCTTTGTGGTTGTCTCACCGGTTTAGCCCCATCCTCCAAGAGAATCCTATGCATGCAAATGGAGGGGCTAATACCTGATATGTCAGCCAAGGTCTACCCAATTGACCTGATGTTCTCCCTCAAAATATTTAAAAGATTTTCTTCATGTTCAAAAGGGAGATTGTTAGCAATGATAACAGGTAATCTCTCACCACTCAACAAGTATGAGTATTTCAGATTTGGTGGCAATGGCTTGAGTTCTAATGAAGGAGGGTGTAGTATGGATGGAGACATTGAAGGAACTGAAATATGTGCACAAAGAGCATTAGTATCAGAATAGACATCATCAAAATCATAGAATAAAGCATCAAATCCATCAGCATACTCAACAACCATTTCATAATCAGAGTGAACATGATCAAAATCAGAATATGAATCCACATCAAAATCAAATCCAAGATAGGATTGTGTATCGGAAACATGTTCGGAAGTGCTCTTAGACATCAAACTCGAACCAATACTCATAATCTCTCTAAGCATAGGACAATCAAATTCTATGGAGTTTTTATTTGGTGGTTCAAAATGGGAGATAACAAAAGCAGAATGGTCCTCAGAGGGGTACTTCATGGAATCCATAACATTAAATATCACAACTTCATCCCCAAATTCCATGGAAAGTTTACCCTCATTGACATTATGATAGTTTTTGCAGTTTTGAGGAAGGGCCTACCTAAGATAATGGGGGAATGAGAACTTACCTGATCATCCTCCATGTTAAGAACATAGAAATCTGCTGGAAAGATCATGTATCTTACCCGAACAAGTACATCCTCAAGAACTCCCACTGGATATGCCGTAGCTCTATTCGCCAATTGCACCACTACTCTTGTTGGCTTCAACTCACCAACCTGCAAGGAAGAGAATACAGAGTGAGGCATCACATTTATTGAAGCTCGTAAATCACAAAGAGCATCAGAGAAGTGCAACTCCCCTATGGTACATGGGATGGTGAATGTCCCTGGATCCTTGCACTTTGTTGGCATTGCTAGAGTTGGTGTAATGAGTGCCGAGACATTCCTTCCAAGGTTTATCCTCTCATTTCCCTTGAGCCCTCTTCGATTGGTGAAGAGTTCTTTTATGAATTTGGCATACCTTGGGATTTGCTTAATGGCTTCAAGTAGAGGAATGTTGATCTCCACATGCTTGAATGTGTCCAAAACCTCCTTTTTCATTGCTTCTTCAGCCATCTTCTTGGTTTGAACATCCGTGTTTGGAAAAGGAAGGGGTTTAGGAGGAACATCATCAATATTTTTCTTACCTTTATCTTTCTCCTTGGATTGCTCATCAGTTGGTATGGAATGCGGCTTCTCTGAAGTTGAGGTGAATCCCGGTGGAATGGTAGGTGCAGATGTATCGTTCATTTGCTTCCCACTTCTTAATGTGATGGCACTAACATTCTCCTTTGGATTTGGAGTGGGTTGGGAAAGTAGATTTCCAGAATTTTTACTCACAAGTTCATGGAGGGTGGTGGCAATCTGGCTCATTTGAGTTTTTAACTCCCTCAGCTCCGAACTTTGACTCTTCAGCTCATTCTGTTGATTAAGAACAATTTTCTTCAAAAGATCATCAATATTAGAATCTACCTTTGGTGAATGATTCCCTTGTTGCTGACTTGTTGATGTTTGAGCTTCAAATCTCCTTTGGGGTTGTTGGAAACCCTGCTGGTAAGGCAGAGGCTGCTGGAAGTTTTGTTGAAAGGGTGGCCTTTGTTGTTGTCCAGAGCCATACCTCATGTCCGACTGATCTTTCCACCCTTGGTTGTATGTTGGATCAAACTTCTTTTGGGGATATGGTTGTTGTTGTTGCTGCTGAAATGGTCTCCCTGGGAACACTGCTGCACAATCTTCTGTTTCTTGGAGTTGTGGGCAACAGTCAGTTGGGTGGCTTGTCTCAGTGCAAATACCACATGGCCTCGAAGGAGGGGGTTGGGATGTCTTTTGAGCCAATGCAATCTGCCTCACCATAGTTGTAAATTCTTCTAACTTAGTATCAATCAAATGACTTTCAAGAGAAGAAGGACTTACTTGATGTACTCCTCGAACATGTGGTGTACCTCTATCACCAAATTGTTGGGAGTTTTGGGCCATCTTGTCGATCAATGCTCGTGCAGCTACTGGTGTCTTGTCCACCAATGCTCCTCCAGCTGCAGCATCCACCATGCTCCTCTCCATGGGTGTGAGTCCTTCATAGAAGTACTGGATGAGTAGTTGCTCACTGATTTGGTTATGTGGGCAGCTTGCACACAACTTCTTGAATCGCTCCCAATACTCATACATTGACTCCCCTTGTGCTTGCTTGATCCCCGATATCTCCTTTCGAATGGATGTGCTCCTTGATGCTGGAAAAAATCTTTGCAAGAAAAGACGTTTCAAATCATTCCAACATGTTACATCTTCATGTTGCAAATAATACATCCAATCTTTTGCAGCTCCATCAAGTGAGAATGGGAATTCTCTTAATTTAATTTGATCTTCAGAAACATTTCTTGGTTTTAAAGTTGAGCAAACCAAATTAAATTCCTTAAGGTGTTTGTTGGGATCCTCACCAGATAAGCCATGAAACTTGGGAAGAAGGTGAATTAATCCAGATTTCAATTCAAAGTCCGATTCGAGATTTGGGTATGCAATACAATTTGGTTGATAGTTAATATCAGGTGCAGCAAATTCTCGAATGGTTCTATTAAGTTCATTTCCATTGTTTCCAACCATTGGTTCCTCTTTTATGTTTGAATTTTAATTTCTTCCAATTTCAATGTTTCCATAAGAGAGGAATTCACCAACTGGTTGAATATTGAAACTTCCCGTAGATTGAGAATGTCTGATTCGTGCCCTAAGGCTACATTCAATCTCAGGGTCAAGATCTAAGAGATCTTTGGGATTAGTTCGTGTCATAGATCAAATAAAAATGAAAAGAAAGAAGGTGGACCATAGTAAAATAAAAATGAGAAGTTTGAGTTGATGGTCCAAAAAGTAGTAGAAGAAAATAAAAGAAGAAGAAGAAAAATCAGATTGGGTAAAGAAGGAAGAAAGAAGAGAGGAAGAGAATAAAATTTAAAATAAAATAAATACCTATAATTGGTTGAAATAATTAATTGCCTCCCCGGAAATGGTGCAAATTTGAAAGGGCACTGTCATGGGTGCCCTCAAATGATTAGTGTGATTTTGGGGTACTTAGGTGCAGTAGAGTGGCTGACCAAGGTTGTCTCTCAAAGGAGGAAGTGAATTTAACTACTTATTAGAGGTATTCTAAAAATAAAATAAAAGAGAATAAAATAACTACTTGAAAGGATGGGGGTGGTTTTTTTATATAGTTTATGAACCTAGAAGAAGTTTTCTGGAAGAAGATTTCATTTTTTTTTGTTTTTAATTTTGAAATGAAGTTTCGATTAGAATGACACAACAAGAAGATGTTTGTTTAGACAATATTTAAAAGACGTAATCGATCTAACTCTACCAATTCACTTTATTATTAATCATTATCATTTAAATTAACATTCACTTAATTATGATCCCTTAATTTGTTAAATCCTGAACCCTACGAGAATTAACTTTACCACAAAGATGATGTGAATTTAACCCTAGGCTAACTTCGGAACATGCAATCGCAGCACCCTGCTTTGATTGATGTTCTAAGATTAGCTTATGGTTAGTGGTAAATTAAGGCACATATCCATTCTGGAAATGAGGGTGAATTGTGTTTAGGGATTATATTTGAACTCTAAAAATTTATCCTGTGTGGTCTTGTATTACCGATTAAGATCGCGCTCTCACAATTTACACAAAATCCCAACCTCGCGTGTTTTTGTGTTAATTGTTCAATTGCTTGCTTAGTTTCTTACATTTTAAAAACACAATTCATGGATAATATTAAGTGAATTACAATATCTCATTGATTCAAAATAATTAAATGAAGAGGGTAGAAGATAGATCGATTACTAAAAGACTACTCTTCCATGGGTGGCGTAATCCTCGTAGAAGCGTTTTGCATGTGCAAAGGTTTAAAATGGGTATAACCCAATAACGCTTCTACTCAAGAATTCCAGCCCAATTAGGAAGATTAATAGAAGAAGAAATTTAAACAAAACAGAAGAAAAGAGAAGAAATAAAAGAAGAAAAAATAAGTTTATTACATAAACAAAATCATTACAACATGAAGGAGAAGAAGAAGGCTTCGTCGAAGGGATCCTTGCTTCAAGAGCTACCCTTATTGAAATGGTTGGATAATTGGAGTGGATACACTTCTCCTCTTCCCTAAACTTCCCAATGCACGTCCCCAACCCCTCCAAATGAGAAAAACTCCAATTTATAGAGGGGAGGGGAGGAGAGGTTACAAGTGGTTTCAAGTGTGAATGTGGAAATTCGGCCAAATATTTTATTCCAACTTGAACCGCCCATTTGACCACCAAAACGCGTGAATTGGCCGGCCTTCCAGAAGGATAAAATGTGAGGATATGTTTCTTCTATCTCCTCTACAAATTTGGGCTCAATACAGGCCCATATGAAGGCGTTATGGCCGAAATACAGAAGCTTATCCATTCTGGAGAGCCCAACCCAACTTTGACTTCATGGCCCAATTTCAACAACCAAATGAACTCTTTAGCTCTAGTGTCCTGAATAAAAGTTGTAGATAATTAAGCTAGGAACACTTTTACAAAATTTCAAATTCAAATAATAAATATAAAAATATATATCTTCGAAATACTACAGTGAACTATAAAGGGTAAAACTGGAATTTTCATCAAATATTCAAATGAATGATCTAATCCCAAATACTTTCTAATTTAACATATTTAACACAATGTGATGAAATTATATCATTTATTATCAATAAAATATTCAATAAAATAGTGTTTTATCACTAAATCATCAAATACTTTCCATATTTCCCTAAATAATAGACTTATGTTATTTGTTTAATATGTTAATTATTTTTTTAATGTTAATTATTCCTTTTATTTTATTTAATACCATGTTATATACAATTACTTTTTCAATTAATTTCATGTCGTACTTTTTGACAATATTTTGCTCATATTTCAAAAAATGACATCGGTAGGATGACTATGGTAAAAGTGGTCACTATTTAATTATCTCCAAAATAATAATAATTAAATAATTATAATTTTTATACATAGATTATAATTTTAAAACCAATCATGAAATATGATTATGAAAAAAAATGAACTGTGTTACAATCACAGAGAGTATAGTTTGTATATACGAATGAGTAAAATTTATATTTTTGAATGATCATGTTTGAAAGAATGTAAGAATTATTTTAAAATCAAATAATTATAATTGTATAATAAATACAATATTACTTATTTATATATACTTATATATATATCATCCATGTGATGTGGGGATGAAATAAGAACCACATCACTTCGTGGAGGTTGTATTCCACACGTACTCACGAATGACGTTATCATTTTTTAGTGAATGTTAAGGTAAGAAACTAAATGATATATTTACATGTAATAATTATAATCATCTAATTAATATAATATATATAAATTAAATCCATCATTACAATAGATCTAATATTATTTGATAAAAAATTTATTATATCGGTTCGCGAGAAGGTAGTTTATCGTACACACGAATGATGATTTCATTTCCAATTTGATAGAAGAGTAGTTAAATATAGGTTATTAAATTAACATAATAACATATAGGTATATGTAAAATAATTTTTATTATTATTTTATCATAATTGAATAATATTTAAATTAGTTATAACATGAAATAAATGAAAACAATTAGTTAAGAACTATACCTCTTCTTTAGACAACCTCTTAAGGTTTACACCAAAATATTTTCTAGGATGTGTTTCTGATCAAAATTATTCCTATAGGTAATTAGTAGATATAATGAATTTATTTTTATAGGTATTTTCTAAACAAAAACTCATTTTAGTATGTATAAAATAGGAGAGAAGGTTCCCTTTTATAAGAGAGTGGAGGGGCACTCTTGGATTTTCTTAAAGTATTAAATTAATAAAAATTAATTTTCATATTAAAATGCATATAAATTTATAATATTAAAATATAATATTATAATGGGTCTATATATTTTCATAAAATAAAAAATAGGACAATTTTTGGTGTTGTTTGTACTATTAGATATTTTTTTAAACTGTGTTAACCCTTTTTTATAAATACTACAATAACAATGTTTTTACATTTAGGGGTCAATATAGTTACTATAAAATGAAAAATGGTACATTAAAAGACCATATATTATATTTATAAACAAAATTAATCAAATATGGATTTTTTTTTTGAATTTTAAATCATTTAATAAAATATTATTTATTAATAAATTACATTAATGTCATTTTTAGAAATATTTATTTAATTTGACTTTGAAAGCAATAATAAATAAAATAAATTAGAATATATTCCATTTAACCCTATATAAAATGTTTTATTTATTTGAAACCTTCTTGGAACAAAATTATTCATTCAATTTATATTCCTTAAAATGTTTTTTGAATGGTTTATTTCATTTTTATCTTAATTGAATAAATAATATGTCATTGTTGCATTAACATTTGAAGTTGTTAGATAATTACTAAAAATTATAAAAAAAATCATCATCATTAAGATAATTCCATTATTCTCAAAATAACCATTACTAGTCATTCACAACTTATTTTTTCCCTAAGGTGAACACATAATATATATTTAAAAGAAAGAGGGTGACATTTTGTTGTTGTTTTTTCTAAATTATTATATAGTTCACTTTAATAGAAAAGTATCCCAAAAAATTAAATATATTTCATAATTTAATACCATTAAAAATAAATTAATCCAAAAAGATTGAGTATGAAAATATGGTGGCATTATCACTTAGTTTTAAAAAAATGTTAACCTGATTTTCCCTTTTATCGTGGTGTTGAATTTTTTATGTTTTTAATATTATTTATGACCAAAAATTAATTTATCCATGAGATATAATATTAATTGTACTAATTAAAAATATGGAATCTGTTTTTCCAAATTATATTTTAGTAAGTGGTAGAATTTATTTTTATAATTATCCCACAAAGTGTGATGAAAAATAATTTTCCAAAAAATAATGTTTTTTAATTATATAATATTTTTTATTCAAAAATAAAATATAATTTTTATTATTATATAATTTATTAGATTATTTATAACCAAAGGTGACATCGATTAATTTAGGATCAATTTAAAAATATTATGGGGAGTTTTCAATGAAAATAAATGAAACTTTTAAAAAATCTAGATTTTTCATTATTTAATAAAAATCAATATTTTCCTAAAAATATCAAAAATCCATCACAAGATATTTTTAATTTACTATGAAAAAATTATATCCTTTATGAAATAATATTTTTAAAATTTACAGAAATGAAATAAAATATTTTACCAAAAAAACATTAAAAAACTTTTGTGAAGAAATGTTTTTTTAATAAACAAAATGTATACTAAAATTTGAGTGATTATTTTCATAAAATCTATCAATAAATTTATATTGAGAAAAATATTTATATATATTTTTTATATTATTTAATAATAGTCATACCCACAATTTTAATAGTTATGTTATACTGGTCGTATTTAAAAAATAATATTTCATGGTTCGATTAGTCTTCGTGTTGTGTGTCGTATACGCTATTGGATATAGATTATTTTTAAAAAATTGTTGGGGTGTTATAGGTATTCCCACATAAACCCCCAAAATACCTTAATGATATATGGAAAGACAACCTCAAGAATTATGTTCCATATAGGTCCAAACTAATTACATATATAACGACAACAACATATATATATATCACAAAAATAACTATTAAAATCTAATAATTATTAAGTATAAATATAAATTTTCACTCTAATTAAATTTTTTTTACTCATTTATTAAAATAATAAAATTTTGTAACACATTAATCAATATCTTATAATTATAAAATTAACATTTAACCTATATTTTGAATTTATACATGAAAATACAATATTTGTACACTTATATAATCGTTAAATTAATATAAAAAATAACTTCACTTAATTAAATATCTAAAAACTCAATTTAATAACCAAAAATAATATTGTCAACCATTTCATACATTAAATTATTATTCACTGAATTTTATTTGACCCAAATATTTATTTTTTTAAAATCATTTAATTAATATTATTTTTATAAAAAAATATAACATTAATTTTATATAAAACCCTAATCCCTCAAGATAACCATTATAAGTTTAATATTTATTTAGTAATTTTATTTTATTTTATTGTATTATTTATAAAAATATTGAACTTTATGATATCACCAACAAAAAATTCATATCCTTTAAAACCTATAGTGAATCTATCTCCCGTGAAAATACATATAGAGGCCTTGATTATAATATCATAGGTTTTAGTATGCATTATATTTCAATAAATTATATTTGAAAAATTAAATATATTTTATTTTTTATATAATTAAACATTTGATTAAGAAAAATAATACACAATATAGATCGAGATGAATAATTCGGTATTTATTCAAGGTATTTTATTACATCACTGAATAAAATAATCATCAATTTAGTAAGGCATTAATAGAACGATATATGAAAAAAATTAGTAAAGTTATATGAGGAAAGTAAATATAACAAAATAATAAAACTATCATATTTATATATTATTCTCCATGGTATCCGATGAAAATAATACTAATTATAATAAAAGCCAGAAATGAATAAACACATTGATAAATCTGATAGAAAATTAAATTAGTATGTGATAAAGACAAGTATTGGATAAAAGTATTTAATGGTGAATTAGTATATATTAGACTAGTGTACATATGATTGATTATATATGATTGTTATTAATATATAGCCATTTAGTAAATATTTTGACATTAAATAAAATTCATTGATGGAATAAATATTTTATTATGTTATGGGTTATTGAGTATTTGAACTTAAAAATATGTAATCTGGAAACGTGGTTGTAAAAATTTATTTTTTTATAATTTAAGTATAAATATGTGCAATCATTGTGACATTTATATATAAAAGCATAGTTTATGGAATTATGTAGTAGAATATTTATATATGAGGTTTGTTGTCTCGATTTTGGGAAGGTGGTAGTATAATAAAGATTTTCCCAAGGTCGATCCCAATATTTATTTTTCAAATATGATTTCAATGAAATTATTTATAAGAGAAGTTCAAGATAGTAGAGATAAATATACAATCTATGTTATTAGAATCTCCACATAAAACCCATAATTTATACCCTTACCCTTCATTGTCATGTACATTTTTAGGGTTTATGCAAGGAAAAATAAGGGTTCTATCAACATATAAATATTAATGATATAATTTTTTTAAATTCATATCATTAAATGATTATTTTATTAAACAAAATAATTTAATTTATTATTAAAATAATAATCAATTTTTATATTTGTGTGAATGAATAATTAACATCCATAGACATTTAAGTGATGATAAAAAATGTAAATAAATTTAATCTTTGTCAAAGAAATATGTTTTATTCTAAATTTTTTTTATTCTATATATTATATGTTTTATTTAAAATTTAAATTTCCCAAACATAGAGTTTCAATTTTATAAAATGGGATTCGAAATTTTAATTAGGATAAATTTTTTTATAAGATGGTTAATAACATTTTATTAATTTATAAGTTACTAGGGGATGAATAATGACAATGCTTCAGTAAACGATACTTATTTTAAATGAGGTATGCGATGAAAATTAAAAAAAATAACATAATAATTACCATGAAAATATGTTCATGAATATTATAAGGAAAAAAATGCTTACGCTTATGAGAGCCTTTCTATAAAAAATTACATTCCTTATTAATTAAGAAATTCATATTTTACAAAACATCAACCATTCCTTGTCTATAAAAAACATTACTAAAACCATCTAATACCACTCCTCCTGTTTGGTTTGATATAAAAAAATATAAACAAATTTCTTCCCATAAAATAATTATCACATTTCATATCCTTTGATCACAATAACGTATCCCAAACCCTACAAGATAGAGAAGCCCTATTAGGGTAGACTCAATTTCATTAAAGGTGGTAACACATTAATCATTACCTATTTAATTTGTTTTATTATTATACATTTTATAAATTCTGATTGATCACAAGAATAACATGTGATTAACAAAATTATAATTTTTTAGTTATCATAGACTAATGAAATAATAATGTACTCATAAACACCTTTCTTTTTAGCATGTTCACTTTTAGTTCGGTTCAACCACTATCATGAACAATAATACTTCATTTTAAACATTATATTTATGGAGGTACATAATAAAATAATTTATCATTATATATATATATTATAAATTTATGTTATTTTCATGGTCCAAGAATTAAAATATATAAAACAAAAATCATTTTTGAAATACATTTTTAAAATTTATAATATTACCTCAAACGAATGAATATTTATTGATTCATTTAGAACTATATCTGAACCAAACATGAAATGAACATAGGATATATAAAATAATAATGAAATTATTTTTCTTTTCATTTGAATATTTTGGATAGTTCTTAATTCTGAATAAGGAATGATGACCAAGAACATCATACCAAAACACGTGTGGAATAATTGGAACTACTAATATATGATGATTGATATATACTATGGATAAAAATTAAATAAGCAGTAAATGAATTTAAGTGAGTAATATTAAATGAAGTAAATATAATTAATATTTATATATACATTATTAAAATGTTTAAGTTGATTGCATATGTTGTTTGAGTATGTCCAAGTGATCTAAAAGTTAATGTAATGGTTTCTCCCATCAATCTTTGTATTTAAAATTTTATATGACATATATTAATTTAGATTATTTTTAGGTAATTTATATATAAATTATCTTATTTAATATATATTTGTAATTTCTTGGGTTTTTACTACCAATCTATTTTATCATGAAAAAATTATGTTGAATCCACACTCTATTATGTTGATACGATGTTTTCTCTCTTGATCATCAATCTTGGGATTGAAATTAATTATTCTTTATATATTTAATAGGGTAGATTTATAATTCTATTATTTAGATATATGTTAGCCAATTCTACAATTATTTCAAGGGAGTTTTATTTCTTTTTCTACCACATCTTTTATTGACTCTGATTTTGTAATTAGACCTCTCTTGTTTATTATCTATAATTATTTATCTTATGGGATTTAAAAAGTCATTTTATGACTTCCATAAAAATTTTATTTTAGAATATTGTATGAACATTATAAATCCATAAAATTCTTCATATCAGTCTTATTTATATTTCATATCACAATACTATTATGATTATATATTTTTCACACTTTATGAAATTATTAATTAATTTTCTTCTTATCTTCTTCTCAATCTCCTCTATTTATCTATTAGAGTAATATTATTTTTCCATATTATACCATTTAATTTATTTTTTTAAAATTTTGAATTTATTAATAATTTATTAATATTTTTTATTTCCATTTTCATGTCCTTTTAAACATACACTTCAATTGACTTTTAGTTTAAAAGAAATTAATTAGTAAAAGGATTATTAATTCAATATCCCTTTATTAGGTTATATCCACACCAATTTTTATATATTATTCTATAAAATGAATATACTACCCAATTAAAGTATTTTATTCTATTAACTCATTAATTTTTAGGATTTATATTTCTAATTGATTGATCCCTAATTCATACCGTACAATTTATAATGCTTGTAATGGAATATTTCTCAAACTCTATTCCTATATTATATTTTCTATGTATTATATTTATATAATGTATTTGTATGCACTTCCCAGATATTATTTTTATTCCCATATTTTGGTCAATTTATGTAATTTTTATTCATTTATTCTGACTTCATAATTTACAATATTAGTAAAGAATTTTCCAACTTGATATTATATCTTCTGATTGAAATTCCCTTTTATTTATATATCTACTTTTATATTCTATAATTTTTCCATTTTTATATAATTTATTTAATTTTACACCTCTTTTATGGGATATATACCCCTTTTATTATCCCTTAATTTATTGACCATGATTTTTTAATCAAATCTTTATCTCTCTTATTCATTATAATTCTCCTACTTCTTGGATTTCTCTAGCCATTGTCTATATTCCTTGTAATGTTTCCCATATAATAAGATTTAGTATTACTACATAAATTACATATAAAAAACATGTTTATTTTCTTTTCATCTCACCACCATCTTTATATCATGTCCATTCCACAATTTAAGAAATGTCATTCATAGATTGTTTTTTGATTTACAATATTCCTCCCTCCAATTTATTTTTTTGTTCAAATTACTTTATGTTATATATTATTTTAAATTTTTTAAATTCATGAATACCTTTATATCTTATTTTCTCATTTAATTTTAATACCCACACTTTCATTAACTCATACATTATATGTTACCAATTTTATAAGTGGTATTTTATCTCACTATCCAATCCTATTAGATATTACATATATTAAATATTATTTTATAATATTTGTAGTAAATTTTTATTTTTGATATCATAATGTTTCTACCCTATTTTTTTTATATTATATATTTTACTCTTCTCATAGAATTCATTCATATTATATCCATTATAATGTTTTTAGGGGAACCCTTATTATAATCTATTTTCTAATATATCATTCACATATTTATTGATTTATTTATTCAATATATATAAATTTTTTAGTATGCAGTATACCCTTCACATTTTTTCTATGGATTTTTAAATTGTCTTTCCACTGATTAAAACATAATTATAAAATTGAAAAAATATTTTATTCTTTCATTCATTAAATTTCTAACAGGGTATCTTTCTCAACCCAATTTCTTTTATTATATTGTATAGATTCTTTTGTAATTTTTTCCTTTACCCTTTAAATACTATTATTTTACCTTCAAATTCAATAGGAATTCATATTTCTATACTTTCCATATTCATAAAAATAAAAAAGTTAAAAATATATTTATTATTAATTTTAATTAATTTTCTTCTCTTCTACTAAAAGATTTTTAATCTATGAAAATACACTTTTATATTTCAGTCTTTGAAACAAAATTGTTTCCTTTTTATCTATTTCTCTTAGGATTTTAATTTTTAGGTTATTAACTACATTTGTATTGATAGATTTTATTTTTGATGAAATTATTTTATAATGTTATTTATTTTAGATAGATAATCATGTTAAGAGGGTAGATGAATCTATAATTATTTCTATATTTATGTGACACACTTATCTTTAGATATATTATGATGAGATGGGTGAACCATGAATTATATATCCATCCAACTCATTGGGAGATTATTTATATCTCATGATATTATTATTTATGAGGCATGGATAGTCATCTTAATCCAATATGTTATAAGACATAGGTATATTTCCATAAACACTTTTTATAATAAATGTGTGGTTAGACCAATCAAATATGATATGATTCGCATGGTAGTTATCCATGAGTTTGCTTTATATTATGACATTTTTAGGTATATTCATCATATCTATTTCATGTCACATTTATATTAAATGATGAATGTTTATGTTTCCATGATTTCCCCTATCTTATGATATGTACCTAGATTTTAAGATCATACATATGTTTCAATTATATTCGATCTCTTTTAATATAGTTTACATGATCATGCACATCACTCATATTTATATATCATATTTTTTCCCTTTACTTTGTTGTTTATGTTTACTTTTTCTCCTATTAATTTCGGACATATCTTTGAGGAGAGAAAATATTATAATGGTTTTATTGTGTAGAAAAATCTAATGTAGTTTTAAGTGATGAAATTTTATAAGTTTACAATCCCTAATAAAACTAATACATTAAGGGTGTCGGTGTATATTTTAGTCATGATATGAAATTATAATTGGATAAAATGATATAAAACCCATGAATATGTCTTCTTATAATCATAATATTTTTTTGTTTATTTTAGTTTTTGAATTTTTTGAATAATATAGAATTAATGAGAATATGCTAAGTTTTATTTTTAAACATAAAAAAATGATAACAAAAATACATTATTTTTTATATATAACATTACATGGTCATTTTTAGAATGTAATAGTCACAATAAATTTTTTCATTAGAGGACATAAATATTGATGTAGTTTTTAGCTAAAATGATTTGAGGACCATTTCATAATTTGTGTAAACACATTATGGTCTATTAGAAATGTCATGATTTTTTATTGGGTTGAGGAACGATTTTTTGTGGTTATTAGAATTATATGTGAGAAATAAATGATGTATTCAATTTATGAAATATAATGTTTAGAATATTTAAATATATTGTGATTGACTAGTTAATAATAGGAATGGAAAATTTAATTGTTTAAGTTCATTATTTATGAAAATGAATAGGAATGAAATTATAAATTTCAATACTTCTTTTTAAATAATTAATGGGTGAAATTTTAATTTAGTAAATGGTTTTTGAGCGCATGGGGTTATGTTGAAACATTCTAAAAATTTATATCAATATTTGACTAATTAAAACATGCAAATAGTATTGACTATACATAATGGTTTTGATGAAAATAAATAAAAAATATTGAAAAGCACTTGAAACCTTCATATTTTCCCTTATAGATTCTTATATACATTTGGATAGATAAGAGTGAAAATGGGAATATTTCTAATGATATTTAACATCCATTGGTAAATTACTTCATGGGAATGATCTAATTTATTCTTGGATCACAAGTACTATAAATATTGGTTTTATATTTTTGGTGGCATCATGACACCATCTATATATCTATATCTATTAGGGGATATCCAATTGATTGATTATGATATTTTTTATCAAAAAAAGGGGTTATGAAATTGTAGTTGAAAGTTAGAAAATTATCATAAAAGGAATTAGATCTTTTATGAGGCAAGTGATTTGAAAAGCCTTCTTTTATATATGCCTTTTTTTTAATTTAATATGATTCAATTCTTATAGGTGGATCAATTAATCTGGTTATCTAGTAAAAAAATGGGGTGTGAGTTTAAGTGAGTATTGTGGTTGATCATTGGTTTCTTATTGGAATTATAAATATTTTCATTTGATCACAGTGATATATTAGTGAAAAAAGATGAAAATTTGGTAGATAATAGACATTATATTGCAAATAAAATTAATCAGATACATTATTTCAAAAGGGAAAAGGAATATGTTATTTATATGAATTGGGCCATGATATTAATTAAGAAGATATTTAAATTTCATATTCTAAACTATTTTAAATGAAATTGTATTCAAAATTAATGATTATATGTTGTACTAAAATGTGTTTTAATTTAAATATCATTATGAGGAGTTAATGGGGTGTATTATTCATGGAAAAAATATTCAGTTAATCATTGTTTGATTTTATAAAAAATCATTTGAAGAAATTATTTAGTTATTTTATGAGAAAGTGGAAACTATTTTGTGTAGTAGAATTTGATATAGATTTATAAATCATATAGGTTAATTCAAATAAAAGTATATAGAAACCTTGTAATGAAATTATTATCCTATATTGAATTATAAAATTATTTTTTAATAAATGTACTTAGGTGGATGTTTAGCATTAATTGATTTGATAATTGGTATGCTAAGGTAGTGAATAGATGTGATCAAGGTTGTGATTAGTCTGAGAATATCATTTTATAATGTTTCTTTTTAACAATGGCTGATGTTGTATTTTCCCTTCACTAAGAAATCATGACTTGAGTAATATTATTTGATAACTAATATCCATGTTATATTTGGTGAATATGTAATAACCACATATGTGGAATATTTATTCCCATGGAAATTGTTTCATTATGATGATATATTTACATACATGATATTATATTCTATAGGGATGTTGTATTTCCTTATATCCAAATTCATTGGGAAGTATGTTGGGTGGATTTTTTTTCTAATAATATTTTATTATCAACTCTATTTATATGATAACTATTATTCATGGGAGTGTTTTATTATGGAAATATAGTAGGTGTTTATCTTACCACATGATCATTTGGATTATCTCTTTCTAAGTTTCATTTAAAAAGGCTTCTATATGATTCATCCTCACTGAAATTTTGGTTTCTGGATAGGAACCAACTGCCTGTAGTTTCATATTCACCCTTGATTTAATAATTTTTATATTTTTTAAATCAAGTTGGAGTATTTTAGGACATATTAATAGAATTTTTAGGTGTTCTATTTCTATTTCTGTTTATGTTGAGTATCTTAAGTATTTATGTCTTGGTTTTATTAATATTTCTATTCACATTATTTATGTTTATATTATGCAATACCAGGCATTTTTGGACTCATATTGTTATTTTAGGATTTTTCATTGTTAACAATGATGTTGCTGGGTATATTTTTCCAATTAAAAATGGAAATACATCCCATAAAAAATAAATTTATACCCTTGAGTTTAGTTACAACCCCATGTTCAACTAAAAGAAAGATCCTGGGGCCACTCCCATGATCACGAACATATATTGGGTTATTATTTCTATAGTGTACCTAGACATAGGAAGAAACATATAATAGAGAATCTAATAAAGGGTGTGGTAATAGAAATATTCCTCCATCAAGAACATAATTCCCTACAAATTATACCTAAGGGATGGATTACTAATAGTAAAAAACTATTTTAAAGAGAAAATACATCATGTAGTTCTAGGTTTGGTTGATTTTTCATGTTGAATTGATTTTTGATTGATTTAAGGGGTAAATTTAGTAGTGAAGCTAAAGTAGATCCACATCCTTAATCATATAACCTCTTATTCTTGATTATTGATACATTGTATTGGTGTTGTTATTTAATGGTTTTTTAGAGGAGGGGTAGTAGGCTCATGAACCTATTTAATATTAGATTTCTAAAAGAGATGGATATACTGGATGGGATTGTTTTTAAGAATATTAGTGACAGATCTTGATATAGTTTGATGGGTTTTTTACAATAAATAAATCAAGAATTGGATAGAATAGATTGAGATATATTATTAGTTTATTTAGGATGATTGTGATAATTTTATACAACTAGTGATTAGTATATTATATTGAGAATCTACATGGTAGTGTCTTATCTTTTTTTTATTTACATGTGTTCTAGATATTGTTGTATATATTCTATGGAGGATTTTTCAGAGCGAGTTATCAATTTTGGGTCATGATAGAGTAGTAATCTGATTGTTAACTATTAGATAGGGGATGTAATGTGTAGTAATTTTATATTTTTCCCATGAAAGTGTTATTAGATTCATTGATTTTTATTATTATCAAACAAATAAGGATATGGAATTGTAATATGACATTATAAGTAAATTAATTGAGAATACCTTGTCTCAAATAGATGAGATTATAATGGATCACCATTAGAGAACTCGATGGAGTAGGATAATGGATAAGAGTTATCCATTTATGAGATATTTATCCTTATTATATATAGAGTCCCGCAATCATCTGTATTTTTCATTGGATCTTTCTATTCATAAATATTATTTAGGATTTATAATGAGTTTTTTTCTCTTAGTAAAACATAGCAACTGATAGTTATTGCACCCATTATATCAGGTTCACTATAATGGGCGTGGTGGTATGATATTTGATGGGGCTCATCAGTTTTAGGTTCCACTACAACAATAGTTTCATACTTAACCATATTTATGTAACAAAATATAAAAACAATTAGGCCACCTATGTTAATTGGTGTAGGGGAGGGTTGGGTGAATGATATCTTATTCCCTAAAGTACCTCAGTAAAAGTGGGGATGTGGTGGTAGTGAATATCATAGATTGATAGAGAGTGGGGTTGGATGTGGATCACTTTATGAAATTCATTTTCCATACCTAGAGGGACTAAATTCCATTTAAATAATTATTTACCTTTATCCCAATATGTAATTTACAATTATAAACACTAGGAAATACCAATATTTTATTACTCCTTCTTTAGTTAAGGGATTGTGACTCAAGGTAGAGAGTCTTCATAGGCCATTAGTTTCACCTACAATTATGGGAGGTTAGACTAGGTTAATGGAAATTTATCATGGGAGTGAGATAATAGTGGGTAGGAATCATTTGACTTGAGAATTGATATTTCTATTTATATACGCTTGTGATGTTTTTGTTTTTTTGATTGGTTGTAGTGTGCTAATGAATTCAAAGATGTATATCAGTGTCAGCTTTTTTGTCTAACATGGAATGTGATTTTGTGAAATTACATAGTGTATACTGTCATCAAATGGATAAATGTGTAAATAAAATCACCTAATGGTTGGATAATTTTAAGTTTTTTAAATTATATAAAAGAATGATGGAGTTCATATTTTTTATAGAACCCTCTATTGGTGTTTTTTCTAAGGATTTTTTGATTTTTGTGACATCTTGTTACTATTTTAAGAAATCAAAAACAACTATTTTTACCATGAAATTGTTGTGTTTCATTTTGGGTTAATGTCACTTGAAATTTTATGTGTTTTTAAAATTATGGGCTTTGCATGGTTAGTGAACTATTTTCCAAAACCGTACACCCTATCATAAAAAACCATGAAACCCAAGGTAGTGGGATTTTGAATGGTTTGTGCAAGATTAATCATGTCATGCACCATCTTATAAGATACCATGCGACCAATTTCTAACCAACACATGGATTTCACTCGGTTTGTCTAAACTGTGGGCCTTTTCCTAGGAAACCATGCCGATGTGATTTTAAGTGATCAATAATTTTATTTAAATTTGACAAACTCCACTTTTAGGCCCCTAATAGACTGGTACGACCTAAAAATAGTTTTTTTATCCCTTGGTTCTTGCACGAAGGATTCTGTCCCCTTATAATCCTTCCTAGAAGCAATCTAAAGCTAGAAGAAGGCCATTCGATCTTCTTACAGTTAGTTTCCTCTTCCAGATATCATTCTACCATGGTATATCTTATTCTATCTAGTGTTCCATGGATACCCATATTGATTTTTGGATCTAAGACCCTATAATTTGGTATATTAAACTATGGTTTGATTCTTGTTTTCATGATCTCCATTACTCACAAACAAATCCACATTAGGGTTTATCATTTCAAGATCTGTTTGTGTTTGTTGGTGGTTCTATTATGATGCCCAGTTTATCTTAACCCTAAATTTTTGTTTTAAATTCAACTGATTATTTAAATTCAACTTCTCTAGTAGCATTAAATTTATTTAAATAGTTTTATTAAGAAACCAATTCCATTGTATTTTGGTTTTTTTGAAAAAAATGGCCTGGGTATGAAATTGGAAAACCAATAATTCCATTTAATTGGGGTATGTTTATAGCAATTTGTGAGCATTAAATTGTGGATTTTATGGAAATTGTTTTAGGTGAATTATTTTATTTAATTATTAAAAATAATTTGATGGAAAATTTTAAAAAACCCCTTATTATAGTGGATTAGGGGTTTGTTATGAAATTGATTGAATTTGTTTGAAAATTAAATCTTCGTATTTAGTTTGTGGAAGTGGATAATGAAATTTCATGAATTTTTTTTCACATCCTTATTTGTGAAAAATTGGTTTAAATGGATTGATGGGAACCTTAGGGTTTCATATTTTTGGAAAGGAATGTTCTATATTAAAAACCCATTATGGGTTTTAAAGTGAAGCTTGGCATATTTGGAATAGAGAATGAGATTAATTTTAATTTATGTACTATTGAAATAAAGTACCAATAATTTTTTTGTAATAGAGAACACGAAATCCTTATGTAGATAGTCAATTATTTTGGGTGACACTTCATGACTTACAACGTTCTAAAATATCATATCATAAAATCACACCCCTTAGAAGATAGTGAGGATTCCTCTTTTCCTTAGGCCCTAAGGAGTGTATTTACATATTTTTTGTTTCACAATGTCAGTTCCATATAGTCGGGAACTATTGTAACTATTTTTCATAATACTATTCTTCTTGCTTGTTTGTATTTAAAATGAATATATGCCATTGATGTAATCTGTTTTACATGACTTTTTAATTTATATGAACTGTTTTATATAAAAGTGTTTACTTAATCCATTTTCTGAAAAGTTCCATTTTTGTAAATCAACATTTGTTAAAAAACTAAATTCCATCATTCGAAATGTGAAGCATGAATTTATAAAGCATTTAAATATTTTAAATTATAAAAAATGATTTTTTTAAACATTCCTTTTCGATGAAAATACTATTTATTTGAAAATTAAAATCACATTATCGGTTAATTTGATATTTTCATATTTTTATGTCATATTTAGTAAAATCCTTCTGATATTTGGCTCAAAACCAACTTGTTCTTTTGAGTGTTTTTAGATTATCACCTTCCAGATTTGAGAAAGGGGAAAGGGTCACTTGGAGGTGGTTCAAGATATTGATCCAAGGATGTGGTGAGTTCCATATGAGTTAAGAAATGGGAAGTTTTTCATATTTTCTGGTACTTGGATATAGTACATGTTTTTTTATAACTTTATGAATTTTGTTACATAACTCCTAGTAGAGTTTCTTTTGATATGCATAATGTCTAGATTCATTTACTTTTTCCACGTTTGTGGAAAACCCATTCCAAATTTCATTATTTTATGCTTCTAGGTTCTATTTGTCGACCCATGGGGATTGGTAATGTCAGTTGGTATATGTCCGGACTGAATCAGTTATCGAGTTACCTGGGTAATAGGGCTAGTTTGTGACAAATTGGTATTAGAGATCCACTTGGAGCTTTTTTCTTGAAGTTAGTATACAATTTTGAAATATTTTCAGGATATATGAGGTAATTGTTATGAAGTTCTAGGAAAAATATCATCAAAATTAACCATAATACATTAGGGGTGGTTTAGAAAAGATTTATTTGAATTAGATCTAGTATTTTCTCTATTTTTATTTGGATAAAATGAAATCCAAATGTTATTTATTGTATATATGGGATTAATTTCCCTTAGTTCTTAGTTTGATTGTATCCTGATGTCGTGATTGTTGTCTGTTGATATTGTGTAACATGATTCCTATGAGAAGATATGAAAATTGAATCTAGGAGGAATCTATTTCTGAACCTTAGTGATCAAATCTTATTGGAGATCTGAATCTGATAGAGGTAATTGTGTGCACTATCCAAGCTCGAGGTTAGACACCATGTCTAGTTATTCTTCAGGCTCTAGCTATGGAACCTCGTATGGGAATTCTAAAGATTTTTTTTCAATAGTTTATTCTCTAGAAGCTAGAATCATTCAAGGGCTCAAATATTATTTAAGAGGCTAAGGAATGGTTGATCTTGTTGGAGCATGTGTTTGGGTTCTTGGACACAACCAAATAAATCAATGTGAAGTGTTCCATCTTTTTAATAGAAGGACCGAGAAAGAGATGGTGGGAAACAATGGTAATAGTGAAGAAGCATGTGTTCATAGAGTGTAAGGACTTAATGGTTCTTTTCAATAACTAGTTCTATCTGGATTCAATGATGATGGCCATGTCTATGGAGTTTCTCATACTTGAGAGGATTTACAGGACCATAACATTGTATGCAAATTATTTTGTTGAGAGTTTTCATTTCACACAAGAGATTGTATAAAATGATAAAATGAGGGGTAAAAGTATCAATTTGGGACTTTATAAATATAGTCATTATTATGTTTTCTTATTGAATATTCCTTCTTATGCTGATGTACTCAATAGAGCACTTATGATTGAAATGGGCTTGGCTGGTAAGTTAAGGTTATCAATATTTTCTTATTTTAGAGTGGAAGTGTGTGTTTCGTGAAAGGAAAACAAGGTTTTTATAGTTCTTATAGCATTTATTGATATTAGGGTAATTCTTGACCTCCTACGGTTCTTGGAATATGTCCATTTATCTACTACCAATGTGGAAAGCTATGACATTAAAAGAGGGTTTTCAATGAGGTGCCCAAGAACTGTGGCTCTTGTAGATGCTCAGGGAACTTTAATATATTATCCCATGTTAAATCTACTCCAAATAGTTTAACAATATCACCATATCCTCCTAAAATAATGGGTTAATTAGATTCATTAAGTGGAAAAGGGTTCCAACCACAAGCATCTGAAATGAAGCATCTTCACATAGTGGAAGAGTCATTAGAGGAAGTGGATACGAGACTAGTGATCATGAGGGGTACCATTACAATAGGTTATTCATTAGTGACTTCACTATTTTATACTGGTGCATTTCATTCATTTATTCTACCCATATTATTAATCTCATTAATCTTACTCTGGAACTTTTATCTTGTGTAATTGATATTACTACACCCCTTGGTCTGATAAGAGGGAAGGGTATCTATAGACCTTCTCTCTATAAAACTTCAATATTTCTTGGATTTTCTTTTTTCTCGACATGAATCCACTTTATGTCATATTCAGTATGTATTAGCTTGTTACCAATAAAGTATGTATTTATTTTTATCTTCAATGGTTACCCTTTACTACACCCAGTGGCATGTCTTGTGTCTTTAAAGGAGAATGGGACCCAATTTTGAGTAGATTCATACCTTATTATCCAATGTTAGGTAAAGTAATATTGGTGTTTTCCTTTGATTTAGAATGATAATATTTGAGTGGTGATCTCTATCTAGTCATCATCATGTTTTATGATGTATTTCCTTTTTAATTATCTAGTTTTCTACCAGTTAGATAATTTGGGTTTTCTATTGACTTAATTTATGGTACTCAACCAATTTCAATTACCACTTATTGTATGGAATTGTCTGAAATAATAGATTTGAAATCCTATTTAGATGGTCTTATATAGATAGGCTTTATATGCCTATGTGTGTCACCTTGGGTGCATTAGGTTCTCTTTTCTAAGAAGAATGATGGTTCACTTTGACTATGTATTGATTATTAAATGTACAATCTTCTGGTGTTAATGAAAAACTATGCATTTTTATGTATTTATAATCATTTTTATCATTTTAAGGGAGAAAAGGGTTCTCAAATATTTATCTTTACTCTAATTACCATCAGGGGGGAATAAAAGTATATGACATTCAAAAAACCACCTTTCAGAGAAGGTATGGTCATTATAAGTACCTTGTTATGAACTTTAGTACAAAAAATAATCATAAAGTCTTTATATAATCAATGAATAAAATTTTCTATGAGTATATAGGTACCCTTTTTATAGTCCATATTTATGATATTTGCGTTTACTCTAAGACTGAGGAGGATCATGTGCATCATCTGAGAATAGTTCTGAGTTTTCTGAGAAATCATTGACTTTATACAAAGCAATAAAAATGTGATTTTTGGATCTATAATGTTAAATTATTTTGAAAAATGTTGTCAGAACATGTTATTTCAATTGATACAAAAAAGGAAAAATATATTATGACATGGGAACAACCTAAAATGTTTTCATGATCTGGATATTCTTGGGTCCAGCTGGTTATTATCACTGGTTTGTCAAGGACTTCTCAAAGTGGGATCCCCAATGACAGATCTTAATAGGAATGGAGTAATGTTTCCTTGGAATGAAAATTTTCATTTTTCTTTTGTTAATATGAAAATTATTTTTGAAAAATGTGTTGTTGTTGACGCTTCCAAAGATCGGGCATGGTTATGTGGTCTTTTGTGATTCATTCGGTTTAGGTTTTGGCTACGTTCTTATGCAAGGTAACCATGTCACTGCTTATGGTTCTTGTTATCATATGCCACAAAAGAATTATTATCTGACCCATGATCTTGAACATGTAACTAGGATGCACCCTATTAATAGTTGGAATCATTACATTTAGATAGAATAGTTTGCTCTATTTTATGACCACAAGAGCTTGAGTTATATCTTCTCTAAAAAATATTTCAATATCCCCTAAAGGAGTAGGGTGAAATACATAAATCCTTCCAATTTCAAATATCATATACCTTGATGAAAGGAAATGTTGTCACATATTCTTTGAGAATAAAACATTCGACCTAAGAAGTGAAAGAATCATCAGAAGAGTGGAACTTGATGGATCTTTTTGCATAGTTTCATATTGGAGTTCAAGAGAAAGGGTCCAAGGTTTCCTTGGCCAGTGCTCAGTTGACATACTCTCTTCTCAAAATTATTCTTCAGGATTAGTATCTTAATGATGAGTTCCATAGAATCAGTAAGTCTCATTATAGCAGGGAGATAGACTACAAGTGGTCTTCCTCCAAAGAGGGCATTATGCGCTATCAGTATCGTCTTATAGAACGGTATTCAGTAAGGGAATATGTTATAGGGGATGTCATAAATCCCAATGTGTAGTGTATCCATGAACCATGAATATTTTCTATGACATGTGGTAGAAGTTCTGGTGTCTTGGTATAATATGGGTCATTTCTAAGTTTGTCTCTCATTTCTATATGTGTCAAAAGGTGAAGGTCAAGCACCAAAAACATTCGAGTTTTCTTTATCCATTTACAGTCCCTACTTGGATTTGGGTTGAGATCTCTATCGACTTTGTGGTCTTTCTTTATATACACAAATATATAATAATGTTAGTTGGGTTATGATCAATCGACAGATGAAATCATATCACTGTATACCCATTCGTGATACAACCAATGTTATGGAATTGGGAAATCTCCATAAGAATGAAATCATTTGTTTCCATGGAGATTATCCTACTATAGTCTCTGATATGGATCCATGGTTCACTTTTCACTTTTAGAGAGTCCTTCAAGAGGCACTAATATCTCAAATCTATTTGATCAGGAAATACAATCCACAGTTAGATGGAAAGATACAAATAGCTATACAAATTCTTGAGGATATGCTCTATGTTTGAGTTCTCAACTTTGGTGGGGCTTGATATGATCAATTATGGATGGTTGATTTTTCTTATAATAGTTTTTACTAGTCTTCATTTAGGATGGCTCCTTTTGAGGCATTGTATGGATGACCATGTAAATATTCATTGTGTTGGATGGAGATTGGTGAATGTTCCGCGGTTGGACCAAGTTTGGTGAAAGAGACAATAAAAAAGCTTTAGCTGACTTATCAGATAATGTTAATGGCTCAAAGCTAATATAAGTCTTATGTTGATCATCAACACATACCATTGGAGTTCTTAGTTTGTGACCATGTAATCTTAAATGATTCACCTTGGTTGGTTCATGGACAGCTTTGGAGGCTAGGGAAACTTTCTCCTCAATTTGTGGGACTATTAGAGCTTTTTGAGTACGTGGGAAAAGTTGATTATCATTTATAACTTCCACCATAGTGGATTTCAATACATAACATTTTCCATGTATCTCCGCTATGAAAGTATTTATCTGATCCATCTCGTGTGTCTGAGTTGGTGTGATATTGAAGTTGAGTCTAATGTATCAATGACTGAATGGATAACCATGATAGTTGACTCAGAAACCAATTTACTTTGAGGGAGGATGATTAATTTGGTTTTTTTGCTATGGTAGCACAGTTCTAATAGAAATCAGATATGGGAGATTAATTCACTGATGAGAGAGAAATGACATCATTTTTTTGGCACAGAATCTTCTGAGAAGAATTATTGGGGATAGAATGTTTCTATGGTGGGGATGTTATAACATCATATTACTGTTTCAGTTATTCCTAAACCTCTATTTTTACCAATCATTGGATTGGTTTCATTTGGAGTCAATTCGGGTTAAAAGTCTATGTTTTTTGATAATTTTGTGTTAGTGTATTGTTGGCGCACAGTTTCACAAACTATGTTCCCTATCAGAACAATACATGCATCCCAAGGTACTGGGATTTTTCATTTTTGCAATATGGTTAGTCAAGAAGTGTTACCTCTTTTTAGAAACTATGAAGACCATTTATAACTGCCACACAGCTTGCACATGATTTTTCTAAAGTGTGTGCCTTTTCCCAAGAAACTGTGTGGATGAGATTTTAAGTGATATGCAATTTTATTAAAATTTCCTAAACCCCTCATTTATACCCTCGATGGTTTAATATGACCTCAAACCGGTTTCTCCTTTAGAAATCCTAAGAAGTATTATTTTCCCCACATATTCATCCTAGATGTAATCTGAAGGTAAAGGAAATCCCTTTGATCATCTCGTGATTAGTTTCCTCATCATGATCTCATTCTCCCATGGTATCTCTAATTCTCCCTGGTATTCAATGGATCCCCATATTTATTTACAGATATTATACCCTATTTTTGGATTTAACCCTATGTCTGATTCCCGTTTTCATGATCTGTATTCTTCGTGGAAAAATCATGATTATGATTTGGCATTGTGTGATCCATTAATTCTAGTACGTGGTTCTGTTATGATGCAACATTTTTCTTAACCATAGAATTCTATTTTAAATTCAATTAATGATTTAAATGAAGATTCTTGATTAGCACTAAATCAGTTTCTATGGTTTAATTAAAAACCCAATTCCATTTAATTCATGTTTTTGAAAAAATAGGGTTTTGACATGAAATTGAAAAACCCCCAATTACGTTGAATTGGGTTATGTTTACTGTATTTTTTGAGATTTAAATATTATAATGTAAATTGTGGATTTCATGGAAATTTTTCCAGTTAAATTTTTTAATTGAGTTGTAAAAAATAATTTTATGGAAAATTGGGAAAAAAATCCCCAATTCTAGTGAGTTGGGGGTTTATTATGAAATTGATATAATTTTTTTGAAAATAAATTGATGAATTTAATTTTAGAAATTAGATTATGAAAATTCATGAATTGGGTTCAAATTCTTATTTGTAGAAAATGGATTAAAATTGTATTATGGAAACCACAGTGTATCATCTTTGTGAATATGCTTGTTTTTTTTTATTAAAACCCCATTATGGGTTTTAAAGGAAATATTGGATTGTTTGGAAGAAGAATGGAAATTATTTTATTTTATGAAATCTTGAAATAAATTTATCATCATTGATTTGTACTAGATCAAACGCAAGACTTAGGTTCTTGGTGAGTTTTTTTGAGCGACACTTCACAAAATAAAATGTTCTAAAACATCATTTCATCACATCATAACCCTTAAGCGAGGGTGATGACTGCTCTTTTCCTTAACCCTCAAAGAGACATATGATCATATTTTCCATCTCATAGTGTCGGGTCACTATATCTTGTAACTTTCATACCTATTTGTAATATGACTATGTGGATTACTTTTTTGTATTTCAAATGTATATATGCCATTGTTGTAAACCATTATGCAAGCCTTCTGATTTTTATGAACTCTTTAATATAAACGTCTTATTGAATCCATTTTGAGAAAATTTCCATTTATGTAAGGCACCCACTGTTTAAAAGGTAAATACCAATGTTTGAAATTTATTTCCATATTTTGAAATGTGAAGCATGAATTGCCAGAGTACATCCATATTTTTAATTATAAAGGATGATCTGTTTAAATATTCCATTACTAGGAAAAACATTTTTATTTAAATATTTAATTCACATTTTTGGTTAATTTGAAATTGACATATTGTTATGGGATCTTTGGAGAAATCATACCATGATTTTTCCCACAGACTTCTTAGGCCTTCATGTGTTGATATATTATTTCTTTCCAAATTTGAGCCAGGGAAAGGGATCACTCAGATGTGGATCTAGCTGTTGAACCATGCACATGGGGATTTTCATCCGAGTTGGGACATGGGTAGTTTTTCCTATTTTATGGTACTTTGTTTTATTAAATGGGATTTTATACCTATTTTACTTTTGGTACATTACTCCCATTAGACTTTTGTTTCATATGAATACTATCTTTTTTCGTTTACTTCTACAATGTTTGTAGAAAACCCATTCCAAATTTAATTCTATTATGATGCTAGGTTATTTTTTTCTACCGATGGGGATGGGGAACTCCCTTCGGGATATGTTAGGAATGGATCAGTTATTAGGTTACTAGGGTACCCAGGTAGGTTCATGGTAATTTTACCTCATCATCATGATATTTTATTTCACATAGGGATATTTAATTTCGACCGATGGGGATTGGAAAAAGCCTACAGGGCATTAGAATTTGTGATCTCAAATTGATGATTTTTAAAAAAATAATTTTATTAATCCCTGTGTGCCTCTATGTGGAGTATTGACTCTTTTTTATAATAGTATTTATGGTGTATTATGGTTATGTTTAAATTATTAGTGTTTAAACCATGTGATGGTAATGAATCTATACAATTTATAAATGATTAATGAATTATTATTTCAATTAAAATGATATATCAGTTTCAAAATGTGGATCTATAGATAGGGTAACATATATTGAGGGTAAAAAAGATAATTTTCTCATTAGGGTATTTTGAGGTTGGTATGGATATTTAAAATTTTTATTGATTTTATTTGGAGTTTTAAATACACGTTGGGGTTTCTGTGGGGTTTAATCATTGAGTTTTTCATGTTATAGAAATGTTGAGTATTAAAAATAATAAATGATTGTATAAAAGATTGAATGTGAGAATTTAAAATAAAGGGGGAAAACAAGATTATAAATTTATATTTGAATAGTTTTGTTATAATAATTATGTCTATAGATAAGAAAAATTATTTCTCTATTTTCCAAAAGTTTAATTATAGGGTGCATGCACAATATCATAAACCCCAGCTCAAAATAATCTATTAATAAAACATAATTGTATAGTAACCCACATTTGTATACTACATTGATCTATTGTTTTTTTCCTCTATGCCTCAATATATTTGGAAATAAATTATGTGGAGTTACAATATACATGTAATTAAATTCCATTTTTTTCATACCCATATCACTGTCCATACCACTATGATACTCACTATAAGTGTTTTGAGTTATATCTACAATATTTAGTAAGAACTATTATGATACCTATAAAATTTAGGTTTGGGTCTTTAGTCCCCATGCCCCTAGCCATGTGGGTTTTCCCCTCTAGAACACCTACAAACTACACCAAATAGGTCTTACTATAAAGTTTATTGGATTTTTTTTATCTTGGCTCAAAAACACTTACATAACATCATCCAATGGATAATACCCACTATTTCAACAATTTTTCACATGGATTTTGATCCAAATAGTTAGGATCCTTTTATGGTTATAAGTTAGAAAACATACTTCATATAAGATATTCGTTTTCTTTACTCTATAATGAGATATTTCTATTTAAAATTTCAATTTCAAGTTGAATATTCATAAATTATTTTCCACTTTCCCAAAACAATGAGAATTTCAAGATAATGATTCATGAAATGAATATTATTTTCCTTTTTTCTCCAACAATTTCCTTCTATATTCTTCATATAAACCTCTATTAATTAATAATGACCTATATAGGAAAAACTACGCCTTAGCTTATTAGTCACCATTAACTTTATAATTATATTTTTTTAATTTCTAGTTTTCCATATTTTATGCAATAGAAATAGCCCACCATATATTAATAGTGTGATAAGGTGTTAATTTCATTTAATATGATTCATATGTGAATGAAACACTTGGTTCATCATAAATTGTATAGTTCTTTATCTATTATAGTGAAATATAAATTCTTATCTTTTTATGTATAACTCGACGAATAATTTATTCACCCCCAGTGACCTCACCGTGGTGGTAGAACCATAAAGGATTCTAGATTGGTGTTTTGTATATGTTTCCTTCACTTTTCAAAAAATGAAATGAGGGATTGATATCCACCACACTAATATTCAATATTTGGAAAAATGAATTATTTTTTACATTTTTTATTAATGGTATTTTTGTTTATTCAAAGTTGGAGGTTGAATATAAAAATATTTCAGGATAAATTTCAGACTTCCCCATCATCAATGGTTTTATGGTAAGATGTAAATGTGCAATTTATTATTGTTGAAGTTTTATTTTCATAGAATTTTAATCTCTTAAAACATTATATATATTGATCCATTTTTGATTAGATATGTTTTATCTTGGGATGTACCAAAGAATGTATCAATGATTTTTAATATGCATTTCAATGTTATTATAAGATTTTTATATCTAATTGTTGTGAGATTTATAATACCATAATTTATTTAGTAAATATCTAATATTATTTTAGATATATGGTGAAATTATTATCTACATATATGTATTTAAAGGTGTATAAGCATAGTGACCCTATTCTTTGTCCACATGTGGGTGAAGTTATTCTTTCTGATTACTTTCAAGCTTCTCTTCATGTATTAGGCATCATTTTGATGTAAGTGTGGGTGGTCATGTCTTATGGTTATGGGAAGTAATGGTCCACCAATCATAATTTTTCTACAAATGATTTTTTCATATGTTTTCATTTAAATGAATTTGTGGAGGAATTATATGTTGGGTGAACACTTTGTCATCATCACCAATCAGAAGATATTATTCTTTGTATTCTTGTTGAGATATTTAATCCTACATCATTATAGGTGGGTAAAACTCTTTAGTGACTATGGTTCTGATTTAATATAAACTCTTTGTATTTTTAATTTTGTATTTTATGTCTTCATCCTTAATATATTTGGTGATTTTTTTATTGTAAGAACACGGTTTTTTCTACGACAGACTTTGGAATATTCTTGATGATATTCCAGAGCAGCGCCTTCAGACGGCGTGCGATTCCGAGCCCTAGAGTGGCCAGAATTAAATTTTTAGTGCGTTCACACCGGAAATGTCAAACAAATGGGATAACTCCTAAATGGTGATCCAGATCAAAGATCCTAGTGTACGGATGGGTCCAGAATGGGGTGTTTACCCTAGGAACGACTTAAAACATGTCGGCGCGGGACGTTTGGACCCCTTGCTCGCTTTCAGAATGTTAAACGGATAAATTAATTAATTAATTTATTCGTTTAATGTTGAAATGCAAGTATCTCTTAAACGCTGGCTCGAATTGGAAAACTGAGGGCGCCGTTGAGTTCGGAGCATGTTGTTTACCCTAGGAGGGTGTAAGTTTTGCGGGCGCGGGCCATCTGGGAAAAATGGCCCCAGGGGCGTTTTCATAATTTGGCGGCTTTGGGCGTTCAACTTTATAACGTTCAAACAAGAAGCTCGAAATCCTATTTCGAGACCACCTTTGTGTTCGGGAGGTGGTGTTTACCCTTGGGGAGGTTTAATTTTTGATCTCTCCAAGGGTTTCATATGTGAGTAAATTATGGGTTTAAATTAATTAAAATTTCCTTTTGTTTTATTTAAACCCCTTCCCCTTCCTCCCTTGTTCTCCCCTGGTGAAACCCCACCCCCCTCAAGGCAGCCCCTCAAGCTCCCTCTACTTCACTCCGGCGAGGCAGCTCCGGCAAGGCGACGGCACGACGGCGGATCCTCCGTGAAGCTCCGGGGAACGCCCAAGAGGTAGGAGGTATTTGTTGCTTTTACTCCCGAACATTTCTTTCAATTCAATTATAGCGTAGAATTGCCGTTGAATTTGCAATCGAAGCCCACAATCGTGTAGTATGAATTCTTCTCTTTCCAACGCTTATTTCGGAATTGAAATCCAAGTTTGTAGGATTCCACAGCGTCTCGTCAATGTTTGTGTGTTTTCAAAGTTTCCGGCGGGTCTCTCCATTTTCCGGCGAGCTCCAGCGGCGGTGGTAGGGGCTTCGGTGGTGGCGGTTCCCCATCTAGGTGGCGGTGTGGCGTTTCTAGGGTAGCGGTCACGGCGGCGCAGGAGAGGGTGGTTGTAGGTCGCGGCGGGGGGGGGGGGGGGGGGGGGGGTTGGTAGTAGAGGCCAGCAGGGGCTTCGTGCGCAGGTCGCGGCGGTCATCGGTGGCTGACGCCAGTGGGGCGTGAATCGGGGGAAGGGCCAGCCTTTGGCTGACCGCTGTTGGAGAATACCGAGGTCTTTTGACCCTGGCTGGCGGACAGGACCTGCGATTGCGGGTCCGTTTTGGAGGATTCGGACCATCCAAGCTGGTCCGGACGGTTTTGGGCGGTCCGCGCAGGGGACCGCGGACCGCTGGTCTAGGGTGGGGCAAAGCCGGCTGAATTGGCCCGACCCCTGTTTCGGTCCGATAAAAACACTAAAACGCTCTTAAAAAGATGTCCGGGTGTCGGATTCTCTTGCCATCAGCGGCGAAATGTTCCTTGAAACGAGGAGAGCTTTTTGACATGGTTTCAGGAATTATTAATTCTCGAAACGAGGGGCCTCGAAGGCGTGACATGTCTTTAAGTGATGTAACATTTTTCTGAGGAATCTTTTTTTGGAAAACGCGAATGCGTCCAACGTCCGTTTTGAGCGTCGTCAGTGGCGCTGAAACCCTGGCACTGAGGTGGTGCTTTCTAGGGTGGTTTTGGGCATTGATGATGGAGTTGAGGCCTGGGCACCACGGCCCATCTTTGGAGCTACGTGCAGTATTTTGTAACTTTCTTTTCGGGCATCCATTTGGGGCATGCGAGCAGTCGATTCTGAGTTTTTTTCTGAGGGAATCGCATTGGTGCAGTCCCCCCGCTATAATTCCTCACGATGATGTGGGCCCCGCGAGGGCCGTTTGGGTGTTGATGGTGATTTTCCATCTTTATCACCGGGTGTCTGTTTTGGACAAGTGATTAGTCCATACTGTGTGCTTTTTCGAGAGGATCGCAACGGTGCGATCCTTCCATTGAGTTTCGGGACCGGGATGCAGGTACCACATAGAACCGCTCGTGTGCGGTGCGCCGTAATGCATCTTTTTCCCTGGATATCTGTTGCGCTCAAATGACCAGTCTTTTTGACGTGTTTTCACAAGGGGATCGAAATAGCGCGATACACCTGACTGTTTTCGGGGCCGAGGTTAGGGATCACGAGACGACGTTCGGGCGTGAGGCGGTGTTGGTGACTTTTCCATTGGATATCCATTGGAGGCGAGTTTGTAGTTGATCTCGCATGTTTTCCCTCGAGGATTACAACGATGCAATCTGTTTGGTTGTGCGGAGCCTCTTGCATGATCTTGTTAAATGTGGAAGCAGGAAAAGTGCTCTGGTGGTGGTTCGTCCTACCCTGTTTGTATCGGACCCTTGGAGTGTGATCGCAAACTCATGGGAGAGTGATATTAATGATTCACAAGATAGGGTTGACCATTCCTGGGCCTTTGAGGTGGAGTTATTACGTTCACGCCTTCGCGCTGATGTTGGGTGTCGTTTGCACGTTAGCCTTTGGGCTAGAGACATGGTATACTCTGGGAGTATACGGGAGCGCTGGGAGGTACATGTGGATGTTGGTACCTAAGAATGTTTGTGCGCTTGGTTGGGGTTGAGATGGGGCCACACGTTGTGTGGGACCCACATGTCTGTCGTGCTCTGTTTTACGTACTTTGACCTCTTGCGACGTAGAGGGTCCCTATGTGCTCGTTTGTTCGAGAAGCAGGGTAGAGTTTCCCCTGGTCTGGTGCTCTATTGTTTGACCAGCAGGGTTGAGTGGTCTCCCCCAGGTTTCGTTCTTGACAGTGTGGCCAGAAGGGATGGTTTGGTAGCTCTGTTTCTTCACCTGTGAGGGGTTTCAGTACTGTGCCCTTTTACCAGACTGCGGCACCGTTTGCGACTACGGGTGTTCGTGCAGCGTGGGTGTTTTCCCCACTCTCTGGGATGAGTTGACTCAGTCCGCTTCGATAGTGACTCAGCGGATTCGAGCGTGATCACCTTGAGAGGCCTGGGGAGTTTCTCCCGTTTCATTGTCTTCCCCGGTAGAGTTCATGTGGATTCGGTGTGACCCACACTTTACGCGGGCACCGATCCTCTACCCAGGAGGTTGTTTCCAGCAGGGATGAGGTTGTTTCCAGCAGGGCTGAGGTTGTTTCCAGCAAGGCTGAGGTTGTTTCGAGCAGGGCTCGCCAGTGGGTTACCATCCACCAGGGATGGCCAGTACAACGGTGTTCACTATGCAATACCATCCAGCAGGGATGGCTAGAGCAGTTCTGGGCTTACCATCAGCGGGGCTGGGAAGTGGTCCCCGATGCCAAGCTTACCTCTAGTGGAGCTGGGCAGTGGTCCCTGATGCCAAGCTTACCTCTAGTGGGGCTGGGCAGTGGTCCTCGATGCTGGGCTTACCTCGAGCTGGGCTGGGCAGTGGTCCCCGATGCCGGGCTTACCTCCAGCTCAGCTGGGCTGTGGTCCCCGATGTTGGGTTACCTTTATCTGGGTTGGGTAGTGGTCCCTTCACCAATTTTAGCCGGGTCTCCCTCCAGTGGATTACCTTGTTATGGGACTAGGCAGTGTGGTACCCGTCAACTTTTTGGGTCTCCCTGTAGTGGGAACCCATCGACTTTCTGGGACCCTCCAGTGGGGCTGGGAAAGGGGTTTCCTGTCGACTTCGAGCATACCTCTTGACTGCGGGGCAGTGATGAGTTGTGGTTGACTTTCCCCAAGATATCTCAAGTATGAGGAGCTTTTACCCCACCGAGACGCATCCTTGTGACACGTCCTAAAACCGCGCGTGCGAGTTAGTGCCGCCCAAAGTGGATAGTGTCGAGGTGTTGTGGTTTACTCCATTGACATGTAGTTCTGGGCAGACGTGCAGGATGCTAGGCATCGATGGTGTTACTTCAGGGACGGTTGGATACTTGTTTTATTGGGCTGAGCTACGGGACGGAGAACCCCTTAAGATGTTGTTCGGGATTCTTGCTAAGAATAAGGATACGTATATACCTTGTTCCAGTACCTACTCCTTGGGTTTTGGATACTCTCCTTCCCAGAGAGGCGAAGACGCGCGGGGTATGCCACGTGATTTCTGTGTCTAGCTTCTCATGGTTGGACGAGTCTACCCTCCTGCTATAGGTAGCGAAGACTCAACGAGATGTTGATCTTCTCACCGTTTCCATTTCCTTGTGTCTGGATGAGTCTAGATCCTTTCTCTTGTTGGGTTTAGCTGGACTCTCTATTATTACTCCACTTCACCCCTAGTTTTAATCCTTTACTATTCATGTTCTCTCTACTGCTCACCCTTCGGTACCTCCTTTGTTGCTCCCTCGACCGTTCGAGGTATCCTACTGAGTATTTTTATACTCACCCCTGCTTGAGATTTTCCCGCACTTTGTGTGCCCTTGAAGATGATAGATATGTTGTTCGTGACGTTAGAGGATCTTAGGAGCTTGGGAGCTTGGACCGCGTGTCGTGGTCGGAGTCGGGTTCCAGGTGGGGGACCCTACTAGCTGTTTTATTTTTTTTACCTATTGCTGGGTTTTGGCAGTTTTTGGTTGGGTGTGTGTTTTTCCCCTTTTCTTTTCAGTTTACCTTCAGCTTGTAATTTGTACTCTTTATAGGTCGATGAACTCTTGTGGTTGTTTATAAAATTTTCCCTTCACTTTTCTTTTTTACTCTGCACTATTGCATTCAGTGTGCTGCGTGTGTGCGTACATGTACATAGGAAAAGTCCTCCACGAGTTATTGTGCCTTCGGTGCGGGTCGCCATCCCATGGCCTATAAAGGCAAGCTTGGGGTAGCTGTGGCTCGAGCCTGGGTAGGGTCTGGTCGTGATAATGTGTTATCAGAGGTGGTTCGTTCCTTGGGGCGTTGTGCAGACATCCCTAAAAAGGAATTGGTTGGGATTTAGGGCAACAATGTTAACGTGTATCGAGAGTGGCTCTCAGGACAGGGAGTCCAATGATGGTGTGGCGGCCAACGTATCCATTCTCTAGGACCTTGATAACCCACTTTTCGACTAGGTATGCTGAGACACTTGTTGCAGGGAAATTTTTTTTGTGCATCACATCAGATTGAGACTTTTACTATCCTTGAGTTAGCTCCCCATCGTTGTTGTTATTGGTATATACATATATGCTCATCTGACCACAGAACTCCTTGATAATTTTCAGGATGTCTCCGCGAAGATAGCCGGCCAGGATACCAGCTTTGGTTCGTGACGACGAACCTGTGAGCTACGAGGCCACAGTCCAGGACCCATCATGCGATCCCCTTTCTCCGGGTGGTCTGGTAGTAGTACGCCCACCTGTTGAGTAGTAGACAGTTTCAACAGAGCAGACTGAGCTTGAGTGCAGGTTGAGCGCGCTCCGTGAGTTCCAGCGGCAGTGACCGTTGAGGATCAGTTGTGATCTAGGCACTCAGGGGGCATAAGTTTGGCTAGTGGCAGTGGTTCGCCTTTTCAGGCTTGTGCAGACGCCGACAGATCAGAGAGTGGCTTTGTTAACCAAACTTTTTCGTGAAGCATCTCGGCGTTGGTGGGGTCTGGTGACTCAGTTTCCTGACGAGTCGTCGCTTTCGTGGGATGACTTTTAGTTATTGTATCATGAGGAGTTTTGCCCCTCCTGCTTAAGCTCCGTTCGGATTCAGGAGCTCCTGTAGTTTCAGCAGGGAGGGATGACGGTAGACGAGTACACGGCTAGTTTTGCAGACCGTGCACACTTTTTGCTGGACGTGGTCCATGACGATAACATCCGAGCGCGGAAGTTTGAGAAGGGTCTCCGCCGAGAGATTCATGCTGTCATAGTACCCTTGGGAATTTCCACATATGCCGGGGTTCTACAGAAGGCGATGGTGACAGAGATCTTTCTGTCGTGTTCTGGAGTTGTTGGTGGTAGCAGAAACGTTGGAGCTGAGACGTCTGTCGCAGCTAGTGGGCATCAGTAAGAATAACCTCAACGCAGGTGGCTTTCTAACAACTGGTCTCAGGGGCGTGGTCATACACCATAGTGGCGCCATAGGGCACCAGTGAAAACCAGAGAGGGTCAGTGCTATTCTTGCGATGGGCGGGTCAACTGGCACGGGACAGCCCGACCAGGCATGCAGAGAGCATTAGGCAGGCAGCAGGTGCACCACCACGACAGAGGAAGTGTCATGATCAGAGTAGAACCCAGAGAGGTGGTGCTAGAAGAAGAGAGGGATGAGCTGGAAATGGGGGATGACCTTACGAGGTCTTCCCATCACCACTGGGCAGTCCACGTCAGGCCCTAGGAGATGACAGTTGGGACCGCGGGCAGCGCGAGCTTTGGATGTCTATGATCCTATAGAGCATGAGGTGATGAGAGGTATGCTCTACATCTCTTTTACCTTTTTGCAGTTGAATTGTTAGACTCTATGTGTGAACTTTTTTCCTCTATTCTCCTTGCTTATGGTGTTACCAGGGTGGCACAGAGCGTCGGTGTAACCCTGTGTTGGTATGATAAAAGGTGTGGGACCTTTTCCTTTTGATAATGGTGTTGAATCCTTCGCTTCAGAATGGGTTGAGGGCCTTGCCTATGAGACATCGGTTGTGAAATCATGTGTGACCAAATATCCTTGGTTGTTTCACCATATGGATATTCTGAAGGAGGGAATCACCAGGCCTTGTTCCAGGTATGGGCGGTGATTCCAGTCGCAGCGTGCGACGTAAGGGTTTGGTCGGGGAGGTGAGCTACCCCCGAGAGCCTTCGGGGCATTTGAGATCGTGCAAAGGGATGGAGAGGTTCCCTATCACCTTGACCTAACCCCAATGTCTGGAGTGGGTGCATGACATTGGCAAGGGCCGACCTTGTGTAAACTGATCAATCCTTCGGTCTGCGTGTGGTGGCACAG
Source organism: Viscum album (assembly GCA_963277665.1). NCBI lineage: Eukaryota > Viridiplantae > Streptophyta > Magnoliopsida > Santalales > Viscaceae > Viscum > Viscum album. The sequence goes on from OY728143.1 coordinate 1,177,183,993, forward strand.
AGCTGTACGAGAATTCTTCTGGGTATGGAAGAGACGGGTGTGGGCTTAATACCCTGTGTTGCTCCCTAATTTAGCTTTTCGGGGATGAAAAGCTTGAGAGAGGGATTGATTTAAGAACATGGGTTTTTCTACAAAAGACTTTGAAATATTCTTGATGATATTACAGAGCAGCGCCTTCAGACAACGTGCGATTCTGATCCCCGGAGTGGCCGGAATTAAATTTTCAGTGTGTTCACACTGGAAATGCAAAATAAATGGGATAACTCCTAAACGGTGATCCGGATCAGAGATCCATGTGTACGTATGGGTCCGGAATGGGGTTTCTACCCTAGGAACGACATAAAACATGTCGGTGCGGGACGTTTAGACCCCTCGCTTGCTTTCGGAATGTTAAACGAATAAATTAATTAATTAATTAATTTGTGTAATGTTGAAATGCAGGTATCTCTTAAACGGTGGCACAAATTGGAAAATTGAGGTCACAGTTGAGTTTGGAGCATGTCGTTTATCCTAGGAGGGGTTTAAGTTTTGCGGGCGCGGGCCGTCTGGGAAAAATGGCCCCAGGGGTGTTTTCGTAATTTGGCGGCTTTAGGCGTTCTACTTTATAACATTCAAACAGAACCACAAAATCTAATTCCGAGACCACCTTTGTGCTCGAGATGTGGTGTTTACCCTAGAGAAGGTTTAATTTTTGATCTCTCCAAAGGTTTCATATGAGAGGAAATTATGGGTTTACATTAATTAAAATTTCTTTATGTTTTATTTAAACCCCTTCCCCCTTCCTCCCTTGTTCTCCCCTGGTGAACCCCCCCCCCTCAAGCCAGCCCCTCAAGCTCCCTCTCCACCACTCCGGCGAGGCAGCTCCGGCAAGGCGACGACGCGGAAGCGGATCCTCCGTGAAGCTCCGGGAAACGCCCAAGAGGTAGGAGGTTTTTGTTGCGTTTATTCATGAACCTTTCTTTCAATTCAATTATAGCATCCAATTGCTGTCGAATTTGCAATCAAAGACGAAAGTCATGTAGTATGAATTCTTCTCTTTCCGACTCTTATTTCAGAATTGAAATACGAGTTCGGAGGATTCCACAGCGGCTCATCGAAGTTTGCGGGTTTTCAATGTTTCCGGTGGGTCTCTCAATTTTCCGGCGAGCTCCAGCGGCGGCGGAAGGGGCTTCGGCGGTGGAAGCTCCCCTTCTAGGCGGCGGCACGGAGTTTCTGGGGTAGCGGTCGCGGCGGTGCGGGCTAGGGTGGTCGGAGGTCGCAGCGGCGGGGGGGGGGGGGGGGGGGGGGGAGGGTAGCGAAGGCCGGCGCGGCAGGCGTCAGGCGGGGCGACAAAGGCTTTGTGCGCCAGTCGCGGCAGTTGTCGGTAGCTGGCGCCAGTGGGGCGTGATGAGGGGGAAGGGACAACCTTTGGCCGACTGCTGTTGGAGAAGACCGAGGACATTCGACCCAGACTGGAACCGAGGACCCGAGATTTCGGTTCGGGGCGGTCCGCGCTGTGGACCGTGGACCGTCGGTCCAGGGTGGGGCTGAGCCGGCCGCACCGGCCCGACCCCTGTTTCGATCCGATAAATACACTAAAACGCTCCTAAAAAGCAGTCCAGATGTCGGATTCGCGTGCCGTCAGCAGCGACGCGTTACTTGAAACGAGGCGAACTTTGTGGGATGGTTTTGAGAATTTTCAATTCCCTAAACGAGGGGCCTCAGAGGCGTGACACGTCTTTAGGTGATTTAACGTTTTTCCGAGGAATCTTGTTTTGGACGGCACATACGCATCCAACATTCATTTTGAGTGCCGTCAGTGGCATTGAAACCCTATCACCGAGGCGGAGCGTTCTGGGTGGTTTAGGGAATTGATGCCAGAGTTGAGGCGTGGGCCCCACGGCCCGTCTTTTGAGCTGCGTGCAACGTTTTGTACCATTCTCATTGGGCGTCCGTTCAGGGCATGCGAGCAGTCGATTCTGAGTGTTTTTTCGAGGGCATCGCGTTGCAACAGTCTTCCCGCTGTAATTCCGCATGATTGTGTTGGCCCCGCGAGGGCCGTTTGGGCATTGATGGTGATTTTTCATCTTTATCACCGGGTGTCCGTTTTGGACAAATGATTAGTACATCCTGTGTGATTTTTTGAGAGGATCACAACGGTGTGATCCGTCCATTGAGTTTCAGGACCGGGAAGCGGGTCCCATGTAGCACCGCTCATGTGCGGTGTGCCGGAATGCATCTTTTTTCCCCGGATAGCTGATTTTTTCAAGTGAGAAGTCTTTTTGACGTGTTTTCCCAAGGAGATCGAAATGGCGCGATGCGCCCAACTGCTTTCGGGGCCGAGGTTCGGGATCACGGGATGACGTTCGGGCAAGAGGTGGTGTTGGTTACTTTTCTGTCAGATATCCGTTGGAGGAGAGTATGTAGGCAATATCGTGTGTTTTTCCTCTAGGATTACAACGATGCGATCCGTTTGGTTTTGCAGAGCCTCTTACCCGATCTTGTTAAATGTGGAAGTTGGAAAAGTTATCTGGTGGTGTTTCATCCTACCATTTTTGTAGCGGACCCTTGGGGTGTGATCGCGCACTCTTGGGAGAGTGATATAAATGATTCACAAGATGTGGTTGGTCGTGCCTAGGCCATTGAGGTTGAGTTTTTACGTTCACGACTTCGCACTGACGTTGGGTTCCGTGTGCACGTTAGCCTTTGGGATGGAGACATGGTATACTTTGGGAGTATACAGGAGAGCTAGGAGGTACATGGGGATGTTGGTACCTGAGAATGTTTGTGCGCATGGTTGGGGTTGAGATGGGGCCACACGTTGTGTGTGCCCCACGTGCGTGCCGTGTTATTCTTTACGTACTTTGACCTCTCGCGACGTAGAGGGTCCCTCTGCGCTCGTTTGTTCGACTAGGAGGGTGGAGTTTCCCCTATTCGGGTGCTCTTTTGTTTGACCAGTAGGGTTGAGTGGTCTCCCCCTAGTTTCATTCTTGACGGTTTGGCCAGCCGAGATGGTTTGGTTCCTCTGATTCTTCAGCTGTGAGGTGTTTTAGTACCGTGCCCTTTTATCGGACTACGACACCATTTGCGACTACAGGTGTTCATGCAGCGTGGTTGTTTTCCCCACTCTCTGGGATGAGTTGTCTCGGTCCGCTTTGACAGTGACTTAGTGGATTGGAATGTGATCGCCTTGAGAGGCCTGGGGAGTTTCTCCCATTTCTTTGTATTCCCTGGTAGAGTTCCTATGGATTCAGTGTGACCAACACTTTAAGCGGGCACCTATCCTCTACCCAGGAGGCTGTTTCCAGTTGGGATGAGGTTTTTTCCAGCAGAGCTGGGGTTGATTCTAGTAGGGCTGATGTTGTTTCGATCAGGGCTCACCAGTGGGTTACCATCCAACAGGGATGGCCAGTACAACGCTGTTCACCAAGCAGTACCATCCAGCAGGGATGGCCAAAGCAGTTTCAGGATTACCACAATCGGGGTTGGGAAGTGGTACCCGATGCCATGCTTACCTCTAGTAGGGCTGGGCAATGGTCTTTGATGTCGGGCTTACCTCCAGCTGGGCTGGGCAGTGGTCCCCGATGCCGGGATTACCTCCAGTTAGGCTCGGCAGTGGTCCCCGATGTCGGGTTACCTCTAGCAGGGCTGGGCAGTGGTCTCATCGCCGACTTTAGCTGGGTCTCCCTCCATTGGATTACCCTGCTATGGAACTGGGAAATGTGGCACCCATCGACTTTCCGGGTCTCCCTGTAGTGGGAACCCGTCGACTTCCAGGGACACTCCAGTGGGGCTGGGCAGGGGGTCGCCTGTCGACTTTGAGCATACCTCTTGACTGTGGGGCAGTGACGTGTTGTGGTGGACTTTCCCCTATAAATCTCAAGTACGAGGAGATTTTCCCCCACCAAGACTCTTCCTTGTGACGCGACTTAAAAACGTGCGGGCGAGTCAGTGCCGCCCAAAGCGGATAGTGTCGAGGTGTGGTGGTATAAACCCTTAACTTGTAGTTCGGGGCAGACGTGCGGGATGCTAGGCATCGATGGTGTTACTTATGGGACTGTTGGATACTCATTTTCTTAGGCTGAGCTATGGGATGGAGATCCCCTTACGACGTTGTTCGGGCTTATTGCTGAGAATATGGTTATGTATATACCTTGTTCCAGTACCCACTCCTTGGGTTTTGGATACTCTCCTTCCAGGAGAGGCGAAGACGTGCGAGGTATGACACATGCTTTCCGTGTCTAGCTTCTCATGGTTGGACAAGTCTACTCTCCGACTGTAGATAGCGAAGACTCGATGGGAAGTTCATCTTCTCACCATTTCTAGCTCGTTGTGTCTGGATGAGTCTAACTCCTTTCTCTTGTTGGGTTGAGCTGCACTCTCTACTATTACTCCACTACACCCCTTGTTGTACTCCTTTACTTTTTCATGTTCGCTCTGCTGCTCACCCTTCGGTACCTCCTTTAGTTCTCCCTCGAGCCTTCATGGTATCCTACTGAGTATTTTTATACTCACCTCTGCTTGGGCTTTGCCTTCACTTGGTGTGCCCTTGCAGACAACAGACATGTTTGTCGTGACGTCAGAGGAGCTTATGAGCTTGGGAGCTTGGACCGCGTGCGGTGGTCGCAGTTGGGTTCCAGGTGGGCCCCTCTACAATCTATTTTCTTTTGTTTACCTATTTCCGGGTTGTGGAACTTTTTGGTTGGGTGCGTGTTTTTCCCCTTTTCTTTTTAGTTTACCTTCAGCTTGTACTTTGTACTATTTAGAGTTCGATGCACTCTTGTGGTTATTTTTAGTAGTTTCCCTTTGTTTTTCTTTTTTTACTCTACACTTTTTCATTGAGTGTGCTTCATGTGTGTGTACAGGTACTTAGGCAAAGGCCTCCCCAAGTTATTGTTCCTTCAGCACTGGTCGCCACCCCCTGGCCTATGGAGGCGGGCTTGGGGTAGTTGCGGCTCGAGCTCGGGTAGGGTCGGGTCGTGACACTTATAAAGTGAGAGAAAAATTGAATATGATGAAGCATATCAAAGATTTTAAATTAAAATTATATGAGGTCAATGGTTGAACATGATTATATTATATTATAGTGAACTCCCTATTTTTTCAATTAGAGGTAGATTATTAACTAGAAAACACTAAGGTGTAAGTATGGATAGATGTAATAGATAATAGATATTCTCATGAAAGGTGTATAGTGTATGAGGAATTTTGGGTGCTTTTCAATTAGAAGATATATTTATATGGGACATGAAAGAAATAATTCTTTTGTGAGTTAAATCGATTGAATATAATATTTTCTAGAGGAATTGGGAATATATACTATGGATCCTTGGATTTTATTGAATTTGTTTTAGTACTTGGGTATATTTTTGGGACAAAATGTTTCTTCTAGGATATGGAAACTTTTTAGAGAAGAATATTTGGTGAAGGGCTATGATTATTGCATTATATTTTATTGTAAACTTAGAAATCATGTTCAATGTCAATTGATGTTTTATGAGTCATTTTAGGTGAAGTACATTCTAACATTTTAAACTATTTTATGTTCTTTTTAATAGATTCTAAAGGGTTTATAGAAAATATGGAAGTATGTTTATGTATTCTATAATTTAGAGTTATTAAAAAAAATTGTCCCCCTCTAGGAGTATATAAGGATAATTCTATAAATTTCATAATGATTATTATGTACTAATGGATGACGAAATTGAACTTTTCAATATTTTTTAAGAATCAATTTTGATATGCATAATTATGATGTGTTACATTATAAAGTCTGTCACTTTTGTGTATGTATCATTTTTGGTGCTATGTAAAAATTAGTTTCCTATGTGTAAAAATCCATTTTCTATATGTACACATCATCTATTACACATGGGAATCATATTCTCTATATAAATATAATCTATTTATACATATTCATCAATACTTGGTGAAATATTTTGAGAATGTTGAAAATTAAAAATCTAATTTTTCTAGAATTCAAATATTTTAAAGAAGTGATTTATAAATAATGATTCAATGTGATATGGTCTTTTAAGAAAAAAATATCATAATTAAATATTATTATTCAAGATATTAATAGATAATTAAATAAGGAAATTCATGGTGATGCATTATTCTCCCTCAATAAATATCATGTTATTTAGTTAATCCCTGATTCAAGACACTAATTATTTGTGTTAAATGTGGAAGGGTTCATAGCATAAAATAAATAAAGATTCATGATTGAATAATTTGTTATAAAAGTATTTAAAAGCTGTGTTTTTACAAAATAGTTTTTATAGGATATTTCTATGAGGTGTTTTAAATATAAAAGTGAGTCCACAATAATTAAAAATATCCGGATGGGCATTAGGTGAGTCTTCTGGTACATTCAATTCAAATATATATAATTTTTTTATTATAGGTGGAAGAAGGAAAAATATTTATAAATAGAGGTAAAATTTCCCACGGTTCTATGAATAAATATTCAACAAATTATAAGAATTCTAACTATATTAATGGTGTATGTACTATTTAACATATCATGTAGAAAATTATCAAAAATAATTTGACGAAAAATAGGTGAGTTGACTATGATGCTCATATGAGATAGATATAGAGAAATAGAATAATACAATTCTTCATAAAGATGCATATATAAAGCTGAGAAACTGAATGATATTTTGTGCATGAATATTTAAGTGGTTTTATGATACTATAAAACAAATATGAATAACTCATCACATTCAATGACTTGATATTAGTCTATTAGTGGAAGATATATCAGTTTCTCCAAAAAAATACTATCATTTTAATGCATTTGATACACTTTTGTGTGAGATAAACTGAAATATCATTTAGAGACATGTAATTTGTATGCAAGAAAAAACCCTACCCAATAGTACATAAATTTTTATTCTAGTGGGAAGTGTGATATAAAATAAATCTATATAACACCATGTAATAACTTTGTCACATTGAGTGTTCGATATTATATGTCATTTTGATCCTTATGTTGATTTTTTTAAGTGTGTTTGGACATTAAACATCACTCATCATTATTAGTAGATAAATTTGTTTCAAAATAAACATAAAATGATTTAAGATAACTAATTCACCCCCCACAGATACACATTGGGATATACCATTGATCATATTGGTGGTTCCAAAAGTGGTATCAAAGAGAGGCTCTTTGATTTGTGAAAGTATTTTTGAAATTTTATCTTTGAATTCTATATCATTGAATAAGTAGTCACTAATTTCAATTATTTTCAAATGATTATTTAAACTCATTGAACATAAAGTGTATTCCCCTATTTTATGGAAATGGGTATCATGTGTGTATGGATATAATGTTTTCTTACCTTTTTTCTATACGTTATGTTGTATTATATTTTATATATAATATATTCCGTCCATGTGTTGAATGTTCTACCATAATAGAGACATATAATAAAAATATAAAAAATGATAGTAATTTTATGTAAGTTATTTTTTTCTCTTTCATAGAGTGAATTTTTTAAATTCAATGGATTCAACATAGAAAATGGTATTTTGAGAAAAAAATATAATATCTATGAAATAAATACCGAATTGAATCCATAACATTTATATATTTGAAGTATTGTGTATGAATATTTTTAAATTCTATCTGATGATAATATTGGCATATTATTAAAAGTGGTAAATGAAATGGTTATCATGATCAGAGGCTAAAGTCAGAAGTTATAAGACTTTACTATTGTATAGACTATGTTTCATATAATACATGACAATTTTTTGTGAAAAAAGTATCTTATTTGGAAGATAAAATCTTTGTTAAATCCCAAATAATGATTTTCATAGTATGTATAATCCTTTGAAATTATAGATGATAGTGATTCCATGAAAAAGGGAAAAGATTAAAAATAAATTTCTTTTAAATTCTTTAAACCTATGAAGTTGATGAAACATTTTTTTATAGAAAAAATATTATTTATTTTAGATTATGATGATATTTAGAGGGTCGATTTGATGAGATTATTTCCTTTATTTAAATTAATGTGAGAAAAGTTAACAAAAAATGTAAGGGAATTCCCCCATTAATGTTTTTTAGGAGTGAAGATATTGGGAATTTCAATGTGAACTGCAAATGATCAAAAGATAAATATGAACATGATGAGGAAGAGAGAAATATTAAATATTTTATTTTAGGAAATCAAAAAGGTCAAATTTTTCTTCCAAATATAATAATATGATGTTTTTTAAATTCAAATAGTGTAATTTTTTGAATTAAGAAAGTGATGAAATGAAAGGGAATTTTAAAATTCTATTTAAAAATATGGAGAAAACTAATCATTAGTAATGTATATGACAAAACTATACCTAGTGATGAAATCTGTAAAAATAGTGTCGAATAAGTTACCAATATGGAGTTAATTCTAAATATATAATTAAAATAATGTCTCTCAAATATCTCTAAACTACAGAGAGAAAAAAAATCTTAAAAAAGAAAATTGATCCCATAATTTAAAATAATTTGTCTATATATATAAATAAAATTTCTAAAGTTTATTGATCAGTTGAATAAGATTCTTGGCCATGATAATTTAATTAACATAAATATCGTATAATTATTAAATAAAAAAGGAGAATGATTTTTACCATATAAAATGAAAATTGGTTAAAGTAAAGAAATATTTGAACAAGTCAAGATATAAATTTACAAATTCTATTTTAGAATATAGAGAATTTTTCATCAAGATATATAATTTGGTAGACTATAAAAAAATAATTAAAGGAAGAAATTAAATTTAAAAATTTTACGGAATAATCAAAGAAGATGAAATTCATTAAATAAATATTTATAGCATAATATAATGACACATAGAAATCAATAAATTATTGGAATAAAATCATAAATTAAAAAACTACTTTAATGGTGGATCTATATATTTTCATAAGAATCCTAATATGAGAAGTATATATTAGGTTTTTAATATATTTATTTCTCCAAAAACCAAGACTGGTGACTCAATGTTAGAATGAATACAAGTATGGTATTTTAGAAAGCATACCAGTCATAAAGGTAAATTCCCAGTTTTTAGATTTTATTAGTACTATTTAGGCATTAGGAATATGTAAAATAATTTTTCCTTAAATACCAATGACATAATATTACTATGAGGCTTTGGAGGAATGGTTTTATGGATAGTAAATCCCTTTAAATAGGAAGAATTTAAAAAATATTTCAATTTTTTGAATGATGTCTTAGAATATGTTTGATGATCATAATGAAGTCAATGGAATGTGTGACCTACTGAGTAACCATGAAAATTATTTTCTCATCATTCTACTAGCCAATAAATAAATGAGTTTCACTACTGAAAATACTTAGAAGAATAAGAGAAAAGGGAAGGAAAAATATTTAGTTATAGAATTTCTAGTAAAAGTATCAAATGGGGAAAGTCAATAAATATTTGAAAGTGGATGATCATATCACATTAAAATGGTATTTAAAATTATTCAATGATTTTTAAATTATTATGTATTTCTCAATTACCATTTTAAATTATTTCACTCAATATTAAAGGAGTCATTTCAGTAGTAATTTGAAAAAAAAGATGGAACCCAAAAAAATTGTTTGTTAATGGATTCAAACATAATCTAATAAGTGTTACATAGTAATTTTTTGAATAAAAAAAAGGTTTAGGAAGGAACTATTCTTGTTAAAGAACCTTTAATATTTAGAGTTTTTACAAGAGGATAATGAACTACAGGTAAACGTATTTCAAGTTAGTGATTAGAGAAACTTCTATTATCTAAGAATGAAATAATAGAATTATTTATTGAATCAAAGAATTGTCCATCATCGCCCAAATAAAATGAAATGATTCATTATTCGATATATTTTTTATATTCCTTTTCTAAAATGAAAATGGTTTTAGATGTGCTTAACATGAAAAAATTGAAAAAATGCTCAAATATTCATTGAAGAAGGTAGAGATTCAATCTACTAAAACTTTAGATATCATTAATTCCTATGTTTGTGGTCCCATAATGAAAAACTCAACCAAAATAGATAAGTAAGATATTAAATTCATTTATGAATTCACATGAATTATTATTTTATGTTTAAAAAATAGTATTCAAATTCCTTAAGAATTCTTATGTTTTTTAAAAAAGTGAAAAAATATTATTTCTTCCATCTAAAGTTTATTTAGATAGAAAAATAAAATGAATATAAAAAATGGGGAGTTTGAGGCCTATGTATAGAAGTATGTAATTACACATTAAATTAGTGTACCATACACACTATAACCAAATAGTTCATCAAAATGGTAGAATATGTTTTTGGTGTATATATGTTGGTAAATAATGGTAGATCATTATAATTCTTGATATTTTTAGAGAAAATATATTAGCAAAAAATTTCATAAGTAAATTATTTTACATAGTCTAAATACATGTATTCCCCCGATGAGATGTATTGAAAAATTCACTAAGCTTGAAGTGTCTTCATGTGTTTATAATCCCTTATTTTGTAAATTTAAAATTTGAAACTCTTGGGAAATTTTAAAAGATAGGTTTAGATGGAATTTTCCTATGATATCCTCCAAATGGGAGAAAATACAGCTACTATAAAAAATGGCTGTAATTTTTTTAATACAAAAAATGTTATAAAGTTGGAATATTCAATGAATGATGCTTTTAATTTTGATTAAATTTATAGGAGTGATGATAATTATTTTATTAAACATCCTGAATAAATTTCCTGCATAGGTAAAAATGTAGAGTATGTATATATTGAACAAGAATATTCATCCAATTTTAGTGATAAGGATTAATCTCAGGCATCTAATACAGAATTTAGATGGTAACCACAAGTCCAAAACATCATTGGAGATTAATAAAGTAATTAAAAGCAACGATAACATTGAGGAAACCAAATCATACCTCATTTTTTTACTCATGTATAAGTGATATATATTTAATAAAAAATAGATAATATAGAGTAGGTTGATTCTATAAATAAATAATTGAACAATATAGAGAATAAAGACACTTTAGAGTTGGTAACCAAGCATAGAGAGATGAATTTAATTGGGACAAAGTGGGTGTTCCGTAACAAATTTAATAATAAAGGTAAAATAGTGAGAAATAAAGAAATATTTGCCTATAAAGGATATTTATAGGTTAAAATAGAGTCATTTTATGCAACCTTTTAAATGGTATAAATTCTTGAGACTATAATACTATTTATTTATATTAGTTCCATAAATAAAATACACAACTTTTTAAATGGAGGTCCAGTCATCCATTCTTAATGGAGAGTTGGAATATGAGATATTTATTAATAAACTATGATGGTTCTTACTTGTATATGATAGAAACTCTATTTTTATGTTAAATAATTATTTATACGGGTTGAAACAAGACCCAAGATGGTTGTATTTTAGGATGGAAACCTACTTTAAGAAGTTGAATTTCCAAAAGGGTAGAGTGTATAGTAATCCAAACATAATTGATTGAAAAGAGACATCTTTCATTGATATTTTTTTTGTATATGATATCATATTTTATAGAAATTATGAAGAAGATTTTGAGAATCATCCAAGGATCTAAAGAATTTTTTTTAAATTTCTATTCTTGGAGAGATGAGGTACTTTATTAACTATTAATTCTATAGGAGAAAGATCATAATTTTATTTATTATGAGATGTATGGTAATTAAATTTTGAAAATGTTCATCTTGTAGTATTCAAATCACATTTACACACCAATTTCATGTGGGAAAATGCTTTCCAAATATGGATAGGGAAAATAGGTTGATCCAATGGAGTTCTAAATATCTATTGGAATCCTACTGTAATTGATAGCATCAAACCCATATTTGGTGTTTGTTGTTAACCTTTCTTTCAGGTATCAAACTTCCATGAAATAGTACCAGTTCAATGATATAATAAGGATTATAAGGTACATAAAAGGAAAAATAGGGTTTTGTTTGAAATAATATAGAAAATAGTTTATTGAGATATCAGGAAACACATATGTGGATTGGGGGGGGGGGGTTGATTTGATAATAGAAGGTCAGTATATATTGGAGTCTTCTTCCTTGGAGAGTGTTTTGTTTTTTAGAACACTAAGGAATATAATTCTATAACTCTGAGAACTATTAAGGACATGTATATGGTTTCCACTTAGGCTATAAATAAATTAATGTCAATGAGAACATAGTTGGAGTATCTTAATGATGAACTAGAGCTATCACTATATCTTAGATCAGATAATTAAACTGATATTAGTCATTCAAGGAATTTTGTTTGGTATTTAATATTTAATAACTTTGATATAAATTATCACATAATCAAAGTTGAAAGAGTAGTGAAATGACATAAAGTTGGAATATTTTCACCAATCCTCTTCGAAATGATAGATTTCATAATCTGACGTTGTTGTTGGGAGTTACAAGTCACCCTTATTAAGGCTAAGGGTTAGAATATCAAACCCCTCTGTCTTCTTTTGTATGGAAATTATTTTCAAATGGGGTAAATTAATTGAAATATAAATATTTCTTTAGGATTGTATTCCAATGTATTTTCATGTTGGATAATATCATTTAAGAGGAGTTTATATTGATATGTGTTACCTTTTGGTGGAGTAATATATTAAGGATATAATGTATTTAGAAAAAGTTTTTATAAGGGGTAAACTGTAAATTAAGCATTGTGAGGATGGGAAATAATCTAACTATTTTATCAAAGTGAATCTAGTAATTTGTATATAACATATTTCATTGAAATATTTTTCAATGTGGGGGATTATTTTATGCGACAAAGAAGTATTACTTATGCAATGATATTTTCTTATCTTAATTAATGTGATGAAGTGTTTATTGAAGAAGAATTGATCCACTCTCAAATAAATTTTCATGTGGCATCATTTCAACATGTTGAATCAATATGATCATATTTTAAGTGTTATGAATGTAATTTACAATTTTATGGAAAAATTATATTATTAATCAATATTCATATTTTTAACTCTAAATTCACATAAGGGGGATTATAATTATTTATTAATGATTTATTTCTATGTTATTTGAGTTAAAATTAGATTTATGTTAATTGTTTTTCTTATTGTTAAATGTGGTGATTGTCGATTCTAAGATCTAGTTGGATGTTTTCTAATTCATATTGAGATTTTTGATACAATACGATTCCTCTAGAATATATAAATTTCTATAGAAAAAGTTTTGTGGAAGGTTTAAGTTGATATGACTCTTGTGTTGTATTTAATTATCAACACATAAATCATGTTCAAAATTAATTTATTTTTGATGATTAATTTGACGTGAAGTTTATTATAACATTTAAATGTGTTTTATGTTGTTTAGATATAGTTATAAAAGGTTTTGAATAAATATAGATGTATTTTGAGATACTATTAAATTTGGCGCCATGCTAAAAAATTGGATAACTTCGTGAGTCTGTAAGGATTATTCATTGAAATGCATAAGGATTTTTCAACACTAAAGGATCAAGAAATATAAAAGTAATATATTTTGTAATAATTAATTCTAATATGTGTAACCATGATGTGGTACATTTTAAGGACCATCACTTCTGTATAAGTATCATGTTTGGTACACTATAAAAATGATTTACCTATATTAAAACAATAGTTGTCCTTATGTAATAATCATATATTTTATGTAAGAATCACTGAACCTAAATAACTAAAATTAATTTCTATGTAAGCATCAATACTTTGATAAATATTTTGAGAATGTTTTATAATAAAACATTGATTTTTATTGAATCTAAATATCCTGAAAAAGTATATATAAATCTAAAGATTCAATGTGATATGTTCTTCATGGAAATAAATATCACAATTAAATATTTCGATTCTAGATATTATTTGAGAAATTTATTACGAAATTCATGGTGATAAGTTCCTAATAAAAAATAAATATCTTCTGTTTAGATTAATCCATGATTCAAGAAACTGATTATTTTTGGATGAAGGAGGAAGGATTCAAGGAATGTTCTATAATTGAATAAATAATTATGGAATCAAATGGGATCCATTTCATTCCATATAGTTATTACAAGGTATTTCATTGTGTAGTGTTATGAAAGAAATATATTACATGGTAATTCAAATAACATTATGTTCATTAGGCCGAGTCATTATATAATTTAAATTCTAATATATATAAATATTTTATTATCGGATTCAATATCAAAAAACCATGAGAAATATAGGGAAAAATCATATTGTGATGCCTCATGGACATTATTATCTGATGTATAAGACATGAAGAAATTTTTTTATAATAATACATTCCCATAGTCATTTAGGTCTAGAGTTTCAGAGAGTTATAAAAAATACTAACTAAAAAGAATAATATATTTTTCATGTAATGGAAATTTTTTCCACAATATATGACAGTAATTAATCCATAATAACCCATGAAAATATACCATAAATTATCCTCACATGATACTCTTATAACAATATCATAAATATTAGTTTTATTTATGATATTCGTAAATATAAGAAATGAAAGGGGGTGAGTACATATTCATAGTAAGGGTAAACCTAAGTGCAGATAGTCAATGATAATAAGTGAACATAAGATAAAACACATGAGAATAGTCAAAGTACAAAAAAAATATCTAAAAAATATTTTATCATAAAACATGATTCACAGAATATATCATGGAATTTCATTGGAAATGAATCAAAAGAGTTAAGAATCAAGATTTAATGTACACAATTCATGGGATAGTAACTTAGTTAGAAGAATAAATATTAAAAACTAAAAAACCATAAGTATAGGAACACATCATGAAAAAATCCAAGTATGTACACCATTTATGTTGTAAAAAAATCCAAGTTTTTCAATCATTGTTTATGAAAAAAATACATGTAAATATACCCATCATTATCGTATGAGATATAAATCCTTAACTAATTCATTGGAGGGAGATATAGGACACCGCCCATTATCATCCATATATTTGAGTGCCACTTGAAATTAATCAATAATCATATCATAAGGAACCAATAGAATGAAAATGGGATTCATCTCATTTTCAAATTAAGTCACATAAGGAAAGCAATTGAAATTCCATCAATAATTTTAATATGATATACCTGTGGAAAATAAATGGGTATCTAAATAAATTTAGTAATTTTCTAGGTAAATAAACATAAATCAAGATAATAGAGATTGTTATATTTAAATCATTTATATAATTGGTATATAGTTAACTTAATAATTTTCCTAGACATTCGATATATAGAATCCATGGTAACACCCTTCAATAAATTAAATAAAATATTGTGTTCCTAAAGGAAATACAATGGCATGAAAATAAAAAAAATTCAATAACTAACAATGTCAATGGTAGTAATGAGTTTCCATGTGTTTAATCCCTAAAAATAGTATATGAGAATTTATAGGGTAATTCTACAAATGTAATTTCCATTGAAATAATTCTTTTTCAGATAAATTAGAAAATAGAATAAAAACCATACATTTGTTTATAAAAAACATCCTTATCATTGTATTAAATTTAGATGTTATGGAACAAATTCAAAATCCATTTTTTAACAAGTGAAGTTAACAATTTGTAAAATAGATTTAAATTTATATAAAAAAACTACAAAATATATACATAAAAATAATTAAAGGTTATAAAAATGAAACATGGTGAGGGGGATAAAACGTTAAAATTTTAGAGTATGAAAAATGTATTTAAATATTATGAAATATATCTTCTGAAAACCAAAAATTGTAAAAATAGGTAACAAAAAAAACATTAATGATATTATAATGGGAAATATGAAAAAAATGATATAATATATATTTATATTTCAAATTTTAAGGTATATCAACGGTGGGAAAGGAAAATATGGATAGATAGGAGAAACCGCCATTAAAGAGGATGGGAATTATTCTCAACAACGATATACTTTTTTATGAATGAATTTGTATCAATGTAAAATATTTTTTTAAAATTAATATTCCATAATATTTGAATTATAAGTTACATGAAATAAAATTTTAGGGTGGATGAAACTAATCATTGTAGAAATAAAATAAAAAAGAATCATTTTAACTCAACAAAGGTAGTCGAGATAACAAAACCCCTTACAAATTTCAAATTATTAAAATAACGGATTTGAAGAAAGAACATGATATATATATTAATAAACAATTAATTAAATGAATATTAAATATTTAATTCATTAGTTAATAATAAAAAAATTAAAGATATATTAGTGAACAATAATAATTATTCCTCAAGAAAATAAATTTGAGACTATGAACCCATTAGAGAATTAGAAACTTCTGGAAGAAAACAAATTATATGGTATGATTTCAAATGAAACAATAAATAACATGAATAATGATATTATAATGAAAACATTTTAAGGGGTTTTATATACATTATTCCAAATAAAACATCATTTACAATATTAAATATGTCTAAAGTGGTAAAAATTGAGGAAAAAAACGGTTACCTTGTTTTCATACACAGTCGAATGCACAATAAGAACATTTAAAAAAAATAACCATATAAATATTACATTTCGTAACTTATTAAATTAAATTAATTTTTATATATTTCATTTATTCTCATTTATTATGAATATATTAATTTGTTATAGCTTATTTTTACAATCTAGGTTAGTAACATTAATTATTTTGTACATGCTTTATGATTTCAATTTTGGTACCCATTATTGAATTAAAAGTTTCTAATTCATAGTTATTTAATGTAAATTAATAGATAACATATATTGGTTTATATATATCTTATCTAATTCCATGAATTTTTTAGGTTTTTTGTGTGATTGCTAAATTGGTATCAGTATATTTTGGAACTTTTGGAGATTAAAGATGATATTTTGTTAATAAATTAAATACATAACATAATCTTTCCAGACCCACAAAACAATCATTATTTTCTTATTATATTATAATAATATTATTATTTGTGTTTCCATAGTCATCTATGATATAGTTCTATAACATCATTAAGGTAGGTGGTTAAACTGACCCATACATGAATATATCATAATTAATGGATGAGTATGGTTATGAATGTTATCCTTTTGGAATAATATCATTATTAAGGAAGAATAATAATATAATTTTCATGTTTCTAATTTGGTGAATTATATTTCAAGATATTGTAATATATAATTATGAAACTAAATGAAAATTGACATACATTACTTCGTAGAGATGATAGTCTACACCGAGCATGATTAATGGTTTCATTTACCAATGAGTGGGATGGAATGAAGGTGGATTGTAAATTTTATCTTAATAATCATAATTTTATTATATATGTCAACTTTTATTATCAATTCAATCCTTATGAATAGTTTATATAGGTATTAGTGAAAAATGGAAGACATCACTTCATGTTGGTGGTAGTTCGCACAAACACACGATTAATGTTATTTTATTGTTCTATGTGGATAGAAATGAATAATTAAATATTTTTATATTAATATAATTAAAATTAAGTATAATAATAATTCTTTGGTAATTATATTACTCGGTTTATTGTAAAATTTCAAGGAAAAGAAGAAGTAGAAATTGGTAAGGATTAAGAAATACTCACTTTGGGACCGTGAAATTTCTATAGAAAGTCTCCTTGAATATGATGGGTTTAGGATAACTTATAACGACTAGGAGATTTATGTTTTGAAAGGTACATATAGAAGATGAAAATTTAGAACATTTTAAATTAAATTTAAATGTGTATCTGTTAATTAGAGAGGGCAGAATTGATTCCCTTTTATAAGTGATAAAATTGGAAATTTTGTGATAACCATTATTTTTAAACAATGCAATGAAACTATTCAGAGGTAAATGGTTCAAAAATTGATTAATAATTGATATTTGGGATATATAAGGTCAATAAATCCTATAAATATCATTTTAACACCTTTTTAAAAATGTTTCAATATTTTTACTACTTGATTTGCATATTTTAAAAAAACATTAACATCCTAATACTATTTTGTGGAACTCTTAAACCCCTATTTTAATCATTATTTGGTTGGTTTTTGATTTTGAATTCTTTGGGTGAAGTCTTTATAAATTTATAAATTTTATAGGTTGTGCATGATTGGCATACGATTTTCCCAAACTCTACTCCCTCTTAGTGAAAATCGTACAAACCCAGATAGTGGGGTTATTCATGGCCTGTACATGGTTTGAAAAATTGTGTGCCCACCAAAGAGAAATTGTGAGACCCCATTATAGTGGTAACATACCTAGAACACATGGTTTTTAATAACTGTGTGGCCCTACCTAGAAAACTATGCATATGATTTTTTTTAATCTTCTTTTTTTAAAATCATAAAACCTGCTTTTTAGATGCTTGTTTGGACGGCTCAACACCAAAAAATTCTCTTCAATATGGAAGGATCTTGAGATGGTATTTTGTCCCTTATAATCCCTTTTATAAGTGGATTAAAGATTGGAGAATGAAATTCTATCTCTTCCTGATAGTTTTCCTATTCTCATTCTCTTTCTCCTGCTCTCTTATCTTTCCAAAATAGGGTTTTATAGATCTCCATGATTTCCAGGAATCTAATTTTCTCTATTATAGATCTTGAATCTAGGGTTGATAATAAGATCTTCTTTACTAAGGTTATTCATTAGAGATTTGTGATTATGGATTTGTGTTTCAAGATCCTGTTATTCCGGGGTAGGTGGATCTATTATGATGGACAATTTTTATTAACCCTAAATTACTTAATTTAAATTCAATTGTAGGAATTAAATTTAGTTTCTTGATTTCAATGAATTTTCATTCAATTAGTTTATTAAAAAAATATTTCAATTTATTGGAGTTTTTAATTTTCTTTTGCATGATATTGGGGTAAAACCCCCAATTCCTTAGAATTGCGGTGTGTATATGGATTTGATGGAAAATTGGGAAATTTATTTTGTGGAATTTAAAATGAGGAAATTAAATTGTAAAATTAAATTATGTGATTGATTCCAAATAATTATATAAGAAAAATGTATTAAACTATTATTATTGAAACCTATTTGTATTGTCATGGAAAAATAAATGTTCTGATTAAAAACCCAATTTTCTTTTTAAATGGAATATTTTCATTTTTTAAATGGGAGAATGGGATGAATTGTAATTTTAGAATTCTTATAAAAAATTTCCCATCATTAAATTGTATTGTAAAACATACAAGTGTAGGTACTTAGGGAGTCATTGGGATATAACTTTTTTAACACTCTATAACTAAAACAAAACATAGTTCAGCAGGTCACATCCCTGATGGGATGGTGATAATCCCTCTTTCGTTAGTGTCAAGGGAATGTAGGTATATACATATTTCCATGATTCACCTTCGTGTGTGTGAGGATCCCATAGCCAATAAATAACATACTTGTTGGAAAATGGCCATATTTCTTGTTGTTTATATATATATATATATGCCAATGTTTTTAAACAATTTACCATGCTTTCTGGATTTATATAAACTATTTTATATAAAATTTTTATTAATTCATTTGTTTAATGTATTTCCATAATATTAAATGTAAATAAGGATTTTATAAATGTGATTTAAATTGACATTCCTATTTATTTAAAATTGGAAGGTCTATTTAGTTAATTAAATATTGGAATCTATTATGGAATATTTGGAGAGACCCTACTAGCCTTTTATCTCACACCCAACCTTTGAATTTAGGTTTTTGTAGATTTTCTTCTTCTAGGTTTGATCAAGGGTAAGGCACCACTTGGTGTTGACAATAATTGTTGATCCTTCAGTTTGTAGAGTTTAGTCCACTGGGAATTAGTTTTCCATCATATTTTCTAAAAACGTTTTTGTAGTAATTTGTGTGGATTACCTATTTTAATTCTAGTAGAGTTCTCCCTATGGAGTATTTCTTGAATTCGTACTGAATTGTTTATCTTTCTTCTTCAATGGTTATGGAAAATTTGTCACTTTCATTTTGTATGATTTCATGTGATTTACACCACCCAATGGGGATTAGAAACATCCTTTTAGATATACTGGGATTGGATTGATTATTAGGTTACCAGGATACCTAGGTTTGTTTTTTGAAAAGTGGTATCAGTTCTTTCGGTTGAGCTTCTTGTCTTGATGTCAATGTGTAGTTGTGTAATATTTTCGAGGCATTAGAGGTACTTGTTATTGATTTATTAAAAATATATCACATTAATGAACCCTAAGTAACCATGTGTGGTTTTGGGGAATACATCTTGAAGATTAGTTTATGTTTCTTAACTATTATTATTTGCATAGATAAAAATCAAAATCTTGTTTGTGTATCTATTTGGATTAATTTACATTTGTTAATCTGTTTTATTTTTAATATGATTTCCTTTAAATTGTTTTATGATTTTGTGAAGCATCATTCCTCCAAGAAGACATGTGAATCAGATCTAGGAGGAAGCTGATGGTGAACCATAGTGAGCAAATCCTCTCATGGGCCCAATTCTAGTTGAGGTGATTGTGGGTACTATCCAATACTTGGGACATGTACTACCACATTTCAACATTCAATATCCAATTGTGGAAACTTTGAGAGATTATTTTTTATTCTCAAGAGTTCCTTCATTGGAAACCACCAGTATTCAAAGGATACAATGATTCATAAGAGGCTGAGGAATGGATGATTAGGATGAAGAATTCGTTTGAGTTCTTAGAGAAACCTGATGAAATACAGGTGAAGTGTGACACCTTCTTGCTGGAGGGACCAATCAGGATATGGTTGAACATAATGGTTATTTTGAAGAAACTTTAAGGATTTGAGTGTAAAGACAGTAATATTCTTTTCACTAACTAATTATACCCATATTCGATTCTATTTTCCAAGTATAATTTTTTTTTCAAACTCGAGCAGGTTAATAAGACCACAACATAGTATTCAAACCATTTTTATATGCTTATGTAGTTTTCAACTGATATTGTATCGAATGAGAAGATAATGACTTTCCAGTTTGAGTTAGGTCTTTGAAATGATATTTGTACTCATGTTTTCCTCTTAAAGCTACCTTCTTATGTTGATGTGTTGGATAATGAATTAATGGTCAAAATGGACTTGTTTGGAAAGTCAGGGTTGTTGGGAGTTTCTTTTTCTCCCAGAGGAAGTGTGAATTCCTATAAGGTAAAAATGAATCATGATGATTCTTATGGTGGTTCTCGAAAATTGGGTTTTTCTAGACATCCTTATATTCTTTGTAGAGACCCCTTGAGTTGATACTAGTGTGGAAATACTGGGAATTATATGTTGGAATTCACAGAGGCACCCAAATATATGGCTCATGCGGATTCTCAGGTCACCTAAAAGAGTTATTCTAAGTATTTTTTTCTCCATATAGTAGTACAGAATAATCAATGACTATTAAAACTATGGTGAAGTCAAATGCATCATGAACAGAGGGGTTCCATCCATAGGCATCTGAAATTAATCATATTCAGGTAGAGGAAGAGTCTCTAAAGGAAGCGGTTATGGGTCCAGTGATTGTACAAGGTACAATTACTATATCATTGTCATTAGTGACTACTTTATTTGATAGAAGTTCATATAATTCATTTATTTCAACCCATATTTTAAATCTGATAAATCATTCTATAGATATTTTGTCTTATGTGATGGATATTACTACACCCCTTAGAATGATGATAGAACATTGTCTCCATAGTCCCTATTTTATTTTCTCTTTATCATATGTTGAGCATTATATGAGATTTATAGTTCTTGACATGAATCTTCTTGACATAATTTCTTGTATGGATTGGATCATTTCTAATAAATCCTTTATTTGCTTTTATCATTGAAGGGTTTCCATAGATTCACCCAATAGTTTTTTACATGTATTTCAAGGAGAATGGGACCTAAGGTTGAGTAGAGAAATAATTTCTTATCTAGAGTTGGGTAATGTAATATAAATGTTTTTTTATATAGAGAGAGAATATTTTTGTGATGATCTCCCAGTAGTTTTCATTAAGTTTCCTGGTGTGTTTCCTTTAGACTTCAGTTTTCTATCGGCAAGGTAGGTAGATTTTTCTATTGATTTAGTACTAGATACACAAACATTTTCTATTCTTTATTACTACATGGAACCCACTAACTTGAAAGAGTTGAAGACTCATTTGGATGATCTTATAAAGAAAGTAATTATACACGTGAGTGTCTCACCATGGGCGAATCTAGTTCTCGTTACTATGAAAGATGGTGGGTCCCTTTTCCTTTGTGTTGATTACTGAAAACTCAATCCAATTATTCTAAAGAAAAAATATTTGTTTACATGGATTGATAACCTATTTAAATATTTGAAAGAGGTGAAGTGGTTCTCTAAGATTGATCGTCGATCTAGTTACCATCTTTTAATGATAAAATAATATGAAATTCCAAAAACTACCTTCTGAATAAGGTATGACCATTTTAAGTACCATATCATGCCTTTTGGTGCAACCAATGATCCTACAGTCTTTATGAATTTAATGAAAATGATTTTAGATGAGTAAATTGATACTTTCATAGTGATTTTTTTAGATTACATCCTTGTTTACTCTATTTCCAAGGAGGATCATGGACAACATCTAAGAGAAGCACTATAATTGTTGAGAAGTCACTAAATTTTTTCTAAGCTTTCAAAATGTGATTTTTAAATTTAAGAAGTGATGTTCTTGGGACATGTTCTCTTAGAGCATGGTATTTTAGTTGATCTTGGGAAGGGGAATGCTATTATGACATGGGAATAATAATGGGACATCTTTCCCATTTAATGATTCTGGGTTTAGATGGTTATTATCATTGGTTTGTTAAGGACTTATCAAATTTGGATTATCCAGTGACTAATTTAACTTTGAAAGGTGTAATGATTGATTGGGAGGAAAATTTTCAGAATTATTTTAATAATCTAAAACCTCATTTTACTATTTCTTTGGTGTTAACTCTTTCAGAGGCTGGGTAGAGCTACATGGTCTTATATGTTGTATCAAATTCAGGTTTAGGTTGTGTTATTATGTATAGTGATCATTTTGTTGCTTATGGATCTTATTAGCTTTGGCCAAAAAAGAATAATTGACCAACCCATCACATTTAACTTGTAGTTGGGATGCAATCACTTAAGAGTTGTTGGACATACCTTTACGGAGAAAGTTTTACCATGTATTTATACCGCAATATCTTGAGTTATATCTTCTGTCAATAATATTTGAATCTCCTCCAAAGGCATTGGGTGGAATACCTATAATATTTTTACATTGAAATCACCTATACCCTGAGGAAAGGGAATGTTATTTTCCAATGATTTGAGTAGGAAACATCTAACCCATGCCATGAAGGAATCATTGGAAGAGTTGGAAATGATATATTTATTTTCACAATTGCATATTGGAGTTTAGGAATCAAGGGTTCATATTTATTTGTCTATTGTTCAATTGAAATACACTCTTCTTGATAGGATTCTTCATGAATAGTATCTTTATGATGAGTTATGAAGCTTTAGATACTCTCCTTATGGTGGGGAGACTGTACCTGATTGGTCATTCACTATCGATGGAATTCAATGCAATCATAATCACTTTGTTGTGGTGTTAGCGGTAAGGTATGATATGATGGGGGATTTATATAATTCCTAGTGGGCAGTGAACCTAGTTACCCTGAATATGATCTATGAAATGTGGAATTGATTATGGTGGCCAGGTATTATATAGGGAATTTCTGATTTGGTTTATCATTGTTATATGTGCCAACAGTTCAATGTCAAGCACCAAAATCCTTCAGGTATTCTCTAGACACTTCTAGCCCTCAAAAAGAATTTGGATGAAATCTCAATGGATGGTGTGGTTACGTTTCAGATTACCCAAAGAAATAATAATACGATATAGGTTATGATCGATAGGCTGACTAAATCAGATCACTTTATACCCACTCATGTTACAACCAAATTTGAGGAGTTGGGAAGTCTTTATGTGAAACAATTTTTTTGTTTTCACAGAGTTCTATCCGCTATAGACTATGATAGGGATCCTTAGTTCACTTATTACTTTTCGAGAGTCCTTCAGAAGGAATAGGGATCTTAGGTACATTTCAGCATAGAAAACTATCAACATTCTGATGTCCAGACAGAAATAACTATACATATTATTGAGGATATGATTTGTGCTAATTTTTTTGACTTTGAAGGAACTTTGGATGATAAATTGGGGTTGGTTGAGTTTTATTATAATAATAGGCACCAGTACATGATAAAAAAGGATCCTTTTGAGGCCATATATGGTCGGTCTTATAGGTCTCTGTGTGTGTTGGTTGGAGATGGGTGTAAAGGTTCCTGGCGCATTAGAAGCGTGGTTGGGACGACACCCAATTTTGATTTTTACCATGATCAAGGATTACTCCGGGATCAATATGACAATGAATTCTAGTCTCCACGAAATATAATCAAAGATTTAGATAAAGAAGAAACATGCCCAAAACCTAAGAGAGGATCTTGCACATCATGATTATAATTATTTTAATTGATTTCGTAAAGAAAAATAATACCAGTATCATTGGTATTTTTCTTCATTGATGATGCTGATCGTCTGGAATTACCCTTCTAGATTATCTCATTCTGCTTGTAAGGATGCAAACTAAAATCCCTCTAGTAGTGATCCGCACGTGCTTTGATGGCCTCTGATCGACATCGCTTGTTCTCCAGGTGTTAGCACGGAAAAATGAGTGTCTTCTGTCGGTCGTTCTTGATCACTTGTTCTTTGTCCTTGAAGAACGACTCATGTTCTTGAGATGGGAGATAAGAGGATTCGAGAGAGAAATTGTTTGGCTAGATAATTCTCAATTCACCAGGTGTGTGGTGTGTTTTTTTGGGTATGGCACAATAAGAGTAATTTATTATTTATATACATGGAATTTTAGTTACAATATTTAATTTCATACCTAAAATTAAATATTTTAATGAACTTAGAGAAAACCGATGCATTTAATAATAATACCTCGTCATTATTTATGGTGTTCCAACTTGCGGGAAATGGAATTTTAAATTATATTCCGCATCACAAAATAATAGCAGCATTATTTTAATTTGTTCCAACTAGTTAAATAATTATTTACCATCATTCAAATAATTTTTTTACTACTGGACCTAGCTTAGTCCACTCAAACTCCACTTCTCTTTATTGAACCCCTGCATAAATTAGTAAATAATTTATTCTATTAAATAAATATTTCATTTAAAAACTAGTAAATAAATGTTTATTAAATGTTCAATAATATAAATAAATAATTTAATTTAATATATACAATCATTTTAACTTGAATAAAATTATTCCAAGGTTTTCAGAGTAATATTTATTTCATTAATTAAATTCAAATAGAATTTAACCAGGACCACCTAAAACACATAGTGTGTGTCCCTTTAGGATTCTTTCTCATTGGAATTAGGTGGTATTGCCTGAAGTCCAAGAGTACTGTCTAGCAACGGGTCAAGGCACCCAAGATAAAGAACATAATGTGGAAACAAAAAAATTCACATATGAATGCTCAATGTGTAATATAATCCCTTTTTCACAAGATCTCATCAATTTGGTTTAATTATTGTGTCATCAACTTTTATTCTTGATACGTCGTTATTTGACTACCTGAAATAAACTCATCAATACACCATGGCCATCAAATTTTGCATAAAGGTTCTATTTCAATCATAGTCCCAAGATATCAACATCTATAAATGGAAGGGACATATCCTTCCTCTACTTATCCATTAATAACATGTCACTCGTGATGCACCCAATGTACCCTACTTCTCGCCAACTGCATGGGTGACCGTTTTCGTTAGTAAATCATTGTGGGTGAGTCATGACATGTATTAATTATAATCGTAAATCTTAAGGATCATTACCCATGCTTGAAGATATAAATATCCAATGAAACCAAAACATGCGGAATTCCTACTAGCGGGCGTATTATCAAAATCACCTATCTTGGAGATTACAAAGTGTGAACTTCATGATAGGAAGTCTCATCTACTTATGAGTACTTGCACCTGACGGTCTGCATGATGTGTGTCCCATCACAGTTTGTCATTCAAACCGTAGAGCTATATTGAAGAATATTGTTATAGGATTTCAAGGTTCTCGTCATTGCGGGGAACTGACACGACCTTATCAATGCAACAAATACTCTATGACATTATTACATCATAGTAATGCAAAACAATGAAAAATATGTAATATTACATTATGTATCCATGTAATAAAATTAAAACCAGTTTGTTCTGGGACACAAAATCTTACAAAACCCTAAATAGACTGCAGCCAACTACCTACAACTTTCAGTCCTCTAGACCTCAGATGATTATCATGATTCTAATGAGTCAAGGCTATAGTCAAAAGGTCTACCACGTTGTCTTCTATGGAAATACTGCTCATTGTAACATCACCTCTCAGAGAAAACTCCCTCAAGATATGGTACTTATAAAGTATGTGTTTTTTCTACTTATGTGACCTTAGCTATTTTGATAGAGCCACTTCTTTTGTATTATAAAAGTATAGTGTGATGAGATTTTTACTACTGGGTATCACATCTAGATATTGGATGATGCTTTTCATCCAAAGTTCTTCTTTAGCTGCCTCAGAATATGCGATATACTCAGACTCAACTATAGAAACTACGACCACACTCTTCTTTGAGGTATTCCAGTTCACTGCACCACCATTCAAAGTGATTATGTATCTCTTTTTCGACTTCATGTCATCTTGATCAATCTGGAAACTAGCATATGAATATCATATGATGAATAGTTCTTCATCTCCTCCATAAAATAGGAATATATCCTTAGTACGCCTCAAATAATTTAGGATAGTCTTGACTACCTTCCAATGGTCGTCACTTGGGTCAGCTTGATATCTGCCTATCGCACTCAATGCGTACACAACATCCATCCTAGTACATAGGATTGACTACATGACTAACCCAATCGTCGATGCATATAGAGTCTTTTCCATTATATTTCTTTACTCATGTTTCTTAGGACACATTTTCATGGAAATATGAATTCCATATGACACTGGCAACAATCCCCTCCCGGATTGTTTCATACTAAATCTCTTCTGTATCTTATCAATGTATTTACTTTTACATAGGCCTAGAAATCTCTTGGATCTATCACGATGGATCTTGATCACAGGTATATATGTTGCCTCACCCAAGTCCTTAATTGAGAAGAATTGATTCAACCATGCCTTAACCAACTATAAGACTGGTAGCTCATTTCAAATAAGTAATATGTTATCAAAATATACTATTAGGAAAACAACTTCACTTCCACTAAACAGTTTGTAGACACAAGGCTCACATTCATTATTGATAAAACCAAATTCTCTAATTTCTTCATCAAAATGAATATTCCATGATATGGATTCTTACCTTAATCTATGAATGGATTTCTACAAAATACATTCTTTATTGGAATCATTTGGAGTCACAAACCCTTTAGGTTGTGTCAAGTAGACATCTTCCTGAATGTTCCTGTTAAGGAATGCTATTTTGACATTCATTTTACAAATCTCATTGTCATTGTAAGCTGTAATGGAATGTATATTTCTGATTTATTTCAACATTGCAACTAGTGAGAAGGATTCATCGTAGTCAATTCCTTGACACTGTTTAAACCCTTTTGAAACCAATCCTGCCTTATAAGTACTGACTTTTCCTTCTATGTCCAGTTTCTTCTTGAATACCCCTTTTCAACCTACAGGCCTTGCATCAACTGGAGGATATACCAAAATCCAGACTTGGTTTTGGTTCATGGAATCCATTTCATAATTCACGGGTTCTTGCCACTTGGAAACATCTGGGCCACTTACTGCTTCCTTGTAGGTTAGAGGATCATTATTATCAACTAATAACGAGTCACCATCCTTGGTTACTAGAAAAATATATTGTTCTGGTTCTCTAACCTCTATTTTACTTCTACCCTATACTTGTGTCTCTGGAACAGATTCTTCTTCCACGGGGTGTTGTGGAATCTGTTTCTATACCAACTCTTGTGTATGATGAGGCTCGACTTCATTGAAGTCTATCTTGCTCCCACTATCTCTTTTGGAGATGTGATACCTCTCAAGAAATATGGAATTTAATTCCACTATAAACTTTTTGTATGAGGGGTTGTATAGGTAATATCACCTTGTTTCATTGGGGTATCCTATAAAGGATCACTTTGTGCCTCGGGGTGCGAATCTGCTACTTGAAGAGGCCTTAACAAATGCTTTGCTACCCCAGAAATGTAAATTCGATAACACAGCTTTTCTTCCACTCTAAAACTCATATCAAATACCATTTATCTATTTAGATGGTACATGGTTAAGTATGTGTGCAAATGTTGGCAACACACACCCCCAAAAAGATAATGGAAGACATTCTTGATTCATCGTTGATCTCACATGTCCAACAAGGTGTGGTTTCTATTTTCACAAAAACCATTCCATTGAGGTGTGTAAGGAGTAATGAGTTGGGATAAGATCCTAAACTCTAGTAAGTAATCAATGAAGTCTTGATTAAGATATTATCCACTATGGTCTAAGCAGAGTTTCTTAATCTTCTTACCAAGATGGTTCTCAACTTAATTCTTGTATTCTTGAAACATATCAAAATAATCCAACTTATACCTCATTAAGTATATATATCCATATCTACTAAAACCATTAGTAAAAATTATGAAGTACGAGTTCCATCCCCTTGCTTCAACTAGAAATGGTCCACACACATTGGTATGAACCAATTCAAGATGTTCTTCAGTCCTTTCCCCTTTCCCACTAAATGGAGATTGTGTCATTTTTCCTTGTAAACTTGCATGACATACGCCAAGTGGTTTTAGTTCGAAAGAATCTAAATATATATCTTGATGTAACTTTTTCAAGAATTTTTCATTTACATGGCCTAGCCAGTGATGCCAATGTTGGGTGTGGTATGATTCATGTGAATTATCTTTGTTATTGATTTCCATTACTTAGTTTTTGTAATCCAACATGTAAAGTCTATTTTATAAATGTTCCCTACCCTAACAAATGTTATCCTTGTAAAATAAACAACATAAATTTCCAAAAATGTAATAAAATACATCTTTATCTAATATGGATACATAAATAATGTTTTTAGTAACAGAAGGCACATAATAACAACCATTTAACACCATGATCATCCCAGTTGGAAACATGAGGTGGTAGTCCCTGACAACAAAAACAACAAGTCTGGCCACTTTGGATTCTCTTATATCTACCTCTTCTCGATCAATCTTCCTAAATCTACTTGGTTCCGATATTTTGATACATATGTGGGCACCACAAGCTGTATCTAATACCCAATTTGTAGAAACAGATAGATTGAATTCAATAAAAACACACATGAATCTTCCCCTTTATTATTAGGATTGGTGCGGTTATTCTTCTAGTGGCCCTTCCTTCCACATGCGAAAAAATAGCCTCATGTTACCTTACCTCCCCTTTGATCTTCTTTTCTTGATATCCTGTGAAGAAGCGTTGGGCTTAATGCTCATCGCCTTCCCTTTCCTCTTATTCACCATAAGGACAGAAGGATTTTCATGCTTCACATCTTTTTTCACTTGGAAGATGAGGATAATAAGATCATATAGAGACATAACAATGTCTTTCATATTGAAATTGACAACAAAGTTAGAAAAGCTCTAAGGGAGTGATGCGGGAATGAGATCAACGCCCTGATCTTTGGGGGTTTTAAACCCTAGAACATCCTGGTGCTCAATTTATCCAATGAGCTTGACTATATAAGGCCCTTCTATGGCACCTTCTCCAATATTACTCTGAAAGAGTGCCTTAGAGATCTCAAACCTTTCATGTCTTTCTCTCTCATGGTAAAGACCACAGAGGTTCTTGAGCATGCTAAAAGCATCCATGTTGTCATGAGACTTCATGATATCACTAGACATTGATGATAGCATCAAACAATGAACATCAACTACATTGTTCATATGTTTCTCATAGACAAGGAAATCTTCATCACTCGCCTCTTTTGAAGGAGGATCGGGTAATTCTGACTCTAGCACGTAAGAAATCCGTTCATGGCATAGGATAACCTGAATGCTTCGAAACCATTACTGGAAGTTACCTCCATGGAGGATGTTTTCTTTATCCAGAATTGATTGTAGGTATAGTGTGGTTGAAGAGTTTGTCATTTTTATTCTGCAATTAAAAGAGAAGATCATTAGTACATTCCTGATTACATTTTATAAGAAATAATAAATTTTATTAAGTCTCCAACTATTTTATCACGTCCCAATGGCCCTCACCAGTCAAACCATAATGTCCAGTCTCCATGAAATTCTAGTGTAAAGGATCCATATTCCCCTTAAAATAACCCCAACAAGGGTCAGTCAATATATTAGAAGGTTTTTATGTAGGCAGGTCTTTTCCAACTGCATGCTTGTAGTTCCTTGATATGTTGAGTGGACTCCCCAATCCTAAAATAATGACTTTGAATTTCCTCAACTCTTGCCTCTAATATTACACTAAGTCTATAAAGGGATACTATCCTTTATATAATATGGTTAAGTCATCCCGAAACCTTTCATAATGGATTTCGGTATAAATGTAAGTGTCCTAATAAGGGTTGTCAAGCACATAGTTTTATTGAGTTTTTACCTTAATTAAGTAAGGAAAGCCTTGGTCTGACTTAATATTTTATTTGATTGATTTTTATCTATTATTCTTGAATTTATTCTTATCACATGATTATTAATATTATGTGGACCTTACTTAAGTGATTAACCATGGATTGATAATATTTATGCATAAGACTTGTTTATTTTACCTCTATCTCGCATTATTGTTTAATTCATTAATTATGTGATCGTACCAACGCATCCATAATTGTAAACCATGAAAACAACATAAATAAAATAAAGTAAATGGAATGATCATGAGCTTTTCTAATGGTTAGTTTATCTAGCTATTGATAAACTAACCCTGGCCTAGGGGAGAAACACCTTGAACATTTTGGGTTTGTGTTTACAACTTCTACCTGTCCAACTCTGTATCTCCTAGGATTGGTTTCGTCTCAGCTCCATCTTGAACCGCCTCCACTTTCTTGGGAGTTCCATCCACTACATATTCCCTTTTTTTATCTCACATGTAGGTGAGGGGAAAAGGGGGTTTTACATAAATGAAACCTTGGGCATGCATACCCTACATATTAATGAGGAGAAGGCTTGAAGACCAACAAATTTAATTAAAATAAATAAATTAGAAGAAATCATCCACATAAGAAGATCTTGGTCTGGCTCATGATCATCCATACATGAAATTATATTTACGCATAAATAAAACAAGAAATCAATTATTTAATAATTCTTATTTACGATGAATCACACTTGAATCAATTGATTATCATCATTAATTATTCAATCACTTTATCTTAAACCCTTTTCTGAATTTCCTTGAGATTCCCATCCATCATAATTTTAAATATTTAAATTCATTTAAAATTATCTTTGTATGTAACTTTTACCTTGGAGGCAACCTGGTGAATTCCTATTCATAACTACCCAATGAGTAAAAAAGAGCATTACACAGATGTTAAATTAAAAACATATATATAAAAAACCTATCACATGTTTTGCCATAACTTTATTCCCACACTATGGCACACGTATCAAGGGTTTGTATACTATAATAATAAATTTTAATAAATCTACCTAATTTGGATGATTACATGATGTGTATTTCTAACTACATGAAATGTACTATTTTTCAACGTCTATCTGAAGTACATTCCCTTGGAAATGGAGTGTGAGTGTACTTCGAAAATCATCGGAGTACACATCATTTCCAGTGGGCCACACGCCATTTAGTTCCTCATTACACGGTCTTTCATCGGGAAAGCCATGTATGGGGTACACGGACCAACCCTAACCCCAAGGGACTACATGCCATGTCCATTGGGAAACATGGTGTGTAATCCGGAAACTGTGTGCCACTTGTTCATGGTCGATACATGGAGTCGTTTAAGACTCAAAAAGGCTCCAACACATGGCTTGTTTTGGCAGACCAGTCTGATGCATTGAATCTTGACTACACGGCGTGTACTACTAAAAACATGTCATGTCTTCTGGTGTTGTATGGCCAGGATTCTTTGGCTCCTCCGAATGAGATCCCCTATTTTATTTTAATTAAAATTAAAAGAAAAGATCATTTCTGCAAGGTGAACGAGAAATGAAATAGGAGGAATAGATCTCATGATTCAGATTTGTAGAACAATTAACTTTAATTGAAACATCTAAATTATTAAATACGCAAGTCATCAACGAAATAGTTAAATAATTATAAACTATGGTGTAACCAACTTGATACAACTTGAAGGTTCCCGGCGTAGTGGAAACATGGTTGGGACGACACCCAACTTTTATTTTTACCATGATCAATGATTATTCTAGGATTAATACAATGATTAACACCAGACTCCATGGAATATAATCAATGATTTAGATAATGAAGAAAGAGGCCCGAAACCTTAGAGTGGATCTTGCACATCATGTTTATAATTAATTTAATTAATTTCATACCGAAAAATAATACCTGTATATTTGGTATTTTTATTTGTTGATTATGTTTATTTCCTAGAATGACCCTTCTAGATTATCTCATTGCACATGTAAGGATCCAAACTAGAATCCCTCTTGCGGTGATCCACACGTGCTCTAATGGACTCTGATTGACACCGCTCATTCTCCAGGTGCTAGCGCGGCGATGCGAGTGTCTTGTGTCAGTCATTCTTGGTTCCTTGTTCTTCGGCCTTGAAGAACAACTCTCATTATTAAGAGGGGAGAGAAGAGGATTCAAGAGAGAAATTTTTTTCCTCAAAAAATCTAAATTTATCAGGCATGTGGTGTTTTGTTTGTGTATGGAACAATAGGCACACTTTCCTATTTATATACATGAAATTTCAGTTACAATATTTAATTTAATAGAAACAATTAAAAACATTCATGAAAATAAGGAACACCCATACATTTAATAATAATACCACATCATTATTTAGGTGTTCCAACTTGCGCAAAAAGGAATTATAAATAAAATTATACATCACAAAATAATAACAAATTTATATTAATTTCTGCCTACTAGTTAAATAATTATTTACCATCTTGGAAATTATTATTTTACTACTGGATTGACCTTGGTCCGCTTGAACTCCAATTCCATTTATTGAACCGCTGAATAAATAAATAAATATTTTATTCTATTAAATAAATATTTTATTTACAAACTATTAAATAAATATTTACTAAATGTTCAATAAAATAAATAAATATATTTAATTTAATTTAGGTGATCATTTTAACTAGAATATATTTATTCTATGGTCTTGAAAATAATATTTATTTCATTAATTAAATTCAAATAGAATTTAACTGATACCACATAAAACACTTAGTGTGTGAACCTCTTGGATTATTTCTGATTGGGACTAGGTGGTTTTTCCTAATGTCCAAGAGTAATGTGTAGAAATGGGTCAAGGAACCCAAGAGAATGAATGTAATGTCGCAGCAATGAAATCTACAGACAAATTCCCACTATGTAATATAATATCTTTGTCAAAATATCTCATCAATAAGGTTTCATGATTGTGTCATCAACTTTTATGCTTGATACGCCATTCTTTGACTACCTAAAATAAACTCATCATTACACCATGGCCATAGAATTTTTTATGATGGTTCTATTTCAATCAAAGGGACTAGATATCAACTTCCATAAATAGAAGGGACAAATACTTCCTTGACTTATCTATTAATAACATGCCACTCATGAAACGCCTAATGTACCCAACTTCCTGCCAACTTCCTTTGTGATGGGTTTAATCAGTAAATCAAAGTGCGCGAGTCATGACACGTATTAATGATAATCTTACTATCTAAGGATCATTACACATGCTCGTAGATAGAAATATCTAAAGACACTAAAACATATGGAATTCTTACTAGCGGGTCTATTCTCATAATCTTCTATCTTGGAGATTACCATGTGAAAACATCATGAGAGGAAGTCTAATCTGCTTATGAGTACTCGCACCTGATTGTCTGCATGGTATGTTCCCCATCATAGTATTTCTTCCAGCCGCAGAACTATATTTAAGAATATTTTTATAAAATTTCTGGGTTCTCATTAAAGTGGGGAACTTCCATGACCTTATCAATGCAAAAAATATTGTATAACATTATTAAATCATAGTCATGGAGAAAAATGAACAATATGTAATAATACAATAAATATCCATGTAATCAAAGTAAAACCAGTTGGTTTATGGAAGAAAACTGTTATAGGGTGAAAGTTCCTTCATTGGACCAAGCTTGGTTCACAATACAATAATAAATATTCAGTTAATTATTTAGATAATGTAAATGTCATAGAGCAAGTAAATTTCTTATGCTAAACCTCTCCACTGGCCGTTATAATTTAAGTTGGTGACCAGGTGTTCTTGAAAGTTTCACCCTAGATGGGTCATCGACAACTTGGGAAGAATGGAAAACATGTTCCTCAGTTTTTGGTACCTTTTAAGGTTGCTGATAAGTTAGGGAAGGTTTCTTACTATTTATTTCATCCAACACAAGTAACATTGAAACCTATTATGTTTCATGTATCACATCTATGAATGTATCTATCTAACAGATCTCATTTTTTGAGCTAGTGTGATTTTGAGGTTGAACCATACTTATTCATGACTGAAAATTCAATCAGGATTGTTGATTCTCAAATCATGGTACCTCATGGGGGGATGCTACCTTTGGTATGGGTGATATGGAAGCACAGTTCGGATTCTCATGAGATTTGGGAGAAGGGGACACTGATGAGAGAGTAGTGGCCTCATCTTTTTGACATTCAGGTTCCCAAGTAAGCTTTATGGGGATAAAAAGTTTCTATGGGGGAGGTTCTCACATCCTATTACTATTTTTAGTTATCCTTAAACCACTATTTTTCTCATTTATATGTTTAGTTTCTCTTTGGGTTTCTTTAGGTGGAATATTTAGAAATTATTAATGTTTTAGGGCTTTGCACATTAGTGAAAGAATTTCCCAAACTATGTTCCCACTCAGTGGAAACCATGTGAACCCCAACAATAGGGGTTTTCATGGATTTCACATGGTTTGAAGAATTATGTACCCACAAATAATAAACTATGAAACCCTATTAAAAAGGGTTCAAAGCTAGGGAACATTGTTTTGTCTAATTGTGCAGCCCTACCTTGATAACTATGACTTTACGATTTTTTAGTACAAAAAATATTTTTAAAATCTTGAAACCCCCTTTTTATATGTATGATGTGCTTGTACGACCCCATAATGTATTATTCATCCTTGTAAGCTCCAAATAGATGATTTTCCCCTCTATAACCTTCTATATGTGGATCAATTATTGGATAATGATGTTCAATCTCTACCTTGTAGGTTTCCACTTCCCGTTCTATTTCTCCAACTCTGTCCTCTATCCTCCTTAGGGTTTTATAGATCTTCATGTTGTTTGAGATTCTAGAATCATCAATTTTAGATCTTCAATTTATGGTTTATTCCCATATCTTCATTTCCAATGTCCTTTATTATAGCTTCCATATTAGGTCTTTTTGTTTCAAGATCCTGTGATCTTGAGGTCAATGGTTCCATTATGATGGATTATTTTTAATTACCTTAAATTGATTGATTTAAATTATTATTATTTTATTTAAATTTAGTTTCTTGATTTAAATGAACATGATTTTAATGGGCTTTGATATAACCCAATTCTATTGGATTGGTTTTTTAATTGGTTTTTGCATGAAATTGGTGGAAAACACTTAATTCTATTGAATTGGGACGTGTTAATAATTTTAAAGGAAAATTGGAAAAGTAATGTTATGGAATTTAATTTTTGGAATTTAAAAAGAGAAATTTAATTATGAAATTAAATTTTGAATTGATTCTAAATTATTATATGAGAAAAAAATAGATTAATGTATTTTGATTGAAACCCATTGGTTTATTCATGAAAAAATGAATGTTTTGATTAAAACTTGTTTTTAATGGAAAATTGGAAAATTTGAAATCAGAGAATGGGATTAATTATATTTTAAGTAGTATTAAAATAAATTTCCCATCATTGAACTATATTAGAGACCATGAAATCCTAGTTTGTTAGTGAGTTATTGAGATATCAATCTTTTAACACTTTACAACTAAAACAATACTTAGTGTGGCAGGTCACATCCCTTATGGGATAGTGATAATTCCTCTTTGGTCAGTATCAAAGGGACTTGTGTATACCCATGCTTCCATGATTCAACTTTGAGTGTGTGAGGACCCCAGAGCCTATAAATATCATACCTTTTATATGATGAACATGTTTTTAATTGTGAATATTAAAGTATATATATGTTCCAATGACTGTAAACTACTTACCATGACTTCATAATTTATATAAACTATTATATATAATATTATTATTAATCCATTTGTTTTAATCATTTCCATAATTTTCAATATAATGATTGATTTGTTTAAATATTCTCTACATTTCTATACCTATTTATTTAAAATTGAAAGTTATATTTGGTTCATTAAATGTTGGCATATATTATTTAAACTTTAGTGAGACCCTACTCATATTTTATCACAAACCCTTACTATTCCTTTAGGTGTTTATAAATTATCTTCTTCCAGGTTCGAGCAAGGGTAAGGTACCACATGGAGATCGTAATAACTATTGATCCTTGGGATTATAGAGTTGTGTGTGCTAGAACATGGGTTTCATATCATATTTTCTGGTACTTTTCTATAGTACATTAGGTTGTTTACCTATTTGACTTTTGTTATAGTTCTCTCTATGGAGTTTTTATTGTATACATATTGAAATTTTTATCATGCTTTCATAATGGTTGTGGAAAATTTGACCACACTTTCATTTTTTATGATGATAAGTTATTCTTCCCAACCTATGAGGGTCAAAAATTCCCATCTATCTATTTCAATATTGTCTTGGTTATTGGGTTTCTAGGGTACCAGGACTAGTTTATGAAAATTTTGGATTTTTTTACGGTAACGAGTTTTTACCAAATTAATAGAGATTTTATTAATAATATCAGTTAAAAATTATAAACAGTTATTCTATAAACCTAAATTTATTATTTATATATTTTAATTAAATTTCCAAGTAATATAAAATTTACTTTTAAATCAAAACATTTAATATATAGAAAAATAGTTTTTTAGAAAACTGTTATTTTTACCATTAAGTGTTCTTAATCTTATTTATTATTCATTACCTATTGAATGACTACTAATTTTTTTATATATTATTTTAAAATTTATATTTGATTTATTTTTTGAGAAGAGATTAACTGTTTTATTAGATTAAAATTAAAAAAATGTTGATAAATAAATTCATTGAAAATTAGAGGTTTAACATTATCGCTGTAATTGACTTTAATCATAAAAATATTTTTTGTATAATTGAAAAATAAATTAACCCTATTACATAATATTAAAATTTTCTTCCAAAATTATAATACCATTTTTTTAGTATTCATTTCTGAAACTGATGAAATCTAATTTTTTATACAAGAAAATAAAAAAGAATTTAAAGTAAGATATTACATATGTTTACAAAAAATTAATCATGGGTTTTATAAATTAAATATAGTATTTTGGAATCCATTAATTTAACTTATATATATAAGGATTCAAAATCCACTAATGCATTCTTATATTATGGTGATGTCATAAAAGTAATGATATTAGAAAAAACATTTTTTACCATTTAAATAAAAATAAATTATTTTTAAAAAAATTTTAAAAACCATTCTAAGATATTATTAACAAGATAAAAAATGAAGTTTTTTTCAAATTAAAATTATTAAAATTATAAATCTCTCTTTAAAATTAAAATATAATATATAAAGGGAAACTAATTTTATTGAAAAACCCTATTTTAATACCCTTGGCATTCTTCATCCTATTTGGTATGAATTTAAAATTTATTTATATCTTATTATATACTATAGGTTTTATTATTATAATAATATTATTATCTAGTATGTCATAGATCATTTTAATTCACTGTTGTATGTGGAACAAGCCATCGATAAAAATTTTATTCAAAGAAATATATATTTTGAAATCATGGGGTGTTTCTTTTTCCCCATTAAACAAATTGTATCTTCCCAATTTTAATTAATATTTACTAATAACAATACTAAATATTTTTTACATATAATAATGACTTAAGATATATTTTTTAAGAGATAAAAACCTTGTTATATTAAGAAAGACTACAAAACATACCTTTACCCCGACATTAATCATATGTAAAGATTCTCAATAATCTATTCTATATATATATATATATAACTATGTCTAAAGTGTTTCTAAAGAAATATATTCCTGAGATTTATTTTCAATATCCTATTTCCAACTAAATATTAAAATAATAATAATTGTTATTATATACAATATAATAAAAATAAATAATCATATGATTATGAAATCTTAATCCTATGATGGATTCTTTAATGAATCCTTTATTTCAACCTATGACAGAATTTTAGACTTTGTTTACCTTATAGCATTTTTGGTTCAATGTAGGTTACCGTAAGTTGAGTTCTCTCATAGTTAATAACCCAATCCATTAAATTAATTAGAAAATAAATTCTTCATAATAGTTTCTAAAGAGTGTGTTATGAACCAAATAATATACCTTCTGGGTTTCTAGATAGTTTTATAATCTTAGGCCCAATCATGATGCACTAGAGTAAACATTGTGTTCATAATCAACCAACATCTTTAATGGGATTTCCACTAGGTACATTTATTTAATAATTGTTTCCACTTTTTATTGTCTATATAGGGGTATAATTTATAGGTTACCATACAATTTATTCTTTAACAAATCTTGAGGATGTCATCATATAAAAAGGAATATACCTTATAATTATCCCTAGAGTTTTTCTAAATTTAACTTGTCTTAATCACTAAATTATTCAATATTACCTCAATTAACAGAAATGGTTTTCTGGAAATTTTAAATTATGAATAACCATAACATATCCACCATTAAATTATCCTCATCTAACATCCTAACCTTTAAAGTCATCTAAGCACTACTCCTCTACTAATTATGTTTCCCCACAGATGAGACAGTCTCAATTATATGTCATAAATAAGTATTTAATTGTAATACATTCACATTATATTTTACATATAAAGTTTTAAAGAATTGTAAAAACTCATTAATTAAAAAAAACTCATTTTTTTCAACCAATAGATATTTTTTCATTATATAAGAAACTTGTTAATCCATAACAAGTCATAAAAATATCCGACAAACTCTCTATAAAAGATACTCTTCTAGAAAAATCATGTTTATTTGTTTTCCTTATAAACTAGGGAAATGGTATCATAATTAAGGGTTTGAGATCATATATTCATTATGGGTAAAAATAATAGAGTATAACCACATATTACAATTGAAAATAAGATTAGCATATTGATATAATCAAAGTACATAATAAAATCATTCCCAGTTAAGATTA
Organism: Viscum album; assembly: GCA_963277665.1. Lineage (NCBI taxonomy): Eukaryota > Viridiplantae > Streptophyta > Magnoliopsida > Santalales > Viscaceae > Viscum > Viscum album. The sequence continues at coordinate 1,177,223,561 of OY728143.1, forward strand.
GATTGTAAGAAAATATTCAGTAAATATGGGATTGTATAGCAAAATAAATTGAACCAAAATAGTAAGAAAACTTGAGTGAATAAACATGATCCATGATAGAATAACATATTCATCAAAAGAAACCTATAATTGAGGAATAATCATAATAAAAGAAACACATTTTCAACAAAATCAATTATTCCCTATCTTTATGATGTGAAAAATACAATATTTCGTCAATTGTTGTTGTGAAAAAATCTATGTATGTTAACATATCAATATATTCTAATATATAAATCCTTAAAACATTATATTAGATGCCTGTGTAGGACCCCACCCATTATTATATCTGCATATGAGCACCACTTGAAATTTATCATTCATATTGTCATAAAAAACGTTGGAATATTAATGGGTTTCAAATCCTTTTTAAATAGAATCATTTAAGAAAAACATTCTTAATTACATTAATAATTATAGTATGATATACCCATGGAAATTAAATGGGTATCCAAAGTTATTTAGTAACTTTATTTGTAAATACCATTCGATCCAAACAATAAATAATATGGTATTTATACCATATATATAATGGGTATAAATTTATGTAAATAATTTTCATACTCAATAAATGTATGATGACTAAGTGAAAATCCTTCAATCAATGTAAGTAAAGTTTTTGTGTTCATAGAGGAATTATATTCTAAGAAAAATAGAAAATATTCGTTGACTAGGGATGATAAATGTATTAATTGATTTTCATGAGTTTAAGCCCCTGAAATAGAATAATATAATTTATACAGTATTTTATAAATCATAATTTGCATATAAATTAATCATTTTTATATAAATATGAAAATATAATAAAAACTATAAAATAAATTTTTGAAAATATTATTATCATTTTTGTAAATTAAGATGTTACAAATCACATTCATAAGTAATTTAAAATAAGATAGTGAATGTTTTGAAAAAATACATTTAATCTAAAAGATCATAAAAAATGGATACTTAAAAATATATAAAGGTTATTAAAATTAGATTTGTGGGTGGGAAAAAATTATTTTGAATGGATGGAAAACCTTTTTAAATACTATAACATTACTGAAAACCCTCTTCATAAAATGATATAATAAAACATCCTTTTAAAAAGTGGATAAGGTAAATATGAATGTGACATGATATAATAAATAACTATATATCCAATTATACAAGATAATATTTTTGGGAAACAATAATATATACAATGGGGTGAACCCGTCCTTAGAAATGATGGGAATTATTCTCAAAAATGATATACCATTTTTAACGAAAAAATATTAATATAAAATATTTTAATTAAAAATATGTTTCCACTTTATATTATGATAAATCACTATGAAATAATATATTAGTGTGGAATAAACCAATATTTGGAGAAGTAATTTCAAGAAGAAATTTTTTAACTCAATGAAGAGAGTTGAGTTAACTGATACCCTTGAAAATTTGGTATTATTTAAATCAAAATTAATTTGAAGAAAGAACATAAGATGGATCATAATACTCAATTAATTAAATTAATATGTTAACATCAATTTATTATATAGTAATCAGACCATTATAAATATATCATAGGGCACAATAATAATTATGACTCGAGAAATTAAATTTGAGACATAAAACCACTTACGACATTAAAAACTTTTTAAATAGAAACTCATGAAGGATTTGGTTAAAAATGAAGCATTAAATACCATTAATAAAGATATTCTCGAAATAAAAAAATTAATAGGGTATCATTTTCGCCTTTCTAAATTTATCAAGGTGTATAATAAGAAACATGTCTCAATGGGTGAAAATTGAGACAAAAATACCTTACCGTGTTTCCACTCTTAGTCAAATGTTAACTCACCACATCTATAATAAAAATAAAAATAAAAATATTATATTTTAGTTCCTTGTTCATTTAAAATATCATTTTTATATTGATTTTATAAACAATTATTGTTAATATATTAGTTAGTTATAGTTTATGTTTACCAAAAGGTGTTTGTAACTTTAATTATTTTCAACATAATTTATGATATTGATTTTGGTACGCATTATTTGATACTATGTTTATAATTATGATGTAGTTTAAGATAATATAATAGATAAACCAAATAAATTTATAATCATATTATCTCATTCTATAATTATTTTAGTTAGGTTGGGTGAAAGTGGAATCAGTGTCGGCTTATTTCAATAATTTTTTTGATTAAAGATGATTTTTAGTTATAATATAAATTATTAAGATAACCGTTATTGATCCATTATATGATCATAATTTTATTATTAAATTATAATAATATTAGTATTTAGGTTTCCATTTCATCTTTTATAGATATTTATAACATTATTCAAGTTTCTGGTTAAATTGACTCAAATAGGAATATACTATATATAATGGATAAGAATGGTTATAAAAGTGGTCATTATTGAATAATACCATTATTAAATTAGAATAATAGTATTATTTGAAGTATTATATGGTGATTTATCATATATTATGAGAGTCTAATAAATAATAATGGAACTATATTTTGAATTACATACGTTACTTCATGGAGGCGGTAGTCCACACAATGTCAGATTAATGTTTTCATTTCATAATGAATTAGAAGGAATATAGGTGGAATATAATTGTTTTATTATTTGTGTAATATATTTCAAACTTATTATTCAATTAAATCCTTATAAAAATCACATATATGTGGTAGAAAAAATGTAAGAGAACACTTCGTGGAGGTGGTCGTTTGGAAAAACACACAACCGAAATGGTTTATTATTCTATGTAGATGGAGAAGAATAAATAATTAATAATAAAATCATAAAATAATAATTATTCATAATAAGGATAAATAATTAATTATATAATATTGGTTTGCATAGGTATTTATGGAAAATAATAAGAATTAATTATTAAGGATTAAGTAATACCCACTTTCAAACCTTGAACATTCTCTTTAAAGTATCCATGTAAATTATGGTCTTAGGATAAATTATTATGACAAAATAATTTTGGAAATAAAATGAAATTATGTTAGAGAAAAATTAGGTGTGGTTTCTAGGAATTTTTTAATGGTATTTTTATCATTGATACGGTGGAACTGATCCCCTTTTATAAGTGAGGAAAGGGGAACTATTTTGAACACTCAATAGGGAATGACATTATTCAAGTGTAAATGGTTTAAAAAGTGATAAATAGTGTATTGGGGGGGGGGTGTGAAGTGATCTATAAATATTCTACTGCTCATTTTACGAAAATTTTTAAACATCTTCCATTTTTTACAACTTTATTTTCAAATTTTACAATTTTGGATTTTACCATTCTAAGTAGTTATTACCCATGAAGTTTATATTTTATTTAAAATATATCATAACCCTTATAACCAAATTTTGAAGTTCTAAAAATTATTTTTCAATCCATATATTATTATTAAATTTCTAAAAAAATATAAAATTGACTTCTAAATTTAAACGTTTAATATAAAGAAAAATTATTTTCGTAGAAAAATGTTGTTTTTACCATTAATTATTCTTAATATTATTTTTTATAGGTTACTAATTGAATGAGTGTTAATATATTTATATATAGGTTTAAAATAATATATTATAATTTTTTTTGATAATATATAAATTTATTTTATTTGATAAAAACTAAACAATATTAATAATAAAATTATTTTACAACAAATGTTTTACTATTATCATGGTAATTGTATTTTATCCAAGTTATCATATTTATATGACTAAAAATTAAATTTAAATTATTTCATAATACAATAATTTTGATCTAAATATTGATATTTTTTTTATTTATACATGTCATGAAAAATAGTTTTTAATATAAGAAAATATAAATTGCTTTTAATGTAAAATATTACATATGATTACAGACCTTAAATAAGGTTTTTATAAATTTAATATACTATCTATAAATGATTTATCTGAATTTAAAAATATATATTTCATATAAAAATGGTTTCAATTAAAGTTACATTATTATTTAATTATGATAATTTCATAAAGGGAGGGTATTAGAAAAACCAATGTTTATTCACTATTCAACTAAAAAAATTATTTTAGAAAAATATTAAAAGAACATTAATATAATTTTGACAGAATTAACCCAAAAATTCATTTAGTTTTTAAATATTAAATTTCAATAATTTATAAATTTATATTTTAAATAAATTTACAATATATTTAAGGAAAATTATATTTTTGAAAATTTCACTTTTAAAAACTTTGACTATTTTTTATATTATACATTATTAATTTATAATTTATTTTTATTTATTTATCTACTATATGTTTTGTTCTTGTTGTAATTTTTGAATATAAAATGTCACAAATCATTTTAGTTCATTTGTTCATGTACAACAAGCAAAAGATGTAATGTTTATTTAAGGAAAAATATATTATGATATTTCTTGGTATTGCATACATATTTCATGAATATGTATTCAAAGAAGAAGAAAAAGAGAATGGTTGTATAAAATAGTTAATATATCCTAAAAGAAATTAGCAATACTATTTGGAAGAATAGTAGATGAGTTGTTTGTGATGTTAATAGGAGAGGGAGATAAATAGATTGAAGAGGATTTCACCTTCAAATATTTTGAAGAATCTCATTCATAATTAAGATGTAGGTAGTGAGTATAGATGTTTCATATTTTATTGTGAATTTAAATTGAATTTATACGTTACTACAATATAGTAACATAATAAGAGGATAAACATTGAACACTGACCTACTTGATACCAGTCTATTGGTGGAAGACATATCAGTTGTTATGAACATATACTTTCTTTGAAAAGTGTTGAATGAGCATGTGTTTGAGATACATCAAAATATTATTTGTTGACATGTAAGGTCAGAACAGTGATTAACCCTTCCAATTTATAACTACATGTGAGTTTTAGTTAATAGTGTGATCTTGTATAAATCTATATCAATCTAAGGACTTTTCTTCATACATTAGGAGGTGATCCTTGAAAATTAATGAGCTCATTTTATCAGTGTTTGTGTTTGAATGTGTGTGAAAAAATATCACCCATATTAACTAATGGAAAAGATAATTTCAAAAGAAACAAACAAATTAAGATAAATTATTCACCCCCAGTGATCTCTTATTGATCATTTATGTGGTTCTATATCTATCATTCTATGAAGTCGTAATTTTTTTGTTGTAGTATGAAAAAAATATAGATATGATTGGTTAGAGGTGTTCTTAATTCTATTATTTTATAGTTGGACATTGATTTTTTATTGGTTTTTGACAAAAATTGAATATTAAAAAGTGGAAATTGGAAAACATTATAGAAAACCAAAAATGTGGTTCACACATTGTAATGCCCTGACTCTAGAAGCCCGGATTCAGTGCATTATTACATATCATTGGCATGATCACAAAAGATCATGTCTCAAAAGACTGATTAGTTTAGTAGCCTTGAAATTATTAGATACATTCATAAGGTTTACATTACATCATAAAATAGAAAAATACAACAATATTGTTTCCATAGACAACACTGGGAACCCATAGACTATCCCTATAAGTCAGTCATAATTTACTTCTTTGCATCCTGGGAAAAATAAAACATAGAAAGGGGTGACCTCACAAGCTCAGTAAGGATAATAGTATAGAGAAAACTTTCATAAATAAGAATAAACAAATAAGGAAATGTATAAAACTAAAATAAAATCCTTTTCAACATAAACATCATCATAATATGGAAAATATAAATCAAAATAATTCCATTTACATACTCATGTGGATATTCTACTAGTCGGATAATCACCTGAAATAACAATAACCACTTCCACAATGATGGAATGCATAATTCCAGAGTTCATAACCACATAGTCAAGGCCTTGTACCAAGACTACAAATAAGATTTTGTCGAGGCCATGTGCCAAGACACCATTTTGTCTCATGAGACCTACCGATGCATCAAGGAGATATATCGGGCTCCACCCATCACTTACTAAGTCCAATGCATTCCTCATATAGAAAGGATTAAATATAACATAAACATTCGTCGTAAAACCATCTTAAGAAATGTCAATAATTTATCCATAAAACATGAATGGTGTAAAAATAACACATCCATAGTCAAACATATCACATAACCTTAAATACAATATAGAAGTTTTTTATCATAATAAATCAACATCAATTAAGCTTAATATCCATCAAAGGATGTTGACATTGATGAAATCAAAACCTTTTTAGAGAAATATATCTTTATATTTTGAAATCATTTAAAAGCCACGTAATTATAAAAGAAAACATTTATTTTTGAAAATATTCTTATAATATTGAAAGGTAAGCTTCAACAATGTATTAACGGCATAAGAGAGCCGCACCCACTGTATAAGTTAAAAAACATTTTACCTTAATTTTGTCAAAAAGGTCACAAAGTACCTTGTTTGGAAAATGATGGAATGATTCCTTTATAAACATCTTATAAAAGTCACACAAGGGAATAAATTACTTTACCCCATAGTCTAAAAAATAGTAAGAATGTTTTGAAATACATTTATCAGAGACATGGATGTGGATGATAAAGAGGTCCCAGTAGATAATTACATATAAAAAACCTCCGATAATAAAGAGATTGTTAAATTAACCCTTACCATGTACTTTTCCTTGGATGAGGGTAGGTTAACCTCATTTATAATGGTGAAATAATTTTTATTAAATTATACATGAATAATAAAAAACAATATGATATCATATATTTTCATTTAACATTTCTTTGTTAATAATATCTTAGTATTATCGTTGTTTCGGGTGTTAACTGATTCGTTTTTCTTTATATACCTTGTTACCTGAGAAATTTTTGTTATAGATAGGATGTATCGTATTCATATTAATAATTAAATTACGTCTTTATACATTATTTTTAATCATCTAATGAAAATTAATCTTGAATGGATACGATGGTGAATGATTCTCATCATGTTCGTGGAGACGGTAATCCATACGTACGCACGAGCGAGAATATCATTATTTTGATTTTAAAATAACATATAACTGGAAGATATATCATATATACAGAACCATTATCATGTTATATTTATTATTTAAATCAATTAGACATTATTATTATACCCATACAAATAATACTGTATTGATTAACAATTACAGGATGATGTGGAGATGGTAAGCTGTACGTACTCACGTATGGTGACATGTCATACAAAGGATTGATATAAAAATGAATATGGTTGTACCATATTTATAATAACATCACAGTATATATAAGATACTGGATTTATTATTTTATAATGGAAACCACAAAGAAATAGGAAGTGGAAGAAGAAAGAAACTTGAAAGAGGTGATTAAATATTTACCTCTTCTTCAGGTTCTTCCTTCTGATTTGATGAAAAGGGCTCCATAGGTTGGCTTTATGACTAATGTAAGGCCTATAGGATGAAGGGAGGATAGTTGAGAGGGTATTTGGGTAGGGTTTTTCCAATCCAAAGGGATTTTAATGTGTTAATTAGAGAGAAGGTGGAGTTCCCTTTTATAAGAGGTGTGTGGGGCACCTTAGGAAAAGCTAGAAATATTATTTTATAATAAAATAATTTTCGGTTTCTAATGGCTCTAAAATAGATTATTTAAAGTATAAGATGTTTATGGGTCTAAAAACACTCAAAAAATAGGTTTTATACAGGTTTGGGTTACTATATTAACTTTATCTTTCAGAGTTAACTCTTAGTTAAATAGTTTGACATTTACCATGTCTCTTTGTATTTTTATATTATATGGTTAATAAACATACTATATACTTCCGAACAAACACCAAGTGGTTCATTAATGACATATATAATATTATTTATGACCTTTTACTGAACGTTATATTTTTAGGAATAGAATATCAACTAATAATATAATATTTGTTTTAAAAACTCTTTTATGTCAATTTTGATACTATTTGGTATTTTGTTTTTTCTAAATTTATAACAGCATTATTAATTCAAAGAAAATTCATATAACTAACCCTAACATGTCATATTAACCTAGAAAATTAGTTCAATTCCTAAAAAGTGTCAAATTACCTTTATTTGGATATTTATTATATTAATTATTTTAATCTTTCATTAATATTGTAATTATTGCATCATCATTGTGTCATAAATAAACTAAATTATATAATGTCTAAAAATTATAAATAAAATACCATTATATGTTAAATATTTTTATATTTCAAATTAATATTTACAGTCATATTTATCTCATGTATAACCCTATATTAAAAATGTCTTTGTTATTACACTTTGATTTTATCTCTTTTAACACTTCTTTGAATTATATAATAATAAATGTCCTAATCTAATCCAAGTGGACCACAGAGGTTCATATTTTATTTCTAATTTTGTTTTTGGTCGAATTATAATTATCCAATAGAATTAGTACATGTGTTGGCGTAATAATAATATCATTTTTACCTTTAATTTCCCTATCTACTTATAACCGTGGTAAATAAAAGTAAAAATTTACTATTCACAAAAAAATATTTTCATCTTATCGAACCACATTTTACATACTGATATAAATTGTTTCTCTCATATTTTTTAAATTTAGCTTAGAGAAGCGGTAAAATGAAATTTTATGTAAATTTGGAAATTCTCCAAGGAGGTGGGTAAAAGACAGTAAAAAGTTTAATAAAACTTTTATATATCTAAAATTATTATAAACGTATTCCAATGAATTAAATAAAACTTATATAGGTATTATGTATCTATTTTTACCAAAAATAAATTTAAATAAAATAAAAAATTATCTAAATAAAAATTTGATTTTAAACTATAACGTAGTGTTTTCACTATTCCTGAAGAATTCAAAGTTTTCAGAAAAATACCAAAAATTCACCTAAGCTAATTTCAATATTCTGAATCCAAAAATGTAAATCCATTTTGAAAGATAAAATTTATAACATTTCAAAAAGTGGGTATTACTATTCATAATGGCTAGTCTGATTGGTTTTGGTGGGTTAGAATCTCGAAGTTACATACAACACACGCTAATATGTTATTCAAAGAGAAACGTACCATGGAAGCTTGGGGTGTTACATTCTCCAATCCTTCAAATAATTTCATCCCCAAAATTTCTAGAATATTACTGCATAAAAAGACTCGGGCGGTTCTTCATCATAAGTTTCTTAGTTTCCCAAATTTCCTCTTTCATCTTATGGTTTCTCCAGAGAACTTTTACCAGACGAGTTGTCTGGTTTCTCAAGACTTGTTCTCTTGTATCATGAACCTTGATAGGATCTTTGCAATAAGACAGATCAACTTCCAGATGTAATTCTTCATTTTGAGTACATGCATTGGGTCATGCATGTATTTTCTCAAAAGTGATATGTGGAACACATCCTGAACTTTAGAGAGACATGGCGACATTGCCAACCGGTAAGATACAGACCCAATTCGTTCTAGAATTTCTAAATGTTAGATATACCTGGGACTTAATTTTCCATTTTTACTGAGACATACAAAACCCTTCCATGAGGATACCTTCAAGAAAACATGGTCTCCTATAGGAAATTACAAATCCTTACTTCAGTTATCGGCATGGCTCTTCTGCCTACTTTGAGTTTCTTTGATGTGGGTTTGGATTACCTTTACCTTTTCCATCATTTCCTCTACAAGTTCTGGGCCTACAAGTTTTCATTCAGCAACATCATCCCAACAGGTTGGTGCACGACATCTCTTTTCGTATAATGCTTCATATGGTGCCATCTAAATTCTTTAATTAAAGCTATTTTCATAGGAAAATTCTTCCAGAGGTAAATATTGATCCCCCATACCTTGAAATTCATGTCAGAATGATTTTAACATGTCCTGTATGGTTTGAATAGTCCATTCTGATTGTCCATCAGTTTGGGGGTGGTAGGAAGTGCTCAAACGAAGTTCAATATCCAGGAATTTCTGAAGACTTTTCTAGAATCTTGATGTAAAACAGGGATCACGATCAGAAGAAATCGACAGTGGTACACCATGAAGTCTTACAACATCATTAATATATAGTCTTACTACTCGTTCAAGTGGTAAATATTATCTTATAGAAAAAAATGTGATGACTTGGTAAGATGATCAAAAATGACCCATATTTCATCATTCTTTCTAGGTGTCTTTGGTAGTCCCTTGAAAAATTCCATCGTAATATTATCTCATTTCCACTCATGTATGGGAAGAGGTTATAAGACTCCTCTAGGATTTTTCCTTCCAGCTTTCACTTGTTGACAAACCATATATCTTGACACAAAATCTGCAATATCCATCTTCATGTTGTCCCACAAAAATATTCCTTCAAATTTCTATACATTTTAGTGCTCCCAGGGTGTTTATAGAAATTGGTGCTATGAGCATCATCCAACAAATCTCTTTTTAGATTAGGTAAATTGGGAAGACAAGTCTCTTCCCAAATTTCAAAATTCCATCATCGTACACAAAGTCACTCAATCTCCCATCATTCACAGCATTAATCATATTTTTTAAACTCTTCATCATTGGTATGAGAACTCTTTATCATTTCTAGTAAAGATGGTTTGGTAACCATTTGAAAAAGTATTGATGTTTCACCTTCCATAGTGATTCCCATATCCATCTTTACTAGATCCATTTATATAGGATCCTTTTAAACTCTCATCTTGTTCAATACTCCATGATCATTTCTTCTCAATGCATCTGCCACCTTATTTTTCTTCCCCGGGTGGTAGTGTATCTTGAAATCATAATATTTGAGTATCTCAAGTCATCTCCTTTGCCTCATGTTGAGTTCTTTCTGTGAGAAAATATACTTCAAACTCTTGTGATCAGTATAAATCTCACATTTTTTCACTATAGAGATAGTGTCTCCAAATATTCATGGGAAATATTACGGCTGCTAACTCAAGATAATGAGTAGGACAGTTTTACTCATGAATTTTCAGCAGTAGTGATGCATAGTAAATAACACTATCATTCTGCACAAGGACACAACCAAGTCCTTTTTTTCGATGAATCACTATAAATAACAAACATATCATTCCCCGATGGTAGAGTCAAGATAGAAGCATTGACTAATATTCTTTTATATCCTTCAAAACATTCTTCACACTCTTTTTTCTAAACAAATTTAACTCCTTTTCATGTGTTATTTGTTAATGGGTTAACCAACCAAGAAAAATTCTGGATGAAACCTCTATAATAACCTGATAAACCATTAAAACTGCATACCTCAGTTACACTCATCGGTGCTGGTCATTCTTGTATTGCCTTTGTCTTAGAAGGATCAATAGAGATTCCATCCTGGGAGACAATATGGCCATGAAAAGAAATATCATGATGCCATAATTCACACTTGATAATCTTCCCATATAATTCATGTCTTCTCAGAGTCTTCGGGATAATGCACAAGTGATTTTCTTGATCATTGTAGCTTTTGGAGTAATCCAAGATACCATAAATAAATACCACTATAAATTCTTAATGATATTCCTTGAAAACGTTATTCATTAGATCCATGAAGACAAAGGGTGAATTATTCAATCCAAAAGGAATTACTGTAAACTCGTAATGCCTGTACCTAGTTCGAAATGATGTTTTTGGAATGTCTTCCTTCTTCACACACTACTGATAATATCCAGATCGAAGGTCAATCTATAAAAAGTATTGAGCTCCTTGAATTTGTTCAAATAAATCATCAATGCGAGGTAGGGGTTACTTGTTCTTTATTATTATAACATTGACCTCCATGTATTCAATGCCCAACCTTATAGATCCATATTTTTTCTTTAACAAAAAGGACAGGGGCTCCCCATTGAGGAACACTAGGGAGAATAAATCCCTTATTACTCAATTTATCTTGTTGTTTCAATAGTTCCTATAATTCCACAATGGCCATTCTATAAGGGTTCTTTGATATGGGCCATGAACAAGGAATTAAATCAATGGAAAACTCAATTTCCCACTCTGGAGGATGTCCAGGTAAATCCTCTGGAAATAAATCAACATACTCTTGCACAATATGTACATACTCTATTTGAAAATTATTTTCATCACCCATAGTTATTTCATTCTCTTCATCCCTAATAATTGAATTTAGTTGATCTACAGTGGGTGGATCTAAATAAGAATTAGGTGGTGATGATTTTTCTCTAATGATATGTTTTTCTTTATCATCATCATCAAAAAATAGTAACCTCCATCTTCTTACAATAAATTTGTGCATCATGGTATGATATCCAATCCATACTGAGGTTTATATCAAATTTAATCATGGGTATGATGATGAGATCAGAAGATAAAGAACATGTATATGCCCTAATTGGAACTGATTCAGAATAGTTTGTAGTAATTATACTTCCCATAGATGTTTTGAATGACAACTCCCTTGTTAAATAAAATTGAAAATTTCTAATTTTCATAGTAATATAGGAAGATATAAAACAAGTAAATGATCTAGATTCAAATAAATTATTGGTTAAACATGAGTAAAACCATTAAATTACCTGTCACCACATCTTTCGGGGATTCAACCTAAGCAGTAGTGATTTTATAACCCTGGATTTTATACCTTTCTCATTTCTAAGGAAAGTTTCCCTAATTATTAAGAAATTCATTTTCATAATGTCCCATCTCCCTGCAATTGTATCACTGAACATTGGTAACATATTTCTTTCCCTTACAATCACCAGCAAGATGGCCTTTCTGTCCACATTTGTAGCATACTCATTTTCCTTTTAGATAGGAACCAGGGTGCTTCCTTCCACAGTTATTACAAGGTAGAAATTCAATTATTCACTTCTTCCTTATTTCTTTATTTCCTTTCCCAGAGTGTTCAGTATATCTCTTCTTCTCATACATTGTTCTAAAGTCATAAGACTTAGAGAATTCTTTTTCTATCTTGATCGCACATAAGACAATATCTACATATGATGAGAAGGATTGTGACACTAATGCTCGATGGATAAATGGTTGTAACCCATAAAAGAAACAGTCAATCCTACTTCTTGGGTTATTTATATAATCTACAACATGCCTCCCTAACCTTGTAAATTTAGCTTCATACTTTGCGACATTCTCATCTTCCTTTTTCCTCAAACTCAGAAATTGTCATTCCATATCCACTCGTTGGTCATGAGGAAAGTATTTTTCAAAGAAAATTTCTTTAAACTCCCCCATTCCATATTTCATACTTCATCATATTCCTTTTTGATTTGAATCAATGACCGCAATTGATCAGCATCTTCAGTGAGGTGGGAAACTGCCAGTTCAACTTTTTCCCTTTTGTTACTCCCCAAGGCATGGAATATTTTCTCTATGTAATTTATCCATTTCTCAGCTACAAATGGATTATTACCCCCATTGAATGTTGGTGGTTTTTACCTAATGAAGCGGTCTAACATTGATCCTTCACATTGTGGATTGGGTTGCTCCATAAGGGTAAGGTTATTATTCATAACTGGTGTGAGTTGTCCCAGTATGGTGATAATATGATCAGAACTAGTCGTATCAACAGCTCCACTATAACTATCTTGAGTAGGAGTGAAATAGCTACATGGAGTGTGTGCATTGATACCGTTTCCATTCCTTCTACTAGGATCCATTTATAAATAATTTCATACACTAGATTAGTTTATGAATCTCAATACAAAAATCTAAACATGTAAAACACTTAAAATAAATTGAAATGTTTATGGATATAATCCATAATCATTAAAAAAATTCATCGAGGAAGTATATACTCAAAAACCCTTCATAATGGTTTGTATTGAAAATGAGAATTATCCTAAGTATATCCCTTGGGATTGTCGTAACCAAGAGTGCAGCAATTCCCGTTGTCATGCACCAGCTCTCATTCATGTCTTGCTCAAAGTGGTGATTTCGGGTTTTACACCCAGGTACATATGTTCTAGAGCTGCCTTTACCTTATCATATCTAGATAGGGATGTATTTCTTGGAAAACTCACAAAATCTCTACATTACCAAAATTATAGGAAGTTCTTCTATAATAATCCTCAAAGTCTATCTTAGGATAAAGTGCTCTAATTAGATTTTATCTAAATCTAGTTTCCAAGGATTTTACTAAAATTCCTCTGATACCAACTGTAACATCCCAACCCCATAATCCCAGAGTCGGTGCATTATTACGTATCATTGGAAGGATCACAATGAAATCATGTCTTGAAAGACCAATTAGTTTAATAGCCTTGGAAGTAGTATATACCTTCGTAACATTTACATTACATTATAAAATTGAAAACTACAAAAACATTGTTTCGAAAGAAAACACTAATATCTCATAGACTATCCCTATAGGTCAGTCATAATATACTTCTTCACATCCTAGGAAAAAGAAAACATAGAATGGGGTGAGCTCAGATGTTCAGTAAGGATAACAATATAGCAGAAAATTTCACAAATAAGCATAAACAATTAAGGAAATATTTAAAACTAAAACAAAAGCCATTTCAATATAAAATTAATCATAATATGGAAAATATAAATCAAAATAATTTCATTTACTTACTCACATGGATATTATACTAGTCAAATAATCACATGCAATATCAATATCCACTTTCATAACGATGCAATGCATAATGCCAGACTTCATAACCACATAGTCAAGGCCTTATGCCAAGACTACATGTATTATTTTGTCAAGGCCATGTTCCAAGACACTAGTTTGTCACATGAGACCTACCGATGCATTGATGATCCATAGCGGGATCCACCTGTCACTTACTAAGTCTAATGCATTCATCATATGAAAAGGTTTAAACAAAACATAATCTTTTGTATTAAAACTAGCATACGAAATGTCAATACTTTATCCAAAAACCATGAATGGTGTAATAATAAGACATCCACAGTCAGAAATATCACAAAACCATCAATAAAATATGGATTTTTTGTATCATAATAAATTAACTTCAAATAAGCTTAATATCTATCAAAGTATGTTGACATAGATGAAATCAAAACCTTTTTAGAGAAATATCACTTTCTATTTTGAAATCATTTAAAAGTCAATTGATTATAAAAGAAAACATTTATATTTGAAAATATTCTTATAAGCTTGTTAAGGAAGCTCTGATGATGTTATAACGGTGCAAAATAGCTGCACTCTCCATATAAGTTAAAAAAATAATCTTACCTTAATTTTGTAAAAAAGGTCATAAAGTAATTTGTTTTGAAAATGATGGAAATATTCCTTTATAAACATCTTATAAAAGTAAAAAAAGGTTATAAATTAATTTAACCCATAGTCTATAAAATATTAATAATTTTTTAAAATACATTTTTATGAAATATGGATGTGAATCATAAAGAGGTCCTAGTAGATAATTACATATAAACAACCTCGAATAATGAAGAGATTGTGAAATTAACACTTAACTTTACTCTTCCTTGGTTGAGGGTACTTTAACCTATTTTATAGTAGTAAAATAATTGTTATTAAATAATACAAAAATGATATACATTAATATTATATCATATATGATCTTTTAACATTGCATTGTTAATAATATCTTAGTATTATCGTCGTTTTGGGTGTTAACGGATTCGTTTTTCTTTATATGATTAGTTACCTAAGTAATGTTTGTTATGGATAGGATGTATCTTATTAATATTCATAATGATATTAAGTCTTTAAAAATTAATTTTAATCATCTAATGAAAAATAGTCTTGAATGGATATAATGGGGAATTAATCTCACCGCGTTCGTGGAGACGGTAATCCGTACATACGCAAGAGTGACAATATCATTCTTTTGATATTAAAATAGTATATAATTGTATGTTATATCATATATACAAAATCATTACCATGATATATTTATTATTTAAATCAATTACAAATTATTATTATACCCATACAAATAATAATGTATTGAATAACAATTACACCACGTGGAGATGAGAAGCCTTACGTATGCAAGTATGGTGACATGTAATTCAATGGATGGAAAGAATAATGAATATGGTTGTACCATATTTATAATAACATCATAGTATATAGAATATTCTAGAGTTATTATTTTATAATGTAAACAACAAAGAATGAGGAAGTGGAAGAAGAAAGGAACTTGAAAGAGGTGATGAAATATTAACCTCTTCTTCGGGGTTATTCCTTTTGATTTGATCAAAATGGACCATTAGGTTTCCTTTTTTTACTAATTTAATGTCTCTAGGGTGAATTTAGGACAATTAATAGGTTATTTGGGCAGGGGTTGGCTGAGCCAGAATGGCTTTGAATGTGTTAATTAGAGAGAAGGGGGAGTACCCTTTTATAAGTGGGGTGCGGGGGCACCTTAGGAAACGCTAGAAATATTATTTTATAATAAAATAATTTTTGGTTTATAATGGTTCAATGATTTATTATTTGAATTATAAGGTCTTTATGGGTCTAAAACCACTCAACCAATAGGTTTTAGACAGGTTTGGGTCACTATATTAACTTTATCTTGTAGATTTAACTCGTAGTTAAATAGTTTGACATTAACCATGTCTCTTTGTATTTTTATATTATATGGTCAATAAAATTACTATATACTTCCAAAAGAAACCCAAAGAGTTCATTAATGATATATATAATATTATTTATTACCTTTTACCTAACCATAGTTTTTTAGTAATATAATATCAATTAATAATATAATATGTTTTTTAAAAACTCTTTTATGTAAATTTTGACACTATTTGGAATTTTGTTTTTTGTAAATTCATAACAGAATTATTACTTCGAAAAAAATTCATCTAAACATCCATAACATGTCATATTAACCTATAAAATTACTGGAATTCATAAAATGTCTCAAATTACATTTATTTGGATATTTATAATATCAATTATATTAATCTTTCATTAATACGGTAATTACTACATCATGATTGTGTCATAAATAAATTAAATTATTTAATATCTTAAAATTATAAATAAAATACCATTATGTATTAAATATTTCTATATTTCAAATGAATATTTATAGTAGAATTTATCTTTTGTATAACCTTATATTAAAAATGTTTTAGTTTTTACACTTTGATTTTAACTCTTTTAACCATTATTTGAATTAAATAATAATAATTATCCTAATCTAATCCAAGTAAACCAAAGAGGTTCATATTTTATTCTTAATGTTGTTTTGGGTCGAAATATACTTAACCAATAGAATTAGGACTTGTTTTAGGGTAATAATAATATCATTTTTACCCTTAATTACCCTATTTACTTTTAACTGTGGTAAATAAAAGTAAAAAGTTTCTATTCACCAAAAATTATTTTCATCTTATTGAACCACATTTTTACTCACTGATATCAAGCGTGTCTCTTAGATTTTTGAAATTCAACTCACAGAAGAGGTAAAATTAAATTTTATGTAAATTTTCAAATGCTCCTAGGAGGTGGAAAAAAGATGGTAAATAGTTCAATAATATTGTTATATATCAAAAATTATTATAAACTGAATCCAATGAATTACATTAATCTTATATAGGTATTATGTATCAATTTTTACCTATGATAAAATTAAATAAAATAACTAATTATTTAAATAATGTTTTTTAACTATAAGTCAGTTTTTTTTCACTATACATCAAGATTTAAAAGTTTTCAGAAAAATACCAAAAATTCACCCTAAGCTAATTTCAGTATTCCGAATCCAAAAATGATGTCCATTTTGAAGGATAAAATTTATAAAATTTCAAAATGTGTGTATTAATATTCATAATGGCTAGTTTGATTGGTTGTGGTGTGTTAGAATCTCGAAGATGCATACAACACAATCTAATGTATTATTCAACGAGAAGCGTATCATGGAAGCTTGGGGTGTTACACACTTTTATAAAAAGATCAAAGTATTATCCTTAATTTTATGACATGATGTTTCAGGATTTTCTCAATCTAATAAGAATAAATGTATGGGGTATTTGTTTTCACATGATTTATCAATCAACAAAAGATATAGATCCATCATACAACTGACACTCCATTACCACTACTGTTGAATTTTTATACAACATCCTTTTGAATCACATGTATCGAAAACCACATATATGGAATTTGAAACAAAAATATCTGATCCACTCAATCTAATATGAAAATAATATTGTTCTGAACCTCAAACTAAATAAAATGGGTCTCAAAAGGGTATGAAGTTTCATGTTTTAACCCTGTGAATTCGATATAAAAGACATGGATTTCATAGAAACCTAGACACTCTGTTGATCCACCATTCACTCTAAATTTGGTAATGTAATGATATTTAAAAATATATTATATAAAAAATGATTAAACAAGAAAAAACACACATAAAAATTAAATAAATATAATATACAAGACAAATATGGTACAGATATGGTCCGACTCCATAGGAGAACACACTACATCTTTCATTAAGGGTTAAAACTAAGTTACATATGAATTCTAATTCTAGAAACCCTACCCAACCAATCTTATGGGGGAACATGTTCATAAAAACTATTTAATAATAGAATAATGTACTATAAATCCCCCCTATGGTGAAATCCCACCACAATTTTTCCATGGAGAAGTTCCCCCTTGGGAACTGATTTTACTTTGTCCTCTTATAGATCATATCTCAATCAATATTTGGTTTACACCATCAAATAAATGATTTAGTTCCCTATGTTTATAGAGTTTTTTTAAAATACCTATTGTTTTTTTCAATATTTGTACCTTCACAACTTTTTGTTTTGGTCATAATAGGATGAAATGGAAATAAGGGGTGAATTTACATTTAAAATATAAAATAATAAATGAAATGGGAAAATTCAAAACAAAATTATTTCAATAAAATTAAGCAATAGAGTGAAAATATTTTATCCATATTAATTTCAATATTAAATTTAATTAAGTGATTTAAATCAACTAAAAACATAACTATCAAATATAAAATCATTATGCATACCATGATAGGATGATTTAATATGAAAATTAAAATAGAGGGAATACATGGTTTGAAAAATCAGTTTTGTAATAGTTCAACATGAGCCCCCATATACCATCCCCTATGGTTATATGGTCTATATTTTTAGTCCCTTAAATTTAGTAGAGAATAATAAACCACGTTCTATATTGATTTTTGATGGATGTATCAAGAAAACAATACTCTTTTAGATTAGTTATAGTAAACATTTTTTCCCTTTACTTTCATTGGTTAATGTGAGAAACCCGTTATAAAGATAGGATGAGAAGAGGAATACTTACATAGTTAATATACTTTAAAAAAATGATCCATTATATCTTAATAAATATTGATATGAATTAAATTATAGAGATTGTGAGGAAGAGATGAGAACCTTTGAGATTGATAACATAGAATTGGATATTTGAGGGGACTCTTTAATATCACTAGTGATCTGGCATGATGGTATCTTTAATTTTATTAAAGATTATTTTATCTAAATTGATGATATTAAAAGACACCAAGGTTATCCTTTTATGGGATCTAATACAGAAAGGATCCTTTTGGAATTCATCAGGATCATTAGTAACCACCAATAACCAAGTGCATCTAAGAGACCCGAGATCAAATCCGGGTGGAGACATATTTCTGGGGAACTGTAGCTGTACTGTAGCAAGAACTATTCGGTACTATAGCATATGAATATATTCATCCATCTGGGAATTTGGGACACTGGTGTGGTCTTCAGTTCCTATAAGGCTTTCGGGCCACCAAATGCCTTCAGGCCAGTTGTTTCTCAAGGTCTTTGGGCCACCACAAGGCCTTAGGGCCACCCTAAGGCCTTCAGGACACATGATGAAGATGTACCAGTCAGACTACAAGGGACAAGGCTTCAGATGAGGATCAGGGCAGACACCATCACTAGATTAGAGCTAAGCAGAATTTAAAGAATAAGAGTTTATGGATTTTCCATCAGTACCAAGCCTATGAAACTTTTCATAGGATAAATAGCCGACCAGCCATGCGAAGGTGGAGTGCTGATCTTATGACATATGCAGGGGAGGAGCAGTTCCAAGTTGTCTTTTCTATGAGATTCCCTCTATGACCTATAGGTCATGTAATTGTCTCTAAGACTTCAGGAATTATAAGGGTTCGACCTCACCCCTTTAATGCTGTATTATCAATAATTATAAAAGAATGATGGCCTCCAGTCCATTCCAAAGAACAACCAATTATGATTAGTGATTTCAAAAATATATGATGATACTTGACTTGCTAGATTGACCCCACCGGCTATTTTCCCAATTCCAATGGCTAGCCTATGAGCATTATATGACTGAAAAATCTCTTTTTCCATCCACCAGATAGCTGGTGGACTCCTAGAACAAATAAATCTTTGTTCCACACTACATTCTAGGAAGTGTCTCTACATCAGCTAGTCAGTTCTGCCTTCCGCACTCCAACTTTAGTAGTTCCACATTTAATTCCTTCTATGATATTTTATTACTATCCCGACATCATTTTAAGATATTAAATAATTAATTAAAACTATTGAAAGACTTTAAAAATACTATCAATTTTCCTTCTAATAGTATTTAATAAATTCATAATGTTCATTGATGGAATTACATAAAGACTAAAAGGTTCAACAGAAATTCACCCAAATAAAAAGTTAAAAACCCAATAGAGTTATTTTTGTCATGAATACACCATTAAAGAAATATGTAAAACAATATCCCTAATTTTTTATCACAAAAAAATTAATATAAAATGATATGCTAATTGTAAATTAGGAATAAATAATATATAATGTTATTCGAGATATTTAACCATGAGATACTGAACCTGCTAAAGATATATATATTATAAAACTAAACCAAAAATATATCCTCTTGTGATCCAAAATATTATCCACCAACACCAAGAAATATCTCCACTATTGTGATAAAAAAATTTCTCCCCAATAATCAAAAACTTCTCCCTCTTTGTGATAGTAAAAAGTTTAACAAGGGAAATGAGAGAGTATTTGAAACAAAAAGGTAATAATAATTAAAATGCATTATACAAATTAATGATATAACTTTGAAGTTTAAAATATATATTTTACCAAATTAAAATGATATTCAAAGAAAAATATCACGAAAATTTAAAAAAATTTAATGGAAATAAAAAAGAGTGAATATCTATATTAAAAAAATTGAGAAATAAATTTGAAAAATATCAAAAAAAAAATTGAAAATTGCATTATAAAAAGGAAATTACTAAAATATAAAAGATTTATTTTGAAAATAATTTTAACAAATAGAATAAAAAGGAACCCCCAAAGAGAATTAAAAAAATAAATGATAACATCTCCTATTTTAAGAATAAGCAATAATATATATTATAGAGAGAAGGGTGTGATCATGAAATGAATTTATAGAAGGGAAAAAATTTAAATCATCCAAAAACATGTTCCCATAAGAAGAACTCATTTGATATCAAAACACATATTCCATCCCTCAAATGGTATATTTAAACTCTGTGGGACATCTATTTTGATACCAAAATACTTTAAATATGGATGATTCTTTAAATATTGAGGGGCCGTATATTTTATGGATCAATGATATAAAGTGTCCCATAACTAAAAAAACATAAAAAAAAGTGTATTTTTGAACCCTTGTGGATTTGGGTTCATCTATAAAAGCTAATAAAATTTTTAAAGACAAAACAATATTGGGTCTACTTACGTTGGAAAATAGAGATTTATGATATCAACATTTTTTACTATTAGATATAATATGTTTTAAATTAGATGAAAGATGGATAGATTTTGGTTTTCCATATCTATAATGTTTCAATATCACTCAGAAATTAAATTCCTTATTTGACGACAATAATTAAAATAATTACTTGAGATAAACCATTTAAAAAATTATTATTTTTAAAAGAACTCATATTTTTTGGAAAACCAAACAATGATTAGTTTTTAAATGGTTTTGAGAATACAAAATTGTATAAAGACATTGATCACTATAGGTTAATTGAGAGAGAGAAAATTCGAAAACTTTTATTTCTGATTCTAAACTCTTAATACTCATTGGTACTTGTAATTTTAAAACCAACACATATTTTTAATTATAAACCATAAATTTTCATTCGATATTTTATTTTTTTCATGAAGAAGTTTTTTATATTTTCTATTGATATATTTTTCTTTTGAGATGATTTTATCAAAAAAAATGTACAATCATTTGTACAATTTATATAGTATGAGGAATATGATTAATGAGATGAAGAAGAGAAATTAGAAATAGAATGATAAATAGTATAACAAACCTCATTACATAACTCAAGATATTCTATGAGGCATTTAGGAATTGAGTTTCTTTATGAGGTTGAGTATAGGGAATATTCAATAGAACCCTGGGTCAATACCTAAAGGTTTCTCTTAACATTACTAATTTATTTCAACTTCTTTTTGTAGATGGGGTAATCTTATCTAAAATAACCCTCATTATTTAAATAATTATATATTACCTCTAGTGCTTCAATTTCATCTATCGTTTTTGTATGGTGGATTATTTTCTTTTATTTTTTCAATTTTTTCAACATCTTATTCAATTTTTCCATCTCTTATTAATTGTTTTTTGAATGTTCATAGTCAATAACATTAAATAAAAATTTTATGTTGGATTATTTGGATTCATTTGTTTCTTTTTTTTAAATTACTCTTTATGGTTATTTCATATGTCAAAAGAGATCCAAATATTTATTAGATAGGAATATTTTTGATATATTTAAATTATTTTATAGTTTTGACCTTTGGTTACCAAGATCATGGTAAGACCCAGAAACTTTTATTAAAAAAATATCTATAGAAAATCGTCACCAAGAGACATTAGGACATTGGGAATATTATTTAAACAAGTAATAATATTATAAATAGATTCATTTAGTTTCATTAAAACTTTTAATGTATTTCCTATACAAATAAAGGTTAGTATCTTTGACTTTTTTATGTGCCTTCATGAGTAACTTATATGAATTTATAAATTTCATTGTCTATTTTTCATGTAGATTTACAATTAAATTTTTTTTGGTCAGCACCACAATGAAACTCATGCATAGGGTCTCTATATAATTTAAAAAAAGTAATATCGTAGGAAGTCTATTGTTCATATGGATCTATTGTAGTGTTACAACCATAAATAACCATATTCCAAATATTGTATCCAATTATTTTAAGAAAAAATGACATATTATTTTTTCAGTAAGAATAATTTTGTCCATCAGAGAAAGTATCATGAATATAAGATGTAGATTCCACCAAAAACCAATACATTTTAATCGGTTAAGGGATTTAAAATTAAAAATAAATTTGAAAAAAAAATTATAAAAACAAAAAACCTTTTTTACAAATAATTGAAAATTCTATTCTTTGATACTATGTGTTGTTTAAAGTATGATGAAATGGAAATCGGGGACTGATTTATCTTTTAAAAATTAAAATAATAAATGTAATGGTAAAAATAAAAATAAACTTATTTATATGTGATGAAATAATAAATTCAAAATTTTAAATCCTAATTAGTATAATACCAATGTTGAGAAAGCACCAAAATAATGGAAACATATAAAATTTATGAACAATATTCATATCAAGATATGATAATATAATGTGAAATATAAAATTGAGAGAAAACACATTTTGTTAAAGAAGTTGTTTAGTAATAGCTTTGTGTGGGCCCCTATGTATCGCCACCTAGTTGAGAGGTTTGTATTATTAGTCCCATGATTTCAATATGGATTAAGAAACAACATTCTCCCTTTATTTTTTATGGGTGTAAAAAAGAAACCAATCCTCCCTTCAATGGTAGTAAACACTTGTCTCCCTTTTTTTCATATGTTGTATCAAGAAACTAATTGTAGAAGGTAAGATGAGAATAGAAATATTTTCTTTGAAAAAATAAGATAAAAATATAATCTTTTATATCTTAAGAAATATTTATGCTAATTTAAGGATACATATATAGATAAATATATGAGGTACTATGAGATTGAGAATTGAGAATTTTATTTTTGAGAGGATACTTTGTTATCACTAGATATTCAACATAAGAGAATATTTGATTATATTAAAGATTAATTACACTTGAGTGATAATATTATAATATATAAATATCCTCATTGTATAGCCTTCATCAGAGTAAAGAACCTTCTAGAAATTACTATGATCATTAAGAACTTTCAACAACCAATTAAGAGTTGTAGGGTCCGCCAGAATTGATGATCCTTTACTTGCTGGATAGGACCCATCAGCTAGCCATATGAGGGAACCAGATATCCAGTAGGATAACTAATACATATCTTTTTTTATTTCTTCCTTTATCTAGTTGGTGTTGTAAAAGCCTGATTTTTTTTGAATTAATTTTTTTCTGAATAAATTAATGTATTTGTTGGCTTGTGTTGAATGCTACACCATGTCAAGGTTGATTTATATGCAAAACCAAGTTAATATTATGAAACAATAAATATTTATATTATCTTGTGATATACACAACCCTGATTTGGTTTGTGTAACACATAGTACCGAGTTCCTTTGATAGTATTCATTACACGAGAGACTATGTTTTATAGAACTACAATATAATATTAATATTGTTTTTAATATGATTTTTATACACTAGCCATTATAATGGAAGGTATGAATAGGATTAATTAAATTATTAAAATAGTTTTACACTTTTTTATATAATTATTTTGTGACCAATTAATTAGAAATGAAAATTAATCCTTTTAGGATAAAATAATATATTTTTTTAGAAAAAACTATTTTATACACACAAGTGTGTTTTATATGAAAAAAAATTTCAAATTACTTTTGGTTAATTATTTTTTATGAAATTAATATATAATATATTAAATCAATGTTTTAAACTTCATATTATATTTTTTATAGACAATAGCTAAGAATACATCAAATTGCATGCTTAAAAACTATATTTTTCTAAAAAGTAGTTTTTCCACATTTTTATGGCCCTATTATTTTTTTAAAAAATGGAACATTTATAAAATTTATTTAATATAATAAAAAAAATTTATAAAGTGTGAAATAAAAATTATCTTATCATGGACCTTTTTTATTTTTCATAGAAGTTTCACTTTTTTTACGAATATGGAAAATACTAAATTTTAATTGAAAACTGTATTTTCTTATAAAAAAATTATAATAATAAACATTATTTTGAATTGGTTTTAGATTAAAAATAGTAAAAGTATACATATATTATTCAAAATTAGTTCCTTTTATTCAATTTAATATTTAAATTTAACATCAAAACTTTGAGAAATTTTGATCATTTTAGCATTAAAAACCTACTTTCTATACGCGCCTACGAGATTAATTTTAAATTAATTTCTAACCCTTATGTGATTTGAAATTGGAAAAATGGATTAAATATTTGGAATCATAATAATTTATAATTTACAATAATTCCATATTAAAGTTTTATAAAAAATTTTAGTAAAATATATTAAACATAATTATAATGATTAAGGTAAATTCAATATTACTTAGTGGTTAAACATAGACTATAAAGGATAAAAATGACACAAAACATGTCCAAAAACTATTTTATAAACTTATATAGACCCTAAATTTTATAATATCTTTTTTTATTAGATACACTTGAAATGGAAGAAATGTGGGCATAATTCCCTCTTTTAAAAATTTATATGTGTTCCACTCACCTCCTTAATAAAAGGACACCCCTATTACCCTGTCTTCTCACCTTAAAAACCTATTGGTTCTGACAATACCTATACAAATAAATTATAAACATACCTTTTCACATCATATATGCCTTTCTTTGGGCATAAATCGAACCATTGAATTCATTTGGTGCAAACCAAAAGGTGATACCTGATGAAGAGGTAATGTTTATCAACAAGCATTTTCGTTTTATTTTTTCCCCAAACAAATTTATTTTTTTTAAATAATTCTTATATAATAAAATAAGTATCTTAAAAGAATTATTTTTTATTTTAATTTTAATACCTAAAAACACAAACACTTCCATCAAATGTGTTACGAAATCATCGTTCATGTGTACGGTGGACTACCGCCACAAAAATAATTGTCATTCATTTTATACATTACCACCTTTCAAGGATAGGAATAATGATGGAAATATTTTTTATATAATATATTTATTATTTTTATTTTGTTATTATGATTTTGGATTATTTATATCATACAGACCTTCATGCTTTACATTTTTTTAGAGTATGATAACGTCGATTGTGTATACAAAAGACTACCACCTTGCGAAGTGATGTGATTCATATACTATTTAGTTTGAATGTATTAAGGATGAGTTTAATAAAAATATTTGATAAATATGAAATAATAATGATTCTTTAATTATTATATCTCATATAACTATCTTTCTTCCAAACCAACAAGAAAAAAAGACAATATTCATGCGTACATACGGCCTACCGTCTCCATAAATGGTGTATTTCAATTTTATTCTTTTATAGATTATTATAAATACATATATTCTGACCAAATATTATATTTATATATTTTTTATCATTATGAATATTATATAATCATTTCTAAAGTAATATAACAAAAAATATAAAAAATAAAAAATATATATGAAAAACAAGGCAGTTGTTACCTGAAATGTAACATTGACATGAAATTTGTTAATAAATAGGAAATATAATGTCATAAAAAATAATAAATGGCATGTTATATATTAACATGGTTTTTAATTATATTTATAATATAATAATATTTATTATACAATTGTATAGAATTAGTACAACGAAAGTCAAGACTTAAGGTATGGGATTTTTTCTCACTTTTATTTTCTACGAGACAAAGGACATGATCACCACTTATTTCTTTTATATAATTTGTATTCTTAGCATAAATATATTTTATGATTATTATATTTCTAATTATTAGGTTTTACATAACCTTTATAGGATATCTCTATTATGGGATTTATTGTTAAAGTTTTTCCAAATCGTCAAGGGAGTTTTTTCTTAAATTTCCTTTTTTCAGAAACATGTTATTTTATGCACCTATACTCTTTTACAAGGTGTATATACTACCCATTTGACATTTTATATCATGAATCTATATATTTTATGATATTTATGTTTCATATGTTGTTATTAATTCGTGGGTATTATTACTCAATGTAACCAAAGTGGTAAGATTTAATTGTTATAATCTCATTGTTTATTAGGATTATTTATGATTATGATTCCATTGATGAAATATCTCAAGAATTATCATGAATATTGTTATCCTATAGTTATTAATAATATCTTCAATTAATGTTACCATTTTTTAATCTTTGGTACTTAATATAATTAAGAATTTTTTTAATAGAATCCAAATTTATTTCACTTTTTAGTCAGAAATATGTTTTCTTTCAAAAAAAATATTTTTCTAAATTAATTTCAACGGATTTTTATCATTTTAAAATGATTTATTAAAGAAATTTCTACCCAATTCATCTTTTTTTTAAATCAAAGGAATCATATTTTCATTTTCCGAACAAGGATCTTTTCTAAAAAAAATTATTTTTTAAAAGGAACATTCTTTTAACATGTACAACATGTACAGATTTACCCCCCATCATGACCATAATTAATTTGAAGAATCATTTTCAAGTTTTAAAGGTTATTAAAAAAAATTCCCAATATTCTTTAAATTCTGTGACATTAAAAAAATTTCAAATATAAATGTTTTCATAAACATTTTATGTTTTGAAAAGTGTTTTAAAAAAGGAAAGGATATTTTCATTAATAAATGTTTTAAATAATATTTTAAAATTATTTTCCATCTATGGTGAAATAATTTAATATTGTTTATGATTTACTCGGGATATGATCCAATAGAACCATTATTGTTCTTATTTAATGGTTTATGTTCCAGAAGACAAGTTATTTGTGAGCCCTAATTCTCTTCCATGGGTTATACCATAATATATCGCTTATAAAACCCACTTATTTTCATGTGTTAGGCAATGATGAAAAGATTATGAAACTAATATATTTTAAAAAAGTCATTATATGATGGTATTTTTGTTATACTGATTCCAATTCTTGGGTTTTATTATAATGAATTTTTATAATATTATGGTACACATATGTATGATTTCATTATGTGATGGGTGGGACCTAAATCTCCTTCTAATGAATTCGGTAATGATAAATGTTCTATGAGATTAATGGATACATTAGTGGTCATCCCAGTACCACATCTTGAGTTTACATGAGACCACA
Organism: Viscum album; assembly: GCA_963277665.1. Taxonomy (NCBI): domain Eukaryota; kingdom Viridiplantae; phylum Streptophyta; class Magnoliopsida; order Santalales; family Viscaceae; genus Viscum; species Viscum album. The sequence continues at coordinate 1,177,251,789 of OY728143.1, forward strand.
TCCCTAACCAGCTAAAACATGGTAAAAATAGGTCATCCTAAGCCTGAAACAAGAAGGTAGATTGGAGTTCATCCCAATACGGAAGAAAGTAAATAAGTAATTATCTGAAGACTAACAAGTTATTAATTTCATTGAAGGTATCCATTAGATAATATTTTATGTGCCTTTGTGTATGACAATTATTCTATGTCTTATTACATTGTTATACTCTCATATATCATGTTCTTTTATTATCTTATGATTCATGTCTTATGAACATCTAATATTTATTCTATGATTCTACATCAAGATCTTTGATATGAAGGTTATTATTTCAAAATTTTATGATCATGATATCATACAATTAAGCTCATTTTATTATTATGTATCATTCATTTTTACCCTTACTAAGCATCTAATGCCCCCATTTCTTATATTTTATTTCCCCAATACATTAAAAAAATTTATGTAGGATTAATAAAGAGGGTGTTATTTATGGTAGATTTTGTATATCATTCACCATATTAGAACAATGTGTTCCAGTTTTTAAAAGGAATTAATCTATTACGACTCTCAAGCTTGTGTTTTTATAATGTAATGAATATTCATATAAAAATAAGTAATATCCTTGTATGAGAATCTTGTGTCTCAATAGTTGGTATCAAAAGGAAGTTTTATTCAATATATGGAAACTAGTTTATAAGAAATTGAATAATATCCATAGGGATATTTCAAACGATATATCTAGGGATGTCTCTAAGGATAAATCTAAGGATGAGTTAAAGAATGGAATAAATTATGAGAATTTCAGTGAAGGATTGAGCAAGTGGTTTCCTAAAAATAAATTCATGTCTCGATACAAAAAGTGGATGTGACTTTACAAGAGATGTGCCTTGGGGTAATGACCCTGAAAACAACATAATGAGAGAGACTCTATTGGGAACTTGTCTATGAAAGCGGGCCTTACCCCACACCTGGTTTGACAATCCCGGGGATATTATTTTGAAATTCACAAAATCTTTACAAACCATCATGATGGATTTAAATAGAACGTGACTATGAATAAACTATGATAAACCTAAGGTTTCGTATATTAAATAAGATGGTGTCATGTTTTATACATCCTATAAGTTATTTTTTATGATTATTTGGTTCCCCACAGTGATTATTATTTCTCACACTATGCTTTCAATTTTAGTCGATGGCTGGAACCCAATGGAATCTTGTTAAATATGATTATGGTAGACACTACAAGGATTTTCCTCCCAAGAAACCAAATGATATGGGATCTGGAATATAAAATCACAATTATATTCTCAAAACAATTTATCAAGATATGAACCATTTTGAAATTACAAATGTGAAAAGGATTGAATAACATTCTGTTGAGTCATTCATGAGGTAACGATCGCGTTCTTTTAGTAGTTACCATGATCTACTAGTTGGTGATAAGTGGATCGGTACCATAAAAAAATATATTTTTTGGTATTCAGTTTTGAGATCATAAAAAATTCATTTTTGTTGTTTATCATTTATAAGGTGAATTATATCAATGGTGGATTTTTGTTTAGAACATGAGAGAAAAATAATAAATTGAATATATGGAATGGTAAGTGTTTAAGAGTATATTTTTTAGAATTTAATTATCTCATATTATATGAAAAAAGATAGAGAAGGAATTACTTGATCATAATCAAAAGGGTGAAGGATCTATTGGAAACTATGAATAAAATTTTACAATACTTGAAAAGTATGATTCTTGGTTAATCATCATCCATATAAGAAAAATCGATCAGTTCTTTGGTGTCCTGAAATCATGTCTTAGAAATGCCGTCTATTTAATAGAATCTAGTAGCTATGGAGAATTATTTAGATGTTCAATGAATGTAAAAATGGAAATTTGATATTCCCTACCTTCCTCTAGTTTTGATAAGAAAAGGAAGATCGAGTGTCCTGAAAAAATAAATGGTGGATAGAAATTATAGGTATTTTTATGCCATAAATTTGGGAAGAGGCACTCAGGTAAATTCCTGAAAAGGAAAAGAGTGTGTTACAAGTGATGAAAAAATGGTAATGAAGTTTATGAATGCTGAAGTGATGGGAATACTTTTTTTAACTATGTGAATAATAATAAATCTCTACAAAATACACCTCCCACACTTAAGTGTTTCAATTACAAGGAGTTTGGGTATTTTGATAACATGTTCCCCAATCCAAGGACTAATGTGAACTCCAATCCACCAAACCCTTTTTGGACCGAGGAAAAAGGAAAAACTTATGATATCATAATGGATAAAATGAACTATGATAACTTTGGTATACTTATCCTACTCTCCTTAGTTGGAAATTATTATGTTTTATATTTTATGAATGATCCCCATGAAAATATTATTTTTCATCCTTTAGTGAAATTTTCTGTGATTATATACTTGGATTATGGAAAAATTAAATCACATATTCTATCGGTACAAGGATGAACCTAATCTTATAATGATATTTATTTGCATAAAATAAGATCATATATAAGGAATAAAGATGAATGTATGTATTCAATAAGGTTCTATAGTAATTTAGGTTATTCCCATATTTCAAGAGAATGAATGATGAATGTATTCCCATGATTGGTATGTGGAAATCAAGAGATACATTTGATATTTGGGAGATTAATGTTAAGCTGATTTTTGAAAAATTTATTAACCTTATTTATAAATTTTGAATGTTAAAAGGGTTATAAATTTATTCATTTATGAAAATGTTTATATAGAACTTTGGTTGAGGTTTTAGAGATTAATGGATTACTTCACCATATAAGGATTAATTATTATTGGATAACCCATGATAATTATTTTGTTGTGATGATAACTAAAGATAAAATGAATGAATTATTATTATATTGAAGAATCTTATGATCCATTAGTTCATCAGAAATAAATAATTAATCTTTATTTCTTAGAGTAATACGTGATGTGAAAATTGATTAGGGATCAACAGATGGATGATATTTTTCTTATTAACTAGAATAAAATTAATAAAGTATATATTCTTGTGAAAATTATTTAACTTTAGGAAAGAGTTCTTGAAACAAAATTTTATCCTTCAATAATAATTTTGATGATATCAATTAACAATTTCAATCCTCTTTGTTTTATAGCTTTCTGATAATTAAATTTTTCTAGAATATGTTATCAATCACTCTCTATCATTATTAGGGTTTTATTTTTCTCTTCTATTTCTATGATTTCACTTTCCACCAATGTTATCCTATGTGGAAACCAATCTATGAGTTACTTTGAGTAACTGATATGTTTCCAAATTTCCTTTTTAAAGGACTTTTTTTTATTGATTTTCAAGATGTGGGTTTCTATGAAAATAAAATTCAAGTATTAAATATCTAGGGACCCAAATTAATTTCGAGGGAATGTTTTAGTTTAAGAGGGATAGAATATAAAACCCTGAGTTTTTATAAATTAATTGTTTTGTAGAAATTAAATTTCATTAATGAATTGCGTTGTATGCTACACCAAGTTAAGATTGAGTTATATGAAAAAAAAGTTATGTTTGTGTGAACTGAATAATTGAGATTTTTTTTGGTAAACACAACACTAATTTGGCTTGTGTTACACACAATACTATGTTCTTTTGATATCTTATGTTGTATAAAAGACAGAGTTTTACCAAACAACAATATACTAATAATATTTTATATAATATGATAGTTATCAAATATCCCTTAGAATAGAATGTATGGAAAGGATTAAAAACATTGTTAAATTATTTTTTATGAATGTTCATATAATTCTTTTGTGTCCAATTAATTAGAAATAAAAATAAAACTAATTTTAAGTTAAAAGAAAATCTTTTTCTGGAAAAACTATTTTATGTGAACAAGTGTAATTTGTATAAAAAATATTTACCAACTCACTTTAGGTTAATTATTTTAATGAAATTAATGTATTATATTTTCATTAAAATGATTAACATTTATATTATATGTTTTATAGAAAATAGATAAGAATAATTCTAATCGAACACTTACAAATGTATTTTTAAAAAAGTGATTCTTCCACCTTTGTATGACGCACTTATTTTAAAAATAAATTTTAAATCATTTATAAATATAATTTGGAGAAATTATATTTATTTTTTAAATCATAATATTAATATTATATTGAGGTGAATTGTTGGTATTTTTCTGAGCAGCTTCATTTTTTGATTAATAGTAAAAAAATACTGAACTTTAATTAAAAACATCATTTTTATCAAAATAATGTATAATGTTAAACTATTTTTTTAGTTTGTTTTTAAAGTAAAAATAGATAAATTATAAATATATAAATAAAATATATGTCATTAGAATCAATTTGATATTGAAATTAAATATCAAAACATTGTAAACTTTTGATCTTTTAGGCTTTAAAAACTCATTTTATTAATGCGTTTGAGGGGATAATTTTAAACTAATTTCTACCACATAGGTGATTTTAATTTGAAAAAACAATAATTAAAAAATTTGGAATCATAAAATATTATAATTTATAATTAAGAAAACATATTTTTTACAAAAAATATTATTAAAAGAAATAATATCATTTACAACGATTAAGGTAAATACAAGATTACATAGTGGTTAAACATAGAATATAAGGTTTACAAATGAAAAAAACATGTAAAAACAAATTTTATGTCCATATTTAGAACTTATAATTTCTATTATCCATATTGATCCATTATTGGATCCACATGACCTAGAAAAAACTTGGGAAGAATTTCCCCTTTAAAAAATTTATAAGTGTGCCACTCACCTCCCTTGTAAAAGGCCACACCCTCTTCCCCCATCTCCACACATTAATTTTTTTTTGACAATAAACGACCAAATAACATTTATTATTACCTCATATCATCATATAGTCCTTAATTTTGGAATAAACACAACCGAGGGAGGGTTTTGGTGCAAACCAAAAGGAGACACCCGAAGAAGAGGTAACATTCATCAACAAATGTTTTTGAATTGTTTATTTATAAAAACAATTAATTTTATTTTATATCATGATTGTATAATAAAATTATTGTATTAAATATATATATGTTTTTATTTTTTGGTTACGAGCTACAAAGACACACACTTCAAACAAATGTGTTATGAAATCATCGTTTGTGTGTATAACAGACTACCTCATCGTGAACTGATATTGATCATGTTTCCATTACAACTATTAAATGATGGGAATAATGATGTACATAATATTTATATATGATATTTAGGAATTTTAATATTTCATTATGATTCTATATTTTTTATATCGCACATAAATTCATGCTTTCCATTTTGTCAGAATATGATAACATCATTTTTGTGTAGGGAGAACTACTACCTTGCGATGGGATGTGTTTCCTCTATAATTTACATAGAATATATTAATAATGGTTATAATAAAAATATTTGATAAATATGACATAGGAATTATTATTTAATTAAACATCTCGTATAATTTTCCTTCTTTCAATCCGATAAGAAAAATAAAACAATGATAATGCTTATATTTGGCTTACCGTCTCCATAAACGGTTTATTTCACTTCTAATTTCTATCTTTTATAGATTTATTGTAAATAAAAATATTATTAATATATATTACATTTATATCATTTTTAAAATTATTTACATTAATAGATATTTATTAAATTTAGAGAACCAAAACTATATCAAATCAAAACTTATACAAAAAACAAAGTGGTTATTACCCGAAACATAACTTTAACATGGAATTGTTAATTAAAGGGTAATAAAACATCATAATAAAACATCATAATAAAATCATTAATATTGTCATATAAATTAATATGGTTCATTATTAAATTAATTATAAATTTATATTTATTATACCAAATGATTGAAGGATTACATTGAAAGAGATGACTTAAGGTAAGATATTTATGTCTCACATTTATTTTTTTTGTGACACAATCCATGTTCACCAATTATTTGTTGTATGTGATTTGTATAATACCCATCTTATTATTTTATGATTATTATTCTAAGAATTATTTGGATTTACATATACATTTTATGATCTCTCTTTCATAGGGTTTGTGGCTAAAATATTACCAAATTGGTAAGGGAATTTGTCTCAATTTTCCTTCTTTGAGACACATGTTATGTTATGCACATAAACTCTTTTACGAGGTGTATATAATGCAATATTAAAATTTAATATTATTTATATCATTATATTCATGATATCATAATCTTCATTTTATTTTATTAATTCATGGGTATCATTACTCAATATAACCTTAGTGGTAAGATCTTATGTCTACAATCTCATCGTTTATTGAGATTATTTATGATTATGATTCGATTGATGAAATATCTTAATAATTATCAGGAATTTTATTATCCTATGTTTATTAATGATATCTTAATGTAATGAAATTATTAATACATTCTTTTTCAATTAAGATTATTAATCAAATGTTTTTGATAAAATTTGAATTTATTTATCTCTTCGGTCAGAAATGTGTTTTCTTTCAAAACCATGTTTTCTAAATTTATTTTTAAAAGTGTTTCTAATATTTTAAAAAATGGTTTATTATGGAAATTTATTCCAATTTTTTGTGTTTTTTTATAATTTAAATTGAATATTCTTATTTTTTTTTCTGATCAAGGATTTTTTCTAAACTTTTTTACTATGCAAAAGGAATGTTTGTTTGACATGTACAACATGTACAGGATTACCCGCCATCATGACTATCATTTCATTGAATATTCCTTAAGATGTTTACAATGTTATTTAATAATTTTTCTCCTAATATTTTAGAAATAATTTTTAAGTGGTTTTCAAAGAAATAGGTATTTAAAAACATTTATGATTTTAAAATCATTTAAAAAACAGAAAAGATATTTTTTTTCATTAAATGTTTTAAATGATATTTCAATATTATTTTAAATATATTATGAATTAATTTGATATATTTTCTAATTTACTAGGGATATAATCCGAGGAAACGATTATTATTCTAATTTTAGTGTTTAATATTTAATATGATATGTTTTTTATAAAACATATTTCTCTTCCACAGGTTCAACCATGATAAAATTCTTATGAGACCCGCGTCTTTTCACAATTAATAATATTATGAAATGATTATGAAACAAATATTTTATTCAAAAGTTATGATATTATGACATGTTTATGATGCCCATTTCATTTATTGGGTTGTGATATGATGAATTTTTAGTATCTTGTGAAACATTTATTTATGATTTCATTATGTGACAGAAATGACCTATATCTCTCTCAAATGAATTTTGGTAATGATAAATTTTATTATGAGATCAAAGGGTACAAAGATAGTTATCCTAAGACCACAACAAGAGGGTAAATGGGAGGCCATCTCAAGAATGTAACAAGAGGGTACAACAGAGTTCATCCAAATCTTAAAACAGTAAGGTACACATGTGGTCATCTCAAGCCTAAAGTATGTATAAATGTTTTTATCCCAATAATAACATGTTATGAATTCCTTGGTAGGTATCCTTGACATGAGGTTTTCTAAGCTTATATGTACACCACAAATATAATTTCTTATTCAATTATTATACTCTTTTGGCTCATGTTCTTTGATTATCATATGATTCATGTATTTTCACCTACCAATATTTATTCCATGATTCAAGATTATAATATTTAATAAGCATGGTGTGATTTTAAAATGTTATACTAATGATATCATACACTTATGCTCATGTTATAGTCATATATCACCCTTTTTCCATTATAAAGCATTTTACCTCACCCTTTCTTACGTTTCCATTCCCTAGGTTATGAAGAAATGTTTTAAGTAGGAGTACTATATGGGGCGATATTTATGGGAGATGTTGAAGATATTTCAAAAAAATAGAAGAATGTTTTACAAGTTTCCAAACCCACTTAAATATTATGGTCCTCAGGCATGTGTTTGTATAATTTAATGAATAATATTCTAAAAAGATGTCATAGCCATGTACAGGAAGATTGGGTCACTATAGATGCTCCTACACTAGCTGAATAGAGAACTCTTAGAGCATATGAAGATTCTATCCACACCACTATCTGGTATGTGGTGTTTCATCAACTAGTTAATGCCAACTATTGTACTCTAACATCATTAAGTCCATCTTGAATTAATTTCGTGATCATATATTTTTCTTCTAACAACATTTAATGATCCTAAATATTGAATTATGACTAGTAAAATGCTATAAAAAAATTCCCAATAAGCCTTTGTATATACGTTAATACCCTCAATAAGTCCATTAATGACATCACTTCAAGACCAAAATGTTATACAAAAAATCAGTCAAATGAAAGCATTATAATTAGAAGAGAGTTTTTTTCAACAAATGAGTATGATAGGTAAATTTGTACAATATTTTCAATATCCTGCTATTAGGAAAAGCAAACTATCTAAGCTTAATCACATCAAATGAACCATCCAGTAAATAGTTAAGATTTGGATTCTCATCCACTTATCATTTATTCATGAGCATGCTTTCATAAATGTATACTTAAAATTCTATACTACATTATTGAGTCTCAATTCCTCAAAAAGTATATATTAATACTCTAAAACCCTTTTATATTAACCTAACATAGTATTTGAAACACTAAATCTACTCCCACATAATACCAATTTAACATCACATAGCCTCCATCACTATAATCATTTCACTCCCAACATCCACCGCTTCTTATAAAACATCAGTACCACACCTGGAACATCTCTTACATAATGTACACTATAATTAATGTTTTTATATCGTCAATGTACTTGATATAGAAATTTCTTTTTTATTTTAAACTTCTCTATCCTATTTTATTATGTTCCATTTTAATAATAAAAACTACGAATGCTTTAAAAACTGAACCATAAAATTTTTCTCAATCCTAAACCCAATAATATCCCACATGAGAATTTTTTTTATATGTTAAGCCTAAAAATATCACATTTAATAACAATTATTCACTATTTTACCATATTACACAGGCTCAAATCTAAACAACCTCATCTGTTCTTCTATCCATGTTGTATCAACATGGTCATCCACCATGCTCATTGAACATCCATGCCCCACAATGAAAAATCCAATGGAGAAATATTGAATCTAACCACTAAAACTTATGAATTTATCCATTGAAATACTTTAAATAAAAAAGGATCTAGAACCATTCAAATTTATTTAATTCTAATCAATGAATATTTATCATGTGTCATTTTCATAGGTCTACTCCCTTTGGAATATTTCATTCCCAAAACTCTACTACTGAGATTCCACAATCAATGTTTTTAGTATATATATATCCAATGATATCATTGGAAATAAACTCTATCTGAGACTTATTATGGTGAGTATAGTATTATTTAACTTTCATACTTCAAGTAAAATAACCCCGGACAAAAGATACATTACACTGTGAAAGTAGGTAAAGAAGACTCATTTTCTCTCATTGAAGGTCATCCGAGTGATAATGGATTGGAGGACATCCCCCATTATATAGTTCATTTTAAATATATTAAAACCTTATGTAAGTCTCTTTATTGTATATTGAAATATCAAAGTCTTCAATGTTACTATTTTTAAAATAAACATGCTTATGTTTTGGGGTTTTCTATCTTCCAACATCGACAGGTTAGGCTTGAAATCTCAAAGACGTTGAATTTGAGAGATCCAAAAAAATTCAATTCCATACTTATAGTGTAAATATTGTAAATTTGATCCAAAATATTAGATACATGTTTAACAAGACCCAAACATCTTATACCATTTTTATGGAATATGAATCGTGATATCCAAATAGAAATAAATTGACACAAGAAATTCTTTATTGATCCTATGTAATCGTATAGTCTTCTTATTCAATGTATAAACATCAACTCTATGACAATAATCTTAGGTGTTCATGTTATATTCTAATCAATCTACTTGAAGATATGTAATCAGTACTTCTAAAAATCTCATTGTGTCTGAATTTGTCACCTCAAATATCTATTCTTTAAGCCTCTATACTATATTATTTTATCTACAACACCATGTTTCATCTTTAAAGGAGTTTTTAAAACATGTAAATCATTTTCTTGATGAAAAAACCAACACACACATTCCATATTATCAATAAATTATCAATTCATAGTTACTCGATGAGAATATCCAAAACCGGCCTAACTTCTCTTTCATTGGTGCCCCTCTATCTAAAAATAATAATTCCCACTATATTATCACAATTATCAACAACTATGTAACCCCTTCATATAAATCTCACACCATTCAAAAATATTCATTAGTTTATATATCTAATCATCTCAAAAATCCTCCTAGAATTTTGGGATTATGATATACACCTTGCATCCCTGCCGTCCACTATTCTGGAATCATAGATAACTGCTACCTTTTCCAATGATTATGAAAATTTCTTGAATAAATATTTTGAAAACAAACCCATTATTCCCTTCTCTGAAATTGGGTGATAAACCCCATAAACAATAACCATGGCACAAGTGGTATGGTTAAAAATTTTAATTATAAACAACCAACACCTCTACTCTACAAGATTTATAGAACCTCTAGAAATTACTTTATATAACTAGATTTTTATTACTGGTAATTTCATTTAAAATATTTTCTTTCATTAATTATAGATATAGAATTTAGAACCATCTAAAAAACATCAAATCATTTATCTAACTCATTAAAATTGATCGTAGTTATTTATATCTTCATTCTAGGCCACATGACTTTAATCATGGATAAAAATTGTTACATAATTCCTTGTGTGATTTATTATCTTAGTTTTTCATTCTGCTAAACACCACTATTCCAACTAGCATTCCATCAATGAATATTTTATATTCTACAATATTGGAAATGTAATACTTGTAAAAAAATATTATTTTTCCACCATCGAACAAAAATCTTGACCTTACACATTTACAATTTCATCCTCATGAAACAATGAGCTTATACTAAATTTGAATAACATATGGGATCAATAATACCTTCCAAAAATCTTCATTAGCCTTCCAAAAAAGTTCTTCATGTCTCCTATATAATAAAACACACCTCTAGAAAAATGATCATGATATTTTTTTCTATAATCTCATACTCTTTAGTAACATTATTATCTTATAAGTGGTGTTATTTTGGACTTAGTAAACCACTTGAGAAAAAGTATCCAATAATGTTCCAACCAGTTTCAATAATAGTGAATTATGGTTCGTCTAGAAATCAATAATCCTCTGACATGATACTCTATAAACAAGTTCTTATACCACATATTTTTTTATATTAGACATTATAATTAAAAACTTATCTGATTCCAATTTTTATGGATATTAATCAGTGCAATACAACAATGATTAGATATCACTATTGGGGAATTTTATTTATATATTCATTTGAATACCTTGAATCTAATAGAACATACATAGAATTAAAAACCAAAAAATCAAAACCACTTAACCAATAATGATTATAAGTTTCTCCAAGACCTCAACCAATGGAACAAGGCACCTGAAATGTTCTGGTTGCCATGGTACACACCTAAAAATAAAATTTTCAGAACTAATAAGATTAGAAACCCCCAAAAACATATTTATCCTCCATTTATTTTTGATCTAGTAACTTCATGTTCTTCATAAAATTGTTCCATAAATAGTATAAATAAATAACAAACACATGCAAGAAGAGAATATGCACAACACATCAGAATAATTTTTTTAGAAAGGTTCGAACCCCATGGGTGAACACACTATATCATTAACTAAGTAAAAAATGATATATAAGGGAACTCCCCTTCCAAAAACCTTACCTAGGTTGAGTAAACAAGAACTGTGTTCTAAAAAACTAAACAAAAAATGGATGAACCACCAAGGAATAATCTAAATTATTAAATCTCATTCCAAGAACTTATTGGGGAAGTTCACTCATGGGAATAGTCTCTAATCCACCCTATTTTATATATCCTCTCTATTTACATGGGTTTTCACCATAAAAAATTATATAAAACCATATTTTTATATAGGTTGTTCATATATTTTAATATGTTTTTTTGGTTACAGTACATTTACAATTTTACTATTTTACCTTAATTTGAACAAGTAAACTAAGTGAGCTTCATAGACCCACTTTAACCATCAATTCAATATCTAGGATCTATAGTCTCTATTTCTCCTCCATAATTCATTTGAATTTTTCTAGAATAACATCCTTTAGTTTCCATACTCCATTCTAGATCCTATATCATCCTCAAATTCTAAATTAATCTTCTGAATCCCTTTATATTAATCTGATATTACATTTAGAAAACTAAGTCTACTCTTATACAAGACCAATATCATTACAAATGGTATTCATCTTCTAAATATATTAATATATAGTATCATCTAGTTTCTATAAAACTTTTATTCCACATCAATAACTCATCTTGTGTCACTTCCTTTGAAAGTTGGTTCTACCTCTTTTTTCCATTGGCCTAGATCTAGACATTCCATTGTAAAGGTGATCTGATTTATCTATATTCTAGATGTTTTCTCATAGAAATATAATTAATTCAAGACACAAAAACATAATCATAAAATAGGTATCACACCAAAATCTTTCAATGGGGTGGTGAGAACCTCTTATTAGGGGTATGGTATGGATTCCATCCAATATTGAATAATAAATTGCCTAAATATGTGGATTCATTTTTTAGTTTTTTGAATGTTTTTTCGGAATGGAAAACATACTATATGGGTATACCCTATACTTGAGTGGTAAATAGTTTGTTAGATTTTATTTGATATCTTGAGATGCTAAAGAAACTTTTAAAAAAAATTATCTCTTCATAAAGATATAAGCATTATTTTAACAATATTATAAGAAAATCATGATGGGATAAAATATCATGGGGAACCGCTAAAGTCAAATAACATTAGAGATCCACATTTTTAAATTCTACATATTAAAAATTATCTTGGTTGTATATTCCCCCAATAATAAATTACTTAAATGAAAAATTTACCCAGTATTAATGTTCACGATGCTAAAGTCCTGTAGTAAAGAAGCCCCCAACCACTAATAATTGTTTCAGATACAGATGATGTACCTACTTGGTAATCTTCAATCCATATTTTTTCAGTTCCAAAGAATAATATGAAATTCACATGATGATGTACATATTTAATAATGAATTAAATCAAATTATGTTTGAGAAAAGGAAATTGGAATGATGAGGGATAAGATCACCATAAGTAAGTTATATTTTATTTATTTCAGTAAATAATTAGCTTGAATAGAAATTATTTATTCACTGATTAATATTACAAAGCATTCACATCATATTTTCATTGTGTTGGAGGAATAAAGGGTAGATTACCTTTAGAGATGATCCAAACATGAACCATAATCATTAAATATCTATATAGATATTTTTGGGTTCTATAACTAAATATCCTAATAGATATGTTATTATCCATTGATCTCTTCAATAATCTCCATAAAATGGAAGGAATCTTGTTGTTATATCTACACATGAGAGATGGTTTTATAGGATGATTTTTTCATCTCTTGAGAGAATTTTTGGACTTGAGATGATTCTCTATAATTCATTTCATAACAATGATTTGAATTAATTGGGATTGTCTTGGTTGTAAAATGTTATAATCAGGATTAAAACATCTAGGGTTAGAGAATAAGTATTGCACATGGGCCTTTATGATTCTTTTAATCCTTGAAAAAAATCATGTCAAAATAATAATATTATTATTATTTATATGACATTAAATAATCTCATGGAAAAATAAATATTTTTTCATTGCATAAATAAATTAGTACATATTCAAATAAGATTTAACCTTTCATTTCCCACTAAACTAATAAACTCAATCCACCAATCCTCCCCAATATTTATTGGACCATTTATAATGTCCATTTATATAAATTAATAAATATCACTCCATTATTAACCAATAAATAAATAAATATTATTTTCACTAAAATAGAAAACCAATATTTATTAAATATTCAACCCACAAATATTCACACGAATAACTAGTGACATAACATATGTGATCAATTAAACATGATTAATTATTAAACCATTTATAAGAATACTATTTATTTAATATTTTAAATTCATATATAATTTAACAGACATTCTATATTTACTTATTGTGATACCCACTAGGCCCCATTATTAGTGTCATTAGGTATGACCTAATAATGTTCATGGTTAGTGTCTAGAAACACACTAACGAGACAATAGTGAAATAATTTAATATAACAACAACCTAAAAACACATATGGGGTCTCAGTGTGTAATATAATCCTTTTTTTCTATATGTCATTCATGAATGTCACATAACATGTTTCATTAAAATATATGCTCTAATTACCTTTATTTGACCTTCAATGAATAAACACGTCAATATCACACCATGGTCATGTATTTATCAAACAATTATATTTTAATCGAATGTACATAGATATATACTTCCATTATATGGAAGGAATATATCAAAAAATAATTCATTAATTCCCTATTACTCATGAAACACCTAAGATATCCTACCACCCCATGAGTATATGTTATTATGGTTTTCTTCAATACATCAATGTAATTTTTTCATGATATGAATTAATAATAATCTTTAGTCTAAGAACCATTACACACATACTCATATATGAATATATAAAGATACATAAAATTTAGGGAATTGTTATAGGCGGGACAAGTTCTTATAACCTCATATCTTGAAATTTTCAAGGGTTATACCATGAGAATGTGTATAAAATTCGTATGAGTATCTATTAATAAAATCCCAAATAATATGTGTCCCACCAAATGATATCATCTGGGTATAGAATATATATTAATTATTTCCCTCATATAACTTTTAGTTTCTTATCATAACATGGAAAATATGACCATTAAGTTAGAAAATATCCCTTGAAACATTATCACATATATGCCACATAGATGAAAAACAAGCATGGGATAATATATAAATTAACATTCAAAATAATGAATATTTTGGTAGTGAAATAATCAAAGTACCTAGTTTTAGGTAACCAAATCCAATTGTCTCCCAGTTTAACTTGTGCCAAATCCTAACTATTATTGGTTATTATCACATGAAAAACCTTTTTATACTATGATATGGCAATATTTTTTTTATCCCACCACACTTTTGGGGGTGTTTCTATTTACTATGACCTCGTCTCCCGATGAAAATTACTCAGGAGATGATATAAATGAGTATAGACCTTTTTCCCACTTTAATATAAAACATATTGGATAATACATTAGTTAAAATTCATCATTATATTTTTGAATTTTACTATCTAGGTTAAATTCTAAATTCTAGAAAAAAATCATTCATAATGATTTTTTTTAACCTTAAAAAAATACACAGCCTACTTTGCCTAATGTAGATATGATAACAACTAGCTTTAATATTATTTACCATTTCATATTACCATCAAAGTACTATGATTCTAGATCAAAATGATCTATGAAGACTATTTGTATATCCATTGAAAACTACCATTCTTGTTTCTTAAATTAATAGGAACTTATATAGTTTTTCTTCCATAGGCATTATCGAATAGTTCTAACTAATATACTATAAAGTTAATTGGGTCTTGTTTGATATGCTAATTTTCTAATTTAAACAAAATAATGATAAAAAACCTAATACATATCATATAATGTTCAGTATATTTCCAAATTACTCTTAAGAATATATATTGTGTTCATCACTGGAATATTTTGTGACAATGGAAAATATTCAGTAGTATTATTTCATCATGTATTTCATATATTATGTCAAAAATTCTTAATGATGTAGATTAAGAAACCCCTTGATATACACTAGAAGAAATTATTCCCTAGAACATAGGTTTCTACTTATATCATATTGTAGATATTAAATTTATTCTTAAATTAATTGTATGGTCAATCATCGATTTTTAATATTTTTTAATACATATCATCTGTATACAACCTAGTTTTTATAGCTTTTGAAATTTGAATAGAAATTTAAATTTTTGTTCTTTGGTTACCATAAAGGGTAAAATGGTTATTTTACCTATAAAATTATCTCAGACAATTTTTATGACCACTCATTTGGTAATGAAATAGGGTGTTTACCACAGGATAAAAGTTTGGTGTAATTCCAACCAGTTTAAGTTTCGATAGAATATTTATTATTTAATTAATTAAAAGTTGTCTAGTGATTTCAGGTAGATGTATCTTTTAAATGAAGTGTTGAATTTTTATTTTGACTCCTCTATTGAGTTCATAATGGGGTGGTTTTTTCTATGTGAGTTATAAAGATGATTCAATTTCTGGGGCTCAGGAAGACTATTAAGTGGGTGATTAATTAATTAATAAATTAAATTAATAAAACAGATCCCCCTCATTTTGGGGTTTTTATGAATGAAAGGAGGGGTAGGTACTCTCCCTATGTTGAAAAGTTTCGACTAGGTGGAAGAATAGGGAGATGACTCTGGACTTCGTCCTCGCCATAGATCAGGATCAGATCGAGGGGAAATGGTTTTTTGGAAATAGATTTAGACCCAATCCATTGGAATTTGAAACTTGAGGTAGGAAAGCTTATATGTTTTTCCCCAATACCCATAGATTATTTTTTCTATGTTTAAAATACTTATTATGACTATTAATTACCCCATGGGGGTCGATCTATAATTATTTTGGGAAAACATGAGTTTTGAGAGGTACATAGGGGTTTCCTATTCGAAGAACCTAACTACACGGTGTGTGGTTCTAAGAACACATGCCATTTTTTATTACCATTTATAAAGTGATTATTTTTATAAGTACACATTTTACACATTAATTACATGTTATTTATTAGAATATGGCCATGTTACAACCCATATGAAAAAGTACATGGTCAGATGATGTTTGGAAAGTACATGTTGTGTAGTTTGGGTACATATTGTGTAGTCGTACAAATGAATAACCCATGATGCTATGGACATGTTAATGTAAATGTCAAGGTGGAGAGAATATAGTACACATTGTGAAATCAAAAGTAAATTCCATATACATTTTTCGGCTTGGAGGTTTTGGGTGTTCTCCACCCTGGAAGTTAGAAATGGACTTGTGAGTGGTCCATTTTGAGCATTTTTATACATAGATTTCAATGGTGGGATCCTTTTGACATATATAAGTAATACATATGGTATTTTGTAAAATTTTTATTTATTAGTAGAATTTACATGACTTTTGGATTCAGAACCCTCATGCGGGTTTGGTTGTGAGCTAGGAGACCCATATGAGTGTTGTGAGCTCAGTGTTTGGTATAGCATGTATGTGGCATGGGGTATTTCATGAGGTTTCTCAAATAAATCCCAAAAATAAGGGATTTGAGTAGTAAATCTTAGTTGATCTAGGATTGACCTAGTGTATCGGGACTAGTGCCTCGAGGATAAAGAGATTGATGTTTAGAACCTATGATTGAGGGTCAAGGTGGATGGATTTTTTGTGTCTTGGATGATGTTATAAGATGGGGGTTGTGGCTGAGTGTCATTATGGAGTTGATTTGAGACTCAGAAACTCTTGAGGATCCCCATGGTGGAGTATTTTCAAGATAAGTGATAGTTGGATGTTATGATTTTCTGTTGAGAATGCTCGCGAGGAAAGGGTTCACTTTTGGATTCCTAGTAGGCATTTTGTTGACCGATGATCAGTTGGAGACCACTAAGGATTGCTTGAGGATGTTTCTTATGATAGGAATTGGTCTGAGCATATGTTTGTTCCCACGGTTTGGGATGGGATATCTCTACTTGTGTGCTAGATTAGAGGATCCAAGGAGCGATGCCTTTTCTTATGTGTAGTCCTAGATGACCAAGTATTGGCCTGATTGACAGGAAAACCCTACCTGGGTGCATGTGCATATGCAGATTGGCTTTGGGTGTCCCATAGGGACCTGAGATGATGTATGAGTTGATGGGACTAAGATGTTATTGGACGAGATGGATGTATAGCCAGCCCTTGTTATGTTTTATTTTTTGGGGGTTAAGACATGGATTACACCCATGGTACAATACGATATGGTTAGGTTTCCACATTCTGGAACTCAGTTTAATGGTAAGAGATGTGATAGGTGAGAGAGTTGGACAGATGATCCATATATGTCATTTCGAATATCTATGATTGATATTGTTGGATGTGAGGATTCGGGCACTATAGGGAAACAATGTTTTAGCGGCGATTTTTTCGTGGCGGTTTCTAGAGACATTTTTAAAAACCGCTACTAAATGATTTTAAAATATTATTTTATTATATTTTTTAAAAATTTGCAAAAAAAAATAAATTTATTTTATCAGCAATTTTATCAAAGCCGCCGTAAAATTGAAGGAAAAAAACAAAAAAAATATTTATTAATTAATTATTAATTATTAATTGTTATTTATAATAAAATATAGTTTATTATTTATAATTTTAATTCATTATAATGTGTTAATTAATAAATATGTATAATTATTAGTGAATAATAATGTGAAACTTAAAATAAATCTATAAAAACCTGAAAATCTAACTTTGACATCAAACGACCATAACATCTAATCTGGGAGTCCATTTCAGCTCCACAACCAGTCAAATCGAAGCGTATGAAATGAGATAAAACAAGGTTAGAGTTAAATCATATTATACTCAAAGAAAAAATGAGTTTTTTATTCATTATTTGTTTATTTATTTACTAATGATTTATTCAAAATTCATTGTTTACTAATATTTAATTATTTATTAATTATTTATAAATTTGAAAATATTAATTTTTAATTTTTAATTTTTAATGATCAATTATAATTTATTAGTTATTAATTATTATTTATTAATTATTATTAATTAAATATAAATTATTATTTATTATTTGTTATTTTATTGTTATTTTTTTATTTATTTGTTTATTTATTTATTATTTATTCATTCATTCATAAATTTATTTATTTATTTATTTATTTATTATTATTTTTATTATTAGTTTATTATTAATTTATAATTAATTAATTAATTTATTTTATTTTATTCTTATATTCTTATTTTATTAATATTGAATTATTAATTACATATTCATTATTTATTCATTGTACATTCAATATATATATATATTTTTATCTATTATATTTTAATTTACTTTTAATTTATTATTTATTAATCATATATTAATTTATTTTTATTTTATTTATTTTTTAAACATTAATTATATAAAATATGTTATATATTATATGTTATATATTAAATTTTATATATCATATATTATATATTATGTATTATTTATTATATATTATGTATTATGTATTATGTATTATGTATTATGTATTATGTATTATATATTATGTATTATGTATTATGAATTATGTATTATTTAGTATTTAGTATTTAGTATTTACTATTTACAATTTACAATTTAATATTTAATATTTATTAATTACTCTTTATTATTTACTATTTACTATTTTTATTTAATGTTTTTTATTTACCATTTTTTTTCAAATTATATATTTCTGTATTTATTAATCAATTATATTCTTTTTATTTTTTAGTAATTTGTAATTTGTAATTATTAAATATTAATAATTTCTTATTAATTATTAATTATTAATTATTAATTATTACTTATTAATTATTACTTATTAATTATTAATTATTATTTAATTATTATTAATAATTACTTATTAATTATTAATTATTAATTATTAATTATTGATTATTATTTATGGATTATTCACTAATCATTACCGATTAATCAATATTGATAAAAAATTATTTAGTGTGTTTCTATTTGTTATGTATTTTTTCCAATTAATATATATATATATATATAAGTATATTAAATTCTATTTATGGACCACATGATGAGCCTGTTGGAGTGGTAACGTCTTTTTAGAATAATCAAGAGGTAAGGGGTTCAAATCTCACCCAATACATAATTTCTATATGTGGCATGAGCATATGCCTGGACCAAGACTTGTGCATGGAGATGAGAATGGGCATAATAGTAATTAATAATAAATAATAAATAAATTATGACAAAAATAAATAAATAAATTAAGTAATAAATTATGAAAATAAATAAATAAATAATAAATAAATAAATAAATTATGAAAATAAATATAATTAATTAATTATATATTTATTTACAAAAATAAAAAAATTAATTAATTAATTATGAAAATATAAAAAAATTAAAAAAAATGTAGAAAATTAAAGAAAATTATAAATTATTTAGTAATGGTTTTAACCGCCACTAAATCATTCTACAACGGTTTTAGAAAACACTGTTAATTGATTGCCGACATAAGATTTAGCGGTGGTTTTTCAAAACTGTCACAGAATGATTTAATGGGAGTTTAAACCATCGCTAAATGAAAATTTTTGCATAGTGGGGTATGGTTAGTGTACTATTGATTAGGGTTTAGAATGAGGATCTATAAGAAGATAGTATAATTTATTAGTTAAGTTCCAAATTGATATTATATATATTTATGGTATACCGCCTAGATTGATGGTAGAATGATGATCCAAATTTATGGTTTGAGTGATGGACTACGGTTATGGGCATGTTGTTTTATATTGTTATTCATAATGAATGTGACATCACATGTATATGGTATGGTGATGGACTTGAGTTTATGGGTACAAGATGTATACTACCGAGATTGTGTTAGGATGAGGCTACAAAAACTAATAGTATACTTCATGGTTAGAGTTTTAGACTGATTCTATAGGTGATGATGAAATTACATGTTAAATAAGATGTTGGAATGATGCTCCTTCTCCATGGGTTGGGTTAGAATGATTATCAGGAAACCACTAATGTTATGTATAGATGGTTGTTGAATGGGGGTTACAAGCACTATCTTTATGTTTTGTGATGGGATTGATAAGCTTGATGTTCTGTATTGGTACCGATAGTTTGGATAAATTCTATAGGCACACGAATAGTTCTCTTGGATTGTGTATTTTTAAATATAGATTTGGTATTGGACATATGATCTAGGAATTATTATTTTTGATACATGATATAGGTGTATGACTAAGGGTATGGGCTTGGTAGTACTTTTGTGGTAACAAGGACAGATGTGTTGAGGTTCCAAGTATGAGGCAATGTTGGGTCATGAGGACACAATAGGGGTGAATTGGATTATTATTCCAGATTAAAGGAATATCATAGGATGGGTCCCCAGTTTGGTCAGGTTCTGTTGCAGCTTCCATGAATATGGTGCCAAATGATTCTTTTGACACATTTTCATGGTGTCCTGCTCATAGACACTACAGATTTTACTGAAGTAGGTATGGTCGATGAATTTCTTAGACCTAAGGATCAATGATTTTTTATAAGTAATTTGGTTTTATGATTCATATCGAGTAGGCTAAGAATATTGCATGAGCATGCACTTATGGAATACGTTTATAGGATAACTATTAGGGGTTGTCTATTGAGACATATTTCAAACCCATTTATAAGTTACATAGTATTCCTAAATACTTTATATCTACTTTTAGGTTGAGCAAGGATGTATAGTGGATGTGGTCTAGGCACATGATTTCATGTTAGAGTGAGGTACTCATGTGGAGTCGACTGGTTGGGTTGGAGTAACTTGACAAGGTACTAGAGACCAGGTATGTGGTATGGACTGGAGTTGAAAGTAGGTTCTTTTGTATTTACTTTTTTTTACATTGTATTTGTTATCCGTCTGGTGGGATATCGTTGTTGTATGCATGACATGGCTATTTGGTCCCTTACTATATTTCATTTTATTATAGCATGGTTCAATTTTAGTTATTTATTCTTCTACATTGCTCTTATGTGTATGATGATTAGTTATTTACTTCTATTTTTTCACTCTGATATGGGGCATAGTCTCTTCAAAAATCCTCTTTAGACCCTTGTTGTTATTCCGTATCCACTGGTGTATAAAGAAGAGCGCTTGAGGTCTTATGGGGAACCTCCATAGGGCACCAGTTTAGTGGACAGTGGGTCAGGACATTACAAAGTGGAATCAGAGTAGTTACTTTCCTACTATTTCACTATTTCGGGTTTACTAGAGAGGATATATATAAATGTGTCAGAACCTATGATGCATACAGGGTTGGTGCATCATGAAAACATATTCCAGTATAAGTCCAGGTTATCAGAGGTTGTTATTAATGTTCTAGATTTATGATGTTATGATTTTATATGATTTTTCCATTGAGAGATGCACATGTTGTTTGGATTAGATAGTTTATGAATTATTTCTAGATCTTGGCCCATTGGAAAAAGGCATGTGAGTTGGTTCCAACTCTTGAACTATAGAGGAAAGTGGCGTCTCCTGCATCATGATAAGCATGTAGGATCCCCATATTTAAGGGTTTCTAGTTTGTGATTTTACAGATTTCCTTTTAATGGTAGGTCTTTTGGATCTGCAGTGAGATGCTCGAAGGCAGTGATGCTGGTGTGGTCCTTGTGTTCAGCTAGTTTGGAGACTCTGGTGGGTCAGTATAGTGTATGTTTAGGTATGTGGACCCAATGTAGATGTTTTATTTGTATGGTTGTGTGTCCAGGTCCTCTAAGGGATGGATTGATTTGAAAATGATCGGAGAGGACAGATTACCTAGTTATGAGAAGTTTATTGGTATAACATTTCATGGTGGTGTGATGCCCTATAAGAGGGTGTTTTGACTTTATGGTGTCATGTGATAATGATATATATGCATGATGATTCCATGTGATTTGTTTCCTTCTATGAGTTAGCTTAGACCTAGCTGGTTGGACCTAGTTTCTTGATGTGATACTTGATTAGTAAGTCTAGGTGGGAGTTCCTATTAAAAATTTTTATATGACTCCATAGTATGGAGTTAGAGCTGTTGGATTTTCACAGATGAAATATGATAGGGGTCGACCAAGTGATGAGTGATTTTGGGTGCTTGAGGCAAAGATAAATGCTTGGGACTTTTTGGAAAGGTTCACAGAGGGGTGTAGTTTGTATTGAAGATTAGGGCCATTAGAGGAATTTTGATTTTTTAGATGGTTCCCTTATGTTTTAGTGTTCCACCATGTGGTTGGTATCAATAGGGTAAGGTTCGTTCAAGATCATATTCTAGGAAATGGTTGATCATGAAGTTTGAGCCTTATGTCTTTGGGTTGGATCAAAAGCACACGAAGCGCTAAAAATTGTATGTTTAGGGTTCTATAACATATTTTTCATGAAATTTGAATCATTGGAGTCAGCATAGTTTTTTTGGTGGGGTTACACAAGGGTGTGTAATGGGTTTTTACAAAGGAATATTGGAGAGAAGGGTGATGGTGATGAAATGTATCATTTGGGTAGTTTACCAGATGTCGTGGGAGTGTACATCTATACTGCATGAGTTGGGTGGGAAGCCGTGAGTGGGATGAGAATCATTGTGGGTGTGATTAAAGTATTGTGGGAATGGTTACTCACATCCCTTGGTATTGAAGTTTGAAGTTCTATAATGGATGATGTTTTGTCAGTATTCATCGATGAAATCTTAATATACTTATAGTTTATAGATTATAATTCCCAATATCTTGACATTTCCTGGATTGTGCTAAGAGTGCATCAACTTTATGAAATGATATAGAAAATGATTACAATGGTTGTAAAGGGGCCTCTTGGGAGTTTTTTCCCATGGAGAAGTGTGTATGAAGCCGTATGGGGTGGAGAACACCATCAATATTCTATTGGTGAGGTCCATGTAGAGGATCAGATTTCAATGAACACCATGAATGTCAATCTTCAATGCTTGGAACGGGTGATAAAAGTTGTTTTGTTTTGTTTTTCTGGTGGGATTAATATGGCCATGTCCATTTTTGAGGTTTGGTTATGATTTGAAGGAATAAGTCATTGAAATGATTTTGGTTGTGAGGAAATAGTAAGTATACTGCTGTAATGTGGAGTACCAGATTGGTCATGGTGATGTAACCCTTAAGTGGGTAGGTTTATATGGCGAGGAGAACCATGAGTTGATGATGAGTTTTGAACTATATTTTGATGTATCAGGATGTATGGGAGAATTAATTTACGGTCCTAGTTTTTTTATGGGAAGCGATGTAATGGCCTTTTATAGGTTGTATGCCCTCTCTTAAGAGTTACATAAAGAAACTCAATTAGTGTCTCGTAGTATAACAAAATGATTTGATCTTGAGTTGATGACCATGGTGGTTAGGATGTGTGTCTAGAAGACCACTAAGGATTCTTGATGATGAGATGTTTTGTGGTGGTTAGGTTTTAGAGACCTACTTTATATGGGTTTTATAATTTGAGAAGAAATTAATTTTTTTTCTTAGGTGCCCATGTGTGGTAAAATGGTCATTTCCTCTGAGAGATGGTATCAGATAATTTTTCAGACCACTCATTTTTTCATTGAATATGAAATTTACATGAGGAAAGTATTTTTGTGGAATTCTGACGAGTTTGAGTTTTTGTAGAATATTTAATAATTAATTAATTAAATATAAAAATAGTCATGTTGTTTCGAGTGGCTGTATATTTTGAATGTAGCATCTGATTGATATTCATACTTCGTGGTGGATTTTTAAATGAGGGGTTTGTATATGAAAGTTATAAATTCAATTTGGGTTTTGGGGCCTAGGACAATTGTAAAATGGGTGATTAATTAATTAATTAACAAATCAATAAACTTAATAAAAAACATTCTACCCCCCCCCCCCCATTTTTGCGTTCCTACGTGTAGTAGGAGGGGAGGGGATCACCCATTCATGTTACATCCTAACGAGGGGTAGAAGAGGTATATGCCTATGTAATTCATCATTTAGGATGATCAAGACTACATTGAGGTGCTGCAGCTGGGGACGAGTCTAGACCCAAACATTCTGTTTTTACGCTATGAAGTAGGCAAGTTATTCAGTTTTATGCCCCAATCTCATATATTAGTTATTTTCAATCGTTAAATCTTTATTACTACTTTTAAAGACACTATGGGGATATATATGTGCTTATTGTGGAAGAAATGGTTGTTTCAGTTGGTTCGTAGTGGTTTCCCATTTAGAAACACCAACAACATAGTGTGTGGTTCCAAGAACACATGCCATGTTTTCTTCCCATTTAGGGAAGATATAAGTTTTAGAAGTACACTCCTTGTACATTATGTACAAGATGTGTAGTAATACATGGCCATGTTCTTAACCACATGAAAATGTAAACATGATGATGATGTTTAGAAATTAAAAACCATGTACTTTGGGTACAACACTTGATCCTCAGCCCAGTTGGTGAGGACTCCTTATGTGAATCCATGAGAACCAGGTTCAAAACAAGGTGGAGGAATGTTTCTGGGTTACTATAGTAGTATTGTAGGAGTACTATGTGGGTACTGTAGCAGTTATTATTCAGTACTGTAGAAGCTGGAACATTTCACCTTGGGCCACCGGTTTAGGATTGGAGGCCTTAAGGCCTTCGTGCCACCCATGCCTTTGGGTCATTAAGGATTTAGGGCCACCTTTAAAGCCTTAGATCCACCTCATGGACTTCGAGCCAGATGATCAGTGTAGTTACCCCAGATAGACTCTACAAAAAAGGTGCAACCCAGAGGAGGATTTCGAACAACTGCACTCACCAAAGTAGAACCAAATGGATTTGGAAGAATGAGAGGCTATGGATACACCATTAGGACCAGCCTGTGGTTGTACAAGAATCCTATCCAGACGACTATGCGATGTTGGAGAGCTACCATCATGATGTAGATACAGGGGAGGGGCAGTTCCTAGTAGTTATAGTCTGGTTGAATTCCCTAAGACCTTCAGGTCCTGTAATCTCTTAAAAATATGGGCCATTTAATCTCTAATCCTATTTTCCTTGTAAGGATTCCCACCATTACATGAAAGGGGGGTTATCAAAAATCAATAAAAATGAAGGCCTTCTGTCCATTCGGGCTTGTAATTTGGGTACAAACAATGTACTTGTACATAGGTAGAAACCATGTTTCTCTTGCCTTGTAAACGTACATGGCTAGGTGGAGAGTTGACAGTACATGTTGGGTACTCGAAATTACACACCATGTACATTTTCTATATTTGATGTTTTTGGTGTTCTATTCCCTATGTGTTATAATTGGACTTATGGGTAGACCATTTTGAGCATTTTCCTACATAGATTTCATTTGTGGGATCATTTCTAAGTATATAGGTGGTATGTATGGTGTGTTGAAAAAAAATACAGTTTATTAAGAGGATTTCCTTGAATTTTGGATTAAGAATCCTCTTGTGGGTTGGGATGTGAGCTAGGAAATCCATGCGAGGCTTGTGAGCTAAGTGTTTGTTATGGTCTGAGCATTCCATGGTGCTTTTATTGAGGATTCTCAGATGAATTCCAAGATATGGGATTTGATAAGTATCACTGTGAAGATTTTGGTTTTTACCTCTGTAATACACCGAGATTTTATGAGATATATTCTTTTTTTCTTTGATATCTTAATTTTTATGCTACAACAAGATTAGATTGCGCTATACGCAACACCGTATTAGCTTGAAGTATATGCAACACTAGTGGTGGCTCGTGTTACACAAAATTTCATGTTCATTTGGTAAAATTATTCTACGCAACATTGAGCATACATTTTGATCAAAGTATAAATGAAATTTGTTTTGATTATGTTTAACTGAACACCAAAGGAATCTTGCACTAAACGCAACCTTGATATGGCTTGCATTACACGCAAGAGCGACATTCCTTGATAGCGTGTGTTGTACACAATACCGAGTTGCACTAAACAATGATATATTATTATCATATTATGAACTAGCCATCAAGAATATTATTAACTATATTTTGAAGTTTATAACATTATAATTCATCTTACACATTTTCTAGAATGAGGTATGAGAACAAAATAAATTTTTCGGATAAAATAAGTATTTTTATAAAAATACACTTTTGCCGCCTTTTGAAGGCACACCCATTTTAAATATAATTTTTGAAAAGTTAATAAGTAAAATTTTACAAAATTAAACTTTCTATTGTGAATCAGGATATAAAAATTTATGTTGGATAATGTTTTTATATTTTTCAGATAACATTCATATTTTAATGAATAGTAAAACTATGCTAAATTTAAATTAAAAACAACTTTTTCCATGGAGATAATTTATATAGTTAAATTATAATATTTAATTTTTTTAAATTATAAATAGAATATATTTTTACCATTTAATATATTTTATTTCATTACCAGTAATTTTACATTGAATTCATAGGGAAAAATATGTCAATCATTGACAATGTTTTATCTTTTAAAACTCATTTTTCTAACAATGAGATTAATTTTAAATTAATTACTGCAACTTCTATGTTTTTAATTTTGAAAAATGGATTACATATTTGGATTAAGAGGGTATAAATTATGTTAATAGGTTACTTTTTTTTGATATTATGTGTAGTAACTACGGTAATTTGTATTTACTAAAGTAAAAGTAAAACTGGGAAATTAAGGGTAAAAAATAAGATTATAAAATTACCCTAACACCTACCAAAATTCTATTGGATGAATAAAAGGAGACCCATATCACATAAGGGATGGAATAGATTCATTTAAAGGACTTTTGGCCTTGAAAATGATATAATTTTTATTAAAACCAAATAAAGTGACAACATGTCACTCTCTTATATCTTATAAGTGTAATAATTTTAATTTATTGATAAACCTCTTAAAACTTTGAATTTAAATTTTCTCTAGAAATATTATAATATTATCTACATCATGATAATTTATTTATAATTTTTAGGGATTAAATAATTATCAATAATGATGATACAATAGTGTTTTAGAAATTATTTTATTGAATGAAATATCAAATAAATGGTTTTAAAAATAATAAACTAAATATTATATTAAATCTTTAATGTGCTACACGAATTTTCTAGACAAATATGACATGTTATAAACCTATTAAACATTTTGTTTCCAATATATTCTCTTTTTGGATTTTATTTAAATGAAAATAATAGAATAGTGTCAAAATAAACACTATTTTTATTTTATAAAAATAACATATTATAAAATTGCTTAAAAATCACAAAAATATTTAAAAATTATAAATTGAAATTTATATGGTCTAAAATGTCATAAATTATCCAATTATGGAAATTTCACAACACTTAACTAATTATTTAAAATAATTTAAAATTCAGAATATTATTACCACAAATAAAATTAAATAGATTAAATAAGGATAAATCAAGTTGATAAAGATTAAAATAAATTCCCAACATGTCTGAATTTTATTTTTTTATGAGACTACAATTCTATCTCATATCATATTAGAATATATTCATTTTTGGATGTTTTTAAGTGGGTTTTTAATTTACTATAAATTAATATTATTGAGGTTTCCAAAAGTGCCCCTCTCCCCCTTATAAAAGGGAACCTCCTCCCTCTCCTCTTCAAAACATTATGAGCATTCAAGATTGTACAAAACCTGTCCATTTCTATTCTCCATTTCCCTAGAAACATACTAGAGGTCTTTTTATTCTTTAAATACCATCTTTAGTTCTCTAAGAGGAGGTTTAGAAGAGGCGCGTCGAAGAAGAGGTAATATCCTTTACCGATTCTTTCAAATTTATTTCTTTTTCTACTTCCCCTTCTTTATTCGTTTCATTATAATGTAATAATATTAGTATCACTCATATACTGATATTTTATTACAAATATTAAAAAACACTATTTCATCTTCTATCAATCTTACAGAAAATGAAATCATCGCGTGTGCGTACGTACGGAATACTGTCTCCACGTCGTGGTGTAATCTGTTTTCCACCACCACCTTAATTGGATGGGTATAATGGTGTCAAGAATAATTATATATGATTATTATAACATGATACTAATTATGAGATATTCTATCATCCACTCAAATTCCATTCAATAATGATGGGAATGATAACATCGCTCATGCGTACGTATGGATTAGCGTCTCCACGACGTGATGAGATTCATTCTCAATGTTAACCATTCAAGAATGATTATAAAGTATATATAATGAATAATAATTAAATATAAGAAATAATAATTCTAATTTATATATATATATATATGTCTTCTACTTACTTCCATTCATGTCAATAAGGAAAGGAAACCAACGTTTATATGTACGTACGGTCTACCATCTCCATTAATGGTGTATTTCATTTCATTTATCTATCTACTATATATATACTGAATATATATGATATATAAATACTTTTTTACATTATGGAAGTATGTAAATCATGATATATGTAATAATATCAAGAAAAAAAATTCCAAACACATATGATAAATGAAACGATTTTACCCAAAATGCTGCTTTCACATTGAATTGACAAAAGAACAGGTAATATAATGTCGTAAGTGAATCATATATGATATAACAAATATTATTATGGTTTTGTTACAAGTTAATAATATGTTTAAACCCACTATACAAGATTTTTGGACACATAATGATGAAATTGGACATAAGGTAAGGGGTAACTTTACCAATCTCATTTCTATCTAAGATTGTTTATTCATAAGTTTTTACTGGGGTTATATTTCTCATCCATGTCTACATATTCTAAAACTATTTCCATAAAATGTTTACTATTCTTCCATATATGTTTATAGTCATTTTACCCTTTGATGGCTTTTACCAGATGGTAGGGAAGGAATATTTCTTTTGTTTACCATACGAGGTACTTTTTGACTTTTCTGGAAAAAGTACGAGAAAAATGTTTTTTTAACTTATACAGAACGAATGGATTTTTACGGTTTCATAACGAATTATTTTCACGAAAGTTCCTATACAATATTTCATGATTATTTTCAATGAAATTCTTTTTCTAAAATTGCATGGCATACTGTGAAAAGAAAATGATTTTGAAGAAGAAAGGATATTTTCCTCAAGAATTCATTTCATGTGTTTTATCAAAACTATTTTCCATCTAAGAAGAAATTATTTAATATATTTTTGTTTAAAGTATAATGTCTCTATTATTTACATGGTTTGATTATTCTTATGATTAAATGATATCCATTTGTTTTATATGGATTATGTTAAGATGGGGTTATGTTTATGAATCCTATTTTATTCTTTGGGTAATGTTGAATGATTTATGATTGTTTTGTGGAACACGTAATAATGATTTCAATATGAGATGGTTGGGACCTATATATCCCCGTAATTCATTGGGTAAAGATTTATATCTCATGAGATAGACATGGCTAGAATGACAAGTGAATCTAGTTCAGTAATACAGGGTTAGAAAAACAAGTAAACCCAGTTCAGTAATGGAATTTATCAACTATTATGGTCTTGGATGAAATTCCTTGTATAATATGGAAATCATATCATGTTCTTAATGGTTTTCCATAATTCCATGTTTTATTCCAATGCTGTTTTTTCAAGATTAATGTTCCTTTATGATCTATGCCTTATGTACTGCTAAGATTTATGTCATTACTCATGATTTTAATGTTTTATGTTCATTTTTTTAATGTCAAATGTTTATGGATTGTTTTTATGTTCTCCATGTTTACCCTTACTGAGCATTTGAGCTCCCCATTTTTATGTTTCTTTTCCACATGATATAAATAACGGTTTTAGGTAAGAAAACAAAAGGGGGAGATCTTTAGGGGAGATGTTGAAGATCATTCACCATGATTAGACGATTATGTTCCAAGTTTCCAAAGATACTAAACTAATACAGTATTTGGGAATCTATTTTTGTTATCTATTAAGTATTCTACAAAAGTAATGTAATTTCTATGTACGTCAAGTTTGGGTCTCTATAGTTGGTATCAGAGCGAAGGTTTAGTCAACCTTTCGAAACTAGGATGCAAAAACATTAGTGAGATCCCAAGATATATTTCTAAGCTATGTATAAGTATATCCCTAAGGTTATGTATATGTATAGCTTATAGTCCTAGAATTAATCTTAACGTTTATAGAATTAAAACTAAGATGTTAGATATTGCAGGTACGCCCCCTTTATTATGTAGTTTTCTTACCAAGATTTTTACCTCTCACACTATTATTTTTGGGTTGTAGATGATGGATGGAACCTGAAGGAACTGTGTTAATCAATGTAATGGAAAATGCAATGACTGGACTCATGAACAAACCAATGTTATTAAGATAGAGTGAAAATTTTATTTCTATACTTACACAAGATATGAATCATTATAGACTTACAAATGGGTAGAGAAGGGAACAATATTCTATTGAGTCTTTCATGAGGAAACGTCCACCTTCTTTCAATGGGTCTTATGATCAACATTTTTCTAAATAATGGATCAGTACCATTGAAAATATATTTTCCATACATCGTTGTTCGGAACATGAAAGAGTCATTCTGGTTGTGTACCGTTTAGAAGGTGAAGAAGACCATTGGTGAACTCTAATTAAGAATACAATGCCCCAAGATGAAATTGAATCCATGGAATGGGATTAGTTCAAGAACTTGTTTTTCAATAAGTACTTCCCTCATATTCTTCGAACAAAGATGGAAAAGGAGTTCCTTGAGCTTTAGTAAAAGGATGATGAATCTGTTGGTATATACGAAACGAATTTTACAAGGATTTCAAGGTATGCATCTGGCTTTAGCATAGAACCTAAAAGTAATGTTGATCAATTATTCAGTGGCTTAAAACCATGTCTTCAATGAGAATTAGCTTTAAGAGCCTTCAGTAGCTATGAAGAAATTGTGCATTGTGCTATCAAGGTAGAATTAGAAGTTGGTGTAACATATCCATCTCATGGTTTTGACAACAAACGAAAGATGGAGTTCAAGGAAAAAGATTAGAACAATGGTGAAAAGAAAATGAATGTTTCATTATACTCAATGTGTGGAATGAATCATGGGGGATATTTGTCTAAAAGTTACTAGAAAATGTTTCAAGCGTGGAAAAGAAAGTCACCAAGCAGCTAAGTGCCAAATTAATTGAAAAAAGTTTTATAATGACGTGAATAGACAAAAGACTACAGAGAACAGTCCACCAAAACATCCATGATCTAAGTGCAAGGAAATAGGGAATTATGCTAATCAATTCCCTAATCCAAGGGTTAATAATAATTGACATGATCAACCTCTTAAGGAAAATGACAAAGGGAAGTCGCATGCGATCACTATTTTTTATGTCATGTATGAGAATGATGTTGTGGAATAATTATGTGTTTATGTAATGGGATTTCAAAATAGTATCATGAAATCTCATTAGTATTATGGAATATTAGAATATCTTTGTATTGGTTAATTATGGTTTTCAAAAACAATATGGCATCGGTAACCATGAAAAGTGATTGAAATATTTTTGGAAAGCATATGATATACACATAATGAAGGGGTAAGGAGAAACTAATATGTTTGATATTATTAATGAGATCATAACAGATATAAGGAAAAAGTGATATCATGGTTTGAGTGTATAGAAATGTTAGGATTTTGGTATGTGGAAAGAGTTAACTTTTGACAGAATTCATGTTTTCACTAAGGTTCTATGGTAATTCTTGATTCCATAGAATACATGATTAAGGTATTCAAATGTTTGGAATGTGACCAACAAGATATGTCTTATGATATATGGGGGATAAATTATGGTATTCAAATGCTCGGTAGATGACATTTCAAATAATAATTTTCATTATACTTTGAGACTGGACAAAAGTATTTTCGAAAATCCTAAAGGTTGGAATGGATTAAGTTGGACATCAGATAATATATTTTAATGCTAAAACTTTTTATAGAATG
Source organism: Viscum album (assembly GCA_963277665.1). Taxonomy (NCBI): domain Eukaryota; kingdom Viridiplantae; phylum Streptophyta; class Magnoliopsida; order Santalales; family Viscaceae; genus Viscum; species Viscum album. Next base: position 1,177,284,546 of record OY728143.1, read on the forward strand.
CTATAATAGTATAGTTTTGAAAAAGGACATCTTACAGGATGGGCGACAACACGTCACATAGGACAAGGTTACGAGAATAGAACCCAAAACCAAAGTGCGACAGGACTTTATCACCTTCCACTGGACTAGAGGAAGTCACTAGTTAGTATAGATTAATTTTATTTTATTAAGAGGTATGATAGAAGTAGTATAATTTAATTCTAGGAACCATATAAGATTAATCTCAGCATAGATGGACTTTTGTATATTTAATAACTTGTGATAACCGTTTAGTGATAGAGATAGATGGAATGACCTATCATTATATCGCATGATCTACTAAGACTTCAAGAATGAAAAATTCAACTTCAATTCTTTAAATAAGAGATGAAGTGGAAATTGTTCTTGGAATGAACAATAATGATATTACACTAAAATCAAGTAAGTATTTCTCCTTATGCGAAAATTCATCAACATTAGGGAAATGATCTTGAAAACCAAAAATGTGGTTATAGTACTCTCATATCAGATGAATCAAATGGTACCTTAGAACATCACAAATTTATGGATTAGTGATTGTAGGTTTTTTCATAGGCATATTCTCCACCACTCTCCATCAGAACTAGATGGTTTTATATCTCTTCTATATCCATGTTTTCACCTATGTTATCCTATGTAGAAACCCAGTGATGAGTTACTTTGGGTATCCATTGTGATTCTATTGTTCCTTTTTAAAATTATGTTTTATTATTCCTTTTTACGATGTGGGTTTCTATGAAAGAAACTTTCAAGTACAAAACCATTTACAACCCTGACGAATTGCGAGGGAGAAATTCATTTTAAGGGGGGTAGAACTTAACACCGTGAGATTTTATGAGATATATTCTTTTTTCTTTGATATCTTAAGTTGGACATGACACCATGATTATCTTTCACTATACGCAACACCGTATTAGCCTGCAGTATACGCAACACTAGTGGTGGCTCATGTTACACATAATTTCAAGTTCGTTTGGTAGAAATTATTCTACACAACATAGAGTATATATTTTGATCAAAGTATAAATGATATTTGTTTTCAATTTTTTATAAAAAACACCAAAGGAAGATGGCACTACACGCAAACCTGACTTGGCTTTCATTACACGCAAGAGTGGCCTTCCCTTATAGCATTTGTTGTACGCAATACCGAGTTTCACGAAACAATGATATATTATTATAATATTATGAAATTTATATTATAAATAGTATTAACAACATTTTTATGTTTATAACAATATAATTCATCTTACACATTTTCTAGAATGTGGTATGAGAACAAAATAAATTTTTCGCATAAAATAAGTATTTTTCAAGAAATGCAGTTTGGTCGCCTTTTGAGGGCGCACCCAATTTAAATCAAATTTCTGAAAAGTTAATTAGATAAATTTTACAAAATAAACTTCTTCTTTTGAATTGGGATATAAAAATTTATGTTGGATAATGTTTTGATATTTTCTGATAACATTCATATTTTGATGAATAGTAAAACTATGCTAAATTTTAATTAAAAACAACTTTTTTCATTGAGATAATTTATGTGGTAAAATTATAATATAGAATGATTTTAAAGTATAAATAGAAAATATTTTTACAATTTAATATAATGTATGTCATTACCAGTGATTTTACATTGAATTCATAGGTAAAAACATTTCAATCTTTGATAATGTTTTTACTTTTAAAACTTGTTTTCTTAACAACGTGATTAATTATAAATTAATTACTACAACTTCAATGTTTGGAATTTTGAAAAATGGATTCCTTATTTGGATTCAGTTGGTCAAAATTATGTTAATATGTGACTTTTTTTTATATTTTGTGTAGTAATTACGATAATGTTTTTTACTACAGTTAAAAGAAAATCGGGTAATTAAGGGTAAAAATAAGAATATAAAATTTCCCCAACACCTACAAAAATTATATTGGATGAATAAAAGTAGATCCATATCACCTAATGGACGGAATAGACTCCTTTAAGGGACTTTTGACCATGAAAATGATATAATTATTATTAAAACCAAAGAAAGTGACAACATGTCACTCTCTTATATCTTATAAGTGTAATAATTTTAATTTAGTGATACACATCATATAACCTGGAATTTAAATAGTCTCTAGAAATCTAATAAAATTATCTACATCATGAGAATTTATTTAGTCTTTTTATGGACTAAATAATTTTCATTAATGATGACACAGTAGTGATATAGAAATTATTTTGTTGATTGAAATATCAAATAAATGGTTTTAAAAATATTAAAATAAATATTATATGAACTATTTAATGTTTTACACGAATTTTCTAGACAAATATGACATTTTATGAATCTATTAAATATTTTTTTTGAATATATTCTCTTTTTTAATTTTATTTAATTGTAAATAAATTAATAGTATCAAAATTAACACAATTGTTATATTATAAAAATAAAATATTATAAAATTGTTTAAAAATAACAAAAATATTTAAAAAATATAATTTGAAATTTATATGGTGGAATATGTCATAAAGTATCAAATTATGAACAATTCACAACACATAAGTAATTATTAATAACAATTTAAAATATAGAATATTATTACCACAAATAAAATTAAATAGATTAAATAAATATAAATCAAGTTGATAAGGTTTAAAATAAATTTCCAACATGTTCTAATTTTATTTGCTGTTTAGATTACAACCCTATCTGATATTATCTTCTAATTGAGTAATTTATGGAGGGTTTTATGTGGTGTTTGAATTTATTATAAATTAATATTATTGAGGTTTCCAAAAGTGCCCCTCTCCTTCCTTATAAAAGGGCACCTCCTCCCTCTCCTATTCAAAAAATATTGATCCTTCAAACTTGGCCAAACCATGTCCATTTATCTTATACACTTCCCTAGAAACATACTATAGGACTTGGTTCTCTTCAATGACCATCTTTAGTGCCCTAAGAGGAGGTTTAGAAGAGGCACGTCGAAGAAGAGGTAATATCCTTTACCGATTCTTTAAAATTTATTTCTTTTTCTACTTCCTCTTCTTTATTTGTTTCATTATAATGTAATAAAATCAGTATCACTCATATACTGATATGTTTTTATAAATATTAAACAACCCTATTTCTCTTCCTATCCATCCAACAGAAAATGAAATCACAGCGCGTGCGTACGTACGGAATACCGTCTCCACGCTGTGGTATAATCTATTTTCCACCACCACTTTACATAGATGGGTATAATGGTGTAAAAATTAATTATATATTATTATAATAACATGACAATAATTCCAATATATTCTATCATCCACTCCAATTCCATTCAATAATCATGGGAACGATATCATCGCTCATGCGTACGTATGGATTACCGTCTCCATGACTCGATGAAATTCATTCCCCATGTTAACCATTCAAGAATTATTATAAAGTATATATAATAAATAATAATGAAATAAATGAAATAATAATGCTACTGGATTTATGTATATATATATTTCATCTACTTACTTCCATTCAAGTCAATAAGGAAATTAAAACAACATTCATGCATACGTACGGTCTACCGTCTCCATGAACGATGTATTTCATTTCATTTATCTATCTATTATATTTATATATAATTAATATATATGATATATAAATCATGTTTTACATTATTGAAGTAAGTAAGTAAAGATATAAGTAATAATACCAAGAACAACAAGTCCAAAGACGTAAGATAAATGAAACTATTTTACACCAAACCCCGCTTTAACATTGAATTAACAAAAGAACAGGTAATATAAACTTGTAAGTAAATCATATATTATATCAAAAATATTATTATCATTCTGTTACAAGTTAATAATATGTTTAAAACAACTATACAAGAGGTTTGGACACATACTAATGAAATTGGACATAAGGTAAGGTGTAACTTTACCAATCTCGTATCTATCTAAGATAGTTTATTCAAAAGTATTTACTGGGGTTATATTTATCATCCATGTCCACATCTTCTAAACCTATTTCCATAAAATGTTTACTATTATTCAATGAATGTTTAAAGTCATTTTTACCCTATTATGACTTTTACCATAGGGTATGGAAGGAATATTTCTTTTTCTTACCATACTAGGTACTTTTTGACTTTCTTGACAAAAGTATGAGAAGAATGTTTTTTTAAGTTATACGGAATGAATGGATTTTTACGTTTTCGTAACACCTTATTTTCATGATTCTTCCTCTATAATATTTCCTCATTATTTTCAACAAAATCCTTTTCTTTTAATATTTCCTGACATTTTGTGAAAAGAAAATGATTTTGAAGAATAAAGGGTATTTCCCTCAAAAATTTATTTCAAATGTCTTATCAAAACTATTTTCCTTCTAAGATGACATTATTTATTATTTTTATGTTTTCAGTATAATGTATCTATTATTTACCTGGTTTGATTTTTCTTATGATGAAATGATATCTATTTTTTTAAATGGATTATGTTCTGATGGGATGATGTTTATAAAACCCATTTTATTCTTTGGGTTATGATGAATGATTTATGATTGTTTTGTGGAACACATAATAATGATTTCAATATGAGATGGGTGGGACCTATATCTCCCTCCAATTCATTAGGTAAATATTTATATCTCATGAGATAGAAATGGCTGGAATGGAAAGTGAATCTGGTTCAGTAATACAGGGCTAGAATGGAAAGTAAAGCTGGTTCAGTAGTGGAATTTGTCCACTATGATAGTCTTGGAAGCAATGCCTTGGATACTATGAAAATTACATCATGTGATTAATGGTTTTCCACAATTACATGTTTTATTCCAATGCTATTTTATTAATATTAATGTTCCTTTATGATATATTCCTTATGTACTGCCATGATTTATGCCATTGCTCAAGATTATGAGGTTTTATGTTCATGTTTTTACGTTCAAATGTTTATGGATTGTTTTTATGTTCTCCATGTTTTTCCTTACTGAGAATTTGAGCTCAAAATTTTTAGGTTTTATTTTCCCCATGATATAAAGAAATGTTTTAGGAAAGAAAACACAATGGAAATATCTTTATGGGAGATTTTGAATATCTTTCACCATGATTAGAAGATTATGTTTTGAGTTTCCAAAGACACTAAACTAATATGGTCTTTGGGAGTCTTTTTTTATATGTATTAAATATTACACAAAAGTAATTTAATTTCTATGTAAATCATGTTTGGGTCTCTACACCCTATGTATCGGGACTAGGGGTTAAGGGTTTAATCAGTTTGGGATTAGAACCTACATTTGAGGATTATGGTGGATGAAGGATTTGAGGATTGATTGACATCATCGGATGGTGTTTATATCTAAGTGACATTCAGCTATTGAGTTGAGTTTTAGGGACTCTTATGGATTCATGTGGTGGTATTATATTTGGTTATGTGATGTTTGGATGTTTTAGTTGCTTTTTTAGAATGCTCACGATGCTTGGGTTCTCTTTTGGATACATGTTTTCCATTTTTTGATTGAGGATTAGTTAGAGACCACTGAGGGATGATTGAAGATGTTTCTTATGATAGGTATTGGCATGAGAATTGTATTATTACCAGGGTCTGGGAGAGTATTCTTCCACTAGAGTGTAGTATTTTAGGATCCAAGGTTATAGGATTCTATTTATGTGTGGTCCAATAAGACCAAGTATGGGCTCGATTGATATGAAAACCATGAGCGAGCGTGTTTTCTTTTGTAGTTTTGTTTTGGGTGTCCCCATGGGACCTGTGAAAATGCATGAGATTATATATCTGAGATGTTTTTGGATGATATATAAATATATCCAGCCCATTTTATGTTTTAGTTCGTTGGTTTTGAGACATAGAATACACCCATGATTCAATTTTATAAGGTTGGGTTTCTATATCCTAGAACCTAGTTTAATAGTAAGAGAATCAATTTATAATAGAGTTAGACAAAATATACATAGGTATCTTTAGGAATATCCATGATTACGATTTTTGGACATGATGCTCTTGGTATGGTTGTTATACTATGGATTTGGTGTCAGAGTGAAGCCTTGGATGCAGATAGTATACTTTTTGGTTATCTTCCAGACTGATGTTCTAGGAATTGATGGTATACCAACTGAATGGGTAGTGGACTGATGCTTTACATCCCTGGTTTGAGTGATTTATCGAGGTTCCAAACATGTTTTTTAATACTATTGAGCATATTTAATGTGAAATAACATGTAATTGGTTTGGTTCTAGACATGAAGTTCTGGGTACATAAGCTATATTACTAAGATGGTGTTAGACTGAGGCTCTAGAAACTAATAGTGTACTTCATGGTTTGAGTTCCATACTGATGGTTTGGCTGATGATATAATTCCATGTGAAATAGGATGTTTGACCGAGGTTCCTTCTCCTTGGGATGGTCCATACTAATGCTCTGGGCACCATTGATGTTATGTATATATGGTTTCTTGATGGAAGATATGGGGACTATATTTATGTTATGTGATGGGTTTGATAGGATTGATGTTTTGTATCATTACAGATTATTTGGATATATGGTTTAGGTAATGGATTTGTTCTCCATGAAAGTTTGTTTTGATATATGGTTTTGATATTAGACATATGCTCTAGGAATTAGTGTTTATGATACTTGATATAGATTCTAGTTTGAGAGTCTGGGCTTGGTATTACTTTAATGGTAACTAATATAGATTTGTCAAGGTCCTATGTATGATCTAATGTTGGGTAATGTGGACATGGTATGGGTGTCTTATGTTAGTATCATGGATGGTAGGACTATTATAGGATGGTTCTCCAATTTGGTCAGCTTTGGTTTCAGCTACCATGAATATAAGGCCACAGGTTATATGGGATGCACAGTCATGGTGATATACGTATAGACACACTGTATTTTGCTGAAGACGGTATGGTCGACTGAGGTCTAGGACCTATAGATCAATGATTTTTTTATTTTTCTATTTCATATTTACTAGGCTGAGTATATTATATGAGAATGCACCTATGGCTACAATTTATAGGTTCACATTTAGGGGTGGTCTACTGAGATTTATTTCTCACCCCTTGTATATACACCTCGGTGCGCATACAGACCATATATATGATTTCTTATTGATAATGGATGTATAGTGGACAGGTTTGAGTCCCAGGATTGCATGGTAGAGTAGGATACACATGTGGAGTTGACTGCTTGGGCTGGGGAAGCATGATAGGGTACTGGAGATCGGGTATGTGGTATGGACCTGATTTGGTAGTGGGGCCTATTGTATTGACATTTCAATTTTTTTACTTTGTATGTGTGATCGGCCCATTGGGAGATCATTGGTGTATATATGACAAGGCTGTTTAGGCCCTTACTGTATTTCATTTTTTTACAGTATGTTTCAATTTTAGTAATGTTTTCTTCAACATTACTCTGATGAGTATGATGTTTTTTGTTTACATTTAGTTAGTTACTCTAATATGGTGATATAGTCTCTTCACAGATCAACATTAGACCCCTACTTCTCATCATCATCCTATAGAATATGAGGAGACGTGCTTGATGTCTTATGGAAAACAGACTTAGGGAGCCAGTTTAGTGGCTAAAGTCCCAGGATGTTACATCTTCATTGATAATTATAGTACATCAAAGAACCTCTTATAAACAACTGAAAAAATTTCATTTCTAATTAATATACTTTAACTATTATAATTGTATCGACCCATAAATGGATCATTGAAACAATCATTCTATATTTTATTTCTTTGATGTCATCAAAGATTTGGATATGTCATACAGGAAATATTCCAAAAAATATTACCTATAAGAGAGGTTGTCCTGGTATTCAATTACTAATATAATGATAATAGTATTTTTTATGAGTTTATTACAAATGGATTTAAGAATGATGGCCTGGCATAATGAGGCATGAATTATAGATACCACAATTTTTCAATCCATGAAGTATTTCTATTTGATACCCACCAACAACTTTACATCAACCACTAAAATATAGATTGAATTTTTGTACTTAGAATCCATATTTGAATTCATGAGAAATGTTAAATCATATCTAGTTTTAAATAATTTTCTCTGTATGATTTGTTATTCTTATAGAATAATATTTCACTTATGTTGATAAATATAAAACCATTATAATAGATTTAAACATCCTATATATTGTGTTTCTTCAAACCACTTCTTCTCACCAACAACTGTGACGTTTAAAGTTATTATGCCAACATTTGCATCAACATATAAGATTTAATTTAAACATTACATAATACTACTATGAAAAATGATATATTATTCCCTTATATATATATAGTTGGTATGATTACTATCTTTTTATCATTGTGATTTTAATATACTTAGTAGTAATAAGGTCATTAATTATGGTGCACCTTGTATTTTGTGATGTAAATGTAAAGCTTTCACTATCTTTGCATATGGACCCCCGAAAAAAACATGATTATATGAAATAATGGACATTCTTTATATCATAACTTATATAATCATAATTAGTCAATTTAGTTTGTATATGGGTAGTTTTTGTGCTATTTTATGTGAAAAATGGAATGAAAGTGACTATGGAAAACTAGAAATACATATATCACTCTTTATTATTGTACCTTTTATTATCATCATCTTTGTGATGTTAATAAGATGATTGGAGTTTAATAAACCATAACTGTAAGTTTAAATAATCGATGGATATTTTGTTAATATAAACTTATAATTATCATCCCATATAATCATACATCCTTTACTATGTGTATTAATTACTTTTGGGATAATTTCAATCAATTTTAAAAAAAATATCAAAAATTAAAATAATTTGCCTCTTCTTCACCATAGAATAGTTCATGCCACCTATGACGTCTCAGACCTAGGTCACCCATATATAACTGAAAGTTATCATCCATAGGGTCTCCAGTGTTCCCCCCCATATTCCAAAGAACTTCAAGTAGCAATGATGGACTATGATGACATGGTGAGGAGACTATAATTTCCTTATCAATGTGGAACATAGTGGTGAAATACAGATATAAATCAGTTGACCAAGTAATTAAAGAAATAGAATAAGTAAATCATCCATACAAATAAAACTGGGAAAAATAATACCCATTAATCGGTATCATATACCAATATTATGTCATTCCATGATTCTATACAAAAAGAAGCATATAATGTGAATGTGTATGCTTAGCACAAGCTATTAAAAAAAGGATAAAACATATCTCAAATAGCATATTTCTCACAATATTAGTATTATTTTCTCATACTCTTTCCTATTATAGAAAATTAGGCATCCAAATATGGATGCATCCCTTTGTCACTACCTATATCCTTGAGATCTATTCGGGTACCAATTGGCAGATGGAATTGGGTGGGAGTAAGACATAGTAGGTCATAACTAATAGTGTCTAGAATAATCTAGCTAGTGAATATCAGATGAGTAGTATCCATGTATATTAAATATAAATTAGTGATCTATGTTGTAACCATATCATCCTATGTTTGTAAAGGACACATGTCAGACTGTACCTACTTTAGCCTAAGATGGAATATATCTGAACACATTTCACCATATATATAAATATATATTAGTATGTATGCACACACACACACATATATATATATACTATTTATGTATAAAAATATATAGTCATATATATAGATAAATAGTACTATCCGGGCTTCAGGTATGAAATTAAAGAGTCCATTCATAATCAAAAGAGTCATAATCTTTAAATAAGGACATTGGTCAATCATTCATCTTAAGAAATGAAACTTCATGTTCATCAGTCCACAAAAATGATGTGGTTCTTTATGCCTAACATCCCAAACATGTAATATGAAACATAATGTCCAATTTCCAAATATAAGATCTGAAATTCCTTGTCCTAAATATAAATAAATGATTTGAAACATTATATCCATCATCTAATAAATTATGTGAGTTATCATGTCCAATATCACATGTCAGGAAATCATGAAGCTTCATGTCCCAAAATTTCCATAAACATCACACAAATACCAACATATAAAGTCTAATACTATTAATAATAATCAGTCGTTTCCTTTTTTATCTCATTTTCCATAAATAAGTTCATATTCCGAATTCACCTTTTATTAAATCCTATTATGTCATGGGCCTCACACTTAAATCAACGAGGACAAGGTATGTGGACTTACCATTAATATTTAATTTAATTAAATTTATCAATTTCAATTAAGATTCATTACTAGACCACATAGAAGGTGGGTTTTTCATACAAGAATTTATAAATTCATGGGAAATTAATAAACCACTCAAAGTGCTGGAACTCATTAAATTGGATGACCTGTGATAAAAAAAGGGTCTATAAAAGAATCTCTAATAAGGGATTACTAATTTGAAAAGGATTTACTCATTTTAGAAGAAAATCATCGAAGGTTCATTATGTAATAGAATTTCTCATAATATAAACAACAATTTGTTAAGTAAAAGTACTAGACAACCAATCTTATAGTGGTGAATGACTACCCATCCAATAGTGGCTTTGAATCTGGGATAAAACGATAAAAAATATAGAAATATTATAACACCTTGAAAATATAAAATATTAGTTAGATTGTAATTATAATTACATATAGGGTGATAAATGATGAAAATAAAGAAGTAGAATGAATTAATTACCAATGGATTTCAAATGTAAAAAACAATAAAGGAATCATCCATTGTATAAAGGAGGAGTCTCAAAGCCTATCTTGATTCGATGGGAGAGATAAATCATGGAGGAAGATACATGTGATTTTTGGAAGGAAAAAGAGATAGTTATGTTAAATTCATGGAAGGGAAACAAAGTTACATTTCCCCTCTATTTAAAGGGCACATGGTTTAGCCTCGGGGTTGGTTAAACCTTTCACCAACCATATGCTAGCACTGTCTAGGGTGTCAAACCCCTCTATAATCTTTTATAGTAAACATGAACGGTCGTATAAATCCATTTCATGGTTTTACTAGTCATGTGTATCCCTTATATGGATTAAATGTTTTAGGTTTAGGTTTAACACTAACTGTGTGCAAACTGTGCACCTTACCCTTTTTGTCAAAAATCAGAGCTTTGGGATCTGAACAATCTATAGAAGATATAAAAAATTTCCATTAATTATTATATAGTTTTATTTGAGTAAAACAATAGAATTAGATATTAATTTATAGGATTATTACCTCTTTAAATACCTATGACTCTGTAACCACCCCTCTTTAAAATAACTCATCCTAGAGTTCCCCTTCTGATGGTGGTTGATTAGCATCTATGAATAATTATTTCTACTGCAAACATATGTTGAAATCTCCCTCCATGGTCTCATCCTATAACTATTTGTTCTACCATTGTACATGAACTAGTGAAATTTACCTTCCACACATATCTTTTATGCTCTGATCAGTGATATGTAAAGCATACTTCTCAAAAGATGCATCATTATCCAGCTCAACCACTTTGGGTTAAATAAAATGAGATGGTTTTGAATGATAAAAAAATAAATGGTAAATTTAAAAAAATTAATTTATACCCCTATATCAATGGGGTATTTCTATCTATTGAGATAAAATATGAGCCTCTCACAAACCATAAATGAATCAATGATCTGAGGAAATATCTTACCTTTCCTCTAAATTGGTCAATGAACCAATCTAAGAGAAACACATAAAAATAATTGATCCCCAACCTTAAACTCTAGAGGTGATCAATACATATTTGAATAAAACTTATTCCTATAATGATTTATATACATATACTTCCTAATCAATTGTACATACTCTGATGTATCCTGGACGACATAAGGCCCTTGTAACGCTACCTCTCCTGCCTCTAACCAACATAAGAGTGAATTTGATAGCTTAACATATAGGGCCTCATAAGCCTAACTCGATTCCAAAGGATATCTCCAACATGAGGGAGGTGGATTTGTACGAATGAGGGAAGAAATAATAGGTAGATGGGTAAAATAGAGGGAGGGGAAATGGGTCATTTATCCTCTTTTAAAGGGATCATGGTTTTCTTACACGTTTATCCAAACCATGCTCCAAACGTATTACAACACTGTCTAGGATGACACCCCCTCACACCAGATATGCACAAATTTTGAAAACCCAAGTGAATCTAATATGACCCCTTATTTAATTTTCTACTACACCCAAACACGGTCATGAATCTCCCTTGAATGGTTTGAAAAATCATGTGTCACTATTATAAGGCTTCATAGTATTAGGTTTATAGTGAGAACCAGCCATGTGCTAACCATGTGCCTCATCCTTTTCATCCAAAAACCAAATCAGAATGGTTTGAATAAGCCTAAGAAACTCATGAACCCTTTTTTTGGATCTTAGTCACTTTTATTAGAGTAAAACCAAATGTTTATATAGTAATTTAATGGATTTATACCTCCTTAAAAATCTATGATCTTTCACCATCAATATTTTAATAACTCTAGATGATTTGTGTCTTTTATTTATATATAATGGTTTCTTATTCTATAATATTAGAATATTTTATATTTAATATTTTAATCTATATTGATTCTAAACATCATATTGGGTATATTTATCACAACTTATACTTTTACTTGACTAAGAATTACCTTGACCTAACTAGGTATCAGTCTTATATTTATATTTAACATTTATTACTGATAATGAATGTCAATGATTCAATAATTAATGAACTATTAAATAAATAAATAATACCATAAAAATACTAATTTATAAATAAATAATGTCTCATTTTTTCAAACAGAAGACTAAGATAAATTTAAAGGTAGCACAAAATAAAAAAAATATTTCAAGTAGAATCTCTCCATTGGGAAACCAGAAGTCATGTGTTTCTCATTATTTATATATGAATCACCCTTTCTCAATAACTGGGAGAAAAATATTTTCTTCAGAAGTCATCTGATTATCATTTTTGACATTAGAATCACTCTTTCTCTACAACAGGGGGAAAATAAATTTTAATTCATTGTTTCTTCTATTAAAATATAAATATATTAATTTCCCAAAAAATTGAGGTAGAAACATTACAGAATATTATGAATATATTCTATAAGTGGATGAAATTGATAGATTCTAATTTAATTCATTACAATTTCTTTTCAAAATAACTTACTACTTGAATGTTTAAAAAATATACTCATATTCCTTACTCTACCTTTATATTTTTTCCTCTTTGAAATATGTTGTAAAGGGACCATTTACTATAAAAATTCATGATATTTTCAACCTTTCTTGTCATATTGTTCACCTTAAGGGTCATGGAACTGAGTTCCCACAACTCTTATTTACATGGTGAACCTTTTTTACAAGATTCCAGGTATGTTCATCCATATTTTTCATCTATTAATTCAATAAAAATAATAATAACCTGGAAGATAAGGATGAAATAATTATATTAATGGTTAATTTATTATCTATATGGAATCACAAAATTAATAATTGGTCAATATACTTCAATATATTAAATATTTGATCAATTTCTAATTACGCCCTTCATATTTACCCGAGTATAGCATAGTGATAACTTCACTTATCTAAAACCACTCATTCCCATTATCAATATATAGAATATGATATATTATTGCAGATAAATTTATAACCTTATGTTTAATTATCAGTTCTATAAACATTATTCTTTTCCCAAAATAATTTTTTATCATCCGCATGTATCTTTTGCAGAAATCATTTTCACCATTGCTTTGTCTGTGTGGTGGTTGAATAGTTATAGGGAATTCTATCACATTGTAACAAAATTCCTATGGTATTTTAGTGTATAAAAAATTGTGTCACCCATGGAAATATGTTTCAATAACTACATGGTCTATGTCCAAAAAATCAATAGTGTTATGATGAAATTTCTCATCATAATGTACATCAATTAAATGTATATTTTAGCTTTATCTTGATTCCCCAAATATTTCAAGATATATTAAATTTATTAATCTTACATTATTTTATTGAAACTCAGTATCCCTCACCATTGGCTTAAAAATATTCTATCACAAGGAAATTATAGGGGAAAGAATCCATATTTCCCTTTTCATAACCTAAGTGAGGTCCTCGGAAAATTATTGAAGGTTTTTAGGTAGGTTTGTCTTTTCTAACTACATTAACTAAAGGATCCATGATATTTCGAGGGGAATCCCTAGTCATTAAATCCTATACATACATTTCCTTATAAATTGACTCCAAATTTACACAAAGTGTAGTGAGGGCCTACTTTTATTGAAGTGAATTTTTCTTGTTCAACTGAAAACCCTCTTTATAAATCCCTCTTAAATGTTAGTTTCCCAATGAGGTTGAGATCAAACACTTCATTATAGTGGGTCCATTATAAATCATTTGATAAAAGGGTATACCCAATTTTTTATTTTATTTAAATGATATTATCTTTATTTGTAAAATTCCCATTTTATCTTATCACCTTCTTATTAATATCAAGTGTATATTAATTAAGTGAATAAACACATTGAGAGAAAATTTATAAATAGTATAATTTATTATAGTAATATATAACAAGATTTTTAATTAATATGTTTAGTTATCCTGATAAATCATCCATTAAGAAATTAACCATGAAACTTGATAGAAATAAAATAATAAAATTTGTATGATCCTAAGATTTTATAATGGATAGTTTATACATTAGATGATAAAATAACCCTATCACGAAGGTGAAAATACTTTAAACCACAACATGGTTCATTCTTCTACATTCCTCCTTTACATCATTTATTAAAAAACTAAATAAATAAATTTTATTTAAATTAAATACTATATAGTGTGTACTTGGAAGAATCACAGGGAGTATTTTTGAATCTAACATGGAATTAATTAGAAAAATAATAAGATTTAAACAGTTTAAACATGGTGTGTAAATCAATTTAATACCACAATTAATTATATTTCCATGTAAATTAATTTAATTATGTACTACACAGAACAAAATTCACATCATATAAACAAATTAAATTCATCACAGTTATTAAAAATATTATATATGTATAATAAATAAAATGGGAATTAATTACATATCTTGTGAATTAATTACCCCATGTAATAATTAATCAATTAATATTCACATGAATTAAGTATACAACATGTGAATTAAAGAATTATATCGTCTATGAATTTATAACACATAATGCGTGGATTAATTACACACTACATGTGTTTTAATTAAACATTATATTTGAATTAATTACATGATATGTGAATTAAAACACATGTGAATTAATTAAACTATCACCATTTCATTTTTATGAAATACACTATGTGTGTTTTACTTACACAACCTATGCACCGTGTAAATTAAATACACCACATGTGAATTAATTCAATGAACACTACATTGTGTGAATTAAATACACCATATGTGTATTAATTACCTAACACATGTATCATTTGCATTAATTACCATGTTTATTAGAAGGCAGTAACATGTGTTTTATAATAAATAAAATATGTGTCTTTGACAACATGTTTTTCTTCTGTGAAAGTGTTTGGACTAAACATTTTGTACGAGGGTTACCTGATGTGTTTTCTAGAAAACTATGTATCATCCTGGACAGGTCAGCATGTGGTGTAAATAAATAAACTATATGCATTTACAATATAATGACCCATATTTTCATGGATAATCTTTGTGCAGTGTACAATGTTATACAGTGTGCACCAATAGGGTACGCTCGTGTAGTCTTTTATTATCCATCCAAATCTGTTGGAACCTTTTCATGGAATAAATAAATTTGCTTCATGAATTTTTAACATATTCTTGGTTATATGATTGAGAATGAAGGAGAAGATTATATTTTTACTTTTATACTTAAATAATGAATAATTCACAGATGAAAAAAATAAAAAATCTAATTAAATATCAATCATTAATTGGTAATTATAAAATAATATCTGATCACCATAAAACCACTTTGATGGTTTCATATATTACAGAATCACTTATTAGATCATGGCCAACTTATTCTATATTAGGTATCAATGAATATCCCACAATGTACGTGATGATAATTGTCACAACCAATGAATTAAATCCATTTATTTTAGACAAAGAATGTCAGATAAAATATAGATATGATCATCACATGTAATTTAAAATTAATTTTGTTGATGAATAATTGTCCTGTGATGAAATTATTTTTTTTATTGATAAATTAGTTTTTGTATTTACATTATACTATCAATTTTTTAGTGAAATAAAGGGTTCATTCTCTCTAGTGGGGATCCATTTGTGTGCCATAAACATCTAAATTCACCATAGAAATCTCCAGGCACTAGCATAGAATATCCTAAAGATTACGTTATATTTTGATGATTTCCAAAATAATTCCAATCACAAGAAATAAATTTTTTCTATATAGAATATAGATAGGGTGGTACAGTATGGTAAAATTTCATTCATGATATGGTTCTATGAGAATATCTCTCTAAGGAATCATAAGACTCTCTAGATTTCTTTATACAGAAAAATTATAATGTCTATAGCTTATCTTGATTATAAAACTTCACAATCATGTCTAAATAGAGCTATGGATAGAGAATAATAAATGAAAATAGGCCCCAAAAATTCTCTTAATCTATTGTAATCCACATTTTTAAATAATAATATTGTTACTATTTAATTTTCATTCTCTAAAATGATAGTCAAATAAATATTATTTCTTAAATTAATAAATTAATATTTATAAAAATAATATTTCATTTTTCATTTTTCATCAAACCAATAAAATAAATTTGACAATACTCCTCAATATTTTTTATGAGTTATAAAATTTCTATATATTTAAATAAATAAATATCACTTCATTATTCACTAATAAAGAAATAAATATAAATTTCAAAAAAATAGAAAACAAATATTTATTAAATATTCAACCCATAATTATTCTCTTGAATAACTGGTGACTTAATATTGGAGATCAACTAAACATGAGTAATTATTAAAACAAAAAAATAAATAATTTTTATTAAATATGTTAAATTTGTATATATATAAATTTAGCTTCCATATATAGTTAGTGTCTAACCCTCTAGGCCCCATTCTTATTTGAATTAGGCAGATCGGCATAAAGTCCAAGGTTAGTGTCTATAAGTACTCCATGGTACCCATAGAGAAAGAAGATAACATCAAAAAAACATAAAACATCATATAAAAATATAAATATTTAATTTTATCCATATATATATATCTCATTAATTCTAGTCACATATCATTTGTCAAAATTTCCCAGACTCACACTTCCAGATATGGTGCTTATAAACACATACTTTACATACAAACATTGAAATGAGATGAAAATCTTATAAATAACATTCCTTGAATACATAAACAAATGATTATTTCATCTATTTCATTCCAAAATATCATTTATGATTATGTATTTATTTAATTATGATAAAAATAACTATAAAAATACTATATTATTTCTTTCAAATACGTATTTTTTTATTATATACTAATTAATCCATAATTTTTCTTCAACATCTCCTATAAATTCTTTCACATGTAAGTTCCTTATAAAAATACCGATTTTTCTAATTTCTTCATAAGAATAGGAAATTGTAATATGGGAAGGGATTATCTCAAATTCTTAATATGAAAAACATTAAATTGAAGAAATCATTATATAAACATGACTTAAATATTATGCAAGGAATATTTAAAAAACAAGAAGCTTTAATAAACAAGAAACTAAGTGCGTGTTATATCCAAGACAATAAATGAGAACATGTATATCAATAATACTAATCTCAAAATGATGTGACACATAATGCCATAAAAAAAACCTATTATCAAGGAAATGTGGCAGAATGCATTACTTGTCTTTGATAGAGCGATTATGACAACTTGTTGAATTTGGAAGGCATACATCAAATTGAAAAACATATTTCTATCATCATAAAAATTGATTCATAGAGGGTCTATAAAATTTTATTCCCCATCTATCACCTAATTATGTCAGATTCACTCAATATACAATTCAACAGTACCTTTAATATGACCCCCTAAGTAATATTCGGATGAATAAAAACATGGCCATCATTATATTGACTGATATGAAATTTCAACACAAGATCAGCCCATTTTATAATCCAACAATAATCAAGAATATAAATAATTTTCCCTTGTCAATAAAGGTATACCATTGTCATAACTAAACCTGATAAAGAATGAGGATGGTCAAACAATACATTGTCAACATGCTGATAATTATAACTACCCATACTTTACATACATTGTTATTATCTCATAATTGAAGCATACTTATTACAACATATAACAAATCCATGATAGGACCATATAGGTATAGTGTCTTTAGAATCTGGGAGGCATAAACAACTGATTTATAAATCATCAACATTGTATCCCATTTATTTCATCATATCTAGAGTCCCTTTTGGCATATCCTACTTAATACTCTTCTTTCGGACCTAGGGAGAAGAAAAATTCAAAATGGTGAGCTCAAATTCTCAGTAAGGGTAAACAAAAGAAATATTAATCATATCATATTCATAAAATTTTGAATATCTTAACCTGCAAAAGAGATCATAATTTCCTAACATGGGATAAAGCATTGTAGTGAAATTTAATCCCAATAATCATAACATAAAACATGAAAATTTTTGGCATACACACATAATCATATAAAATCATTTCATATTAGTTGAGGCTCATTGTCAAGACCATCATAGCAGACAAAGTCCATTACGTAACCGAGTTCACCCCTCGTTCCAGTCCTGTATCACTGAACCAGATTAATTTTTCATTCCAGCCATGTCTATCTCATGAGATATAAATCTTTACCCAATGCATTGGAGGGAGATATACATCCCACCCATCTCATAATGAAACCATTCTTATGTGTTCCACAAAATCATAAATCATAACATAGACCATGTAATAAAAATTGGATTCTTAAACATCATGCCATCATAACATTATCCATATATGATAAAAGGGCATCATAAAATTAATTCCATCATAACATAATCAAATCAATGTAAAAATAGGGATTGAAACAGAACCCTATATTATCTTAGATGGAAAATAATTTTGATAAAACACTTGAACTCCATTCTTGAGGAAAATATCCTTTCTACTTAAAAAACATTTTTCCTTTCTTAACATGTCATACAATTTTTAAAAAAAGAAGTGGATTTAATATAAACTTGAAAACTTGTAAAGGAATCTTCATTGAAATAATGTTATATGAAATCATAAAAATCCATTCATTCTGTATAAGATAAAAAACATTCTTCTTATACTTTGGTCGGAAAAGTCAAAAAGTACCTCGTACTAAAAATGACAAAAGATTACCTTCATATCTTTTACTAAAAACTCACCAATGAGATAAATTGGATTTAAAAAATTGTAGGAGGATAGAAATAATATTAAATATTGAGGAATCATGGATGTGTATGATAAATATTCCCCAGTAAATGTTGAAGTATAAACAATCTCGGATAAAAATGAGATTGTGAGATTTTCCCTAACCTTAGGTCTGATTTGTGTTGTATGTATCTGAACCTCCTTTATAATGATTTAAAAAATTTCATTGAATTATTAAAGAATCATATTAATTTTTATGATATCATATATGTTCATATTCTTATCTTCTTATTAATAATATTTCATTGTTACTTGTTACTCGGGTGTTCATTGCTTTATGTTCTTATGCATGTTTTGTCGAATAAATTCTTATTCTCTTTTTCAGGTTATAGATACCTCATTTACAGAATTTTACTAGTTCAATATATATCATATTTATTCATTCAATTAATTTATATAATCATTATTCATTGAAGATCATGTATAATGAGTCACATCACATCATGGAGATAGTAGGTCGTACGTACACACGAGTGATGATATCGTTCCCATGATCGGTGAATTTGTATTGAATTGTATGTATACTATTTCAGAATAAATATCATTTTAAAATATCCATATATAGTTTTTATTTACACCATTATATCCATCCAAGTAAGGTGGTGGTGGAAAACAGATTACACCACGGCATGGAGACGGTATTCTGAACGTACGCACATGCAGGGATTTCGTTTTCCATTGAATGGATATAAAGTGAAATAGGGTTGTTTCATATTTATAATAACATATCAGTATATGAGTGATACTGATTTTATTAATTCATAATGAAACAACTAAAGAATATGATGTATAAGAAGAAATAAATTTGAAAGAATCGGTAACGAATATTACCTCTTCATCGACACGCCTCTTTGAAACCTCCTCTTAGGTCACTAAAAGTGGTCTTTGAAGAAGACCAGGAAATCTAGTATGTTTCTAGGGAAGTTTATAAGGGAAATGTGTAGAGGTTGGCTGATTTTTAAGGCTCAAAATTGTGTTAGGATTAGTGCGTGGAGGTTCCCTTTTACAAGCGAGGAGAAAGGCACCTTTGGAATTATAAGAAATATTAATTTATAATAAATAAAAAACCGACTTAAAAAACACCAAAAATTGACTCAAATACAAAGAATATATTAGATAGTGTTTTAATCAAATTAAAAAATAAAATTTATACATTTTGGGAATTTATTATAAATATTATCAACTTGATTTATCCTTATTTAATCTATTTAATTTTATTTGTGGTAATAATATTCTAAATTTAAAATTGATATAAATAATTACTTATGTGCTACGAATAATCAATAATTAGATACTTTATTCTATTTTTGACCATATAAATTTAAATTTATAATTTATAAATATTTTGGGGATTTTTAAACAATTTTATAATATGTTATTTTACAAAATAACAATAGTATCAATTTTGATACTATTCATTTATTTGAATTTAAATAAAATCTAAATAGAGAATATATTCGAAAAAAAAGAATTAATAGATTCATAAAAATTTATATTTATCTATAAAAGTAGTGGGTCACATTAAATAGTTCATATTATATTTAATTTATTATTTTTAAAATCATTTATTTGATATTTCAATCAATAAAATAATTTCAACATCACTATTTTGTCACCTTTAATGATAATTATTTAATCCCTAAAAATTATAAATAAATTCACATGATGTAGATAATTTCATTATATTTCTGGATTATATTCATGTTCAATGATTCATGAATTTTATCACTAAATTAAAATTATTACACTTATATGATTTAAGAGAGTGACATGTTGTCACTTTCTTTGGTTTTAAAAACAATTAAATTATTTTAATATTAAAAATTCCATAAAATGAATTTATTCCGACCCTTATGTGATAATGGTGGATGTTTAGTCATCCAATATAATTTTGGAACATGTTAGGGTAATTTTATAATCTTATTCTTACCGTTAATTTCCCGATTTACCTTTAACTGTAGTAAATTAAAATTTCCGTAGTTAGTATTCATAATATAAAAAAAATAAAAGTTACCTATTAACATAATTTGGATCCAGTGAATTCAAATATGGAATCCATTTTTCAAAATTCAAAACATAGAAGTTTCAGTAATTAATTTAAAATTAATCTCGTTGTTAAGAAAATGGGTTTTAAAAGTTAAAACATTGCCAAAGATTGAAATTTTTTTACCTATGAATTCAATGTAAAATTAATGGTAATAACGTAGATTATATTAAATTATTAAAATATATTCAATTTATACTGTCAAAACATTCAATAATATATTTTAACTATATAAATTATATTGATGAAAAATGTTGTTTTCAATTAAAAATTTGCATATTTTTACTATTCATCAAAATATGAATGTTATCAGAAAAGTATCAAAAATTTATCCAATGTAAATTTTTATATCTTGATTCAAAGGAATAATTTTATTTTTTAAAATTTATCTTATAAACTTTTCCAAAATTATCTTTAAAATTGGTGCGCCATCAAAAGGCAGAAAACATTATTTTTGAAAAAAAAATTTCTTTATCCGAAAAATTGATTTTTTTCTCGTATCATACGTAAAATTAATTATAATGTTATATAAAATTCAAAATGTTGTTAAAAATATTTATAATGGTGAATTTATATAATATTTTAATAGCATAATATTGTTTAGAGAAACTCGATTTTGCGTACAACAGACGGTATCGAGGAAGGTTGCTCTTGCGTATAACGCAAGCCAAGCTAGTGTTGTGTGTAATGAAAGATTCCATTGATGTTGCGTATAACATAAGACATAAAAAAATATATCTCATAAAATATTAGGGTGTTACATTATACCCCCTTAAAAAGAATTTTTTCCCTCGAAATTCATCACTTCGTAATAAACAGATGAGGATACCTCTCCCCCATCATATCCTCAAGTTCCCATGTAGCATCTTCTAATTGTTGGTTCCTCCATAAAACATTCACCAAGAGAGTGGTCTTGTTTTGGTGAACTTTTTTGCTATGATCCAGAATCTCTATCGATAATTCTTCATAAGAAAGATCTTTCTCTAGCAGTAAAACTTCTGAGCTTAGTACATGTGAAGGATCAGGTATGTACTTTCTCTAGAGAGATACATGGAACACATCGTGAACTTGAGACAGATTCGGTGGAAGCGCCAATCGGTAAGCTACCTTCCCAACATGATCCAATATATTGAAAGGACCGATATACCTAGGGATCAGCTTTCCCTTTTTTCTAAATCTCATTACTCTCTTCCAAGGAGATATTCATAAGAACACTTTATCACCCACTTCAAAATCTAGGTCTTTTCTTTAGTTATTGGCATAACTTTTTTTTCGACTTTGAGCTGATCTTATGTGTTGTTGAATAGATATGACCTTTTATGCCATATCATCAACAAGATCTGGTCCTAATTGCTTTCTTTCCCCAACTTCATCCCAGCAAGTTGGAGTCCTGCATTTCTTTCCATATAAAGCTTCATAAGGAGCCATCTAAATAGTAGAGTGAATGTTATTATTATAAGAAAATTTCACCAAAGGTAGGTGTTTATCCCAACCACCTTTGAAATCCATAGAAAAAGATCTTAATATATCTTCTAGAGTTTGAATTTTCCTCTTAGACTGACCATCTATCAGAGTATGATAAGCAGTGCTGAAACATAACTCTGTATCTAAAGTATACTGACGATTTCTCCAGAACATCAAGGTAAATCTCAGATCCCAATCAGATATAATAGAAAGTGGTACTCCCTGCAATATTTCCACTTCCTTCACATATATCCTTGCAAACTGATCCAGAAAGAAATATTATCTAATAGCAATGATGTGGGCCGACATCATAAGACGATCAACTATGACCCAGATAACATTATTGCCTTTGGATGTTTTAGGAAGTCCAGTGAAAAATTTCATAGTGATGTTTTCCCTTTTCCATTCGGGTATGGGTAATGGTTGTAACATCCCCTTAGACTTCTGTCTCTCGGCTTTAAATTGCTTACAAACCATGCATCTAGAGACATATTCAGCAACATCTCTTTTTCATGCCATCCCACCAGAAGTACTTTTTCAAGTCCCTATACTTCTTCGTGCTTCCAGGATGAATAGAGAATGATGAACTATGGGCCTCATCCTGTATCTCCTTCTTTAATTCTGGGATAGGAAGAACACAAACATGATTTCTGAACCTTATTATTTCATCACAATCAATGTGAAATTTAGGAACATTTCCCACCTTTTTTGTAACTCTACATCTTCTTTTTGTGCCTCTTTAATCGTCATATGTAAAGATGGTTGAACATTCATTTGAGAAAGATAAGATTTTCCCCTTACATTATAATTCCAACATCCATCCTTTGTAAATCCATAAATATTTGATCTTTTTTGATCCTTATCATGGATAAGATAACTTGGTCGTGTCGACTTAATGTGTCTTCCACCTTGTTTGCTTTCCTAGGGTGGTAATGAATTGATAAGTCGTAGTCCATAATCACCACCAACCATCTTCTTTGGCACATATTCATCTCCTTTTGTGTGAAAATATACTTTAAACTTTTATGATCATTATAAATATCACACTTTACACCATAAAGATAATGCCTCCATATTTTTAATGCAAAGATTACCGCGGCTAACTCCAAATCATGAGTTGAGTAATTTTTCTCATGGATTTTCTACTGTCGTGAGGCATAAGCTATCACCATATAATTTTTCATGAGAACACACCCCATTCCCTTCTTGGATGCATCACTATAGATCACAAACCTTTCTCCACCACACGGCAATGTGATCACAGGTGCACTAGATAAACTTCGTTTTAACTCTTTGAAATTCTCTCCACACTCCTCCATCCAAACGAACATAACTCCTTTTCGAGTCAACCTGGTGTGTGGAGTAGATATCCTTGAAAAAACATTCCGAAAACATCGATAATATCCATCCAGACAAAGAAAACTTCGGATATCAGTTACTGTTGTTGGCCTCGACCATCTTTCGATAACCTCTGTTTTTGCTGGATCCACAGATATCCCCCTTTTTGAGATTATGTGACCCAAAAAATGAAACTTTTGGAAGCCAAAATTCACACTTGGTAACTTGGGATAAAGCTTCTCCTTTTTTAGGGTATTTAATGCAATTCTCAAGTGATCACCGTGTTCTTCCTTTCTCTTTGAATAGACAAGAATATCGTCTATAAATACTATCACAAATTGATCAAGATAGTTTCTAAATACTCTATTAATTAGATTCATGAAAATATAAGTGGAATTATTAAGACCAAATGGCATCACTATAAATTCATAGTTTCCATACCTTGTACAGAAAGCCCTCTTTGGTATATCCTCCTTTTTTACCTTTAATTGATGATACCCTGAATGAAGATCAATCTTGGAAAAGTATTGAGCTCCACATAGTTGGTCAAATAAGTCATCAATGCGTGGGAGAGGATATTTGTTCTTGACAGTGATCTTGTTAAGTTCTCGATAATCAATGCAAAGTCTCTTTGATCCATACTTCTTCTTAACAAAGAAAACAAGTGCTCCCCAAGGTGATGCACTAGGGAATATGAATCTTTATCAAGATTCTCTTGGAGTTTATTCTTCAATTCCTGCAACTCAATTGGGGCCATTCTATATGGTTTCTTTGAAATAGGCATAGCACCCGGTATGAGTTGTATTGAATAATCAACTGCACGATTTGGTGGAAGACCTTGAAATTCCTCCATAAAGACATCATTAAACTCCCGTACAATGGGAATATTCTTAATCATGAGTTTCTCTCCAACCATTTGAGATAAATAACCTTAATTTATTGGAATCAAGACCCATGAGATGGAAGAAATTTCAGCTGGAAGGTTATATTCATCCTTGCATTGATAGAAGGTGGTAGATTGATTGGGAATATTAAATGTGATTTCCCTTCGTTGGAAATTGATATGACCTCCGTATAAAGAAATCCAATCCATGCCAAGAATCACATAAAATTCCACTATAGGAAGGTTCAAAAGATTTGATGGAATCAATTTCCTACAAACTTCAATCAGAGAAAATTGTAAACTTTTTATGCTACTGTTGTTCCATTAGGGGTTGTCACAGCTTACTCAATATCTAACTACTGAGGTAATATGGAAATACCCTTAGAAAATTATTCAGATATAAATGAGTGGGTGTATCTAGAATCAAATAAAACATTTGCTACATTAGAGTGGATAGTAAGTGTACCTTTCACCACTTCGTTATGATACTCCACATCACCGATAGAAATTGCAGGTGACTTTCTTTTGTCTTTGGCCTTAAGAGTTTTTTGACATCGATCATCATCAACAACCCTTGGATTAGGGAATTTATTGGCATAATTCCCCATTTCTTTGCACTTGAAACATTGAAGTGTATGAGGTTCATTCTATGTCTCCATTTATTTATTTGCATCATTAGACATCTTCTTCCCATTATTTGGACATTCAACTGCCCGATGACCTTCTTTTCCACACTTAAAACATTTACTTGTCCCTTTAAGAAAATTCCCTCCATATTTCTTTCCACACTTTGAGCATAAGGGAAAACTCAACTTCTTTTTAGTGTGGTCTTTAGATTTTCCATTGAATTCCATTTTCCTTTTCTTATCAAACCCATATGATTGATGGGTTACTTCAATCTCTATCTCTACCTAGAGAGCACATCAAACAATTTTCTAGTAGCTATTGAAGTACCTTATGGCTAACTATCTTCGAAGACTTGGATTTAAGCCACCAATGAATCGATCAATTTTACTCTCATGTTGGATAATAATTCCAGAAGCGTACCTTGCAAGTCTTGTAAAATTTTCATCATAGGTACCAACAGATTCATCATCCTTTTTCTTTAGTTCAAGAAACTCCTTCTCCATCTTTGTGCGAAGAATACGAGGGAAGTACTTATTGAAAAATAATTTCTTGAACTCATCCCATTCCATGAACTCAATTTCGTCTCTTTGCCTCATATTCTTGATAAGATTACACCATTGATCAGCTTCACCTTCCAAACGATATACCGCTAAGATGACTTTATCATGTTTAGAACATTGTAGGACTGAAAATATCTTTTCAATGGTACTAATCCATTATTCAACAACTAATGGATCAGAAGACCCGCTAAATGAAGGAGGACACTGCCTCATAAAGGATTTAATAGAATGTTGCTCCTTCTTTTTCTTGATTGGATGTCTTGCATGATTCATAGCTTGAGAAAGTTGTGTGAGCATGGCTAAAATATTTTTTATTCCAGCTCCCATAACATTTGGTTCCTCAGGGGGACAGTCATTTCATTGCTAGTCGTATTCAGCATTAACAAGGTTCCTTCGGGTTTCAGCCATTGACTAAAACCAATAAGCATAGTGTGAGAAACACTAATCATAATTGGAAAACCACATAATCAAGACTAAAATTTTACACTTAAGGTCTTATTATAGGTTATTCATGGCCATTTATAAAACACTAATATTGTGTTCTATGTTTAGACATATCGTTAGGGTTCTTACTAAGGATTTCAGATCCTAGTTTCCAAAGTTTGACTATACCTTTCCTCTGATACAAGCTTTAACGACCCATACTTTACATACATTGTTATTACATCATAATTGAAGCGTAATTATGAAAACATATAGCAAATCCATGATAGGACCATATAGGTAGAGTGTCTTTAGAAATTGGGAAACATAAACAACTGGTTCATAAATCATCTACATTGTCTCCCGTTTATTTCATCATATGTATAGTCCCTTTTGGAATATCTTACTTAATACCCTTCTCCATGATCTAGGGAAAAGAAAACATACAAAAGGGTGAGCTCAAATGCTCAGCAAGGGTAATCAAAAGAAATATCAATCATATCTTATTTATAAC
The DNA here is from genome assembly GCA_963277665.1 of Viscum album. NCBI lineage: Eukaryota > Viridiplantae > Streptophyta > Magnoliopsida > Santalales > Viscaceae > Viscum > Viscum album. Next base: position 1,177,311,831 of record OY728143.1, read on the forward strand.
TTTTTGAAAATCTTATCCTGCAAAAGAGATCATAATATCATAACATGGGATAAGTCATAGTAGTGAAATGTAATCCCAACAATCATAACTTAAAACATGAATCTTTGTGGAATACACACATAATCATAGAAAATCATTTCATATTAGTCAAGGCTCACTGCCAAGACCATCATAGCGTACAAAGTCCATTATTGAACTGAGTTCACTCTTCATTCCAAACCTGTATCACTGAACCAGATTAACTTCCCTTTCCTGACATGTTTATCTCATGAGATATAAATCATTACCCAATGTATTGGAGGGAGATATAGGTCCCACCCATCTCATAATTAAAACATTATTTTGTGTGCCACAAAATCATAAATCATATCATAATCCATGTAATAAAAATTGGATTCATAAACATCATGCCATCATAACATAATACATATTAGATAAAAGGACATCATAAAATTAATTCCATCATAACATAATAAAATAAATGTAAAAATATGGATATAAATAGAACCTTATATTATCATAGATGGAAAATAATTTTTATAAAACACTTGAACTCCATTCTTGAAGAAAATATCATTTCTACTTCAAAAACATTTTTCTTTCTTAACATGTCATACAATTTTAAACAAAAAAAGTTGATTAAAAATAAACTTGAAATATAGTAAAGTAATCTTCATGAAAATAATGTCCTATGAAATCATAAAACTCCATTCATGCAGTATTAGTTAAAAAAACATTCTTCACCTACTTTGGCCGGAAAAGTCAAAAAGTACCTCGTACTAAAAATGGCAAAAGATTCCTTTCATATCTTTTACTAAAAACTCACCAACGGGTAAAATTGGATTTAAACAATTGTAGAAGGAAATAAATAATATTACATATTTAGGAAACATGGATGTGTATGATAAATATTCCCTAGTAAATTCTGAAGTATAAACAATCTCGGATAAAAATGATATTACGAGATTTTTCCTTACCTTAGGTCTGATTTTCTTCGTACGTATCCAAACCGCTTGTATAATGATTTAAATAATGTCCTTGAATTATTAAAGAATCATATCAATTTTTATGATATCAGATATTGTCAAATTATTATCTTCTTATTAGTAATATTTCATTGTTACTTGTTATTATGTTGTTCATTACTTTATGTTCTTATGCATGTTTTGTCGAATAAATTCTTCTTCTTCTTTTTAGGTTATAGATACATAATTTACAGAATGTTATTAGTGTAATATATATCTTATTTATTTATTCAATTCATTAAATTCATTTATATAATCATTATTCAATGAAGATCATGTAGAACGAGTCGCATCACATTGTGGACACGGTATACCGTACGTACGCACGAGCAATGATATTGTTCCCATGATTGTGGAATTGTATTGAATTTTATCTATACTATTTCAGAATCAATATAACTTTACAATAATATAATATAGTTATTATTTACACCATTATACTAATACAAGTATGTTGGTGGTGGAAAACAGATTACACCACGGCGTGGAGACGGTATTCCGTACGTACGCCCGCGCGGTGATTTCATTTTCCATAGGATGGATAGAAGGTGAAATAAGGTTGTTTAATATTTATAATAACATATCATTATATTAGTGATACTGATGATATTAATTCATAATGAAACAACTAAAGAAGTGGAAGTAGAAGAAGAAATAAATTTGAAATAATCGGTAACGGATATTACCTCTTCTTTGTCACACCTCTTTGAAACCTATTTTTAGGGCACTAAAAGAGGTCTATAAAGAAGATCAGGACCACTAGTATGTTTCTATCGAAGTTGATAAGGTAAATGGGAAGGTTTTGGCCGACCTTTAAGGCTCAAAATTGTGTGATGAGGAGAGTGAGGAGGTTCCCTTTTATAAGGGACGAGAGGGGTACCTTTGGAATTATAAGAAATATTAATTTATAATAAATTCCAACCCCACTTAAAAACTTCCAACAATGACTCAAATCTGAATTTTAGATGATATAGGGTTATAATCTTATCAACCAATAAAATTTAGACATTTTGGAAATTTATTTTAAACATTATCAACCTGATTTATCCTTATTTAATCTATTTAATTTTATTTGTGGTAATAAAATTTTAAATTTTAAATTGATATAAAGAATTACTTATGTGCTATTATTTATCCATAATTAGATAATTTAAAAAATTTTAGACCATTTAAATTTAAATTTATAATTTATAAATATTTTTGTGATTTTTAAACAATTTTATAATATGTTATTTTTATAAAATAACAATAGTGCCAATTTTGACACTATTCATTTAGTTGAATTTAAATATAATCTACATAGAGGATATATTCTAACAAAAAGAATTAATAGATTAATAAAAAGTCATATATATCTAGAAAAGTAGTGTATCACATTAAATAGTTCATATAATATTTATTTTATTATTTTTAAAACCATTTATTTGATATTTCAATCAATAAAATAATTTCAACATCACTATTATGTCACCTTTAATTATAATAATTTAATCAATAAAAATTCTAAATAAATTCAAATGATGCAGATAAATGTATTATCTTTCGGTATACTATTAATTTTCGAATTTTCAAGAATTTTATCAGTAAATTAAAATTATTATACTTATTAGATTTTAGAGAGTGGCATGTTGTCACTTTCTTTGGTTTTAATAACAATTAAATTATTTTAATGGTAAAAAGTCCATAAAATGAATTTATTCCGACCCTTAGGTGATGATGGTAGATTATTAGTCATAAAATATAATTTTTTCAGTTATTAGGGTAATTTTATAATATTATTTTTACTCTCAATTACACGATTTACCTTTAACTACAGTAAATAAATTTACCATAGTTACTATTCATAATATCAAAAAAATAAAAGTAACCTGTTAATATAATTTGGACCCACTAAATTAAAATATGGAATCCATTTTTCAAAATTCAAAACACAGAAGTTGCAGTAATTAATTTAAAATTAATCTCGTTGTTCAGAAAACGAGTTTTAAAAGTTATAACATTGCCAAAGATTGAAATGTTTTTCCTATGAATTCAATGTAAAATTAATGGTAATGACATAAATTATATTAAATTGTAAAAATATATTCTATTTATATGATAAAACCATTCAATAATATATTTTTACCATAAAAATTATTTTGATAAAAAAGTTGTTTTCAATTAAAAATTTGCGTATTTTTACTATTCTTTAAAATATGAAAGTTATCAGAAAAGTATCAAAACATTATCAAATGTAAATTTTTATATCTTGAATAAAAGTAAAAAATTTATTTTGTAAAATTGAACTTATAAAATTGTCAAAAATTATCTTCAAAATTTGTGCACCATCAAAAGGCGGAAAACTGCATTTTTGAAAGAAGAAAAATAATTCTTTTATCCGAAAAATTGATTTTTTCTTGTATCATATGTAAAGTTAATTCTAATGTTATATAAAATTCAAAATTTTGTTAATTATATTTATAACGGCTACTTTATATAATATTTTAATAACATATCGTTGTTTAGTGAAGCTTGATATTGCGTACAACACCCACTTTATTATAGGTTTTACGTTATGAAGGTATACACCTAGAAAATAATAATGACATAATTCCACAAAAAATAATAAACTGATAAAATGTACCTAGAATATATTAATGAAGTTTAAAGAATGATCATAACACAATGAATAAAAATCGATTTACCAAAAAGCATCCCTTGTGGTGAAATAACTGAATCAATTACCACTTGAATAAGGAAACAATATTTGGATACTAAATCCCATGAAATAAAAGGAAGTAATTTATATAACATTCATGGGAATGTATAAAAATACAACACTATACAATGTTAACTTTTTTCATAATTGGTTATATGTCTCAAAAATTCATAATTAAGACAGAGAAAAAACATACAACTTGAGTAACACTTCAATCAAAACAATTTAAAAGAATGGGGTTTTAATTGAACTTATGATTAAATTACTATAAGTTATTTCATGATATTATATCTCAAATAGGAATTATATACACCATAAAAATTAAATTACATTTATAATACCAAGCATGTCTCAAAGAGAGGAATTTTAGAAAAAATTGTTACCTCTTGTTCGTGACTTCCATGAACGTAATTTAACCTCATATAACACAAACTAGATATCATAATTAATTAATTATGAAACATAATATTATTCATTTCCATTTATACTATTCCTAATTAGTAAGTGTTTATATGAAATATACTTACATTCTATATCATATGTTTATAGTTTGGATCATTTATAATAATTTTATAATAGCGGTGTCACTATACATTCTTATTTATTTTTTCATAATTAATTGGTTATTAAAGTTATTTTAATGGATTATTTATAATTATTTATGATTTTTAAAAACAATTTCTTGTGTGACTTATACTTTATACTTAAAGATAAAATTGATAACGACCATGTTATTGTGATTCTTGATGATTAAAGTGTATTTTATTAGTTAAGGAATTAAATATTTATATAACATCTCGAGAAAAAAATAATTATTTACATATTTATATCATAATATACAATTAATTTTTTCCCATATTCATTCCTGATATAAATTGATTTTATTTTTCAATTAGATTGTTAAATCGAACAAAACATGAACATGCCTGATTTGATGAATGATTATGAGATGGTTTTGTTGTAATATCATTAAAACATAAAATTAATGATATCATTTTTTTATTAGTGTGATATATTATAATTTTAAAGAAGTATAACAAGATTGACTGGATGTCAAAACATTACACAATTTGAATAATAGATTTTCCTCTTAGTATTCTAATTTTGAATTCTTGAATTAATGATGATCATTTATTGATCATATCATTAATAGGTTCTATAATATTTCATACAAGAACCTTAATGATATCATAAAAACCCTAATAATATTTTAATACCATCCTTATATCCATCCTTCTAATGTAGTCATAGAAAACGAAACATGTTACGTCGTGGAGGCGGTTGTTCGCATAATGCACGAACAATGATTTTTTTTTCTTAATGGATGAGGTATATGAATAAAAAATGATAATAAAACTAACATAATTAAATTTTTTTATATAAATTATACTAATATAATTATATTAGTGTGTATAAAATAAATTTTAAAGAATATAATTAAGGAGAAAAGAAAATTAATTGACAATACTGATGTTGGGGACAAGAATTTGCTTTAGATATATCATTATAAATAAATGAATTATGAAATATAATGGTGACCATTATATTTTTAATGTTTGATAGTGTTATATTAGGTGAAAAATGAAAGACTTAAAAGTATAAATTTCAATTAAGGGTGTTTCATCAAGTGGTGAATATGTTGTCCTTTTATAAGTGAATGAAAGGGATGCTTTATAAGTAACCCATAAATTTTCAATATTTTTTTTGTTTATAATCTTGTTTTAATGGTTATAAAATAGGAAAAAAATAGGAGAGGAAATTGATTTCTGGTCGAAACCCACCTCAATCACTCCATTTTTAGATAACATTGATTGTTTTAATTCTTATTAAATTTTTTCCTTTTACTGGAACTAAATTTTCTATGGTAATTAATTTTAATGTCACCGACTATATTGAAACTTTTACCTGATATGATAATTCATTTTTTAAATTTGAAAAAAATTATCTAACAAAATTTTTATGTTGTGAAAAGTTAATTTATAATAAATACACTCAATCACATAAAAACAGTTTTTAGAGAATTTTTTTTCAACATTTAAATTTAAATAGAGGGTAAAATTACCCTAAATAAATATTATAATGAAATAAATTGAATTATTTTAAAAAAAATAAAGGATATGAAGTTTCCAAGTCAATCCAAAATTGAATCTCCCTTGAAAAAATTTTTACTGAAAGAAACCGCCCAAACTGGTTTTTATATTAAAGAAACATTTTATTTAGTAATTAAAATGTTTTCTATAAAATTTATAAGTTCAAATAATATTTTAAAAAAATTAATTTTATTACTAAAATTAATATATTGTTAGTTTAAAAAATTTATAAACATTCAGGTCATTATAATAAAATAGTAAAGTCATACAAATTAAAATTTTAAAGAAAACTATATTTCTCGTCTAAAGAATGAAGTTTTCAGAAAAAGTCTAAAAAAATCATGTTTATTTTGGAGGAATCATAAAATTAGGTTAATTTCTAATAATTTAAAATTAAAAAATTTTAAATTTTAATTTTCTAATAAAATAAAAAAATATAATTAAAAATCCTTTTTTTAATATAAATTACATTTTGAAATTATTACTTTTATTATTATTATTTCATATCATTTACCAGCTAAATTTGAATTAACTAATGATTAATATCAAACATAATTTATCATTAATCATTTATTTATTGAAATAGAAATTCATATCGCAGAAGTTATTTTTTAAAAAATGATTTTCTAAATAATTATTGATCTTATTATCCATATTAAGTAAACTAATTTAATTTCATTCATATTAAAAGTGAATCTTATTTTATATATACATATAATTCATAATGAAGTTATTCATATTCATTCCATATAATTAAATGGGTATGTTTCAATTTCCTTACGTAAATATTTTTATTTTATCTAAATATATCACATTTTCATTTATGTTCATTGTTGTGTGTGGGGAACAATATCAAACACATTTAATAATTTAAAGGTAATCATATCTTTCGATCTCAGGGTGTTGCATTCTCATCAGCTTCAATAAATGGTATCCTTATAATTTGACTCGTAGAAATTTATTTAGATAACTCGGAAATAACAATACACTAAAATATGATCATGGGTTTATTTTTCATGTGGAATGATATTTATCTATATGAATAATTATTATAATCACTTTATAAAGAGAGTTAACTCATTCTTAATTGTTTATATAATTCTACTATAGTAATAAGATCTAGATCCATAATAAATAACTTCCTATAAACCCTGAAAATTTTTACATGATATTCATACAACAAGGTGTTTTTATTACTTAATATATTTTAGTGGGTGAAAACATACACAACATATGATACGAGTGAATATAGAGTAAAAATTCACAATCTGATACATTAGTAGTAATTTTATAAGATTTTACTTTTTTCATGGTTATTAGTGATTATCTGATTTTGTGATCCTTATATTGGGACAATAAGCCACAAAATTTCCAATAATCTTGAAATTCAAGAAATTTAATTTTATTACATCCCTATTTCTCTTACACTTGTAATTCTAATGACCTTTTTCTCTACACTTCTAAAATTTTTTCCCATGTTTCTTCACAGATTTTTAACATATATAAAATTAAATATTCATCAATTTAACATCTTGGTCTCCCAAATTTCTATAATATTTTATTTTTCTATTATTTTCTTTGTTTCAGATTTCAACTATGCTCACATTGTTAATCAGGATTCTTGATAGTCAATTTGGAATAAAAACAACATCTGTCACTCCATCCCCCATCTCGTTAGGTTTTTCATTGGGATAGTTTTTTTTATTTTTTATATGACCCATTGTTAATTTGGTTCTTTAAATCATCACCATTAGTAAAATTAAATGACTTAACATTATTGATAGTAATTATAAATTAATTATCATAAATAACAATAAGAAAATTTAACCATAAGATGACTCTGTTTATAACATTGTCATGTTTTCCTATAGTTCTTCCTACTCAACCTATATCACCCTCAATGTAACATATATCAATATTATTTTAACGTAGGTTACACTGATTTTCATTATCTTATACTTCCTAACCTAATCCAAAAAAATAGATATAAAATTATAATAAACTTTTTTAAAATATACCCTGAAATCCTAGAAATCTATCATATCAAAATCCAACTTATCCTTCATAGAACAACATTAATCAACACTAAAATACTATACCTAAGGATGTATATACCCTAATAATATAATCTCAATAACCTACCTTTCCCAAAACCTATTTGAATCTTCAACACATTAAACTGCAACAAGATTATATATTCCTCTAAAACTTAACTCAGTCATTATCCCTCTTATGGTATTAAAAACTAGTTTGTAAATTAGCAGACAAGTTAATATATGTGATCTTCCCAAAAATTAGATAAAAATTAACAAAAATATTATGAATTATAATGATTAATAATGATATTGATACTATATATCAAACATTTTAAAAAAATTTCAACTATTTTTTACCTTAATATAAATATTAATTTAAACCTAAGAGTTATTTATACCTCAATCATGTTCTCTGAAATATTTATCCCCAAAATATAAATTTGTTTTAAAATCACTTTTAATAGTTATTATTACCAATAAATATATGATTCCATACTTTTATATAATAATTTATAAAAACATCCATAAATGTTTCGTATAAACATTTATAACATTTAAAATATACCAAAAATTCATTGATAAATATCACTTCACTAATTAAAATAACTAAGACTTCAAAAACTAAATTTATATTATAATTTCATCATAATAACCAAAGGTAAGACTAGGAAAATATTTTTCTTATAATAATAGGAATATAATAAAATTATAATTTTTTTTTGTTTTTTACCTTATTATGTTTTATGACATAGTGGTTTCTAGGTAAGTACATTTCTCAAATTCATTTTCAAGATCCTATTTTAACTGAATAATATAAATAAAATAGACATGATAACCTAAAAAAATGAATATAAAAAAAATCAATCTAAATGTGTCTTCCATTATGAATCATTTTTTAATAGATGATAGTTTCAGATCAACCTATGACTTTGTTCAATATTTTGGTATCCATAGTCAGTTTTATAGTAAGTTATCTAACATAATTAGTTAACAACCTTTTTAAATCCTCTATAATGGTTCATAAAGAGAATTTAATTAACCAACGTGTATCCCCTGAGAGTGTCAAACTAGCTTTGTAGTTGGGCCAAATTTCTATTCACTATGTGACAATTAAATTAATACCCTATACTCCCTTTTCGAGGTTATTACCCCTAGATACATCTGTTTTAGAGCGTTCATCCACTTGTAGTATCTAGAAAAAGATGTAATTTCTATGAAAACCATATACTCATGAATTTTACAAAATATAACAAAGTAATACACTAATTATAATTTTGTTAGGATTTTAAATAAATTTTTCTTATCCCAATCCTTAAATAAAATGTACATTGTGACCTTAAAATTTAATCATATACTCATCCCAAAATTTTATCTATATTATTAATCTTATGATAAATCCTAAACAAACAACCCTTAAATTATCCTAAAAAATCCTAATATTCAAATATATCTAAACAGTTCCTTTGATCCCAACTATAACTCCTAAAACCCACACTCTGAGAATTCATTATCACAGACACATACTTTACAGACATTCTTTGATATAGGCTATAAAATCCATGATATAACTATCATTAAATAATAAATAAAAATTATGGTCATATCCCTTAAATTAAAAATTATTTTTTAGGTTTATATATTTAGATAATTAGACAAAACAATAACTACAAAATCTACTGATCTTTATATCAATTTTTTATATTTTTCATTATATAGGAAACCAGAAAATTCAAAATGTGACTTAAATATCGTCCCTAAATTCTTTAGCATTTTTTATCATTATAATAGTGTAACATATTCTAATTTTCATCATAACTAGGGGGAATGAATACATAATATGTGGTGGACTCAAACACTCTGTTAGGGAAACATATAATTGATGCAATAATGGCATAAAAAGGAATAAATATTAAGGAAAGAATAGGTAAACATCATAAATACATGATCAAATTGATACTGAGATCATTCTATATCCATGTAAATGCATGAAATAATTGACAAAAATAATATGAATAAAATACTTAGGAAATTAATAATGTCGGACATAAAAAAATCTATTACCAAGGCCATTTAATATAACACTTTACTTTTCATAGGACCACGGTCAACACATCATGCAGAATTGGGCAGGCATGTACTAAATACCCAAGAAAATTATGTGTCATGATGAATATCCATGAATAAATGGGCTATATAATTCTAGATCCAACCCATCACCTGATTAAGTTCAATTAATTCGACATAAGATTCATCAAGACCATTCATAAAATCCCCTAAGGAACCTTTTGATGAATATATAAATAGTTATCCATATAATTAAAAATAAATAACTATGTTAGAAAAAATAATCATTATTAATTTAAATACTTTTCCACATGTCAATATAGGGATAAAATGATCATAAAACATCCTGATAAATAAGGTGTATTATCAAACAATACATAGTTAACTTGGAAAAATCACCCATATTAGAATAACAATATGCGATATGCCAATAATTTTACGCATGTAAATATAATATCATAATTTATAGGTAAAAATAATTCAATATGAGTTATGTAAAATTTTATTTTCAGACCATATAAAATAATTATTATACCACTAATTAAATAATGAATTAACATAATCACAATCCATCTAGAGAATGAAAGTGTATGTTTTAAAAATTACATATCCCAATAAAATTGACATATTTTTAAAATAATTTATGTGTTAGGAATTTAAATCCACAAAATAAATATATAATACAACATAATATATACAAATTTTATAAGCCCCCCCCCCCCTTAAATGGAATAAATTCATAGAATGATGATTAATCATTGAATGAAAATTGTGTTAGCAAAAATCCTTATTACTAAGAAAACAACTGAATCAATAAACACTTGAATAGGGAAAAATGATATTGATAGTAAATAAAATTATATAAAAGTAAATATATTATATAACAGTAATTGTATATTAGGATACATGGTTCATAATTGTAACATGTCTTAATTATTTAGAATTCAGACCAAGAAAACCCTTACATCTTGAGAAACTCTTTAATAAAAATACCTTGAAAGATAGATCTTGTGATTGAACTTAAAAAACCAATATTAAAATATAACGCAAGATATTATTTCCAAAATATTTATTATATACACCATAAAAAATAAATTAGGTTCATGTTACCGAACATGTTTCAAAGAAGGGAATTTGAGATGAAACCCTTACATTTTTTATTGACTTCTATGAACATAATTTAACCTTTGGTATCATAATCATAGATATCTTAATAGATTATTTAGTAAAAATAATCATAACTATTTTCATTTATAATTTTCATAAATTTTCATTATCTATATGTATTCTATAGATTTTTTCACATCAGATGTTTATAGTTTTCATCGTTTGTACTTGTTTCATAAAAACAATGTCCATGTTCCATCCTATTAAAAATTAAATAATTAATAGATAAATAAATTTAATATTTAAGATGGTTTATAATTATTTATGATATTTCAAACTCCTTTCATGAGTGTCTTTGTCTTTTTTCGTGGTCATAAAATTGATAACAATCATGTTTCCGTGATTCAAGATGATCGAAATGTGTTATTTTATTTAATGGATTAAATATTGTTATAATATAAATTTTTCCAAAAATTATTTATTTACAAATTTATATCATATTATACTAGTAATCATTTTCAGATATTCCTTTATGGTATATATTCATATTATTGTTCAATTGGGTGATTAAACTGACCCAAACATCAATGTTCCCAGATTAAAGGGATGATTATGAGGTAGTTTTGTTGTAATATAATTATACGAGAAGAATGATGAAATTATTGTGTTTTTTTAGTTTTATATCTCAAAGTTTTATGGAAGTTGAAGAATAAGTAATTAATGTGAAGGCATTATAAAATTTGAATAAATCATTACCTGATTAGTATGCTTATTTAAAATGATTAAATTAAAAAAGACCATTTGATGACCATATAAATAATATTATCTATAATTTACGATATTAAAACTTTAATGATATCATAAATATCATATTTAACAATCAATACCATCCTTATATCCATCATTGTAAAGCAAATTTCCAAAATAAAACACATTGTTTTGTGGAGACGGTAGTCCGTACAATGCACGAACAACATTTTTTTTCTTAATGGATGGGGTATATGAATAAAAAATTATAATACCCTTAGAATACTAAAATTAGATCATATAAATGAAACAAATATAATTATATTAATATTTTTTTAGTAAATTTGATATAATATGATTAGGGAGAAAATCTAAATAATTGAAAATACTCACGTTTGGGACATGAATTTTCCTTGGTTGTTTCCTTGAAAATAATGGACATATTCTAGATAATGGTGAATAGATGATTTTTAATGTGGTATAGGGTTATATAAGGATAAAAATTAAATATTTTAAATGATAAATTACAAGTAAAGGTTTTCCTTAAAGTGGTGAATATGTTTCCATTTTATAAGTGAATGGAATGGTAGCTTTAGGAGTTACCAATACACTTTCAATAATGTAAGGTTACCATTCATGTGAAAAAATCCCAAAAAAGATAAATAGGAGATAAAAATTAGTGTGTGTATAATATTACCTCAACCATTTAATATTTAGTCATGTTTTATAGTTTTATGGATTTTTTAAAACATTTTTCCTTTTACCCAAAATTACATTATACTTAGTAATTAATTTTTAAACCTTAGTAATAATTTTTATTGAAACAAAATTAAGATTTAAATTTTTACATAATTTTTTACTCATAATATATACTTTGAAATATTTTTACCAAATAAAACAACTAATCATGTGAAAATATTTTTTTTTTAAAAGCCTAATTGCATAAAAACCGTTATTAGAGAAATAAAATTTTTAGGTATTAAATTCATATATAAGATAAAATTATATTGGATAATGATTATAATGGAATAAATTAAATTATTAAAAAAAATAATGTTAATAATCTATAAAAGTCAATATATAAATGAATCTTCCTTGAAAAATACTTGATTCAAAAAAAAATTCCAAAAATAGTTTTTTAAAGTAACATTTTAATTAGATATAGAAATGTTTTCCATTATATTTACAAGTTCAAAGAATGTTTTAGAATGAATAATTTTATTCCTAATAGTAATATTGGATTACTTAAATGGTTTTATAACTTTCATGGTCATTCTTTTATAATGATAAATTCATACGAATTACAAGTTTTTTAAAAGTTGAATTTTTCAACAAGAAACATAAATTTTCATAAATAAATATCAAATATATATATTAACTAAATTTTTATATGAGTAATTAAAAGGGAAAATTAATTTTTATAAATTTAAAATTAAAAAATTTATAAATTCAGTTTTTTTATAAAATCATAAAATATAATTGAAAACCTGTTTTAATTAGAAAAATACATCTTAAAATATTAAATCTTGTTATTATTATTTCATATCATTTATCAATCAATATTATTTAACAATTAAATTTGTGTCAAAAAATTAATAATATCAGTCATAAATTATCATTAATTATATTTTTCTATAAATAGAATTGTTTATATTATAAAATACAATTTTTTTCAAAAAACACTTTACTAACAAATAAATGATCTTATTATCCATTAAAAGTAAAATAATTGTATATCATTCATATTAAAAGTAGAATATATTTTATATATAAAAATAATTCATAAGGAGGTTAGCCATTTTCATTCCCACGAATTCTATGGATTTTTTAATGGTCATACTTAAATATTTATATTTTATGTAAATATATTACAATTTAATTTATGTTTGGTGATGCATGTGAGGGAAGCTATCGAACAAGTTAACTTATTTAATAGTAATAATATATTATGATCTTGGGGTGTTTAATGTGTCATCATTCCAAATGCTCAATTTCCATTTCCTTGAATTTCAAGAACTGAACACCTTGATATCCCACAATGTCCATGGATTTATCAAATACTTATATTTCAATCAAAAGTATATAGGTATATATAATTCTATTATATGGAAGGGGAAAATAATTTCTTAACATTTTCATTAATTCCATATCACTCATCCTGCACACAATATATCTCAACTCATCGTAAAAATATTTCATCATGGTTTTGGTCAAAATAATAAAGTACAAAAATCATATTATGAATTTATAATAATATCAAGTATAAGGACTGGTACATATTTCAATAGATATAAATATATAATGAAATATAAAACATATGTAATTATTATTGATGGGTCAAGTTATTATGACCTTTTTTCCATAGATTACCATGAGAATACACCATGATAAATTTTCTAAAAGTCTTATGAGTCTCAATCCCTGATATCTTATATCATATGTGTCCCATTAAGTGATTTAATCTAGATATAGAACATATATTTAATAATACTATAATGGAACTTCCATAATGTAGTTATTGTGAGGATCTACTATGACCTTTTTGTGAAACAAGTAACCTAATGAAATTATCACATATATGTCACATTTAAGAAAAATAATCATGTGATAATATAAAATGTAATATTAAAAACAAAGAATATTCTGGTAATCAAATAATCAAATTAGTTGGTTATAGGGAACCAACTCCAATAGCTAACGTCTCATGGTGCTAAAGTCCCTTAAGGATAATGTATCATGGTGTGATGCTAAATTATATATGTAATATATTGAGGTTTATATATAGTTCATTGATTCCAATATAAATTTTACTAGTGAGGAAGGATAGAATATATTGGTACATAGTAATTCACTATAGTCCAACACGAGTGATTCCCACCTTCGTTCATGAAATCCATTTTGTCTAGTTTATTTTTTCTATAACACATGCACCCTAAAATTTATATAAATACCTAGGAAGAACAAATTTTTTGTTTTGGATGTTTTTAAAGCCTTAAACCCAAAGGAAAAGAGAATTCTCTTATATATCTCAACTAATCAATTCATTGTGCCTAGCATATCATTATGCCTAGAACTTCAGCATTCCTAACACTTCATCACCCTCCGAAAGTTTTTCACACCTAACACTTCTACACGATCCCTCATATTTAAATCTTTAATTAACCTCTATTATATAAAATGTTAGTAATTTATCTATTAAAAATGTAAATTTAAACACTATTTTTCCATTATAGTTTCTAATATGGTATTTACCCACCATGGTTATCCAAGTATAAATTAAATCACACAATCAAGCTACCTATTGTTCTAAGGATCGAAGGACTAACGTGTAATCCTATTAGTGGGGAAACTATCAAGCATAAATTTAATTCACTACACCAAATTTACAAAGGTTTATAAACCCTGAATCTTTTATAAAGAATCCATATCTATGAGAACCATATACACATGTGTTGATCAATAAGTTTCATCTTTGAGCATAAGTACCACCTTATATGTAATGAAGTTGAACCTTCAAAAATTCATTTATACCTCTTTCTCAAAGATATATAACCCCTATTTGGTATATCTATATCCTTTTTCCATCACATATGTCATATTTTATATTTTTGTTATCCATCATAATGGTTATATACATTTCTCTGAGGTCATTTAGAGGTCCCAAACATGGGGTTTCATTTTTTTTCATAAGGCCCACTCATATTTTTTGGTCTACTCAAATTATTAAATATCTACCACCCATTTATTTTTTGACATCTAATGTATATAGTTCATTTTCTAAATTATTCATAATAATGTTATTTTTCCTTTGGTAGCTTAATACTCGAGGTGGAACTAACGAAATATAATGCCTAACCATGGGGTTGGATATTGATCCAACATAAACAGAACATCACTCCCACTCATTCCCATATCTCAAGGTTTTAATAATCGTTCCCCTTGTCATGTCAATATTTGAAATAGTGGTGAATATATAGGGGATATCATTTTGATATAAGTCTATCATACTTTTATAATTTTTAATTTAGAAATCGAGCCCTCAAGTCCTCTGACCAGTGTAAGACCCATTCCTTGACCAAAAGCATCTTCCATGACAAACTATAAATGAGACACTCATTTTTATCTTTAATATATAAACATTGTTAGATATTTTTCCCCTATGGGTCCTTGTTATATGTCCTTAAATATTAATAAACTAATGGTCCTAGTCACATGGCATCAAATTGTAAGGCATTATAGTCTTGGTTGCACAAGCTTAAATGGAACACCATCATTAAGTGTCAAAATACCATAAAAGTTAAGAAATTCCCAATCACATGTCTATGAATATATAAACTCTAAATATATGGTATTTTCATTCCCTTATATGGATTCATATAAATATCTTTTTAATGGATTGATCCCTATATTGTGGAACTATCCACTAACTATCAAACAATCCATCCTCAAATGTTATTTCAAATTCTAGTATACCCTTAAGACTTCTAATATAGAGTAAATAAACAAAATCATTTTTCCTTCCTTGATGTAAGTAATCTTAATTTTAATATTTAGTCTTCATCGGTTAACATAAGCCCCAAATAAACCATACTCAATCCCAAAAATAATAAGACTCCATCGTAACCCAATTTACCTTCCAAGATAGACCTAAACTCAACCATGCCTTAAATCTTCCTAGAGAATATAAAAATCTAGTTTGATCTAAAATCCATTCACATATAGATTATTTGGTTTATTCATTTATATACCTTCGATGATACAATTATATTTAAAAATTACTTCCAATATAGAGTTAAACTATAGAGTACCACACACAAAAAAATATTATATAATGATCATGATATGATTCATTACTTAATAATAGAAATATTAAAGTCACTACAATATATTTAAAAATTCATCAAATTTATTAAATCTAATTCATCATAGGTCTTTTCCATGATGGTTTTGTAATTGATGTAAAAGAAACCCTTATTTTTTAAATTGAATTTCATTAACATATACATAAATATATAATAGATTCCAAAAAATAAGAAATAATTAACATATTGAGATTATTTGACGACCAAAACTCTTTATTTTAATATGCATCCCATGAGAAAAAAACTAAACATACCTTTCGAAAAAAAGATTCATAAACAGACATTGGTTTTGATTTTTTATCTAGTTTACCTATTAAATTGAATGGTATTGATTTCCTTTTGTATTTTTTGATATATTAAAAAAAATAAAACTCATTTTTTCAATCATATAATTGTACTAAGTGGACAATATACTAAGGATTTATATAGTGAAGTTTGTGAAGATTCATAGAGTTTTGTGATTTTTTATTTTGGACCATCACCCTTAATTTATAAAACAATATATATATAATATTGTAGTTTTCATTTAGAACCCATGTTTTCCATACGACATAATTTAGGCCTAACACTAACAGATATAATATGTGTAAAATTCATATATTGGAGAAAAAATTGACATATCACATACATTATATTTTATGATAATTTATTGAGAAAATAATTCATGTTCAGATTACCTATGTTGGGTAAAAATCCATCAATTTATATTGTACTATTTTTTTTCATTGTGTTTTTTGATAAAGAAGTTTGACAAGGTCAGTTTTAGAGTTCCAGTATGGTTATTGATAATTTATATTGAAAAGTACACAATAAATAGTTATGGAATATTTAGAAGTGGTACAAAAATTTTTGTGTATAAGGTGGAATTGTTTCCTTGTGTTTTACAGATTTTTGGGGACTAAAAATAAAGAGGAACGAAAATATAATTTATGGAAAAGGAAGTATTTTCATTGTAAATATAGATGTTGCTTGAAGGGGTAAAAATGTTTCTTAAATTTTTATGTGAGATAATATTTAGGGATATTGTATCAAAATACAACAAAGGATAGGTTTTCAAAAAAATTCTAAAACTTTCTGAAAGTAGGATTTGCGTGATATAGGAAAAGTTGCAGACACCCATGAAATAGAGATTCATTTTTGTGAAGGTGGTGAGTTTCTCACTAAATTTAATGACAAAATTTTAAAGTTTGACACACTAGGGAAGTTATGAGAACAATTTAAGGCACACAAGGTAGTCGTGCGAAGGTTCAACCACATCTATAAGTAGGTGGCTACCCCTATCATTTGAGTAGCTCAACCCTTAGTGAATATGAGGGATCCAAATTATATATGAGTTTTATGAAGATATTTCTTACACAAAGAAATAAATCAGATATAAGTTTCATATAGAAAATCAATTGTGTCAATAAGGCCAATTGAGTTCTATGAAAATCAAAATTTTTCATAAAATTTTAGAGTCTCACGATGAACTCAATATTTGAAAAAAAATATTCACAAAAAAACATAAATGTTGGGAAAAATTGGCAGAGTTGCGCGTAAGTCATGAAATGGTTACGTGAAATCAAAATTTGTGAAAACCTATGAGGATCTACACATTGTTTTGTGGTAATGTGATATTCATCAAGTAATAGAAATTAAATTTTCATGATGCAACAAAGGAGGTGTAATAATATATATTCAAGTGATCAAAAGATGAACCTTCTAAAGGATAAGTGGACACACATCCATTGTGAGAGAAGTAGTATTTCAAACTATGATTTGTTGTAAACTAAGAGGGACAATGATCCCACTCCAAAGTATCTAATAAAAGTGTGATTTACTGGATTTGGTTTATAGGCACATTGCCTTTGTATTCTCCTTGGATGAATCCCATTGTGGGTGAACGAAGTAAAATTGTTTTGCCTCATGCATGCTTTAATTTATATTCATACATTTTTATGGTAAATAGAGAGAATATATTTTTATTTAATGATGAAACAATATCTAAAGGAGAAGTTGTTTTAATATCTCATACCCTGATTCACCACCCACCCCAACAAGGTATTTAAAATATATGGGATAACAATTTCTATCATTGTGAAAGGTTAAATTTTATGTTTCTTTCTCAAGGGTTTCAATGGATATTTTCAATAATAAAGATCTTTTGATCATTGATGGAAAAAAATTTCAATTTTGGAATATTTAGATGAATCACTACTTCCAATCATTATGTATGGATGTATTTATTGAATAAATGGTTGGTACATTAGCTAGTGTGCATAGGTTTCTTTATAATTAGTTGTGTGAAGGGAATTAGATGATAACACTGGAGGAGTCAATTATTTTGGGGGATCCATATCCAATAAAATCTATATGGTGGTTATTTTGTGAAATTCATCACATGTTTTCTGGGAAAATTTGACAAATATTTATGAGGGAGACTAAAAAAATAGAGAAATTTTTTATAGGTTCTATGGAACAAGTATGAGGATATACTAATTTACCCTAATGAGTCAATTGATTTATTCTATTATTAGGGGAATTTTTTAAAAGATATGCATAGTCTCTGAGGAATCCTCGATGATATAAAGATCTTAAATCATATCCTAACAATACAAACACTGTGGTTCAAACCCAAAGTAATTGTTTGAGAGGATAAAGATCAAATGGAAATGATATTGGATTGTTTTCAAATTAATCTTGTCATGTATGAGATACGAAATGATGAGAATGAGTCTGTAAAAAATGGAAATTCCAAAGAGGAGGCATTCATAGACATGAATAATCTCACTATTGATGATGGCTGGAAAGAATAAGATATATATGAGGTCATATCAATCATTTCTTAAAGAATACAAAGAGGAAAAGAAAGGTTAAAATCAAAACTTGTACTCACATTCATTCAATGTGGAATGTTTGGACAACTTGTAGAAAGGTTCCTCGGTATTTCTCAAGGTAATGATGAAGATTAAGTCAAAATTCCCATAAAACAGAATTCAATCTATGGGAAAGGAAAGTTTTTTTTCGGAAACTTCTAAAAATATATGAATCTTATTTTACAAAATAAATGATATTTAGAAAAATATGAGGTTAAAGATATGGAGAACTTTAAGGATCATAGATAAAATTCTTTAGTTGAGATTGTATGTAACTCATAGAAATGGTATGAAAGAGAAAATGATGAAGGATAATTTGAAAGAATGGTTGATATCCTGGATCAATTAAAGGTTTCTCTTGAGAATATAGATATTTTTATATCCAATTTGAAGAAATAAAATATAGTGGTTCATGATTCCACACTCTATAAGAAGTTGAATGAAGAATATAAGTATGAGATGATGGAATAAATTGAAAATATAAGGTCTTTAATGCCTGAGAACACAGATATGGATGTTGAGTACTAAGTCAAAGTTGAATAATATACTATAATGATTGATAATTTGACAAACATAAAAAAATAAGAAATCAAAATGTATTGAAGAACTCAAAGGGGATTTTTTTTACATTTGAAGAAAATTATAATATCACGAGAGAATCTTGACTCCTAGTATACCATTGAGAAATAATATCACTCATGTAGTAGAAAATATAAAATTGAAGCATATATGTCTAGAAAAATAGAAGAAATAATAATTATCCAATGAAAATGATAGTATTAGGCTTGCTCACAAATAGAAATTTATGATGATTTAAGTCAGACCATAATCACCCACTCTGAGTTTAAAGATCAATTTGAGTATCAATTAGAATTATAAAATTTAAATATCCTGGTGGAAGACTAGTGTTCATCCAATGATGTATAGAATTATATATCATCTTATGTGTTATTTATTTGTAATGATAAGACATTACCAAAATTTATGTACCATATCCAAAAAAGTATCAAATGGGGAAAGAGTAAAAAAGGTTTTAAGATAGAGTTTAATATTATTTGAATGATTTAGATGGTCACTATTTTTAGTTGGGAGGACTGAGACCCAAGGCTAGATATTTCTCATCAACAATGTAATAGAACGTGTCAAAGTATATCCTGAGTGTTCATAAGATGTAACTGAAATAATTATCAAATTATATAACAAAGAAAAATTGATTTGTAGTTGTGTAAGATGATTTTGGTCTATCATTGTATAGGGAAGAAAAAGAATATCAATCCACAAGAGGTATGAATTCAATAACATGGATCATAGAGAAAATAGCTGAAAAGGAAATGGTTTCATAGATTTGTCTTAAAGCATCAGATCATGACTGTGTATAGATCCATGAAAATGGATGCACACCCCATATTTTGGGAAATAAATATCTTATTACAGGCATTGAATATAATAGTTATGGTGTTTTCAAATTTGGAAATGAATAATACCTTAAAAATATTAGATTGGGAGAAACCATAATTTTGGGAAAATATATGCAACGTGTTGATGTGTTGGTTTTCAAAGGTCTCATTCACATATTTACAAGTGTTTGTAAATTGTGTTTATCAGGTCATTCTACAAGAATTACCAAGAAGTTTTGTATCATCAAGGGAAATGAGTGTACAAATGTTTTATAGGGAATGCATAAGAATGTAAATAAATAGATTGTGAGTGGAGAAAAGGACATGTTCTTTCCATCTAGAGATGAAGAATATAGGATGTGGAATAAATGGTTTGGACATCTTTTCCAATCATCCCTGGAAGATCTGGTAAAATTTTATTCAACTCGAGATCTCCCCAAGCTATCACATGACCATTATCACATGTGTAATACTTGTTAGTAAGGTAATATTATTATAAATATTAACATGTCAAAAGAATAAAAGTAAAAAAAGTTCTTTAATTAGTTCAAGAAGATTTTAGTGGACCTATATCACTAATATCCATTGATGGTAAGAAGTACTTTATTCTTTTTATTGATGATTTTAGCATGATTGAATGGATATTTGTTATTTACCACATGTCCAATGTGTTTAGTTTCATAAAAATTATCATAGGGAAACTAAATGGAATATTGGATACCAAATTATAATGTTCCAAACTGAAAATGAAATTGAATTAAAAAAATATTCAAGTGGAGGATTATCATGAGAAACATAGGAGAAGGCATCAAGTTTCGATAATGATAAATCCTAAAACAATTGTGGTCAGGATGAGAAATTAAATCATAAAAAATGTCCATAATAATGCTTGTTAAAAAGGAACTACCAAGTAAATTCTATAAAGAAGCAGTGTTGACATTGGTCTATATATCCAATAGGGTTTTTTTTGTCTTAAATAAGAAAATATTTTGTATAACTTGTGGTATGTAAAGAATCCAATATTGAAATACATTCAAATCAGTGGAAGTAGGTGTTTTATTCTAAATAAGTAGAAATAAAAGAAAATTTCAATATCATGGGGATGATGGGATATTCTTTTTGGAAATTAAGGAAAAATAGAAGCATAGATATGATTTAATAAGATCTTGGAGAAATTACTTAATGGAAATGATATCACTTTAGTTGTGTATGAATAGAATATTCCAAAACATAGTGAACAGTTCCTTGGTGACAGTGATGATGAGGTAAGAAAATCAATGGTAGTATTAGTGGAAAATTTTTATTCAACATAATATACTGATGATTAGTAGAAGGAATTAAAATATGTAGGTTCATGGAAGATGAATATTCAAGCTGAAATTAACTTGAAAACGCCATTGATGATCATATGGTGCTAATTAAAAAAAGAGACTGGAGTCTATACCGTAGATATCTAACCTATCTCAGGTATGGATTAATATTTTGAAGAAGCAGTTGGAGATGAAAATAGGGTTCTGGATATGAATGAAGATCTTAACAAAATTGTGAAGAATCAGACATGGGAGATTGTTTTGATACTAGAAGATAAGAATGTTATTGGGACCAAATTGGCCTTCTGGAACAAAGTAAATGAATATGGATTAGTAATTCAAAACAGAGTATGAAATATTTACAATTAATACTCTAAAATAGGGGGAATAGATGTTGAAACAATATATGCACATATTGCAGGGCTCAAGACTATTCACATGTTCTTAGCTATAATAGTTCAACGAAAGTTCAATGTTTTCCATAAGGATACTAAGTTAGGATTTCTGAATGGGGATATGGAAGAAGAAGTGTATATCAAGAAACCATATGGTTCTTTCATTCATTAATATGAGAACAAAATTTCTAGGATAAGTAAGGTTCTATATTTGTAAAATCAAGCATTGAGAGTGTGGTATTCAATAATTGATCATTTTTTTAACATTATCAGTTTTTAGTGTGGTGGAGTTGATTACAATCTCAATGTCAACATTGACTGTAATCAAAGGGTAATGGTTCCGATTTATGTTTTTGACATAATATTTGGTGGACTAGATGAATTATAGTTAAAAAAGTTCATAGAAATCATAAAAAGTGAGTTTGAAATGTCAATGATTGGTGAAATTTCCATTTTCCATGGTTTATAAGTGACACATGGAATAAAAGTATCATTAATTTCTCAGTAAAAATGTTAAAAGGATGTTATTCTTATATTTTTAATTGTTAATTACAAATAAATGAAAACTCAAGTGGCTATCTAGAAGAAACAATCCTGAGATGATGAAGGAAAAGTAGTTAATTTCAGAAAATATAAGCAGATCATTAATAGTTTATTATAATTGATAAGGAAATAACCCAATATTTTTTCCACATTCCATGTAGTGTTGTATCAATGTAATACCAAATAAATACACTCTCTCACAAGAAAAAATAATACATTAGTATATCACTAGAATAAGGGAATTCAGTTTTCTCTATAATGAAAAATATCAACAATATTTATTAGGTTACATAGATGCAGATTGGGTCAGTTTAGCAGATTATAGAAAATGAAAATTAGGTGTTTCATTCTATATTAGAAGATTTTTCATTTCTTGGATAACACTGAAATAACATTTCATTTCATTGAGAATTTTAGAATATGAATATATTGTGTCGACTCAAGTTTTCATGCTTTTATTATGGAAGAAGTAGCAGCATGAAGATATGAGAGTTGAAGTGAAGTATCTGATCAGAATCCATTGCAATAATTCAAGTTCTATAAATCTCAACTAAAGTTTAGTTTGTCACTCATGGATGAAGTGAATTGAAAGAAATTGTCATTTTCCAAATCTCAAGGTGAATTATAGGCTTGTGAAGTTAGAGAATTTGTCTACATAACTATAGCTACCAGGAATTCTAATGAAGGCATTACTTAATGAGGAATTAGGGATGAATATTATGGTTCTTGGAGTTCTATATACTTATCACATTTGAAAAATTGTGGAAATAGGACCCCGTCTCCCCAATGTATGGTTTTCCACCTTATTTGATAATATGTGTTCGTTATAATGTTTTATCCAAAAAAAAATGACCACTGGGTTCGTTGAGAAAAGGGAGAGAATATAGTGATAAATATAGGTATTATTTGAGTAGGGGGAGTATTTAAATCAAATGATTCTAAATATGATCGATCAATGGTTATATGTCATGACAGATGGGGTCTGTGATAAAAGAAATTTTTTGTTTCAAGAATGGAGTCTTTCATTGATGAACTTTTCATGAAAATATTTTTTCTCATTAAAAGAATGGATCATGTTGTCTTAGAGTGTATGTTGATTAAATATTTTATTATTATTTGGAATCACAATAAGAAAATGTTGGTACAATATATGGAAGAATATTAAATGTTTTATCAAAAGGTGTAAAGTTGTCAATAAACCAAAAGGGGGTTATTGTTCGAAAAAATACCTCAAGTTATTTTTTGGTGTCCTTTGGATGAATTATTTTGTTGAAAAATAAGTTTTATAAGGTTATTTGTGGATTTAAAATGTGATTTTTGACCTTGTATATTTGAAAATATTCCATATGGAAGTATAGATGCTTTAGAAGTTGTATAAAAAATTGTGTGTATAAGGTGGCATTATTTCCCTATTTTTTCCATATTTTTGGTGGCTAAAAATCAGGATAACAGAAAATGGTTTTTTAGAAAATAAAGGATTTTCACATAAATTTATAAGTTTCATGATTGTGTGACAATGTTTCACAAAGTCTCATGAAGGTAAAGATTCGAGGTTGTCATATCAAAATACGAAAAAGGGATGGTTGTTGTAGAATTTTAGAATCTTCGTGAAAGTTATAGTTGGAAAACATGGGAAGTGTTTCACACACCCTTGAAATAGAGATTTAGTTTCATGAATGCGGTGAGTTATGTGCTAAATATAATGTCAAATAATTTATGTTCAGTGTGTAAGGAAATTTTTTCTCATAGTCGAAGGTGTGTAAGATAGTTGTGTGAATGCTCAACTGTATCAATAAATAAGCAACTACCCCCTCATTTGAGTATCTCAGCCCTTATACAATATCAAGGCACTAAATCACTTTAGAAATTTATGAAACCACTTATTACATGAAGCAATGACCTAGATGTAAATTGGGCATAAAAATGAATTTTTTTTATAAGACCATGTGAGATTCACAACAATCCAAATGTTACATAAAAGTTTATATTTTCACTATGGACTCAATACATTCCTAAATGTGAATGATTCATGAAAAAAAATAATTTTTTCCTGAAATTTGGTCTAGGTTCACACCAATCATATAATGGTTGTTTGAAATATAAGGTTGTGAAATACTATAAGGATTTCCCCCAGAATTTATTTTTTAATGTAGTATTCATCAAGTGGATAAAATTAATGCTTCATGATAATCCAAATGAGTTGTAACAAATATTTATTCAAATTATCAAAAGAAGAACACTTTGAAGGATCAGTCAGCATAATATAGTTGAAAGAGTAGTGATATTTCAATCTATGATTGGTTGTAAAACAAGAGGGATAATGAGTCCACTCAATACTTTTCAACGTCAGTGAACATTAGTGGATTTGAAACATAAGAACATTTCATTTTTACTCTCCTTGCACATATCCCATATTGGTTGAACTAGGTAAAATTATTGTACATCATGCATTATTTCATTTATGTTCATAAATTCCATTGGGAGAGAAATATAATAGTGTTCTTAATAATAAAACAATATACGAAGGATCATTTGTTTTAATATTTAATGCCTTGATTTAATTCCCCTTCTTATAGTATTCAACCAAGATGGGATTTCAACCAATAATAAAAATTATTAATCCATTTTTTGTATTATTCCTTATTGGAGAAACCATGAACTTTTTATGGGTTTTTTTATTTGTTGTGAACATCATATGATATGAAATGGAATATTTTGATAATGTCATTGAATTGTGATGAAAATCTATGAGATGAGTTTTAGATATTCTTATATGATTTCAAGAAGTATAGAGTTCATATGTACTATCTCTGATTCTTAAAAAAAATATGGGAATGTTATGCATAAGATCTATAAATATACCTTATTAATTAAGCAATTTTATGTTTATTTTGATTTCAATATATTGTATATATATATAACCATTCAATTTATCTTATAGTGTTGGTGATGGAGGAATTATCCACCAACTAAGGAACATGAAGAATTTTCATATACATTGATCGGTAAACAATATTGAGGATATATTTTCCTTGAATACCTAACAAATTAAACTCAAGATATTATAAATGATATCTATTTATTAATGAACATTTCTTTTTGTAAAAACTAGTGTTAAGATTATATTAATATATAAAATAATGTTATATATTTTGACGGTTGTCCACTAAACTTACTACATAATAGATTATAAATGTTTTGAGTATAAGAGTGAGTAATTGGGGTTCAAAGTTTCTAGAGTAGAAAACTATAATTTTAGAGAAACCATCCTTGTGTTATCCATAATAAAGGTTTTCTTATTCAGAAAAGTAAATCATATTGATAAATTATATAATGAATGAGTTTAAAGTTATAATATTGATGGAGTAAAGACACTTTAAATACTCAACGTGAGAATTTGAAATGATTTAAAATTCCTTGTAAATAGGAATAAGGTGTTTGTCAATATTTTTAGAAATCACACAATTATTGGAAGTTTTTATAAGGCGATTTCAAGTGATTCAAAAGGTATTTAGTTTATTTTATGATGTATTGAATTGATTTGAAGAATTAAATAAATTCTATTTGGTACAAAATAAAATGGATCACAACTAAAATCATTATGAATTTAATCTATAGATATCATAAGGCTTATGAAAACTTCATGTTTTTTCTTTTATGTTAGAAAATAAAAGTGGAAATATTTTTAAGATTCATTTTGAGAGTTCATAATGTTATCTCATTAAATTCATAAGGTTGTGAATATTTATAAAGTTACTTCATAGATTATATGGTTCATGGACTTCATAAGGTTTTCTACATTATTTCTTAAGGTAGATATACTTTTTATTCTTTTCCCAAAAACAGAAAATGGCAATTTATGAATATTTATAATTTTTATTCCTTGAATTTGTATGGTTTTCAAGTGATCTTCAAATGTTTTAGGAGTTTGTAAGGGTCATTATATGGGACATCATAAGTTTCCATCATTGGTTATAAATTAGTGTACCAAATTCATAAGTTCTAGATACTTTATAAGGTTCTTTAAATATTTCTAAGGTACCTCTAGACTTCATCTGTTTCAACGCTTCAAAAATTTTGAAATATGAAAATATTGATATTTTTAGAATATAAAATATTCATAAGAGTGAAATATATCTATCTTTGCTGTAACTAATATTTAATGAATTAAAAATCACAAATGGTATTTTTATTCATGGAAAATGAATATATTGTGATCAACATATCGTGGGGAAAAAAGATCACACAATGAGAACAATAAAATGAGGTAGATTGAGTCCAATGTTGATTATGTTAAGGAAATAAATATCAGAATTAATATCTATAGAATTAAAATAAAATGATGAAATATATTTTCTCATGTTTTTAAAATATAAAAAATAAATATTTTATTCATTTTTAATGAATGAAAAGTTTAAGCTGAGATAGTTTCTAATAATTATGTATTCAAGGTAATGTTTATATTCAATTCTAAAAAAACTCATTCCAAAAGTGATGAACCATATTATAACTTAATATATTTTTTTATAAAAGTGAAATAAAGATTTAATAAGGTGTAAAAAGAGAATAAATGAGAACCAATATTTCTCTATTAATTATGAAAATAAGTTGAGGTAACTAGAATATCATGGGATCATGGTCAAACACAAACATAATTTTATTAAGGAAAATGATAGGGAAACCATCATAATGATTTGATGAATTATTTTGTATTAAAAATATAGAAAACATAATTTATGGTCCTAGAATATAAAATAATTTAGCGAATAAAGATAATAATTACATTAAATAACATGATATCTAACTATTCTTTTGAAAATAAATAACTCTAGAGGGAGAAGAAAATGAAAATCTGATGAAAGCTTTATAAAATTGAACCATATCATAAAATAATAAGATTATAATAATTTCATATAATTCATAGTATTTTATAAGTCTGAGATTGATTAAGTAGAAGAAGAATTTTGGAAGGCCACCATGAATGAATTTCTCTATATCCATTATTAGTATCTAATATTTTTTAAGTCAAATGGTTTTTGAGAAAGAAAATGGATTACGAACAAGATTAAATAACTAATTTGAGATTTTAAATTTATTTTCATATACTCTAGCACATTATTTCAAGGATATCAAGGACTAATTTTGAGAATAATTATATATATTGATTTATAAACAGTGATATACTTTAAAATTTATAGATCTACTTCAAAAATGTTGTATGTTATTGATAAAATATATATTATAATCTTTTTTTAGATCTATAGAATATATAGATTTTTGTGAGATAATCTACTCAAATATATAATATAGTGAGATTGTTTTCAATATTAAACCAACCCAAAAAACTTTTAATCAATGATATGAATATACTGGAAAATTTATTTCTCAAGATAATAAATGATCACATAGAGTAGGTTTCCCACATTGGGGTTTGACCTTTTAAAAACAACATATGTTGATCTTTACTTATATTATAAATTTTATGTGTTTTATGTATGTTAATTAAAGATAATATATGTAATTATTTTAATAGGAAACATAGATCCCAATACCAAATTGGGTAATATTTTGAAAGTGGAATTGGAATTTTTTAAAACATCAAGCCATACCTAATTTACCTGTAGGTGATTGAACTGATCTTAAGGATATATAAATCTCTCGAGAAGAAGTTTATTAAAGTATAGGTTAATTTTCATAGAAGTATATAAGATAAATTTATAAATATATAACATCTCACAAATTATATATAGGATAAATTTCTTGATTTGTAATATCTCTTATAGTATAGGTAAAATATTCTATAGAATATGTAAGATTGACTCAAAATATTAAAATGATTTATAAGAGTAACTCAGAGATTATGTAAGAATAATTTACTAATATATATTATTAAATATGATATTTCTGTTCATATAAATGATTAACTTTAAGAAACAAAATATTAAATATAAGGATATATAAGAGAAACCTATGGTTTTAACTGAAACAAAATATCATTTGAAGGTCTTGTAAGTTAAAAAGGTTTCATAGGAAATTTGAAATATGAATTAGGATGTTTTTTTGAAAAAAATTATGTATTAAATATCATGATGATATGTGATTAAATATATGATTCAAGTTAAAAATTATGGTGTTGATACTTGGTGAAAATCCTAGATGAAACTACCCATAGTAATTGTATTTCTTCATGTTTTCGGTAGAAGTAGAAGGTTGTTATCGTATTATTAAAAATTTAATGCATGTAGAAGTCATAATATATAGAGAATTAAAATTAATATTGTAGATTATATGTTTAGAAAAAAATTCTAGAGTTTTAAATATAAATATTTAAAAACCATTTATGAGGATAAGAGATGGTATATTTTATGAAATAATGTTTGACCAGTTTCAAGAGTTGAAAATAAAATTTATAGATTGACCAAGAAATCATACATATGGATATTTGGAAATTATTTACTTTATTAAGTATGATTTTATAAGAATAAAATATATTGATAAATAAAAAAATCATTAGAATACAACTTATAGTTGCTACAAAATAAAAATATTGAAGAGTTGATGTGAAATTTACAAACCAATTTGAAAAAGAAATACTGATGATCTTCTGTTTCCTAAAGATTCATATAGATTTGAAAGTTATTGAATAAGTAGGGACCTTATATTAATTTTTTAACGTTCAAAATTGTTGTGAGAAGATATTTTATTTAGTCTTCAATAATCCAGGAGAATATAGATGATTATTTAATTATGGTTTAAGAAATAACTTATAAAACATAGGGATCTGATGTGAATACTAGTCATGCGACTGAGCTATAGGGAGATAAGTTTTGGTTAAGGGTGATAACATTACATTTATAATCACTTTATATGATAACTTATATTTAAATATCTCATATTATATTTGAATATATAAAAGATTAAAATACCCATAATGGGATCAAAAGTTTTGAAAATATTTTCTTCTTGTATTTATATCTATATTCATTGAAGGTGGGTGATGATGGGTTTTTTAAGGTGAATGAATTGTGATCATAATAAATCACATAGTTTAATTTGAAAGAAATTATAAAATTCTATTAATAGTGATTTAATTTATCCATATTCTCGTTTTCCACTAGTCAATCACCTAGGTTCTTCATAATGTAATAACTCAATCTGGGTTCACTATAAAAGATAAATTCATGCATGAAGAAAAAATAGACAAATCAATTTTATCAATAGTAGAGGTAGGCTAGCCATTAATTGAATAAACTATCATAGAAATAATAAAATGATGGTTCCTTATCTTTATTCCCTTAGCCTATAGGTTATTTATATAGAGACTATTTGATTCACTCTAATAAAAAATGTTCTAATATGACATATATTAGCAAGATGAATTTTGAAGTTGATGTTAAATAATTAAATTCAATTTTTATTTCTTTATTTAACAAAGCGTATACAAATATTATGGGGATAAAAATGACAAATAAATATGTAATAATATTTGTGAAATGTTTGAAGGTAATGATAAAGTAAATGAGTCCACGATCTAAATTTTGAGATAAAATTTTACAGATGATACAATACATGATGGTGAGACTATTAATGACTATTTCTTGGTAGTGAATTGAATTTATAGAAATACTATAGGTTTTGGAGACACATTATAAGACTATACTATTATCTAAAAATTAATGTGAAAAATTACTTGTATATTTTATGAAAGTATTTCTACTTTGGATGATAGATATTTGTTACAAAATATTCTTTTTTCTTAAAAAATGAGAAAATATTTTTTATTTAAGAAAAATATAAAATAGGAGAATAATATGGAATTTAAATGCATGAATATACTTTAATTCAAGGACGAATAATGAAAACATTCTAATGAGTCTAAAAAGGATAAATAAAAGGATGACGATTATAAGAGAATAATGGCTCTCATTTTGAATACATTTAGGAAAGAAAGGGGAAAATATAAAGGTAATATCACAAAAAAATATTTTATGTGTGGTGGAATTTGACACTTTTCGATTGATTTTCTAAATAATAAAGTTGGTTAGTATGAGGATGATGAGACGGAGAAAGAGCTCCAAAAAATCAGGAAGGCTATTAAGTTTAACAAGAGTTTCAGAAGATAAAAAATTATAAGTATAATTAGTAATCAAGAGGACATATTCCCCACTAAAATTATTCAATTAGTGAAATAAATGGTTGAAACGTTTATAATCTTTATGGATTGTGTTAAAATTTATAAATAAACGTTAATCAATGAAGAAGAAATTGAAGATACATAAATAGAGCATATATTGAAATATTATCTTGAATATTATCTTGAGAAAAAACCTCTATAAATAAATTAGGCCATAGAAGAAAGAGGTAGACATAAAAAAATGAAATATAAGATGAGTTACTTAAGAAATAATCTGATTGCATTGAATAAATCAAGCTTCTCTATATAAGAATTATATGACAGTCCATGTGTTTAATTTATTTAAAAAACGTATATCTTGAAAATGATTAAGAATTAAAAAAGTCATAATAATGGTTTCTTCATACTAAAAAATATTAAATAAATGATATAATAATATAATAAGGTAGTATAATTTATGTTAGAATCATCTCAAGCTTCAAACCTAAAAATTGATGGAAAATATAATCCTATGAAACCCAAAAATGATAAATTATTTTTGACTAATAATGGTGTTTATAAATCCAAATATAATTAAATTTAAACTAATAATATTCATTAAAAAATAATCAGTTATCAATGGGTGTTTATAATAAAGTGATAATTCAGCTTCCCCCAAGGTAAAGGTAAAATTTTACTTGGGATCTACTTGGAATGAAATCAAATTTTTATAGATGGACATCTATTTTTTATAGAAGATCATATTTGAAATGATTTTTTATGTATTATATTGATATAAATCATATTAAAAATGATAAAAAATCATTTACTTGTATTTAAATAATTAATTAATTTATGTGGAGTAATTATGGGAAGAGAGTAAATAATCTAGTGCATATGAAAGCTCTGGGAACAAATTCAACAAGAGTAGACACTGAGAATTGATTTGATTTTATAGAATTACTCTATGGAATATTTTATCAAAAAGACCATTATACTAAATAATATATCACTAATATTCCAAGAAAATTTTAAACAACTATTAGAGTTGTTATATGTCATGAAAATGAAAAGGAAAATAATTTATATATTATAAACGATTCTCTTAAAGCCTATAAACGAAATTGGTCATAGATTATATACAGTATGTATTCATCCTATATGATTGGAGACACTAATATATTAAAGAAAAAAGTATATCATTATGGTAGAGAAGTTAATTTTTTATGTGATTTTTCTTTAAATATCAAAGGAATTACTCTAGTTAAAATTGAAACTCAAAAATAGAAATCCAAGGAGGCGTAGTTTGTTAATGGGATCAATCACAATATTTTGATCTTTATTCAAATTTGAAATGATGGAAATGAGTTTATTCTCCAAAAAAATTATATTATCATCAAATTATTAAAGGATTTAAGATTCATCAATAAATTATAAAGAACAATTAGAAACATATTCCAAATTCTAAATTCAACTGAATTCAAATATTTAAGTTCAAGGGATAAGATCAATATTTGGTGTAGAATCATTTCAACTCATGGTTAAAGAAGTATGGGAAAGGTATCTTCATTATATTAAGTGAGAGCCCAACCATGAACAAATAAATAAAGGTTGAAACATGTCAAATTAGGGAAACAATGCATGGAAGTTACAAGAAGGTAAAAAAGCAATCAAATAGGCTACTTAAATTAATACATTTATATTTATGATGGAAAGTGAGATATAAATCCACTATATGTGATATTTTTTCATAAAATTTATTAATTATTTTACCAATATTAATAATATAATGTTTATAAATAACTTTTCTAAATTAGATGATATGTTCTTAAATTTTATAAGATAAGTGCAGAAGGAGATGGAGTTTATATCATGATACTGGGAAAAAATATCTAAAGGTAGTTAATTAGTAATTATTTTTAATATTATATTGTTAATCATGGGATTAAAAATAAATATATTGATCCTTATTCAAACATGAAAAATTTAATTGTATCTAAGTGGAATCAAATCTCATTATAAATGATAAGAACCATGCATGTTGACATCAAAGTCTCAAGATTACCTCATAGAGGAACCATAAGTATACTTGTACACATTCAAAATATATTCTTATTAAGTCCTGAATTGAACATGAATACCTATAAAAAATTTATAAGAAAATTCCCTATGATAAGTACTTCAAATAAAATTAGTAATATATGAATAATGAAATTAAATAATTAATATTTTGGAATGTTTGATTAAAAGGTTTAGGAAGGAGTGTTCATGGGAAACTTATCCCATGTAAGAGGCTATAAATTATGTAACAAAAGGAAACAAATTGGTGTAATATTATGATATGATTATTATTGAATATAACATCAATATGAGTGAAATAAATGTTGGATATTTTGAATTTTATGACGAATATAGTATGCATAATTCAATAAAAGTGATTCAAAAATGGTGTAACTAAATCATGTAATGTTGATTTTGATTTAGATTAGACCAATAATAATGAGTGTGTTGTGGAGAATGAGAAATTAAATAATGAGAGTCTAAAAATCATATTTATCTAGAAAATATAATTTGAAGCCATAATACACAAGGCCATACTAAAATAAGACTGAGATATAACCCTAAAAAACCCATGTTTCTCATGTTATGCACCATCATATTATTTTGGTAAATTATTTTTAAGAGAAGATAAATAATATGAATGATTTTATGGATCATATTGAAAATAATGACACTTGGTATCTCATTCCAACACCAAAAAAGAATAATATTATTAGAAACAAGTTTGTTTTCATAAATAATCTCAATAATAAAGATGGTGTTTTAAGAAACAATTCCAATTTACTTTGAAAATTTTATTCTCCAATTTATGGAGATAATTTTGAAGAGAAAATTTCTCATGTTTCAATAAATTAATTAATTTTAATGTCCACATTTATTTTTTCTCATAATAAATAAAAGATTCATAAAATAGATGTAAAGTCTATTTTCCTAATTGGGGATCTTAAAGAACAATTATTTATTAGAAACAGGAATGATTTTTATTTGACCATGACGGAACCATGGTGTGAAGGTTAAATAAATATTTTTATGGATTGAAACTATCCCCTAGAGATAAATATTGTAAGTTATAAAACCATTTAAAAGAATTAATTTCACAAAATAGTAGGTGGATTAAATCCTATATGTGAATGTGATGAGCATCAGTACTTAATATTATTTTATATATTGATAATATAATTCTTCTAGGTGATAGGGAGTATTCATATTAATATTTTAAAAAAAAAATTATGTTTCATTATGAAATATGAATGATTAGATAAATTAGTTTCATTTTTGTATTACATGTTATGAAGGAAGATAACTATTTTTTCTTATCTCATGATAAATGTGAAAACAAATTATTGAAAAAATATATAATGAAAGAGACTTGAAAAGTATCCCTAACCATAAATGTTGGTGTAAATAATAGTAAAGATGATACATGAAAAAGTATAAATCAAAAGTAATTTAGGAATTCAATTTTAATCTTATATTTCTAACTGTATCAAGACATGATATTTTTTATGAAGAGACCATATCTAAAAGATACCAAAGAAAACCAAAATAATCACTCATAATGGTTTCCAATAGAGTTCTCAAACACATAATAGGAAATGTATGTTATGGTCAATTATAAAAAAATATGTGAAAATGTTAATATATATGGGTATATTGATATTGAATGGATTATAAATTTTGAAAATAATTAACCAAACTTATTTGGTATATTATTTTTTGTAAGAAACTTTGGTGAGCTGGAATTTAAGAAAAAAATAACATGGAGAAATAGTTAGTATAAGTATATTATTTTTATACAATCGTTCACATAGATGATTTATATAATTGATAAATTAAGGATTGAATGTGATAATTGAGAATCAATTGAGAATTTTGTGTGATAACTAATGAGAAATTGATCTATCTAATAATCCAATGTAATAGTATAGATCAAAGAATATTAAAATAAAATATCATTTTATCAAATAAAAGTTTTACAATTGAGATGTGAGGTAGGAATATGTTTCCATAATGGATCATATTGCTTCAATTTTCACCAAGGTTATTCCAAGGGATAGATTTTAATATTTGAAGCTAGAAATTCATGTTTAGCCTTTCCATATTACATGTGAAATTTTTTTATTCCCACATTCTTTGAAATTATATTATCAAAGTGGAGGAAAGGTACCCATTTATTACATTACATCTATTTCTAAAATAAAAATATTTTTTTTATGGAAATATGGGAGATAATTTACTAAGTGGGTTGATAGTGTTAAATTTAAGATCACTAGATAAATATTTCTTATCACTATGTGATGGAATTATCTCAAACGAATTACATTATCCAAAAATTTGGTGTCATGAAATTTATTATTATAATGGATATTATTTATTTATTTTACTTGAATTGGTGAGTTTTCATAGTTGATAACAAATAAAAAAGGGATTAGAGAACCCATGGAATTTTTGAAGGTTTTTTGTATTTATTATCAACATTATATGGGAATTATTGAAAGTTGTTTTGAATTTTTTTTAGTTTTTTTAATAATCATAGAGTTGAAATATAGAAGTTTTAATTAGAAATGAAATGTTCTAGAGTTCAAAGGTAATATCTCTAATATTTTTCAAATTTTTTGAATGAATACATAATAGTTGTAAAGTATATGTTTGGAAAATTACTGGGGATATAAAATGTATTATGTGAAATTAATTTCTAGGTATGTAAAATCATATTTATGAAATATAAGATCAATTTATTTATATTTAATATATCCTAGATCATATGTAAGATCTTCTAAATAATATGTAATAGTGTCTTAGGATGTTCAAGTGATGTGTAAGTCTAACTCGGAGAATATATCAAAATATGTTTTTGATACATAATATTATCTATGATATTCCTATATATGGTGAAGATTAAATTGAGGGTATGAAATATTAAATAATAGGAAATATAATAGCAATATATTGTTTCAACTGATATATAATATATATTTATGGTCATCTAAGATTAATAGGGTTTCTCAAGGAATAAATGGTATCAATTAAGATGATAATGTGATATTATTCAGTGATTAAATATCAAGATGTTATGTGATTAATTTTTTGCTTAATGAAAATGATTATAATGATGATATTTGATTAATATTGTTACATGAGTTGAGTCTTCACAACAAAATTGTATTTATGTATGAATTCATAATGATATGTAATGTTTCTGTGGTATTTATAGAAAAGTGAATGCAAAGAGAAGTCATGATTTTTAGTGAATTATAGTAAATATTTAAGAATACATTTTGAGAAAAAATTATGGTGTTTCAAATAAAAATATAAAATAAACCATTTCTGGGGATCAAGCTCGGGATATTTTATGAAATACTATTTAGCTGGTTTTAAATTTTGAAAATCATGTTTTCTGTTTAATTTTAAAATTCCGAATTTGAATATTTAGATAATATTCATGTGACCAGTTCTGAGTTTATAAGATGAAAACATATTTAAAAATAAAAATACAAATTAGAGGTTGACTTATTTTTAATTTTAAATAAATGTGTCAAATAGTTAATGAGAATTAGAACCCCATTTTTAGAAATTATGAAAAATGATCTCCTGCTATCTGAAGAATCATATATATGAAATATTTCATGAAGAAATAAGGAGAATATATTAATTTTGTGTATTGATAAAGATCTTAAAAATATATTTTTTATTTGGAGTTATCCTGAAGAATATAGAATATATTTTCATTCTTGTTTGAGTGTTAACTTATACACTATATTGATCCAATATAATAATAGTTAGGAGACTGAGCTATTAATAAATAGCATTGGGCTGGGAATGAAACCACCTCATTTGTAATCACTATATCATATTATAAATAAATATATATCTCCAACTTTAACCAACCATAGAAAATAAATATATACCCAAATTGGTATCAAACATTGTATAAGTATTGTTTTCTCTTTCATTCATTACTATATTCACAACAAGTAAGTGAATACAAGTTTTTATATATAGTGGATCCTAACCTTAACAGGTTATATAGGTTAATCCAAATATAATTATAAAACATCACTGACACTTATTCAACTCCTCTTTTCTGTGTCAACCAGTCAGTAGAATATAATATTAAAATTTTAATAATTCTATAGGATTCCTTGATTATAACCCCTATCATTCATATCTATTGGTGAGACCAAAATTTTCTAGATGGAACGTTGTGTTAAAAATGATGGAAAATGAGAGGTTGATTTCACAGAGAATGAATTTTATGTAGGATCATCATAATTTTTATTCTTGTCCGAGAAGACTGTTTTTTTATTCTAGTGGTCATATTTTATTGAATGATTCATTCTGATAAAGAAAAAATGGTTTTATTTGAGGAAACTAACTTTCATTGAGGTTTTTTAGTATTTTAGGGTGTCTAATAGTTTTTGTAATATGGATTATTAAATCACACTTTTACCTTAATTAGGGTGGATTTGTGATTTCATATAAGTTTTATAACATTAAATGTACCTTCATGATAATTTTTTATGTGATTTATTTTAGTTATCATGATATTTTTAAAAATGTGACATGTTTTAAGATATCAATGAAAATTAAAGATTATCAATAGAAGGTATTACGTGGAAGGATAATTCCATTGATATGTGTTATATAAAATCATGGTGGATTGGAGTAAATTATATGAGAATAAGATTCATATGTTAAATTTATATTTACCATGTTTTTTTAAACTTTTTTACTTATACATATTGTGTAACTTTAAATTTTAATTTTAAATAAGGTCAAGATTTTGAGAACAAAATAATTTGAAAGTTATGTAGTGTAATTGATTAGGATTTTAGTTTTTGATTTATTTTATTTGGAGTTCTATGTTTTATATTTTCAAGGATGAAAATATTTTTTTCATATATTTAATATAGTTTCCTCGATTTTATGTTTATTTTTTATTGTGAATTTTGGGAATGTTTTGGGAGGAGAAGATGAGCATATAATTTTTTTTAGAATATCAATCTAGTCAGAAAACACCTTTGGGTTATATATATTACAAGTCATGTTTATTTCCATAAATGGGTTATTATAATAAATTGTTTTGGATATAAGGGAATGAGACAAAATAATTTTCAATATGAAATGTCTTAGGATATGTCGTATGGTTTGTGTAAATATATCTTGGTTAATTAAAAATTGTATAATTTTTTAAAGTTAATTAAAGTCATATTTGGTATGGATACTGAAATTTTTGGTGATAATGAAATGATTTTTTGGAATTATATTATTTAATGGTTTTATATAGAAATATTTTGGAATTTTATGGTTTATAAGTTGAGAAGAACGTGTAGTTTTTTAATTGCATGGTTTGAGGGACTCATTTAAAGATAAGGTTGTTTAATTCAACACATCCAATTAAATAATGTATGTGTGTGAATTTAATTTAGTTAATACTAATAGATTAATGAGGTTAGGATGAATCAATAAATATATTTTCTATTAGATCATGACTTATTATTAAACATCATGGTTATGGTGTAAATTGTATGGTTTTTGAGAAATTAGGTTCAAGATATTAGAAACCTCCTAAAACATCAATATTTTCAAATTTACGATCTATTTTCCCTTAGGATGGACCATAGGGTTTCTTATGGTATGTTTATAAGTATATTTACCAAATTTGTATGTATTTCAATGTTGTAATGTTTGAATCAAATATTAGATTACCTTTCAGTGAAAATTTTCATTTATTTCATATAGTTAATGAGTGTTCCCTTCTCTGTATTTGTTTCACTTAGAGTATATATTGATGGTTGATTATGATAATTTTTATCTTAATCAAGGGTTGGAAATTTTAATTATAATTTAATAAATTTTTTCCAAATGAATCAAATCGTTGACATAGTATGTGATTCAGAAACCATTCTACTGCATACATGTTCTTGTGGATTTATCAAACATTTTTACAATTTAGTGCATATATTAATATCCTTACTAGTTTATCATAAATGGGTATGGGATTTGGAAAATTGTGAATTTGAATATTTATTTATTTTTATTAAAATTATAAATATTTGTGTTTGAACATTTTTATATGCTAGCGGAGGAAGTTGACAGGAATGTGCAAACTATATTTGTTTATAACAGAGTAAATGGATGTGGTATTCTGTATTAATTCTGTGGTGAGGATAAATAATGTTATATTTTCATGTTATATTCTATGATGTATGAATATAATTATTATTCTAAAGTAATTATCACTCATAGAATTCAATTTTTTAAAAATGAATTCTAATTGAGAGGAATTAATTATATATTATATAATAAGTAAAAAATATTAAGTGAATAATTATTAATATTGTGAAGTTCAATGTTAATAATTGTTTTTTAATGATATATTGAAGAAGAAATAGCTACTCAGAGTGGGTATTGAGAGTGAATTAATGATGTAATTGATTTCAATATATCCTAGCCTATGGAAACATTGTTTTGGAATTGGTAATTTTCCTTGAATTGTAAAATGAATGATGTGAAATGAATAAATTGAGTTGGATGTTTAGAATAGATTGATATGGGAATGGAAAACTCATAGAAGTAGAGAGGTATACATTTTTTTATAATTGATTTGAGTATATAATTGAATCATTTTTTATTTAAAAAATGGTTGATATTGTATTCTTATAAAAGATTTTTTATTTCCTTTACAACCAATGTATTTTCAAAATATATTTACTTGTGGGATGTTATATTACCTAAGGATATTTTATTTCCCTAAAGTAATATTTAATTGGAATTGGTTCAGGTGGGAAATTTTCTTATTATCAATTTATGATGAGTTGTTATTATATTATAGTTATTTTTATTTGAAGAGTGTGGTTTTGGTGAGGTTGGATGTGTTGGAATTAACATGGGATGAGAAATATTATCCATTTTTCAATTTCATTGACAAAGGATTTAGTATACTTTATCTGTATTTACATGATGGATTCTAAATAGGATATACTAAGTATAATATAATTATCACCCTTATTTTTATAATTTTTATATTTTTAGGATCATGATCATGATTTTTATAGGTCATAATGTCCACATTCAAAGAATTTATGTCTCTATTTCCTTTTACATTGATTATATAGATGATTAATTTCATTGTATAATTTTCTACTCAAAAATCATTTTTTGTTATTATAGTAACATATAATTAATTCTAGGTCTCTCGTAGTTATTTTTCAATGATTAATAATTATATTGATGGTGATGAATTATAATTTTTGAATAAAAAGAGAAATTACACCGATAAAAATTTAAATTTGTACAAATAGTCCAAATCACAACCTTATAACAAAATGGAGGTGGGTTTTCATAGTAACTTTTAATCTCACAACTAACTTGTTATGAGTCTTTTTAGGTTTAATTCATGATAATATTGACCATATATTTAGGAAATACCTACCATATAACTTTTTATGTTGATCATATTATCAAAATTAGCATTTTATTAATAGTCAACTGATTATGTGGGTGTTAACTTGATGATCATTGAATACAACACACACTTATTGTGCATGATTTTCTCAGACTATGTGAAAAAAATTGGTTGTATCATATTTATTTACCCCATATTTTCTATTAAGAAAAATTTTATAATATATTTATATGTCAAATGTTTTTCATTTTTATACTTTCACATTCAAATCATTTTACCCCCTTTATAATGACTGTCATATAAAATTATACCATATTCTTTTATGCTCACAAAATCATTATTTATAATACTAATGATTTTAAATAAAATTATTTTTAGGTTATAAGTTAGGTTTCTATAAAAACATCTACCTGGAGTTATTATTATGATTTACTTATAATCATGTTTAATGAATTTTGTAAGCCCTTA
The DNA here is from genome assembly GCA_963277665.1 of Viscum album. Taxonomy (NCBI): domain Eukaryota; kingdom Viridiplantae; phylum Streptophyta; class Magnoliopsida; order Santalales; family Viscaceae; genus Viscum; species Viscum album. The sequence continues at coordinate 1,177,353,010 of OY728143.1, forward strand.
ACCATACGAAGATAGAAATTTAGCTAAGTCATAAACCTTATTGAGATCATAAGTTGACCTTATAGAGATCATAAATTACCCTTATGGAGTATAATAGGATTTCATTTTGAAAAGTTAAATGACCCATTTTGAAATGAGATTCCCCCTATGGATATTGGATGAACCTTACCGAAAGAGAAGACCCTGGAGAAAATTTTGATTTACTCTAATCAAGGCCTTAAAATGACTCTTATATAGTTATAGGAGATACCTCTTATTTAGTTATAGGAGATTAATTATTGAATTTATAGAATGTTACACTTATAGAGTCTGAGTATATTACTCTTATAGAGTTGTAAGATATGAAACTTATTGAATAAAATATAAATATTATGAAATTATTTAACAAATTTGAAATTAAAATTTCATAAAAGGATCAAAATTTTCTAATTTATAGAATAATATTGCCCATTATTTATTATTATAATTATAAAGGATCTTATAAGAACCCTTGAATGTTTCTAAATCAATAACTAATTTTGATGAAAGAGTAAATTCCTCTCTCAGTGGTTATATACATGATATAAGAGATATTGGACACATTATTTATATATACTCACAAGTAAAAGACATGTTCTCAAGTTTTCTAACTCTTAATGAAAATTAATATTATTACTTTATATCCACTCATGATATTTCTAACTATTGTAGTGAAGAATAAAATGTCTTTATATTTTGTTCTTATGACAAGATACTTATTATTTTAAATGAATTCCAAATAGATCTACACATTCAAGTATTATATTCTCTATAAAAGAAATTATATAATTTGGTAGTTAATATAGATTATAACTTCTTGTTAATCTATATTAATTTCTATATATTTAATTTCTATAATAAATACACACATTAGGTACTAACTATGGTTATAAAGACTATAAATAATTCTCATAAAGGGATATCTTGGGAAAAGATCTTGTATCATTATAAAATAAGTGACAATTATTTTTCCTTGATTGTGCAATCACATGGAAATGGATTGGAATAAAAATCATCAATATTATATCGAGTGTTGAAGGATTGGGTTATGGGAGGTTCTTATATCCCCTAAACACTATAAAAACTTCTTATATCCTACTATTTAAATTTATTTACTTTCCAATGCATAAAAATATAAATAAAAGTTCAAATTAAATTTCATAAGAAGTGGGAAGTTGTAATTTAGTGTGAAATTAGGTAACTCAATTACCCCCCCCCCACCCTTGATTCCTCTTGAGTCATTATAGAATATTACTGGGAAAAAACAAGGTTTCAATGCTTAAATTGTCTATTCTCTATAACAAATATAGAATCTCAAATATCTATTTCTAGTTTATGCATTGGATGATCTGAGAGAATAACTTTATATTGTATGATAACCCAATTTCAATGGAAAAACTAGGGCTACTAGAAATCCAGAATGGTTTTTTTTATATAATTTTAAATTTGAGGTTTATATTCAACATAAAAACCATATAAATTTCTTATTGGAAACCAGGTCTATGTTTTCTAGAACAAGAGTTTGAATATGATCAAAATTCTAAATATATTAATGATATTATTTTTGGTTTAGGTCTTGATTAGTCTAATAGAGTTTCTCAGTGTTCTAAACATCATGATTTATGGGAGACTAATGTATTTTTTATAAATGGATAGATAATGTTTGGAAATTGTGGTATAACTCTATTAAACATATTTTTGATACTTTAAAGATGTTTTATGGAGAAATAATTACTCAGATGACTGTTATATTTATAAAACATTATAAATAATTCATCTACCATGGGAGTTGTATTACCTAAATCTAATCTGGATTTCAAAATACATAGAGTTTTACCAACAAGGTGGAGTGGAATATCAGCTACTATTAGTAAAGAAACACTTATCAAAGATCAAATGATGAAAAAAATGGACTCTTATAATGTATGAATAAAAAATGAAAGCTAAAGAAGATGATCAATGATTAGGTAAAAAGGAATTATAGGTCTTAAAAATCCTACATTAGAATTTGAGAAATATTATAAAGATATATTATACGATTAATCTAATGAATGTGAATCTATTAACATATTTTTTTTCATATAAGACTTTTGAAAATTTTAAGGATTTTTGTCAAAGTCAGGCAGTAAGTTAGAACAGAATTCTGGGGCTTGGATAGCCTTGATGCGGTGGTATTAAAAATATTAAAAATATTATATCATGTGCATGAATTTTTCCTAAAATAAATGAATAAATATTGAATGGAGTCTTCTATTGGAAATCTGTTACATCCATTAAATACAAAATGTGATTTTTAACCAATGTGTAATATAATCCTTGTCGGTATCAGTCATTTTGTTAAAGTGGTGTTTTGGGTGGATAATAATTAAATAAAGTAATTTATCAATTTATTAGTAATTTAATTATAATAAATTAATCGAATATTATAAAATCCATGATAATGAAAAGAACTACCCTTATCCAAATAACCCTATTGATTGAGAGAGTCTTGTTGGAGGAGAGTTCATGGACGAATTACAACAAATCATGGCTTGACAATTAATGCGAAAACGGGTTTTTTAGTTAAGATTTTAAGTGTCCTCCATGGCTCTAGGTGTGATCACCTATCTTTGTATTTTCCTATTATGAGTTCTAGTGTTTACATATTTTTAGAGATACCTAATTATAATATCATCTCGGATGAGTACCATTAGGTATATTAGTTTCAAGGAGTAAATTCTCTCAGAAGCATGTTACTTCAAATCTCTAGGAGAATTCTAGGATGGTAGTGAGGTCACAACCTCACCTTGAGACTTAGTTCCTATCATTATAATATATGATTATTATTTTAAAATATTTCTATGTCTCTTATATATATTAACATACCTTCATGGTGATGATATCAATACTCTCTTGATGATTTTTTTGGTGATTTCAGGGTGTCCTACTGGGTATGTATATTCTCACCCATGAATGTTCTATGGCCGCACATATCATGTGTCATATAGAAAATATGATTGTTGTTGGATTCCGTTGTGGAATAGGAGTATGTGGAGTATATTTTGAACTTATTTATACAAGAAAGACCTCATATGAATCCAAAAGTATCTTTTGGGTAGTCTTCCCAATGTTTTTAGATGGTTGGATTCTTTTTCATTTTTTGTGGGATTGTATTTGTCCCTGTAAACTTCTATTATATGTCATGTAGTACTATGATGTGGGTTAGATGTTATGATTTTATATATAGTATGGTTATATTGGATTTTTTCATTACATTAGTGTATGGATATATCTGTGTGTGAAGATGTACTTTAGGATACGACCTCCCAAGTTTGTGACATGCCTACTTGGTGCTAGTCTCCATCCCATAGCCTATTGGAGGAAGACTTGTGGTGTCTCACTCAACATAATTCTATCATGGATGGCCTTGGTGGGTCGAGTAATGATAAATTGGTATCAAATGAGGTCATATTTGGTCCAAAATTTAGATAATTTATAATTGTGATGATTGGTTTGGGAACTAGGGAAATAATTTTTAGTTGTTTTGAGTTCTTATTTCATGTTTGGGAATCCAGTGTTGGTATAGTGGCCAAAGTATCCATTCACTAGGACTCGGAAAACATATTTTTTTATTCCAAATATTTAGGCATAGGAATCATGTAAAACCTTGGTGCGTGCATCATATAAGAATGGGTTATATTTTTATTTCCTTCTTGAGTCATATTAGTATATATTATCCTTTGACCATGGTGCATATCAACTATTATTGGATGAATCCACCATGATATCTATCTATAATTATATAGAAGGATCATGTTCATGATCCTCTTAGAGACGAGACTTTAGATTTTGGATCTATATAGGAAGTGTTTCCTTTGTATGGATGGAGATTCCAGCCATTAATAGATAAGGTGGATGCCCCATGTCAAGTTAAGCAACAGTTTGTCCCAGATGTACCAAAAGATGATACACCTATATTTATTTCACTTCATGAGTTGTAGAGTTATAAATTTTCATGTATTTGTGGTTATCTAGTTTCATTTTCTTTGGTTGTAGTGGAATCGCATGATCTTGTGGTGTAAGTGTCCCACGTTTTTAGGACACCTATCAATGGTGGTCTTGGTGGTGTGAATTCTCATGATTGACAGGATGAATTTTTAAATCCCCATATTTTTAATATTTTATGCGGATTCAACCATCCAAGGAAGCAGGAATCTTCCCCCATGAATAGGTGTTCTTGTAACACAATCCAAACCATGCAGGTGATTCATTTCCACCCAATGCAGATAGTGTTGTGGTGTAGTGTAAATGTTCATTCAACTGGTTCTTTCAATGTTTTATTGTGTTCTAATGTGTTATAGAAGGCCTCAGTTTTGGATTATAGGAGTTAAATATAAGGATTGATCCAGTGGTATGATCTTACGACAAAAATCATTGAGTGTTATTGAAGGTATTCCATTTTTCTTGTATGCAGCAGTTGTAGTTTTGGTATATAGTCACTTTCCACATTTCTATACATGTATTATATTTTCTAGACCTAGTGATACTAGTGGATCCTTTTTTACTTGACCCATGTTCTAGAGGATCCTATAAAGTGTATTAGTTATCACATGATTCAACCGAAAGTTTTAAATAACTCTATAATGAGAGAGAGAGAATCAGGTGGAATCTTTCTATAGTGGTATTGATACCCTATAATGTTTTCCTCAACATGGATTATGTTCCTACTATCCATACAAATTTAATTTTTACCAGTGACGTTTGTAGTGTAACCGAGTTAGTTGGATGAAGTTTCCCATTTTTGGTAAAAAGGAATCCAATTAAGATTAGGAAGAGCTTATGTGCAGGTGGATATAGTTTATTTTCTACCATTTTTTTGTATGACCCTTTGAAATGTAAATGTTATGGGATTTTTGTTTCTTGAGGTGTTGTTTCATGACCCGTCCCCGGGGCCCATATTGTGGCTACCCCAAGCCTTCCTTCCATAGGCTAGGGGCTGGAGACTAGAACTAAAGGTGTATTCCCTAAATTTAGGTGGTAATAGCCATTACAACCTGTAAACTCATTCAAACAAGCACATATCAAGATACGAACACGAGTAAACTGAATAGTAAAAAGAGTGTGTACTATAAGTAAAAGTGGCTAGAATACAATCCCAACTGAGAAGTACAAGTAAACTGAATAGCTCATGTTAACACTCACCAAGGATCCTACCTGAAGGGTAGGTACAGATCCTGAACGGTCAGCTCTGTAGTACGTCTCACCTAAGGTCCACCTACAAGCTAACTCTACACCTGGTACTCTAGTCCTTAGTCAGCGATGTCTGTCAATTTCACCAAACACAACATGGTGTGTGTGTAGAATGTGAAGGGGTGAGTATAAAGATACTTATTAGGGACCCTGAGACCCTCAAAGGTATCAGAAAATACACAAATAATAAACCTCAAAGCATGTAAACAACTAACAACCCTACATAGGTATATGCCCATACATATACCTAAGCTATGAAGTATACCCATCTCATTAATTTGGAATCCCAAGGCACAAATCCTTATCCAATGTACAACTGTTCCACGAAGAAAATATTACCACGAAGGGAACACCACAAAGGTAAGTACCACAAAGGAAACACCACAAATGTAAGTACAACAGAGGTAACACCACAAAGGTAAGTACCACATAGGTAACTCAACATAGAAGAATACCACAAAGGTATCACCATGAAGGTAAGTACCACATAAGTACGCCACACTAAAGATTAGAACAACGGTAAAGACTCAACTCACACCAAGTATAACATAAATACAATAGTAAAGACGATCAGATGTAACTACTAAATCATCTTACTCCGTTAATAGGTAGACCCACATAGGATCCTAAATCATCATCATACCCACACATGATCCTATTGCATCATCAGACCCACAGATGATCTGTGTAGATCATTATACCCATACAGGATCCTTGTACATCATCAGACCCACACAGGATCCTAGTACATTGTCAGACCCACACACGATCCTAGTACATCATCAAACCCATATATGATCCTAGTACAGCAAACCCATGAAGGATCCTAGAGTAGTCCCACATTGATTCCAAGAGCGGATCCATGTGGGATCCTTAATCACAGACCCATGATGGATCCCAAAGCATAGACACACATAGGATCCCTTTATAATGTTACAGCTAGCTACATGTTTCCCATACTAAGCTCACTTGATTCCAGGATGGTCCACTCCTCAAGCCATTAGTCGATACTCTAACTGACAAAAAGTTCCATGAAGAATAATACCAAAGGACTTTCATGTAAATGGGGTCTCAACGCAATAGATGGTGTGTCGATCAGATGCTCGGTCTATAAGTTTTTATCCTTTTAGTCCTGAGGGCCCAGTTGGATTCATGTTTGATCCAACCCACCCATACCCCAACATTATCAAAAACACAAGTTGGTTATACCAAAAGGACTGTCTCAATCCAAGGTCTACGGTGGCGGCCTACGGTGCAGTGACCATGAGGTGGTTCGCTAGGCTCCCCAATTGGTTGGATAGCCAACCTCCTCCGTGCGGCGTGGTCATGTGTCATGCCATCTCCAGCGGCCGGAGTCGATCATGTCATGCCTCAACTCACCACTGTGGCACAAGGCCACGACTCTTCTCCGCTAGGCAGCTTAGTCACACGCCACCGCAGCCAACAGGCCGCATCTCTTCCTCGTTGGCATGGTCGCGCCTCCGCCTTCGTCGTAGCCAGCCAGAGTGCTGACCGCTGTTCCCGAGTCCCACCAATTCTAGTCACTGTCACCGGTCCCCGTTCTCCTCCATCATGAATAAAGACTCATACACCACAAAGATTTGCGGAGGGGTCGGGCAGTCTTCGTTTGGCCCGCACCCTCCGCGTTCGAACGGTAGCATGCAGAAATAATGTTCTTGAATCAAGTGGGTCGACAAGAATTGGGTAAGGGGGTATAAATCAACAACAAACCCTACCTTGAAGGTTCCGAAGGAGGAGGTGCAAGGAAGAAGATGAAGTCATTGAAGAACACCAGTGTTTGTCATCTCCATAAGGTGCTTCCGATCTGGGATCGGGGTTGGTTCCTCATTCTTCGATTCATGGTTTGGGGTCGCTCGTCACAACCCACTGAATCCAGCTCCATGTTCCAAGTGTTAAGCATCACTTTACATTACCATAGCTTTGTTGCATAGTGAAGTCGTGCCCATTCCTCCCCCCAAGCTCCATATAAATAGGAGAGGGGGAGGGTAAGTAATGATCATGGAATTTATGAAGGTTCATTTAATAGGAAACTTCCTAAATTTCAACTATGTTGTTACTTAGTATTTGAATGTCAATCCATTTAATTTACGTTGGCTCAATTAAATGAGAGGTTTCCCAAGGGACATCCCCATATTAAAGAGGGGTTCAGGGGGTCCCCACCACTATGAATTCACAAATTGTGAGGAATAAAACTATTGTGGTACCCACCTCCATAAATAAAAGGCGGTTAAAATAAAATAAAAATATGTTATTTATTATATCTTTAATTCCACATAAAACACAAAAACTAGTTTTCACCCTCGACCAACTATGGTCGAGGTGAAAGTCTCTTTCAAAAAATACAGGTCTTGCGAGTTCAACGGTGTCCTCAGATTTCAAATCTGAGCATCGATTCAAAAGTTACAAAAACCCACTCACATGTTTACTAAACTTACCTGAAAAAATGTTCAGAAATTCATTCCTGGAACACCAGGCCTCGAAATAACATGTTGTTAATTTTTGCAGACTCGTAAAATTCCCTATAATTTAAAAAAAATTACATGGAAAAATCTAGGTCATTACATTCTCCCCACCTCAAGGATTTGTGTCCCCATAATGCACAACTAACACTGAGGGAACAAGTGTGGGTACTGAGAACATATCTGATCCTCCCACTCCCACGTGCTCTCCTGGAGGTTCTCGTGCTTCCAGCGAACTCGCACAAGAGGTATCGACCACCCACAAAGGACCTGATTCTGTGGATCCTCAATGTCAACTGAAACCTCCTTAAATTTCTCCCCATCATCAATGTCCATCTCACTGTGGTCGATGATCTGCAAAGGTTCATGCATGTATCCCCTCAGCTGGGATATGTGGAAGATTTCATGAACCCGATGCAACTGAGGTGGAAGAGCTAAGTGGTAAGCCACCTCACCAACTCTACTAAGGACTTGAAAGGGTTCGATTAAGCTCAGATATAACATCTCACCGTGGCCAAATCTCTACAAACCTCATCGAGGTGAGACCCGTAGAAAGATTTGGTCTCCATCATCGAATTATAGAGGTCTCTGTCTCTTATTGGCATAAAACATTTTCTTTCCCTATGCAGTCTTCATCTTCCCCTTGATGATATGAACCTTCTCCGTGGTAGCCCGTACCATCTCCAGTCCCATGAGTGCTGACTCTCCAAGGTCAGTCCAGCACAAAGGTGATATGTAAGGTCACATGTATAATTCCTCGAATGGTGACATCCCAATGATGGAGTGATAGTTGTTGTTGTGTACAAACTCCACCAAGTGAAAGTGATCCTCACAACTACAACCAGAGTTGAGGATGCATGAGTGCATCATGTCCTTGAGGGTTTAAATAGTCTACTTAGTCTGGCCATCTGTCTAGGGATGGAAGGCAGTGCTCAAATGAAGTTGCACCCCAAAAGCCTCCAACAACCCCTTCCATAGCTCGGAAGCGAAACATGAATCATGATCAAAGAAAATAGTAGAGGGCACTCCATGTAGCTGCAAAATCTCTTACACATAGAGGTTTCCCAAGCATTCTACTGAACCCTTCTCTCTGATCGGTAGGAAGTGGGCCGAATTGGTGAGTCAGTCGATGATCACCCAAATAGAATCATGACCCCTGGAAGTACGTGGAAGTCCTATCACTTAGACCATGGATATCCCATCCCACTTCCACTATGGGATCTCTAAAGGATGAACTAATCCTACTGGTACCTGATGATACGCCTTTTCTTTCTGACAAGTGAGGCACCGAGAGACAAACTTTGCTACTAGTTTCATCATTCCCGGCCACCAATTCTATCGCCAGAGGTCTTGGTACATGTTCAGTACTCTTGGATGTACCGCTAGAGGGGGTATGTGGAACTCCCTCAACTCTTCCTCCTGAAGTGACACTTATACCATGGTACATCCTCTGAAGAGGATGGCGTACTCCCCACCTTCAGAAAATCACTCAGCTGCATGTCCTATAGATATCCGAGCACATCGAGTCTTGCAGTCAGTGTAACCACATTTCACCTCCCTGACTCGCTGAAGAACCGAGGGAGTGACTGTATGAAACTGAAGAAATGTTGCTCCATATCGATCAACAAAGGATATCTACAAAGTGGTCAACTGCTCCGTCGCCTCACCTAGTTGTTGTATACCAGATCTCTGGCTGATTTCATCTGCTACCACATTCCCCTTATTAGGAGTATAGACTATCTCGAAGTAATAGTCCTGGAGGAACTCCATCCAACGTCATTGTCTCAGATTCAGGTCATTCTGAGAGAAGATATACCTGAGACTCTTGTGATTAGAGTAGACTATAAAACGTTTTCCCATCAAGTAATGTCTCTACATCTTCAAGGAGAAGACCACAGCTGCTAACTCCAGGTAATGGGTAGCGTAGTTCTTATCATGTTGTCTCAGATGTTGAGAAGCATATGCTATGACTACTTGCTTCTGTATCAGGACACATCTGAGCCCAATCCCTAATGCATCGCAGTAGACTACGTACCCACCACCCTCCTCCGGAAGCCTCAAGATGGGGGCACTAGTCTGCCTCTACCTCAACTCTAGAAAACATTGCTGGAATCTCTCTGACCACACGAAGGGTTTGCCCTTCTTTGTTAATACTGATAAAGGTTCTAAAAATATGGAAAAATCTGTCAGAAACCTCTGGTAGTATCCGGAAAAACCCAGGAAACATTGTACCTCTGTCACACTCCTGGGTGGATCCCAATCAAGTAACACCTAATTCCTTATTGGATCAACCACAAATCCATCCTCCAAGATGACATGTCCTAGAAAGTGAACCTCCCGGATCCAGAACTAGCACTTTGAGAGTTTACCATAAAGCCGGTGCTCTCGGAGTGTGTCTAGAACTATCTGTAAATGATAGGCATGATCCTCCTCTATCGCTGAGTGTATCAGAATGTCATCAATGAATAGAACCACAAATAGAACAAGATATGGATGAAATATCATTTTCATGAGTCCCATTAACAGTTATAGAGCATTGCTTACTCTGAATGGAATAACCAGGAACTCGTAGTGGCCATAGCGACGTCTTAAAGACGTCTTCTGCACATCCTCGTCTCGTAATCTGAGATAGTGATAGCCTGACCTAAAGTCTATCATTTAGAACCACTGTTCTCCTTTTAGTTGATCCAAGAGGTTGTCAATCCTTGGGAGTGGGTACTTTTTCTTCACTGTCACCTAGTTTAGGTGTCGATAGTCAACACAAAGTCTCAAGATCCCATCCGCCTTCTTGGAGAACAAAATCGAGGCTTCCCATGAAAAAACACTGGGCTGGATGAACCCCTTCCCCTATAAGTCCTCCAACTGTACTTGAAGCTCACGAAGCTCCACAATAGCCATCCGATACACTGTTGTAGATATCAGTGTCTTCCAAGGGCACAAATCAATATAAAAGTCCCCCTATCTGCGAGGAGGTAGACTCGAGACATCATCAGTAAAGAAATCTACGTACTGGTCCACCACTACAGGATATATCAGAATATCCACATCAACCACTCCAAGGGTAAGTCTAGCCAACTTATGAGTGATCATTTGTACTCTCCTTTTGGTAAGTCCATCCTGTGCTGCAAAGGCTCCCTTATCGCTAGTGAAGGTAAAACTAGTCCCATCCGTGCAAACACACCACACTTTTGGCCTAATACTGTCAATTTGAGAATGGACTGTAGATAACTATTCCTTACCCAAGATGACGTCATAAGGTCTCAACGCTGCTACTCGGAGATCTCAGCCGAATCTCTCGCCTCCTAGAGTAAGATCACACTATTGGCACCAGTGTGTAATCGTCGAATCATCTCCCATAGATGTCTCTAGACGAAAGTATCGAGCTAACGACTCTGTCAGAATCTCCGAGATTCGAATGAGGGTCATGGAAATAAAATAATGACTGACACGTGTGTCTATAAGTACTACTTCTAAGGTAGAGTAGACACAGATCGTACCTCGTATCATCTCTGGAGTGTCGTGATCATAGGCCTCAGCCGCCTAGAGCTGAGCTCTCCCTTGTCCACCTGCTCCCTATGGTCACCGTGGACCACCTGGTCGTGGTGGCAGTAACATCTCAAATCGTCACCCACTGTCAGATGCATGGCTAGCTCCTCTTCCAGATCCACCTTCTCCCTGCAGACCTCCTCGGTCGAACCTTTGTCTCTACCTGGGCAGTCCATCAATCGTCTGTTGATCATTTGTACAACGGTTCAGAAAGTCTCGAGCCATGTGAACCTTCCCACTGTATGTGAAACACTTCCTACTCCTCACATGACTGGCTTTGTCTTCGGTGCCTCAAACAACTGACCTTGAATCCTGTAGTCGTCTACCTATAGGTCTGGTCCTATAGGACCTCGGTGATATATGTCTAGTTCCATCTATAAAAGACTCCACAACATGACATCCGGTGGTGGGTCTCACTGCTGGAAACTGCTCAGCAAGAAAACTATCTACTAAGTGGGATCACTCTAACACCCCTTCCTGCATTGGGATGCTGAGAGATATCATCAATGAGAGATATCATCGATGCCCTGATCTCTCATCTGAGTCCCTTCTCAAAGGTTGGGGCCTTGGAGAATGGGTCCCGCAACATATTAGTGGAGTAACATGAGAGGTCGGTGAACCTCACTGAGTAATGAGCCACAGTTATCTTGACCAGTTGTATATGAAGAAGTTCCTGAATGTGCACCACATGAATGGTCATTGGGAAAAACCCTACCTGAAACAATCTCTCAAATTATGCCCAGAGAAGTGTCACCTCGTCATGAACCTAGAGCATCATCCTCCACCATCTGCCTACTACTTCCTATAGAAGATTGGCAGCAAGGATCACCATGAGATCATCAAGTGTCTCGACCAGTTGGAAGACTCTCACCAAGGCCTCCATCCAATCCTTAGATTCCTGTGGGATTGTCTCTCCCCTGAACCTGGGTGGCCTCTGGCGCTGGAACTCGTGCAATGCACTCAACCGGCGTGCACCCTATACTACTAGGGCTAGTGGCATTGGTGGCCCAATGGGTAATGGTACTGCTGGTGCCTGCACTGGTGCCTCTACTGAAAGAGGACCATGCACTGAGGCCTCATCGCTCGGTGGTCCATCATTGCATACTATAACTGGAACCCAAGATATCTATCTGCATGGAGGAATCCCGAAAAGGAACAGGTTCTCCATGGTCAATAAGTTATACCTAGTGAGCTGACTCAAAGAGTTTACAAAGAAAACTTTTCAAAACACACACGCAATCAGAATTTTCATTCATTAAGTTAGAAATCAGAAGTCATGGTCCTGGTGTATGGACACGTCGACCACCACACCAACGCTGGATTCCCTAAACTGATAACCACACTCACTACACATAATACTATTGCTGTTAAAAATATCAGAGTCCAATGTTCTATAGTAGAACATACTCCTATGATACCAATTTGTCACAACCCATCCCCCAGGGCCTGTGGCGTGACTACCCCATGTCCGCCTTCCATGGGCCAGGGGCTCGTGACTTTCACTGAATGCATATTCCTTAAAAGTGGGAAGGAATTTCCATTACAACCTTTAAACTCACGCAACCAAGCACGCAACAAGATATGAACATGAGTAAACTGAATAATAAAAAGAGTGTGTACTGTAAGTAAAAGGGGCCATAATACAAGAAAAACTGGAAAGTACAAGAAAACTCAAAAGTACAAGTAAACTGAAAAGCTCTTTTACACACCAGCCAAGGATCATACCTGATGGGTAGGTACAGCTCCCGAACGGTCGACTCGGTAGTACGCCTCGCCTAAGGTCCACCTCTGAGCTACCTCCAATCTAGGTACACTCTTCCTTTTTCAGTGTTTTCCGTCATCTTCCCCAAACACAATGAGGTGTGGGAATATCCTGTGTAGGGGTGAGTATAACAATACTGAGTAGGGACCCCGAGACCCTAAATGGTCTCACAAAACCAACAAAGGATAGACCATAAATCATGTAAACAACTGAAAAACATACTTAGTTATATGCCCATACATATACATAATATATCAAGTATACCCATCTCATTCATGAGGAAACTCATGGCCCAAATCCTTTGCCAATGTACAACTATTCCACAATTGAAAGATTATAATGAAGGTAACACCACAAAGGTTAGTACCACAAAGGTAACACCACAATGGTAAGTACCACATAGGTAACAACACAAATGTAAGTACCACATAGGTAACACCACTCAGAATAATACCAAAAAGGTATCACCATAAAGGTAAGTACCACATAGTTATGCCACACAGGAGATTACCACATAGGTAAAGACTCATCTCACACCAGGTATAACTTATGGAAGGTAGTAAAGACGATTAAATGTAACTACTGAATCATCTTACTCTCTTAAGTGGTAGGCCCACGTAGGATCCTAAATCATCATCAGACCCACACGGGATCCTAATACATCATCAGACCCACACAAGATCCTAGTACATCATCAGACCCATAGAGGATCCTATTATATCATCAGACCCACACAATATCCTAGTACATCATCAGGCCCACACATGATCGTAGTACATCATCAGACCCACATAGGATCCTAGTACAGTAGACCCACAATGGTTCCTAGAGTAGTCCCGCATGGATTCCTAGAGGGGATCCATGGGGGACCCTCGATCATAGACCCACAAAGGATCCCAAAGCACATACCCACAAGGGATCCCTTTCTCATGTTACAACCATCTACAGGGTTCTTGCACTAAGCTCGCTTGATTCCGGGAGGTTCTACACCACAAGCTACTGGTTGATACCTTAATTTTCACGAAGTCCCCAGAAAACGCAGTCCAAAGTACTACCACAAAAATGTGGTCACAATGCAATAGACGACGTGTCAATCTGATGCCCGGTCTGTAATATAATAGTCGTTTAGTTCTGAGGGCCCCATTGGATTCGTTTTCGATCCAACTCGGATATACCCCAACATTATCCAAAACTCAAGTGGGGTATAACAAAAGGATTGTCTCAATTCAAGGTTTCTGACGCCTAAAAAGGTTCATCAAACGGACACCCATAGCTCAAGATATGGCTGAAAAACGAAAAGGGTCGAAGTTGGTATGGGTCTGGTCCAACCCAGGCGTACCGACCCGACCTGCGCTGACCTGGGTCCAGGCCCGGACCGTTGGGTCCAGCCAGGCCTATGTTGCGGTGGCTCATGGTGCGGTGGTCGTGGGGTGGTCTGCTCAGCTATTTGGCTGGCCGGATGGCCAGCCTTCTCCGCGCGATGTGGTTTCATGCTGCGCCATCTTTGGCAGCGAGGGTTGAGTCAGTCATGCCTCGAATCACCACCACTGAACATGGATGTGGAACCAGACCGTAGCTCTTCTAAACTAAGTGGTGTGGTCACGCATCGCTGCCCTTTCTCCGTAGCCATTGACGGGCCAAGACTATTCTTCGGCATCGTGGTCGTGCCTTCGCCTTCGTTGCGGCCGGTCAGAGTGCCAACCACCAATCTCGAGTCCCACCAGTGCTAGTCACCAGGACCGGTCCCCATCCTCCTCTGTCGTGAAGAATGCATCATACACCGCAATGATTTTCAGAGGGGTTGGTCAGTGTTTGTTTAGCCTGTACCCTATGCGTTATAATGGTAGTAAGCGGCAATTTTGTTCTTTAATCAAGGGGGTCGACAAGAATGGGGTAATGGGGTATAAATCAACAACCAAATCTACCTTGAAGGGTCCTAAGAAGGAGTCATGAGGAAGAAGACAAAGTCATTAAAGAATTTCAATGTTCGTCATCTCTATAAAGCTCTTCCGATCTAGGCTTAGGGTTAGTTCCACGTTCTTTGATTCATGGTTCAAGGTCGCTCGTCACCGCACATCAGATCCGGATCCATCCTCCATGTTTTGGGGATCGCGACACTTTACCCGAGCGTTGTCGCTTGGTAAAGCCGTGACCATTCCTCCCCCCCTCCAAAGCTCCATATATATAGGTATAGGGGGAGGGTAAGTAACGATCAGGGAATTTATGATGGTTCATTTAATTGGAACCTTTATAAATTCCAACGATGTTGTTACTTATTATTTGAAAGTAAAGACATTTAATTTATGTTGGCGCAATTAAATGGAATGTTTCCCAAGGGACTTCCCCATATTAAAGAGGTGTCCGGGTGGTCCCCACCACCAATTCACAAATTGGGAGGATTAAAACACTTGTGGTCCCCACCTAAAAAAATAAAAAGGAGGTTAAAATAAAATAAATAGTTGTTCTTTATTTTATTTTTATTTTCATATAAAACACGAAAACTAACTTTCACCCTCGACCAACTACGGTCGAGGTGAAAGTCTCCTTTAGAGAATAGTGGCACTGTGAGTTCAACGGTGTCCTTGGATTTCAATTCCATGCACCAATTCAAAAGTTACAAAAATCCACTCAAATGTCTACTAAACGTACCCTAAAATAAAAGTTCAGAAACTCATTCTGGGTACACGGGGACTCAGAATCACACGTCATCAATTTTCAATAACATGAAAAATTCTAGATAATTTAAAAAAAAATTACATGGAAAAATCTGGGTCTTTACATATTGGGGGAGTATGAGGAAATATTCCTTTTGGATGTTCCATGATTATCTCCCCATAAAATTTTGTTTTATACATATAATTTCACTAGGGATGGTTCAATATTCATGATATCATATCGAATGATCCCATGTAGTTTTCAGAGATGATGGTGAAGTTGAAAAAATATGCAGAATAGTGGATTTGTTAGATGAATTGTGTTATCCTAAACACCCCTATGTTGTTCTCTAAAGAGGTGGATAATATTTTTTGGTTAGGTGTGTATTTAATTCACCTAAACTATGTGACATAGGATAGGTTATCCACCCCTGATACTCAATTACTTCTTCATCCAATTGTTAGGGGAGAAGTGGTTCTTCGAGTTTAACCTCTATTTGTGTTATGACCAGCTCTAGGTTTTAAAGGTAGATATTACGAGAGTGTGTTTTGAAGATTTTATGGTATATTGAGTTTTTGGTGGTACATTTTGGTTTGTTTAACTCCCTAGAAATATTTTTGGGACTTATATATTGGATCCATCGAACCATTAAGAATTGCTTCATGATAGTTTTATTCAATGAGATCCTAGTGTACTCAGTGTTCAAGATGGATCATGAGAGACAATTGAGGATGGTTCTATACATTCTCTACATGAAAAAACATTATTAGATGATATCTATGTATTGATTCTAGATTCATGATGTCCACTTGCTGGGATATGTTTCTTCAAACATGGTAGAGAATGTTGTATAAGTAATGGTTGTGGTAGTGATAGATTAGCATCCACCTGAGAGTGTGGTCGTGGAATTCAATTCTCACAGTGAGGTTTTCTATTCATAGTTTTTTAGTGAGGTGATGCATAAATTCACCACTTTATAGTTTACCTATAAGAATGAGGATTACTAAAAATCTCTCCATGAAATGGTTATTACCCATCCATTTATTTTAGGAGAAATGGAGGCACAACTTTGTGGTATTGAATGTGAGACATTTCATGACCATATTTTCACTGTACTTGTTTATGATAGATTTTTTGAATGTGAGGATCATGTCATCCTTCCAATGATGGATGATAACACCAATCACTTTACGAGAGGCACTACTAAGGATGTTTCTTTACCTTATCACTACATCTATGATAGGTGAAAATGTACTAATATCCCTTGGTATTAGATTAGTATACAAACAATTTGTAGTGTGTTTTAAAGTTTAACTATTTTTATCTCATCTATCAACAGGTGAAAGATTAGGTTCCCTAATGGATGTAGAAATATAATGGTATCATTATTATTCTTTTGATGGGGCTTCCATGATCATCAATAGTTCATGAAACTACATGAGTGATTGTATAATGATTCACTATGTTTCCCCACTTCCTAACCATCTGAGGGAATAGCGTAGTACAGAGGTTAGGACTCATGTATATGTTTTAAGTAGTCCATATTAATATAATTTCATCAAATTTTATTGAAGACCATGATTCTCACTTACTGTCATGATAATGGAGAGGATAAAAGTCTCATTTGGGACTTGGTTTTAGTTGAGAAGATTTTTCTACCCCAGAAAGATGTCCAAGTAAAGTAGACTATTCATGTTCTAGTGAACATGATTTGGGAAATTATCAGTTGTATAACGTACCTAGAAGGATCATCTACCCTTGGTGGAGTTTGTGCATAATTAAATTTACCACTCCACCATAAGTGTGGCATAATTTGAGGCCATGTACGAGATACCCTTTAGGTCACCACTACACTGGTTAGAGCTAGTGGTAGATAGCACTTATGGTTCTAAAGTTGGTGCTAAAAATTATTTTTAAAGGATTACCCCATCCATGGGAGGATAAAGACTATCTAAGAATTTCTAGTGTCTATTATAGACTAATCATTGCTGTTCAATTATGAGATCATGTGTTTTGAGATATCTCATCTTGTCGAGGATTTTTGATATTTTATCAGGGTTATATTCTATATCATAGGTTAATTGGACATTTTTTTAGTTACTACATTGTTTTATCAAGGTGGAACACAACTTATCCCTTTTACCATAGTTAGACCTGGTGCACAATGTCTTCCATGTGTCATAGTTGAAGATATATGTTCATTAATTGTTATATGATGTCAACTGAGGTGAGCCACACATTGAAAGTGGAGTTTCCATTTCATGAATTACATGGAGATCGATGGTGTTTCATAAATAATAGTATAAAAACCTTTGTGGGAAGGTATTTCCCTTACATGAGTGTTTGTTAAAATCATGGGGACCTTCGAGAGAGATCATGGGAGTTTAAAACCTAGTTGAGAGCTTGGTATCTTCACTGGTGAGTAGGTTTTCTATTTTCAAAATGAAAATACTTGAAGGTGGGGATAATGGGATGATTCTTTTATTCTATTTAAGACTATAAGATATTTTATAGAATATTTTTATATCCAAGTGTTGAGTCAACATGTAATTTCAGAGCCAAAATATCATTAATGTGTTGATATTAAAAATATGAAATATATTTTATCATGTGTGCATAGTTTTTCTAAAATAATGGAAGAAATCTCAAATAGAGTATCATATCAAAATTTAATACTTCCATTAAATCTGGAATGTATTTTTTACCCCAAGAGAGACATAATTCTTACTGGTGCCACACATTTTTTAAAAGTATAGTATTAGAAGGATAATAATTAAATAATTTTTTTTATTAATGGTTATTTAATCTCCCTAAATTAATCCTTTGTTATATAAACCTTAATATTTAAATGGTCTAGGGTTAGGTGCATAACCCTATGGACCAAGAGAGATATTTTGTATGAGAGTTCTTGGATGAATGACAATTGATCATTGATTGTAAATTGGTGTTCCAATAGCATTCAGGGATGTCACATACGACAACAACATGGAATCATTATTCATTATCAATCAATCAAAACTTTATGTAGGATGTTGTTTTTTGGATATTATCCCCATTTTATGATCCCATTTTAAATATGATTAAATAATTATAATAAGATTGGTTAACTTATCGGTTATTGTTATTCAAGTATAATTTTGAATTGATGATATTTTATTAATCTTGATTTATTTGTTCCTCTTAATTCATCAATTATATGTCAATAGATTAGAGCCAATACATACAATATATGAGGTTAATTACTCATCTTTATTTATTTATTTATCTTACTCTTCATCATGAATTCGTTATTGATATTAATTTTATCCGTAATTCAATAAATACCTAGTGAATGATCATTGTGTAATTGTACTTTGGTGAAACGTATCATTACCATGGGTTTGGGATCAATGGGTTTATCTATGCATGGTATGGTGTGATAGGATATCAGAGATGGATCAAAATTAGATCTTATTATCTAAGTTGTTGGGTTTCATCTTAAGGATTAAAATCAATTTTAGATCATACATATATTGGGTTAGGGGTCCTGAATATAGCCACTAGTGATGAGGAAGTCATGACCAACGAAGATCCTGTATTCAAGTTGGGAATCACATTGGATGAAATGGTGGTGGAGGTGTGAGTATAATCAAGTAATGATCCAGTGGTTCTGGAGAAATCATGACTATGCGACATGTATTTTAGGAACACACACCATGTATTCCCCTCTATGTTGTGGCTATGGTTTCCATGGGGAGATAAATATTACATGATGTGTGGTGGGTCCAGATACAATGAAACCCTTCGCTTCCAACTCAACATTCATAGGGTGAATTCACCTATGAGGTCATGTGACCGCACACACCCTGTGGTAATATCACACACAGTGTAAAAGAGGTGGCTCAATGTGTATAGAGATTACATGCCTTGGATACCATGTGGACCTAGTCATTATGTACATTGGGGAACAATCCATAAACTTATAAATGTACACGTTAGTGGGCATACCACACACTTAGAGCGTTGAAGACACCCCTACATGTTGTGTAACATGTGTATCATTCCATGTACATTGATTAGTAAATAGAAATGGACATTACACATAGGAAAACCCTGAGTACATAGGCACTAGCTATAGTATACGAGTTAGAAAAAATGGAACATTAAGTGCTAGATCAGTATCTTCAGGCGTGTACCCCTAGGAAGATGACAAGTATTTTGAGATATGTATGTTGTCTGAGCGTGAGACATAGGATATTTCTAGATTAGAGATAAATTTCATGTACTCCTTAAAGGGAAGTATAAAACCCTTTTCATTCTATGTTTACCTTTTCTCTGATATTTGTTATGTTCACTTAAACCTTTTTAGTGTGGATGATTTTCCTTATTGTATGTTTCCTCAATTAATCCCCATGAAGGTATAGTGAGACATCACATCCTGATTATTGTATGGGATTACCTATGTGGGATTAGTCTCAGATAGAGTTTCGGGAATCCCTTTGAGTGGTACAGAGTGTGAACCACTATCATATCATCATCCCTCTAGGTTGTTTTTGGAATCAGCATGACCAACATACCCAAGCATTGATCCCCTTTTTAGTGGGTTAATCTTGTTATATTTTTCAGTGTCCCCTACACCCCTGGGTGTTATCCCTTATCTAGGTACCAATATCTTCGATGTTCTTGTCAGTAATTATTAGTAGAGAGTCCCAATAGGCATGTACTCTCAGATGAGTTCATTCAGCATTATTAAGCTCATGGATTCAGTTATTCTAGATGAGAATTAAATAAAACCTCTAGTAGAATCCTATGATGGTAGAGTGGTCATGAACTCACCTTAAGACAAAGTGTCTCTATTAAAAATATCTGGTTATTTTTCATAATATATTTTTATCTCTCATGTCCTAATGGACATGCCTTTATGGTGATGGGATGAATTCTGTCTTGATGCTTTATGTTTGGTGATTTCAAGGTGTCCTACTAGGTATGTATATACTCACCCCTACATGGGATCTACCCATACATGTAATTTATTATCAAGATGAGATAATTTCCATTGGATTCCTTGGTGGACCAGGAGTAGGAGGAGTTTAGTAAGACCATCATTATGCAAGACAGAACTCAGATGGATCCAAGAGTTTCTTCTGGGTAGATTCATCTATGTTTTCAATATGTTAGGTTCTTTTTTATTTTTGGTGGGATTATATTTAGACTTTTATACTTTTGATTTCAGTTATTTGGTACTCATATTTGGGTTTGATATTATGCATGTGTTTGTAGTTAGATTTTTTACCTTTCTACATTATAATTGTGTATGGAGATGTATTTTTTTGAATAGAATAGTAATATACAGACAAGCCCTAGTTGGTTGGGTCATGAAAAATATTTCCATTCTAATTATGGGGATAAACTAGCTCCATTAGAAAGGAGGGTTAAAAATATTCATAAGAAGAGAATATGGTTCATTAAATTATATAAAAAATATAGAGGAATGAAGGAAATATCTAGGAATATTTATCTTATGAATGATAAAATAATGGGTGTGTCAAGCATAATTTTCCAAAACATAATGAAAATAAGGTGTTCTATAATATATTTTAATAGAAAATTTTCAGTAAAAATTAAATGTAAAAGAGGTATTAAAGGAACCTAGAGTACTTCTGAAGACTCTACTGAGGATTTAAATTATTATTCTTAAGGAGAAAAATCAAACAAAAAAATATAAGAGGTGTTTTATAGTTAAAACTGAGGAGGTAAAATCTCTTTGGTCTCTCATTCGTGATTCTAAATAGGAAATTTATTCCTCTAATGTACTAAATAAATATTTTTCTATGATAGAAGATAAATATTAATCTATTAAAAAATATTAAATATATTAGAAAATAATATTATTGTTTCCATATTAAAAATGGTTATATGTCTAATCAACTTTTAGCTTTAAAGACTAAACATGATAAATTCTTATCTACATGTGCTTTAGATTATACTATGATTAATGAGTTGTTAAATAAAGTTGAATATTTGATGTTGGTTGTGAGTATGTTTACTAATAGAGAGGAGTATGTGAACAATGTCCCTGGAATTAAAGGATTAAATAAAGGAAAATGTGGTTAAAAATTCTTAGAGATAAAACAAAATATAATTGAAAGTTTTTATGCATGTATATAAAAGGAAAAAAGTGAGTATACTATTCTTTTTTTTAATTTTGGAATTAATAATCACATTTAAAATGAGTATTTATTTAAAGATCCTAAGTTTTATATATGTAATAATATTTATGTCAGAAACGTTTATCTACAATTGGTACTGGAGATTCCGCTAAATAAAAAAATATCTGGTTTCCCAAATCTTTTGTTTCTTACACATATAGACCTGAGATTATATTAATACTAAAACACCTATTTGGTTGTCATTCTTTTTTTAATGTATCCACATAGGGAGAGAAATGAAAAAATATACATTTATAGTCAAATTTCAAGATATATGAGTTGTGATTTTTCAAGTTTCCATTCATTATAAAATATTAATGTTGGATATATAAAATTTAGAAATAGTGATAAGGGAAAAATTATTAAATTTGGATCTATTGGAAATCATGACTCAATCCTATTCAATATATAACTCTTCTTTGAAAGATTAAAAAACAACATGATAAATATTTATCAACTTCTTTTAAGTTTATTCTTTTGATTTCTCTAACCACATGTGTTATTTTTCAATGAGAAGTGTCCATGTGGGCCATGTATTCTCCATGAGAGTGGGGATGAATAAGGGGTGACCAAATTTTAACAAATAAGTTCAACTTGAATTTTGTATTTCTTTATGATGATTTAATAGTTTCCATCAGTTAGGATTTATGAATATTTGATATGTTTCCACAACACTTACTCCCACATGTAATATAGATAATGTAATGAAAAAATAATATAGGTATTTTTATATGGTTTGATCATATACATATATTTATTATCCCAATACACATATGTTAACTTTTCTTGTAAGTGTTTCAGTGGGGAAATTTATTATTATTTAACTATGATAATAGTTATTATCATAAATAATACTTACCTCCATATTAAACATGCTGTTAAGCTATATCATTAAAATCCAATTCTATGTCTTTGTAATAATGTGGGCATTATTTGTACTAGAACCATCGAACATCACACTTTTTTCAAGAACATCCTCAAGAATAGGTCTTAAACATCCATATTAATATACTAAACTCACATGTACTTTATCCATGTTCTATATTTGTTGGACATAATTATGAATGCCTCACTTTCAATCATCAATTTCTGGTTTTTTTAGAGGTCACATTTTGCTGTTGAACAAGTTTCTCAATCTTTCAGTCACCTGAGTCTGGTGACCATTCTCAGCTTCTTCGAAACATGATGTTTTTTCCATTTCACTTCTTCCTCAGAATCATGAGTTATAGTATTCTCAAAACATTGTACCATATTAACTTCCAACTAATGTAGGTCAAAAACTTCGTCTCAAAAACACTCCTCACCTCCTCATCTTCTTTACTCAACAATTAGTAATCTCATCTATCAAACCTCAGAATGGGATCAAACTTTTGTAACTCAAAATTTCAGAAATAGGTCATTAATTTTTTATTATTGAACTCTGATAATTCTATATATTTATATTTTGAAACAATATTCCATTAATCATCCAATAAATATCATAGTCAACTCTTTTGAAAAATCTCTACAAATTCCCATTATGACTTAATAAAATATTTCATAACTCTTAGAAAGATTTATGGACATAATCTTCATAAAAAATGAATATGAAACATGTCATCATTTTAATTTTAGTGACTAGATAATATTTTTTTAACTCACATAAAATATTCTGATCAACTCACATTCATAGAATTTGGAAATTATAACATTTAATTTATTCTTATCTCCATCTAGTTCTACTTACTCTTATCCTCAAATCAATCTTATGCATCCTTCAATAATTCTAGAAACTCTATTTTGATTATTTTGATTCTAGTGGTCTAAATCCATTCCACATACAAATTATTTCAGCCTTAACATCCATCTCCTTCCAATCGAATCATCTCTTGATCATATTATCTTCTGATTGACTTATCCTCTAACAATATATTGTTTCTATATTTCATGCACCTTATTATCCTCACATTCATTAACAGTAAAAGTTAGTTGTTATTCTACCCCTTTGACATTTCATATTGTCATCACTCAAGGTAATCAATATTAATTATATTCCAATATTTTAGGGCTTTCACTTCATATGTCAAAGATTTAACATTATGTGACATTAACTCTATCATGATTTACACATGTCCTTAAATTCAAATAAGCATACCTTTTCAAAAATCAACTCATTTTTAGTAATAATTTACAACTATTATGTTCTTCCATTGATATTATAGTTCTTTTATAGTCTTGATTATTCTTTAATTTTTAAAAATTTATTATTCAAGATCCTCAAAATTTCCTTATATTAATTTTTATACTTCAATCCTTATATGTGTTAATTATTACATGTGGATCCCATTATATATATTTATATATATAAGATCTTTATATATTTAATTTATTTCTATAATTACTATTATGAAGATATAGACTTGGTCATTCATTTATATTTCACTAATTTTGAACTAAATATCTATAATTTCATCTCTAATCACTCTTAATAAACTCAAATAAACCTCAAACCTCATCCAAAGGTTCATTATTTAATGGATTGATCATCTCACACTCTCATAATGTAATTTTATTCCTTACACTTCAATTCGATAATATCCTTAATAGCTAGCATAATATGACCTCATTAAAAAAATATTTTATACAAATTTCCTTCATTAGTACTTTTCTTGGACACGAATAATAGAACTAAAAATTGATACACTTACACGTATGATGCTTATTCCAGAATTAGTGTTGACTCAATGAACTCTTCTTCATATATCATCACCACTAACTCCAATATACTTCTTTATTTCTAGTGATTATCCCCCAATATCATCCAGGCATATTATAAAACCATCTTTAATATGAAAATTCAACTAATATAATGATAGTATACTATTTTCCTTCTACTGGTGGTTTCATATATGAAAAAACCTATTAGTGTGTGTACTTATAGTGTATATACTTTAGGAACACCCATATATATTTTTAACTTTCACTTATATATATATCATTAATATAAATTAACCACAAAAATTGATAATAAATACAATACATCATCATCACCATCTAATAGGGTATTCAATCTTGCTATTTGAATTTTTTCAAGATGATTTTATATTATAATTAAATTTTTTCTTCTCTCGTTTATTGAAACTAAATTCCAAGTTTCACTTTTAATGATTATCTTCAATTGAACTATGAATCAATCTTTAATTCCTTAAAATAATGATTATATCACTTTTCATAAAGAAATAATCCATAACTCAACCGAATTTATGAATTTTTGTTCTATTATTGGTATAGAAAATAATAGTGATTAACTTGAACATTAATGTTTTATATAAATTTTTTTATTGATACCCCTCTATACTTATTTCCAAGTATAATTTAAAAATATTTTAAAAAAAATTTATGAATTCATATCAACAAACTGATCAAAACATTCAAATTAATAAGAATTTATCTCCCCCTTTTCCAAATTATTTTTCATTTTCATAATATGATAAACCTCCCTCTTCCTTTGAAATATTTGTCAATTTTTCCTATAAGGATAGGTGAGAAAACATTATCATTACTCAAGGATGAATGAAACTAAATACCCATGATTTTTATAATACATAAATTTATTATCTTCTAGAGATTGAACCTCAGGGTTCTTTAATATTTAATATATTTGAATGTCATAATTTGGTGTCTCTATGTTCATTGGTTGTGAAGAACTTTGCTCAACTGATTAAACTTATCACACCTCCAAAATCACAACATTAAACATTACTTTCCCTAAAAGGGTGATATCTATAAATATTTATCATCATAAATAATATAAAAAAACATGGTTTAGTTGATACTACATGAGATAAAGTCTCTGATGAGGGATACCTTTTGGTATACTATTTTATTTTCATACCTCACATTATTCCATGTCTCCCCCTAGATTGGATATCCTTTAATTCTATACAATAAAAAATAATTAAAATGTATGAGTGAATAAGGTGGAATTTTATTTTCCCATTAGTTAAAGCAATGAGATTAAGAAGTCTTTCAAAATTTAGAAACTCCATACATTTTAACTTTATCTCCTTCATCTAATCATACATTTCCTTCCAAGTATTAATATATTTTGGCAGTATGGACTTCTTCTATTTACCTTCAATTTTATACTTTGTTTAGATCTTTATTCTTTTCAATTTCAATCAATGCACAAAAACTATAATTTTATTTCTATTTAATATTTCTTATTACTTCTAGGTTTTCTTTTTTAATAATTAGGAATACATTTCATAATTAATTTATTTATATTTCCTCTGAGATTTGTATTTATCAAAAAACAATTCCTTCTAAGGCATGTTTCTCCTTATTTAATAACTTCACCTAACAAGGTAATATTTTCTTGCACTTCTCAGGAGTGTGTTTGATATCGTTATATTTTCCACAAATATTCTTAATTTCTAGTAAGTTATCCATTTATGATAACTTCTATTGAGTTTTAATTCCTTTATCAATGATTTATTTAATCAATACAACTATTTTGTTTCATTCTAATTTTTATTTATCATTTTTGTCTAACTTTCATGAATTAACATGAACATTCAAGCATAGGTTGAAAATATCCATTAAGTTACCATTTATTTTAAAATAGAATAATCTTCCCTTATGATTGAAAATATTGTTTATTCCATATTGGGTGTAATATTCTTTTTAACTTATTTCTATTTAGAAACCATATAAAACTTAATATTTTTTGTCCATTAATTTTTGTTCATTTGTTGTGGTCTCCTTCCCTTGGTTTGGGTTTTATAATGATTGGTGGATGTTGCCTAGAAATCATTATGACCATGAACACTTCTTAAAAAAATTATATATAAAATTTTGAGATATTTAAATCATTTTTATCCCATTATTCCTTGAAATTTGGATGAACTTATCAAGATTTATCTTTTAATATATTTTTATCTCCCTTAAATTGGGTCCGGTTTATTTTCTAGGATAATAATAGTTGTTCTAAAAATACTTATCCAGGTGTTTAAAATTTATATAGAACGAAAATTAACCAATAAATCTAGGAATATTTCATTGTGTGAAACACAATACAGTGGAGGGTTCTCCATGTTCTCATATACAATCATTCTTGTTCGTGACACCATGTGGTGTACAATACCTTTTTTCATTCTTATAGATTCAAGAATGTGGTGGGTTTTTCTGAATATTTATACAACCATATTTCTATGCAGTTTCAATTATAACCTACACTATTCGAAGAATTAGAATTAATGTAAAATAATTTGATATAACTTGTTTTTACTATTTTCTTCATGCTATTGGAATATGTTTCATAAAATTGAATCAAATTTATTTTTCCACTAGATTTTGTATTTTCTCATGTAAAATGATTCTTTATAACTCTATGGTATATCTCTTCATCCAAAATTATTTAAATATACAACTTGAGTTTCTTTTATGTTTCTTACTTTTATCTCCATCTCAAGATACATAAAATTAAAAGCCTTTTTCTAAAATTCAGGATATTTAAATTTATCTTCACACTTATTTTTCATTTCATGAACCTGATCACCATGTACCTTACTTTATTCTAATTGAGTTCTTGTTTTATTTTATTCTTCTATATTTGATCTCTAAATAGGAGTTCATGACACTGACTATAACTTCTGATTCATGAATTAGTTCTTCAAAAACACTTTTAAACACTATTTTCTCATAGTTATTTCTTTGTAATTTCACTTAAACTAATAAAAATTTTCATTGAAAAGTAAAAAATAGTTTCTCATTTACTTAAATGATTTATATAATGGGTTTACATATTCATAACATCTTGGACAATGCATATTCCACCACTTCAAGTTTCAATTCTATCTGTGATTTTCCTTCATGTAGCCCCTTTATAAATAAATGTATGTATCATATAACTTCAATATGGATATTTTTCATATAAACCTTGATTTAAATGTAAAAAAACTACATTTTTTAAATAGACTCATAATCTTATCATACAGAACATTCTTCTTTTGGAGGATTTATTTTATGGGATTTACATAAAATATTACCACCTTAATTATCCTGTAATAGTGGTCGATTCCCTTATAACTGAACATGAGAATATAATTTCTATTACTTTTGGTATTCTTATTGTTTCAATGTTATAGACAAAACAGACAAGTTTACACCATTATAAGTGTCTTCTATTCACCTTAACTCTTTCATATTAAAATTTATTTAGGAACAAATATTTCTTCAACTTCAAAATAAAATTATCTATATAAATCATTGATTTTTTTGATAAAATGATATATCCAAATAGAGGAAACCTGGTTATCTTTGATACAACATAAAATTTTTATTAGATCATTTAGTCATAATTAGAGGGGGTTTAATCATAGGTGAATAAGAATTTACTAAATAATATCAATTAAAAAAATTATTCCTTATAGTTAATGAAATATCTTTCATCAGTTATTATGTATGATCATTTGATATTTAGACATAATAATAGCTCCCACATGTAATGAATACAGTGTAAAGGAAGAAATACACTCATATTTTTACAAGGTTCAGTCCCAATATTGAAATCATACACCTTAATGAATCTGGTTATTATCTTAAGCCATATAATTTCACTATTCTCATAAGTATTATAATAAGGCAAGTTATTATCATTTTTTTAGATAATGTTAATTATCTTGAACTCTACATACCAAAATACTACACATATGATTAGGTTATCTCCTAAAATACCTTTTCCACCTCTCAATATAAATGGTGGTGTTCTTAATTCTAGAACCATCATTATTTAAATGTTTTTCATGAATTTTCTCATGAACATATCTTCAAATTCTATATACTTCCAAAAAAGTCACATACAAGTCAGCCTTGTTCTAAATCTAGTGAAATTAATTTCTAATCCTTCACATTTAAACATGAGATATTATATTTTTAATATGTCACCTTTTTCCATTAGTCAATATAATCAACTTTAAATTTCTTAAATCTAGTGGACTTGCTAAGATTCTTCAGAAACTGAAATTTTAGCCTTCATTATTATAAATTGAAACTATGAGTCCTGATATTCTCAAAACGTTGACCAAAATTAACATATGATGAGTGAATATAAAAAACTCACTCTCTAAAACATTTATTAATTTCTCATCTTCTTCTCTAAATGCTTATAATTATCAGAACTCAATTATTTTAATGTGATCAAATATTTATATGCCCAAAATTTCATGATTTTTTTATTTGAGATCTTAAAAATATGATACTTCTCTACATTTATATTTTAAAGTAGTCTTATTTCAATTCTCCTGCAAATATTAGTTTAAAATATTCTATTAAATCTCCCATAAAAATTGGAAATGAATCACTTTATATCTTTTCAAAGTATCATTTCTATTCATGAATAGAATATTTTTTACCATTGAGAATATATATTTAAACCATATCAATATTTTTCACTTCATGATGTTTATTTAAAGTCACATGGCATATTCTATTAAACTCCCTTTTATAGACTTTGAAAATTGTAAAGTTTACTTCATTCTTCTATTTTTCTGCTTTTATCACTTATTTTACTCTACTCAATCTTCTATAACCTACAATAGTTTGAAAAAAAAATAATTTTCCATTTTATACTTGTGGTCTAAATGCATTTCACATACACAAGGTTAAAATTGTATCTTATAGATCATTCTAAGAGATTAACTCCTGATCATCACAAATTCTGATTAACTTATCCTCTAGAATATGATTCTTTAAAAAATTCATTCATATGATATTCCTCACTTTAATTCACTATTTAATTCAATTCCTATTCTATCCCTTTAAAATTTATTCTTATCATTACTCAAGTTCATCATCTTGACTAATATACCAAAATTCCAATTCTTTTACATCATCTGTTGATACTCTATCTTTGGATGTAATTAGAACTCCATGTTGAATCAAGAAAAATATTAATTTCCAATTATAATTCCAATTTTAATTAAAAATCAAATTGAATCATTATTTACAAATACCATGTTCTTCTATTGAGAGTACAGTGCATGCACCATCTGAATTATTTTATATTTATTTCGAATTTATACTGATATATTCTTATAATATCCGTAAATGAATCACTATATGTGTATCCTTAAATGTGTATCTTCTTACATGTGGGTCATATTATAGATATTCCCATTAGTAAAATCTTCTTGTGTGGGTTTTTATATACTGAAATCCTTATTTGAGCGCATTTACATTGATCAGGACTCTATCATTTTTTTGAATTTCACTTATTTTGAACCAAATCTCCATCAGTACATATCCAAGACATATTAATCAATTCAAAGTAACCTTGAACCCCATCCAAATGATCTTCCATCAATGGATGGATCTTCTCACACTCTAAAGAAATCATTTTCTTCAATAGAATTTAGTTATTCAATCTCCCCAAAAGCAAGATTAATTCTAACTCATTGCAAACATTTTTAGATGGTGTTCCATCATCAATAATTTTATTATAAATGATTAATAGAAAAATATAAATGAAAAACACATAAAGATATATGTGTGTGTGAGTAGTTGATTCTAGATACAATGTTGTCTCAATGAAATCGTCTTTTTATATCGGCAAAACATACTCAAGTATTCTTCCTTAATTATAATAATAATTTTCTTCAATCATCCGAAGAAATTATTTGGCTATTTTCATAGGGTGACTTCTGGTAATAAAACAAGAATCTACTAGTGTACCTTCTTCAGATCATTTTTCTAAAGATTACACCTTTAGGATTATGTACTTCTGGTGAATTTACTTTAGGAATACCCATTGGTATCTTCAACATCTTCTTATTAAAATATTATTTTCTTCAATTAACAATAGTGATTTAAAAATGGATCATCATCATCATCTAAGTGGATTTTCAAAATAACAATTTCATAAATTTAAGGCACATAAAAATGATTTTTTTTACTTTATATCATAATTCTTTATGAGGAAAAAATTTAAACTATTTGAACCATGATATTAATGAATCTTATATTTGGTATAGAATACATAGAAATTTTAATGTTTATTAATTATTGAAATTGTTTAAAAATAATTTTATTTTCAATTTTCTATGTCTAAATATTGATAAAAAGAGTCAATTTGAGGCATGTAAAATTGAAAACAATCACAAATCCTCTTTTAAATCAATCAATGAGTTTATTACTACTAGACATTTGTAACTTATCTACACAGAATTGTTTTGTATCTTCGTTAATAGAAAACCATCGTGGAATTTATTCCATTTTGGTTTTTATTGATGATTATTTTATATATGATTAGTATTAATTTTGATGGTTTAATATTGAAGATTGTGTTGTATTTATTATTTTTTTAAACTAGTTCAGAATGAAAAAGATGAATAATTGTTTCATTGGGAAATTAATATGGATATGATCTTAAAAATAATGAGGTTAATTTATTTATTTTCCAAATCATGGTGTTGGTCATACACTCTCTATGACTAGAACACCACAACAAGATATAGTTTTTGAATGGTGGATTATGAATTTTCAATAAATTCATAAAATAAAGTTAAATAAATAAAGTATGCCTACTCATTTTTGAGATAAAACTGTCAACAAAACATGGTATGTTACAAATAGAGTTACAATATGAAGTATCTTAATGAAAAAACTCTATAGGATATGAAATAATAGAAAAAAAAAGTTTGATACATTAATGTTTTATGATACAGGGTTTATATCTCAAACACAAAGAATTTTTTTTAATTTTTAATCCAATAGCCAATGAAGAAATAATTATAGGTTACTCTAATAATTCTAAATATTATTATTTTTTCAATAAGAAGTCAATTATAAACACAAATTCCACTCATGTGAAGTTTTATTAATGTGATCCCTTTCATCATAAGAAAAATCAAATTCAAACCTCGATGACTATTTAAATAACTCAAAATTTGATACTCCTTTGGACATAAAAATGAAAGATAATATGAAACACGTTCTAGAAAAAACTATCATGGAATGGATATAAGGTAATCCAAAATGTCTACTATTAAGATGACCAAAAACCTTTAATAACCACACCATAGAAACAATTTTTAGAGGTTTATATGATGGTGTTAGGAATAGAAGGACTACTATAAAATTTCATGAATTTTGTATCTTTTATATGTCACATTTAATATAAAACCATAGAAGAATCCTTGAGTGATGAGAGTGGGATTTTCATTAAACAAAAAAAGTTAAAGAAGTTCAAGTATAATAAAGTTTTAGAATTATTTTATAGAACCTCTGATTGTCCTTTTATTGGAAGTAAATTTATTTTTAGAAATAAATATGGTTATTTAAGAGTAATTGATAAAAATAAGGATATTATAGTGTCCATGAGTTATATTCAATAGGAAGCAATAGATTATAAGGAAAAAATTACACCTATATCCAAATTAAAATCCATTATATTTCTCTTAGATTAGTATTCTGATATGAATTTTAAAATTTTATATATGGACTTTAATATACTTATATAAAATGTTATCTTATGGAAGAGTTTATGTTAAAAAACCTCATAGCATTGATTTGTTTTCCAAATTCTATTTCTAAATGTACCAAATCTTGGTATGATCTTAAAAAAAGAACCTTGATCTTATTATGAAGGGATTAGTTTATTAATTTTTTCAATTTATTTTCATGTTTCCTTGGAATATCCTAATATACTGTAGAAAACATCATGTTTTGATATTCTTCTAGTTGAGATTTATGTTGATTATTTGATATGTGGTTAAACTAAAAAGAATGTTTGTGATGAATTTTAACAACACATATAATAAGAGGATGAAATGAGCATTATGGGAGAGTTTAATTTCTTTCTTGTTTTTCCAATACTTCAAAAATACATTGGGAATGAAACTATTTGAAATTTTCTTCTATTATTATTGAAAAAACTCATGTTTTATAAGGGCTATTTTATTATGTTTTATAATAAACGCACATATAAATACATCTAAATTACACATGAATATTACAAATCATGAATTAATATTAACCATAACATCTAGGATCAATAATGGAATATAAACACAAAAGAATAGTGAAAATAGTAAGGCACACTCCATAGAATGGAATTCACCCATGAAGATCACTCCTGTCATGAAGAGTGTAAAAATATATATATAATCAGTAATAATACAATAGAAATTACCCTGGGATGTGTTATAACCTTTTTGTGAAATAGTGAATGATAATGTATGAGAATGTTAGTTTATATATGGGGTGTGAAGGGAAATGTGACCACTGGGATATGATCATTACCCGACCATTACCTAACTATTGGAATAGAAATCTGACTATTAGAATAGTAATATGCCCCTTAGGAATTGTAAAATGAGTAATAGAATAGTAAAATAATATCCTGGTAAATAATATTATTAGTTTATACCATAATATAATTAAATGAAATGTAAAATATGATCAAATAAAAATTATAAACAATGAAATCATAATTATATTTTTGACGAAATAAATATTTTTTATCTTCATTTAAATAATTTTTATGATAAATTTAAAAGTTTTAAATAAATATTAATGTTATTGAAAATTTTTCCTAAAATAATATATATTTTTATAAATTTCGTAATATAATTTTATGAGACCATAATTAATTTTTCTACGTGCTAGAAATTTGATCATTTCATGAATACTATTTTTTCAATAAATGATGATTTTATATAAATATTATATTTCCTATATTTATAAAATTACATTGATAAAATAGATTTCTTTTCTAGAATAATCACATAAAAGTTTTTTTAGGTTTAATTTTCAGTACTTTTCTCAAAAAGTTGAATTTATGGGGAATTGTAATATTTGAAAAAATACGATATTTTATATTAAAGTTAAATACATGATCAATTGTATAAGGGGTTGTATAAGAAACCAATTTTTCAGACTCACATGCATAAATTGATATATATATATATTAACAATAATCTTCCTTGTTGAAAATATTGGAAAAAAATAATAAACAAATGAATATTTTATTAAAAAACGCATCTCTCCTCCCCTTATAAATACCACCCCTCACTACCCCACATATCCTCAAACTTTATCTTACCTACCTTGAAAATTGTCTACAGAAATATCTACCCTACAATATTTCCGACATAAAATAACTCGTGGCCTTACAAAATGATCAAACTATGGAGCCATAGAGTGTATCCTAAGAGTTAACATCTATAGCAAGATGTAATTTACTAAAACAAACTCTTTAAATTTTTTTATTCATATACAACCTCAATATTTCTTCCACCCATCTTGAAATAATGAATTAAATTGGATAAATATATTGAACTATTTTTATTTTAACAGAATATATAATATATATAATTTTTTTTATTTATTCTAAAAAATAATTGATCATATTTTGTACGATTCACCACCTCTAGAAACAATAAATTTCATTTTCCATTAATTTCTTCAATAGATGGGTTTTTAGAAAGTATTCAATGAATAAATATGTTATTTATGATATTATATACACCAAATAAATATCACCTTATCACTAAATTAATGGTATTAAGGAAAAATGATCAAGGTAATTTTAACCATAAAAAAATGAGTCAATGAGGACACATTAAGAAATTTAGAACTATTGTGAACCATCTATTATATTGTAATACTATTATGTTAACATAATGATAAAGAATAAATAAATACAAAATTTTATATATTTTTAAAATCTTTTAAAATAAATTGATCTGTGGTCATCTAACCAAAGATTTTTTTGAAGAATTCTACCAAACTATTCCATGTATACAATTTAAGAAATAAATATTAAATAAATGATTTACATAAAATATACAAAATTGAAATTAAAAAAATTATATAACATAATTTTTTTTTTCAATCTAGTAATTATTAAATTAAATTTTATTATTTATGGGGATAAAAACACTAACTGAATTAGTCATGGACCCTCGGTAAGGGATCTTATAAACCCCCCTCATTAGTTTTGGTAGCATGTTCTCTTTTTTTTATTTCTGTACAGTTACCTTATAATCATGTATTTATTCTATATTATATAAATATATATATATATATATATATATTCCTTAAAATTATACTTATACTACTTTAACTTTCATTATTGGGGATAATATATGTTCTTCCTGTTCCCTTCTTAATTCATAATTTTAATAATACTTGATTAAATCAAACTAGTCTAAATCATATATCTTTTCATATATGATATTATCTAAAGTTTTGATCCTTATATGTTTTTTAAATAAACACATTATTTTATATAAATTAATTTGGGTTCATTTGATGTTTTAAGGAAATATTATGCTCTTATCTTCTTTAAAGAACCATTTCCCATATCGAAAAACCTCACTTAAGAGGTTCATTTCAAAACATACATCCCACATCTTTTTTAAGTATTCACTTAAATTGAACTTAATTTTCAATAACTATGTTTCTTATTTAATTTATAATTATCCCAAAATTCTTTAATTTGTTATTTTATATGGATATTTATGACCTCTCATTTGGTTATGCTCTTAGAAAATATAATGTATCCAAATTATTTTCCTTTGGTTATAATTATGATTTTACATTATGATTGATTTCCTTATATGGAATACATATGAATTTACATTATATGAATATTATGGGTGTTCCTAGATTTATAAATACCCATAATGTATTGTGTATTTTTTTCAACTCATGGCATATTGTGTATCGTGCATATGTAGTTAACATGTCATACTATATTATATTTCCTTTACAGAGAGCATTGTATTATCCTTATGGTATAATTTTTTATATATATTCCACATTATAATGTTACCACGATCTTATGATATCATCTTATCTTTTCATTCTTCTATGTTATTATATAGGATTCTAACCTTGTACACTATCATGATATGCCTCTTGTCTCATAACTATTACTTGATATCATGGTTTACTATGATTATTCCCTATGGGGAATTATAGATAACCCATTTGATTGTGTATATAACTAGACATCCAATTATATGTTATAATATCAATTGGATATAGCTTAACATTATAGAGAATTAGTAAAATATATTTTAGTTTACATTTATGTTTTTGTATTGTGTTTCTAATATACCAAAGACACTGGACATCAATATTTTCAATATTTATTTTATAAAATTTTATGTTAAAAATCATGAAATAATATTTGTAAGATACATGTAATATTATATTTGGTATCATAGAATGTTTTAGTCATATTAAGATAATAGGGAAAATAAAAAATTAGTGAAAAGCCTATGGATAAGTATATATATATAAAACCACCCTAACATTTTGGTAAAGTAAAAAATATTTGTTCTCCTAGAAATAGAATACCTATTTGAATATGAAAAGTTGATACAAGCACTAGAACATATATAATTAGGAGAAATAATCCCTAAAAATTTAGATTGTGTATTAACTAAATCTTCCCTTGGTTCACATAAAGTGTCTCTAACTGATCATATGGTTTCATACTCCTATGGTATATGATTTTGTGGACCCACATGTTCATTACAAACCATTATTAAGGTTTTGAATATATTTTTAGTTTTATAGAATCTAATTGAAAATAGACCATGGATAACCTAGATTAAAACCTATAAATTTGTAATCTAGGAAATAGATTTCAATTTTGAGTTATCCCATACATGTTATATTTATTTTATTTCTAGTTTTCTTAACCCCAATCTTCATTCATTTTAGTTAATTGATAGAAATAGGATAAATCATGACATAACCAATGTGATGAGTAATGTAATGATTTCCGAATTGATATTCCTAAACTGATGGAAGAAGGGGTCAAGAAGTTTGTGGAAGAACTTTCTCAGGTGACTTATATTATAAATAATAAGTTTAATATTGATTAATTACCCCTTATCATAAGAAATATAAAGTTGTGATTTAGTCATGTATGTGACAATGGTCTTCAAATTTTATTGGATATTATGATCTCCTAATTGAGGAATATTTTATTTAATCTATTGAGAATATATTTTATACCCTTTAATACTTTGATCAAGAGAAATCCATATAGTTCATTTATTTCATAGAAGGAGAATTCAGTTGGTGGAAAACATTTATCAAGAATATGAATCCTATTGAAAAAATTAAATAAATGGAGTAAGAAAGTTTTAAAAAAACATTTTTAATTAAATCTTTTCCTCACACACTTGATCATAAAATTTGGAGTGATTTACATGGATCAAGAAAAAGGATGATGAATTTATTAGGTATTACGAGGAAATATTCAGAGGGATTTCATGGTATGCCTCCATATTTTTCATCAACCACAAAATTATAGTTAGCTACTTATTTAGCGTACTGGATATGAGTATAAAAAAATCTTTAGAAAATCAAGACATCGACAACTATGATAAAATTTTATAATGATTCCTTAAAGTAAAAAAAAGAGATTGGGGAATCTTAATGATCTCATGGGGAATGAGAAATGAAGTGTACAATAGATCTCAATTCTAGGTTATCAATGGATGAATCTCAGAAATGGATGAAAATACAACTTCCCACTAGTCAAAAGTGTGGTAGTAAGAATCCTAGAAATTATCTCATGTGATCAATGAGATTCTTCAAGTGTAGAAGAGAAAAAATTATAGCTAATTAATACTAAATGGATATGAAAAATACCACTAATATAATAGATGATAATAAGGTTCTAATTAACCCTCATTCTATGTTCCAATGTTTCAACTACAATGAACACAGACACCATTCACACCAATGCCTTAATCCATGGGTTGTCAAAGATAATCGATGAAACAAAAATCCAAGGACAAAAAGGTAAGTATGGGTTTATGTTATCACTGTTTATCATCTAATTTCTAAAACTAAACTAGTTATCGGTACACTGGTAATTAATTTTAGAATAGAAAACATATTATTCTATTCGGGTTCAATGGATTCTTTCAAATCAAGCATGTTTAGTGCAATTATTCAAACACCACCTCAAAGCATGGAGTTTGAGTTATTAGTGAAAATAAAAAATGGGGAATTCTTTCCCCTCAAGTATATAACTCTTCCCCAGACAATATTTTTATAAAAATATATTAAAAATATTTTTTATATTACCTTTGGTTTAATTCAATGATATATTGGTAAAAGATTTATAGTCCATATATAGATCCAAAATTAACTTTTGATAAATGGAATCCACTTTTCATTTTTCCAAATTTTACTCTGATTATATAAAAATGTAATAAGAAGGATGAATATATTTTGTAATATTATTCTCAATAATGGATATTATTTCCATATAAAAAGTGTATCTAACTTAAATTGTTGATACAACGTAAAAGATCACCCTTTTATAAATGCCCATTATAAGAGAATATATTGATGTATTCTATGAGGGATTTCCTAGACTTCCTACTGATTGAAACGTTGAGTTCTCAATAAAATGCTTACTCATATATATATAAATATCCAAGACTCCCTATAGAATTTCCCTGATTGAACTAGAATAATTGATGAATAAACTAAAAGATAATATATACAATCGTTTCATATTACCTAATATTGCACTATAGGGTGCATCCTTCCTTTTTTTCAATAAGAAATTTATGGAAACACACCAATGAATTGAATATAATGATCATAAAAAAAATCATGATAATGAATATGTATCCCCTCCCATAGATTGATGAATTATTCAACCATCTATGTGGATCCCTATACTTCACTATATTGGACCTTTGCTTCAAGTATCGCTAGTTGAGGGTGAATAAGGAAGATATTCCCATAACTACCCTTCAGAAAAGTTGTGGATTCTATGAGTTCTTATTTATTCCATTTGGACTCAATATTTCTCCTAAAATTTTAATGGACTTGGTGAATATATTATTTAGTGATTACCTTAATAAATTTCTTTAGGGTATTTATCAATTATATTCTAATATACTCTAATATCAAGGAGGAATGTGATTGGTATTTGTATACTATTTTGAATACTTTCAAAAAGGATAAGTTATATAAAATGTACAATAAATGTGTTTTTTTATAAATCAAGTCACATTATTATGAAATTTTATCACAATTAAGGGTATGTATATAGATCGTTCAAATAATAGGGTGGTTGAGGAATGACTCGAGAAACAATTTTAATTGAGATATACAGTCGCCTAAGATTAGGAGGGTACTATCAATGATTTTTGAGAAAATTCTCACTATTTTCAAACCAACTAAGAAAGATAACTCATAAGAGAGTAAATATTGTTTGTAAAAATTAATATGAAGAGAAGTTTAAGTTGTTAAATATGATTTTTATCATTTCACCTATTCTCACACAACCCACATTTAGAGAACTATTTTTTATCTAAAATAATTCTTCAAATAATTGTTTTGGATATGTACTACTAAAAAATGAAAAAATGAAAGTATATACTTCTAAAAAATTAAAGATCAGTGAGTATAACTATCTATTGTATGATCTGGAGTTAGATGTAGTAATATTCACATGAATTATTTGGTGACATTATCTCTATGGATCAAAGTTTTAATCATATATGGATCATAATTTCCTCAAGTATATATTCACATAGATGGAGCTCAACATGAGCTAATGAAGGTGGTTAGAGAAAAATAAATTTTTGGAATTCTTGTTCCATTACAACTAATGTATGGTAAATAAAGTGGTATATTCTCATGGTTGTAATGATCTTCTAACTTTATCCACGATGAGAATTTATACGGATTCAATATTCTTAGACAATAAAAGGATGTACATGGGAATCATAATGTAAGGAATCACATCATATATTGTTCAAATAATTTCTCAAAAATATATTCATGAGAATATTAAGAAGGTTATAAGGGATAATATGGATATAAAAAATAATTTTGATTCAATAAGGATGGGTAATTCCTTGAAGTTAAATATTAATTAATAAGGCGTTGTGAGATCTGGTGCAAGAAACTATGTACCAAAAAAACTAATATAAAGAAATAGATATTTAATGATTCACATAGCTCGATATTCTCATTCCATCTAGGGAGTACAATTTTTCCTAGAGATATTCTAGAGGAATATTAGTTGGATTATGTTGAGAAAGTGATTAATAAATATTCGTAAAAGTAACTCGTATGTCAACAAGTGTAGATAAAAAGGAAAAAGTCCAAGGAGATAATAAAACCATTACCCATTCATATGGGGAAATGGGAGAACATCACTATTTAATTTTTATGGGAATTTCAAATACATTTTAGGGGAATAATGCCATATGATTTAAAGTGGACCATATTAAAAAATATTGATAACTTTATTTCCATTCTAGAGGACTTATCAATCGATTAACTTGGAATGAAATACATCATAAAAGTGGTGTGGCTACATGGTACGACACTATTATTGTATCTTATTGAGATATGAGATTCACCCCAGTGTTCTATAAAAGTATTCAACATGAATTGAATATAGATATAAACTTTCGTATGGAATATCATAGTCAAACTGATTGCCAATAAAAAACAATATCCATACACTTGAGAATATGTTGAGTGATTTCTCTATGTTCTTTAATATGGAATGGGATCAACATCTTCTTTTGGTGGAGTTCTCATATAGAAAATCATTAATTTAAGTATCCAAATGTCTTTTTATGAATTCCTCTTTGAAATGAAATGCTGAAATCAAACTTATAGGGAGGAATTTGTAGAACGTCAGATATTGGAACCTGAATTGGTTGAAGAAAGGGCTATGAAGGTCAGTCACATTCATCAACATATCAGGGTAACATAGAGCTGATTGAGGAGTAATGGTGATTACAATCAATGAAACCTATATTTTTAGGTTTGATATAAAGTTCTACTTCATATATCTCCATCGAAGAGAGTCATATCAAATGGAAAGAATTGAAATCTAATTCCAGGGTACATAGGGACCTTCCAAATCTATGATCGCATTTGTGTTGTGGATTTTCAATCAGCACTCCCACTGAATTTATCTCAATTACATGATGTGTTCCACATATCCCTCTTTAGAAATTATATAACTCATCTCTCACATGTTCAAAATCTGTAGGTGGTATTGTTAGAGAATAAATTATCTTATATGGATCACCTATTGAAGATATAAGACTATTAATAATAATTTATATGAAACAAGACAACTCATCTTTCAAAAGCATGTTGGTGAAAATAAAAGTATAAATAAGAAACATAGTAACCTGAGGAAAAAATGAAATAGAAGTACTGTTATTTTTTCACCATATTACCTGTAATGAATTTTTTGAGGGAGAAATTTCTTTTGGGCGGAGAATATAACAACATAAAATGTTATTCTATTATTAGTAAAGTATCTAATGTTTTAAAATGACTACTATATTATGTTTTATAAGATACTCACATAAAAAAATTATTACATTACATTGGAAAATTAATAAACATGAAATAATATTTACCATATCATATTGGAATAAAATAAAGAGATAAGAATGAAATAATATCGTAAACACTATGGAAAACATCATAGTATAGAATTCTCCCATTAATACCACTCCTTCCATAGAGATTGTAATAAAATAAAAATTTTATGAATATGATTGACATTATCAAGGAAATAAAAATATCCTTTTTAAGTGATGCAGGGATTGATGAAGTGGGAGAATGGAGGTGTATGTATAGGGTGTAAAGGGTGATGTAATTATTAGAATACGACTATTACATGGCCATTGGAATAATAATATAACTGTTAGAATAGTAATTTGACAATTTCAAATAGTAAAATGAAAAATAAAATAGTAAAAATAAAATTTTAGAAATAATATAATGATTTTATATTATAATAAAATTAAATAAAAATGTTAAATTTAATAAAAAAAGTTTTTACACAAATAAATCATAGTTATATATTTTTTAGAATATATATGATTTATCTTCAGTAAAATAATTTTTTTGATAATCGTCAAAGTTTCAAATAATATTTTATTTTAATAAAATTGTTTAATTAAAAAAACATATATTTATATAAATATGATAATATAATTTTATGAAACTATAAGTAATTTTTATAAGTGTTAGGAATGTTATGGTTTCATAAAAAAATCAATATATAAGTATTTTATTTAAATATGAAATTTCCCATATTAAAAAAATTATTTTTGATAAAATAGAGTTAAATTTTCCAATAATCACATTAAATTTTTCTAAGGGTAAATTGTTACTATTCTTCTAAAAATGTGGATTTTTTATGGATAGTAATATACCAAAAATAATATATTTTACATTATAGGTTAAATACATGATTAATTGAATAAGGGGTGGTGTAAGTAGCCATTATCTGAGCCTCACAGACTCAAATTACTATATATAGTCTCTAGAATCATTGATTTTTATAATAGTTAGAAAAATCAATAAACTAATGAATATTATATTTAAAAAAACTCTCTTTTCCTTATAAACTCTACACCTCTTTCCTCCAACTCTAAGTTCCCTACCTTATAAAATCTCTATCTAAATATTTTCACATTAGTATTTGCAATTTGAAGGAGGTTTTTACTTACAAAAGTACCAATCTAAGTATCCTTAAGAATTATCCTAAGAGTGAACATCTAATAGAAGACTTTACATTCTAATCCCAACAATTTAATTATTATTTTTCTACCTCCTTTACATTTTTACATACAACCTAACATTATGACATCAATATGATAAATATTAAAATTTTATATTATGTTAATGAAATATATAATTTCTAAACTTATCTATAATCTTTTTAGAATTAAATTCTTCTTCATAGGATGGTCGGTTCACCACATCCATGAACAATAGATTTCATTTTCTATAACCACCACTCATTGATATTTTTTAAAAGGATTAAATTAATAGATATAGTATTTAATATTCTAGTAACATTCTATAAGTATCATTTGATAGTTACATCAATGATAATAAGAAAAAATTATCTTGGTAATTTTAACCATAAAAACGAGTCAATCAGGACACATTTTGAAATTTGGAGTCTAGATCATCTATGGAATGGTAATACACTTATGCTAATTAAATGATAAAAAATAAATAATGATATAATTATATATATTTTACAAATATTTGACAATACCTAAAACCATGATCAACACACTGATGTGGTTTTGAAGAAGTTGAGAAAATAACTCCATGTGGACAATGTAAATAATAAATATATAATAAGTAATTAAAATATAATAAAAAATGAACATCAAAAACTAATTTACAAGAAAAAGGATCTAAATAAATTAATTAGTAAATTAATATTTATTATTCTGTGGGTTAAACACTCTCTCTGAATGAGTGAAAGACCCAATGAAAGGGGTCTTATGAACTACACTCATTACTTTTAGGTTACATATTATAATTATATTTATTAAGTTACCTTTATCTTATTCAAATGTATTTCATATATATTATGTATATATTATCCCTAAATATATACATATGATACTTTACCTTTTATTTTTTGGTATAATAAATGTACTTTGAGTTCCCTTATGAATTACTTCTTTTAATTGAACTCAATAAATTGAAACTCGTCTAATTATTGTTCATTTTCATATACATATTAATCTAATGTTTTTACCATTATATGGTTTCTAGAAACACTCATTATTTACGTAAAAACTATATGGGTTCATATATGATTTTAATGAAGTATTATTATATTTCATTCTTTATAGATTATTCACCCTTTTCATAAAACCCCACTTAATAGGTTTTTTTCCAAACATACTTATCCACTATTGTTTTATTTATTCACTTAAATTTAATTCATATTCCGAAAATATGATTTTTATTTATTTTATTAATATCCAATAATTTATTAATTCTATATTTAATTGTATTTTTATGATATTTCATTTGATTTTCTCAAACACAAAATCATGTCACCTATTTTACTTTCGTGAGTTTTACGTATATTTATTCCTTTTGATTGATTTTATTAGGTGGAACAAATATGCATGTACATGATATTAATA
Source organism: Viscum album (assembly GCA_963277665.1). NCBI lineage: Eukaryota > Viridiplantae > Streptophyta > Magnoliopsida > Santalales > Viscaceae > Viscum > Viscum album. The sequence continues at coordinate 1,177,396,859 of OY728143.1, forward strand.
TGAATGGTGGGCCCTGAATTATGTATACCCTTAATGCATTGGGTAATGTTTTCATCCCATGAGATACCATGTGTAGTGCATGGGTGGTTAGCCTAGTACTCTATATTATGTTGTATTGGAAGTTAACCTTGAAATTTTCATATGATGTTATGTTTTATGTTGTAGCTACATTTATACAATTAAATTATCTTAGGATATCATCATCAAATTCCATGATTAAATGATATTTTTTAGGATTCTCACCATTTATACTATCATGATATTATTATTTTCTCATATGTATTACTTATCATCATGCACTACTATGATTATTCACTTACTGTTTTTATAGCTCAACATTTTCTTTATGTATGTCACCATGGTATCTTATTGATTAAAAAAATATAAATGTTACTTAATATCAGTTTTTGGAGATTTATATATACATTTAATTTGTTATGTTGTGTTTCTAATCTTCCAAGGACACTAGAACTCTGGAGTTATAGGTTGTATTTTATGAAATTTTATATTAAAATCATGAAATAATATATATAATAGACTTTAGTTTATATTATTGGTATTAAAGAATGTTTTATTTATTTTGGGTGATTATAAGAAGAAAATATTTGTGAAAACACTAAGGATAAGTCTATGAATCGGAAAACACCCTAAATTTTTGGAAAAGTAAAAATAAGGTATTATTCTAGAATTTACAAACATTTATGAAAATATAAGTATATTTGGGATCTAGTATAGATTCACTGAGAATGGTAATATATGAAAAAAAGCTGATTGAGTATTAACTCAATCTTCACTTACTGCACAAGAAGTGGGCTTAACTACACACCTAGTTTGACACTCCTGGGTGATATTATTTGGTTTATCCACTTTTTCTTAACAAAACATTATAATGGATTGGAATATATAGGAGGGTTTGAGAAACTAATTGGAAATAGAATATGGATATACTACATTAAAACCAATAAATTCATAATCATTGACATTGATGTAATGACAGAGAAATTCTGTATATTTTTTCATAAAATTTTATGGAATTATTACGAGACTGTGAAATTATATAGCACGTGATTCCGAGGCCCAAAGAGTCCAAAACAGATTATTGAACTTTTTTACGGTATGTTCAGTAAACGTGCGAGTGGGATTTTCTATCTTTTGAACTGGTGATCATATTAAATATCTGAGGGCACCATTGAATTTGCAGCGCTGGGATTCCCTTAGGCGAATATTAACTTCGGATGGTAAGGGTCAGATGGAAAAGTAAAATTTCGGACTTTTCAGAAAGATAATAAAATAACTATTTGATTTATTTTATTCTTTTCTTCATCCCTTGAGAAATTGTTGGAGAAACCACAACATAATGATTAGAATTAAATGAGTGTCATTTAATGACTCGTTTCTTCTGTTGTGAAACTACAACCCTTATTCAATAAATGGTTCATTAATTACAGTTAATTATTAAACCATATTAATGAACAAGACATCAATATTGTTTCTTTTTATTATTTTTTCTGTTGGAAAAAGAACACACAACCATGGGAGAAACCTCTGATATGGCGTCCATGACTTTTCTCTCCAATGAAGAATTTCGAACGAATGACAATTGTTGGAGGAATCGATTCCGAGATCGACAAGCGGCGAAGAACATCGAACAAAAACAAATTAAGAATCCCTTCCTTCATCCGTAGAGAATTACATTCAATCCAATAAGGGGATTTATGTGCTTAATAATTTCTCTTTTTCCCATTGTTGAAAGATACAAACCGATAAACTAGTTGATCCATAACTCATTGTTTTGTCGGTGATTGTCACCAGATCTTAATTTCAGGATTTACTTAGTCTATATGATGATTTTTATCAACCCTTGATAAAACACTAATGTAGAGGATGTGGGCCAATCCGAACAAGGCTCTAACCCTCTTCCGCTTTTGGATGTTATGCGTTCTTCATGGGAGACCGAGCGATGTGGTGGAAAGGTAATTCTGTGGGCTTTGTACAGAAGTTTGTGACCTAAGAGGCCCATAGACGTAGACGGGATAGAAAACGGACCATTAGAGAATCTCCATAGGTATGTGAAGGCGACTGACTCGTTCTGACCGCGTGGATAAAGTGATTCCCGGAGGCACCGTGACGGCAGGTGTCGTGGTCGGACGACTGCGGCGGGTGGAGAATGTGGTGCCAACGCGCCACGTGGAGATAGAGTGGCCCGCTCGGTCTTCTTGTTTTGGACACAAATGCCAGTTCATGCTAGCCATTTCAAGAGATGGGGTGTCGCCTTACTGGTGATGCTCCGCTGGCACTTCCAGTAGGGAAAACAGGAAGCCATGTGTCCGGTCCAGCTCAACAGGTCAGCACCGCGCAGGTCAGGTTCTCCATGCGGGCCTGAACCGCCACCCGAGTCTGACCCCACTGGTCGGGCCAAACCCTTCTTATGGTTGTGTACCCACTCTAATGGGCCGGACCCATGGGCCCAATGGGATGGCTATGCCGGACCCCTACCAGACCAGGACCCGACCGACCTGGTTTCACTAAAACTGAAGTAACTCGCAGATCGGGCGTCTGATTGATGCATCATCTACAGAGTGACGACCCTTGAAATGAGGAGGTCCTTTTGAGATACTCCACTTGAGTTTTGTAACAATTTTTTGTATGTTCGGGTTCGATCAGACTCAAATCCAAAAGATCCCTATATACCTTTTTGCATATATCTTACAGAATGGGCATCCGATTGACGCGTCGTCTATCGCATTGGTACCCTTTCGACAAGATAGTTCTTTAGGTTACTTATAAGTGGGACATAGTGGTGGTTAAAAATGACCAAGTGCATGAGGAGGATATCATTTGGAACTTATATGTACAAGGTCCGGGAATCTACTGGCTGGTTGTCAAGTGATGAGCGACCCTCTGTGGATCGGTAAGAGAGCGACCCTCTCTGGATCGACAATGGCGTGACCGTCCATGGATCGGTAGGAGAGTGTCCCTCTGTGGATCAAAAATGGAATGAACCTACGTGGAGTTGTAAGAGAGGTACCCTCCATGGATCGGAAATGGCACAACCCTCTATGGATCGGCATGAGAGTGACCCTCTATGGATCAACAGTAGCGCGAATCGTCGTGGACCAGCCATAAAGAGAGCCATCATGGATCAGCGGTAGAGCGACCCTTTGTGGATCGGTAGCAGAGAAACCCTTCTCAGATTATCCCCCAAGACTCTCAACAGAATAATATGATCTAGCTTATGACTAATAATCTTTATTCTTTCTCATTAAGTTGTATATATTGTGTGAGATATATTTTACTTTGTGCCCTATGATTGAGATCATGCTTTTTGGTTTTTCCTTGTAGAATTCCGAGAGACCTTCGGGGGTCTTGGAGTCCCTACTAAGTATTGTTATACTCACCCATGCACGAGATTCCCCACACCTTGGTGTGCCTTTTGTAGACGACAGGTATCTTGACAGAGACTATGGAGAGCCATGTATAGATGGTACATGGAGGTGACTGATTGACGTGGAGAGTTGCAATGACGAGTTGTACCTACCCTTTAGGTAGGATCCTTGGTGGACATTATTTGGATATTTTTCCATTTTTAATTACTACCCTTTCAATTGGGCTTGTATACTGGCCCCTTTACTTTCAGTACCTAATTTTACTCCAAGTGGTTGTTTTTATTGGTGGTTGTTCTACGTCTTTTCCATCATGTTTAACTTGTATGCAGTGTACCTTGTCTATGTGTGTACATGTTTTAAAAGAAATGTATTCCCTTTTGGTTTTCACCATTCCTGTGCTAGTCACTAGCCCCTAGCCTATGGAAGGTGGGCTTGGGGTCGTAACGGCACAGGCCCTAGGGGACGGGCCGTTAAAAAGTCTTCTCAAAGGTCGTCGGTTCTACGAACACAACTAAGACTCTATAAACATTTATTAGAGAAATAGTGTTAAGTGTCTTGAGTTCGACTTCAGTCCGGGGAGTCTAGTGTTAGTGTGGCGGCCGATGTATCCATACACCAGGACCCTGAACTACATTTTCTGAATTGGTACATGAAAACAGTAGTTCCATGTTTCTTGAAAATGTTTTGATTTTGATATATTTTGAGTCATCTCACTAGGTATAACTTATTAACCATGGCACATCTATTTCTTTACAGGATTCCTCCACGTAGGCGGCCATCCTGGATTCCATTTATAGATCATGACGACGGACCACCAAGAGATGAGGCATCGGTGTAGGGGCCTCTTATGGTGATAGCACCTTCACGTGGTATACCAGTAGCACCAGCACCCGTAGGGAAGTAGCTACCACCATCCTCACTACCAAATAATGCTTTTTGACTGAGCACATTTCATGACTTCTAGAAATAGAGGTCTCCAAGGTTTCAAGGTGAGAATGATCTGTAGGTAGCTGAGAGTTAGATGGAGGCTATGGAATGAGTTTCCTACTTGGTTGAGACACCAGAAGACTAGATAGTTATCCAAGATGCTAGTCTCTTTCAGGGCACAATAGGGAGATGGTGGAGCCTAAAGCTCTAGACACACGACGGATAAGTCATTATTGGTTATACTTTGAGAGCCTTTTCAGGGTGGTGTTTGTACCAGAGGCATTACGCTCAGTGTGTATTCCGGAGCTACTATGCTTATAGGTGGGTAGCCTAACAATGGCCTAGTACTCTGAGAGATTCACTTACCTCTCACACTACTCCACCAACATCATATGACTCCCTTTCTTCAGGGCCCAGACCTTTGAGCAGGGACTCTGATGGGACATCAACGAGTCTATTATATCACTCATTATCCTGAAATAGGATGTAGTTCTACAGAGATCACTATTGGTGGAGGGCTTCCAAGCTGAGAGGGAACTGATGGCTAGAGCCACCACCAGATGATAGGCAGCTGAGTTATCTGTAGCAGTTTGTAGAAAGATGATTTAGAGGCCTAAGCAGGACACACCTTCCAGAGGAAGATCCCATGATGTAGGGTCAGAGGTGCGAAGTTGAGAAACTCACAAGGTAGAGGAGGTTATTAGAGGAGAAGAACATGCTACTCATGTGGTAGGTAGGGCCACATGTCTTGCAACTAGACGACCTGCCATTCTGATGATCAAAAAATGGTCAAGGGACCACTGAGACAATTATAGGGGTTTGAAAGAGGAGTTCCACAGGGCAGCATATGTGGTAGAGGAGTAGGTCATGCATCAGGCGGTGGGAGATTGTTTGGGTTACTACCGCCACAACCTCTAGGTGGTCTACCCCAGCCTCGGGGAGTTGGTGGACCGAGATGAGCTCAGCTTCAAGCAGCAGAGGCCTATGGCCACAGTGCTCTGAAGATGATTCAAGGTACAATATGTGTCTACTGCATGCTAGTTGTTGTTCTTATATACACATGCTCAAGTCACGATTTCATTTCCATGTCTCTAGAATAGAGATCAGAGATTTTAGTGGAGTTTTTGGCATGATCCTTGCATTTAGAGACTTCTACAAGAGAGGATTTTATGATTACAAACGGTTTCTAACAGAGTCAGATTACTTTAAGAGGTGAGAGCTTCGACTGGGAATTCTTAGTTGTAACATCGATGCCTTATGAAATCATCTTGGGTATGAACTAGTTATCCACAGTACAATCTCAAATCAAATATTTTAGGTGCAATGTGAAGTGTTTCCATGATAATGATACTAGGTTTTCCTTCACCGATGAGAAGGGAACCTTTGTAGCATAGGATGGACTTTCTAAAATTAGGGTGCAACCAATCTCTAATCATTTGGCTAGCCTCACCCTCGGTGTAGTGGATGAGAGGATTCTGAGATATCCTATAGTGGTGGACCAGTATACAGATGTCTTTCTTGAGGATGTTTTAGGACTACCTCCTCACAGAGAGGTAGACTTATAAATCGACCCATACCCTAAGACAATGCTGATATCTTCACCATCATATTGGATGGATCTCGTGGATCTTCATGAGTTGAGGGTATAGTTGGAGTACATGTAGAGAAAGGGGTTAGTAAGGTCCAGTGTTTCTCCATGGGTAGCCCCAATTTTGTTCACCAAGAAGGAATATGGATGTTTTAGGATTTTTTTGGACTGTTGGTGCCTAAAACAAGTGATTGTGAATAACAAGTACTCAATGTCGAGGATTGATGATCTCTTTGAATAGTTGAAGAGAACATGGTGGATTTTGAAGATAGACCTCAGATCAAGCTATCATCAGCTCAGGGTACGGGATGAGGATGTACTAAAAATAGCCTTCAGATGCAGGTATGACCACTATGAGTTTGTAGTGATGCCTTTCGGCATGACCAATGCCCTAGAAATGTTCATGGGAATCATTAATAGGATATTCCAACCATACATTGATCACTTCATGGTGGTCTTCATTGAAGAAATCTTGGTGTACTCAGAATTGGAAGAGTCGCATGCCACACATCCACAGATAGTTCTGGATACGCTCTGAGAGAACCAGCTTTATGGAAATCTCTCATAGTTCCTGTTCTGGAAACATTAAGTACACTTTCTGGGACACATTATCTATGAGGCTGTAGTTTCCATGGATCCAGAAATGATTGAGGTAGTGCATTCTTGGGAGCCACCCATGAGTGTGACAGAGGTGCAGTGTTTCTTGTGGTTGGCTGGGTACTACCATAGATTTGTACCCGAAATTTCTAGAGTATCATGACCCTTATCAGCTTTGACAAAGAAGGTGCATTCCTTCATATGGATGGAGAGATGCCAACATAGATTCCATGAGCTAAGGAAGAGACTGATGAGTGTCCCCATCTTGAGGCTACCAGAAGACGGTGTTCGATATGTAGCCTACTACAATGTATCGGGGACTGGACTGGGATGTTCCTTGATGAAGGAGCGAGTGGTGATCACTTAAGGCTCATGACAGTATAAAAAACATGAGAAAAACTACACAACCCATGACCTGTTGTTAGAAACAATGGTCTTTGCATTGAAGATGTGGCACCACTAATTGATGGATGAAGGGTTTACTATATACTCCGATCACAAGAGTCTCAGTTATATATTCTCACTGAAGTATCGTAACTTCAAAGAGTGGTGATGGATGAAGTTCCTCCTAGAATATGACTTTGAGATATTCTACACTCCTCAGAAGGGAAACATAGTAGCAGATTCACTCAACAAGAGGTCGGGTCTACAGTTCTGAGTGAGGTGATAGAGCAGTTAGCCATGTTTCAGATATACTTTTTGGATAAAAATGAAGTAGCATACCACTAGCCTATGACTGTCACTCCCCCACTCCTTCAGCGTGTTCGGGATTCACAACATGAGGATGTTGACTGTGAAGCCCGACATGCTCAGATATCCTTAGGACAGGATCCTCATGGATTTTCAATGGGTGGGGAGCACATCAATCTTTTTAGAGGATGCACTATGGTACCAGTGATGTTTCAGGAAGAGCTGTTGGGGTAGTTCCATACATCCCCATTAACGGTACATCCTAGAGTGGAGAATATGTATCCTGACCTCCAATGTCAGTATTTGTGGCCATGGATAAATAAAGAAGTGGCTGATTTTGTTTCATGATGCCTCACTTGTCGGCAAGTGAAGGTTGAGAATGAGGTTCTAGTAGGCTTAGCAAAACTACCAGAGGTACCAAAATGGAAGTGGGATTGTATCTCCATGGACTTCATTACTAGGATTCCACAGAGGTCCAAGGGCCACGACTCTATCTGGGTGATCGTTGATTGACTCACCAAGTTTTCTATTTTATACCCATCCAAGAGAAGGGATCAGTAGAGGTCTTCGGACGCCTCTTTTTGCTGGAAATTGTATGACTTCATGAGATACCATTGATGATCATTTCAGATCATGACACTTTTTTTACATTCTGGTTGTGGAAAGGATAAAAAGAGGCATTTGAGACTCATCTATGCTTTATAACTACCTTTCACCCTCATACATATGGTTAGACGGAGTAGAACATACATACACTTGAGGACATGCTTCATGCTTGCATCCCTGATTTTGGCCGTAGTTGGGAGGACCACCTACCACTGGAGGAGTTTGCATTCAACTACAGCTATCACTCCACCATAGGTATGGAATCATTTGATTCCTTTTATGGATGACCATGTGGATCACCTCAATACTGGAAAACCCAAAGGGAGTCATCACTTATGGGTCTAGAGTTCGTACGGGATACCACTGAGAAGGTGCAGATCATCTAGGAGTGGAAGAGTTCTGCACAGAGCAACCATAAATCTTATTCAAAAAGGAGACGAAGTCCTTTGGAGTTCGAGGAGAGAGACCATGTATTCCTATGGGTCTCACCCTGAAAATGATTTTGGAGATTTGGATAAGGTGGAAATCTATCTTTGAGTTTTATCACACCTTTCCTGATTCTCAGTAGAGTTGGTGAGGTGTCATACCACCTAGCTCTTCTCCCACAGATTCACCAAGTGCACGAAGTTTTTCACGTGTATCAATAGAGGAGATACATGCATGATCTATCAAACGTCATCGACTAGTGTGAGCTAGACATTGACGATGGGGATACATTTACGGAGTTTCTAGTGGAGATAGAGGATTGATAGGAGTGGGTCCTTCGTGGATGGTCAATCCCCCTAGTGAGAGTTTGGTGGCAGCACGAGAACCTCTATGAGAGAACATGAGAGCGAGAGGCTTATATTTTTTCATAGTACCCCCATTTGTTTTCTTAGCTTTTGTTATGGCTTTTAGGGACCTAAATCTCTAAGGTGGTGATAATGTAAAGACCCCGAAATTCCGTAATTTTTTTATTATATGGAATTATTACGTGACTTCAAAACTAGACGGACCATGATTTCTAGGCCCAAAAATCTAAAAAAAGAGTGGTAAACTTTTTTTATGGTACATTCCGTAAATGTATGAGCAGGTTTTTATCTCTTTTGATATGGTGATTAGAATAAATTTTTGAGGGAACCGCTGAATTCACAGTGCCGATATTCTCTTAGGTGAAGATTAACATCGGTCGACAGGGGTCGGATGGAAAAGTTAAATTTTGGACTTTTTATAAAAAAATAAAATAACTCATTGAGTTATTTTATACTTTTATTCAACCGTTGAGTAATGGTTGGAGAAATTACAGCATAACAAAGAGCATTAAATGAATGTCATTTAATGACTCTTTTTTTGAAACTATGACACTCATTCAATGAATGGATCATTAATTAAAGGTCATTAATAATCCATGTTAATGAACACAATGTCAAGACTGTTTCTTTTTATTATTATTTCCATTGTAAAAAGAATAAAAAACCATAGGAGAAACCTCTGATATGACATTGATGACTTTATTCTCTAACAAATAATGGTGAACGAACAATGATCGTTGGAGTAATCGCTCAGAAGATTGGCAAGCGGTAAATAATGTCGAATGACATTGAACACGGAATCCCTTCCTACATCCGCATCATATTCCACCTAATCCAGGTAGAGGATTTATGTGTTTAATGATTTATCTTTTTACCAATCATGACCAATACAAGGAACACAGATCAACTAACAAACGGGTTGATCTGTGACTCATTCATTCTTGAGTGTGGTTGTTGTAGGATCTTAATTTGGTGTTTTACTTAATCTATATGATTATTTCTATTAACCATTGATAAAAGAATACCACGGAGTGCGTGGGATAATCTGAACAAGGTATGGAACCTCCACCACTCTTGGATTTTGTTCATTCTTCATGGGCGACTGAGCGACATGGGGCAGAGGTGTTTCCGTTTGATTCACAGTGAAGTATGTAACCTGAGGGGCCTGTAGGCGCAGATAAGAAAAAAATGAACCACTGGTGCATCTCCAATGGCCTGTGAAAGGTTCTGCCGGTGTGGAACCATAGGCACGGAGGCATTGGAGACCGGCGGTGGTAGCCGACCCGTGCTGGACGCATGGAGAAAGTAGTACCCGCAAGCACTGCAGTGCCAAGTGCTACGGCCAGACGACCACGACAGGTGGAGAACACGGCGTCCACAAGCCACGTGTAGATGGAGCATCCCTCTTCGTTCACCCATCTAGTGCACAACGTATAGCTCAATATGAACATTTTGGGTGATGAGGTGGCACCCCACTGGCACTTCCATCTTGGAGAATTAGACACCCTATGTTTGGTCTAGCTCAACCTGCCCGCACCGCGTGGGCTGGGTTCTCCAGGTGGGTCGGACACCGCCGACTGGTCCGGACCCCACCAGTTAGGCCGCACCCACCAATCAGGCCGGACCCACATCAATCAGGCTAGACCCATTCCAGATAGGCTGGACCTGTGAGCCTAACAGGCTAGTCGGGCTAGACCCCTACCGAACCTGGACTCGACCGACCCCATTTCACTAAAACTGACGTAACTCGCAGACTGGGCATCTGATTGATGTGTTTTCTTTGGCACGAGGACCCTTGCGATGAGATGGACTTTTGGAGATACTTCACTTGAGTTTTGGAAGAATATGGAGTATGGCCGGGTTGGATCGAACTCGAATCATACTAGGCGAGATTTACCTTTTGCCTATATATTATAGATTGGGAATCTGATTGATGCGCCATCTATCATGTTAGAACCCTTATGACAAGATAGTTATTTGGGTTACTTCTATGTGGGACTTCATGGTGTTTTAAATATGACAGGTGGCTTGATGATTGGATCCTTAGAAACTCATATGTACAAGGTGATGGAATATAGTGGTTGGATGTCAAGTGAAGAGTGACCCAACGTGGATCGGCAAGAGAGCGACCCTCCATGGATCAACAACGGATCGACCCTAAATTGATTGGTAAGAGGGAGAACCTCCATGAATCGGTAGTGGTGTGACCATCCATGCAGCGGTAAGAGATCGACTATCCATGGATATTCAATTGCACGACCCTCCATGGATCATCTTGAGAAAGACCCTCAATGGATCAGCTATAGCGAGACCCCTCATTGACCAGCCGTATAGAGACCCATCATGGATCAGCAGCAGAGATAAACTTTGTGGATCAGCATTAGAGAAACCCTTCTCGGATTAGCACTTGATCCGCTAAACAAAATATGATGATCATGCTTAATACTAATCATCTTTATTCATGCCCTTTATGTTCTATACCTGGTGTGAGTTGTCTTTTACTTTGTGCCATGTGATTGAGATCATGTTGTATGGTTTTTCAATGTTTAATTTTGAGAGACCTTGAGAGTTCATGGGATCTCTACTGAGTATTGTTTGTTTCACCCCTACACAGGCTTCGCCCACACCTTATTGGGTCTACATCAGATGACGAATAGCTTGACTGAGACTTTGGAGAGATAGGGCAAGATGGTACATAGAGGTGAATGGTTGAAGTAAAGATCCATAGTGATAAGTTGTACCTACCCTTTATGTAGGATCATTGGAGGACAATCTCTGGATCTTGTTATCCCTTTTTCTATACTACTCTTTCAGTTGGGCTTGTATACTGGCCCCTTTACTTTTAGTACTTACTTTTACTCCTAGTGGTGGTGTTTAGTGGTAGTCATTATAATTCTTTTTCATAGTGTTTTACTTATATGCAGTGTACCCTATTTTTGGTGTATTGTATTTAAAGGAAATTCCTTCTTGTTTTGTGTTTTTCCTTTATGGTGCTAGTCACCAGTCCCTGACCTATGTATGGCGGGCTTGGGGTAGTCAAGACATGATCTCTGGGGGATGGGTCATCACAATTGATTTCATTTATGAGTCATCCCTTTTAATTGTGTAGTTTCCCTATTATATTTTTATTAATTAAAGTATTATCATCCCTAATTTCCCTTTATTGTGTTTAATGTGTGGATATATGAGGAATCGTGCCAACAAGTAATGTGATGGGAAATGTGATGATTTCTCAAATGAGATGCCTAACCCGATGGGAGTGTGAGTTGATAACTTCATGAAATTCCCTTTCTCAACTGACTCAAGTTATGAATAATAACCTAAATCATGTGGAATTCCCCATTCTCCCACGAAAATCATGTTTTGGTAGAGTCCATTATTATAAAAAGACCAATAAATCGTAGTAGATCTTCTGATCCCTTGATTTTGGAAGAATTGATTAAATCAATAAAAAAGATATTTTATATCCTATAATACTATAATTAAGATAAATTCATATTTGTCATCTATTATTTAGAACAATAAATTGATTAGTGGTGGAAACTAATCAAGAATATGAATCCCAATGAACAAATTAAATCAATGGAGTGGGAAGTATTAAAGAAAATATTTTTCAATAAATATTTTCCTCACACTGTCCATATTAAAATGGATATGAAGTTCATTATAGTTAAGAAACATGTGGATGAATCAATCATGTATTATGAGGAAAATAAGAAATGTCATGAAAGGTAATACTTTGGAATTACCATCTGCCACTAATGTAAAGATTCATTTTTATTTAGTGAGATAAATTAAATTCTTATAAAATGAATGGAAATTTTAGACTTTAATAGCTATAAGAAAATTTATAGATGTGACCTTAAAGTCTAAATTATGATTATAGAATCTCAATAGTTTCATGGAACTGAATTTAATATGTATAAATGGAGTTTTATTCCAAGTATTATTGGATAAATATCATAAAGGAAATAAAATAAAACTAACTATAGTCAAAGTTATGGGATGAATCATCTCAGAAATTTTCACAGGGGAATAAGTGGATTCTTCAAGTTTAGAAGAGCGGGACATAAAACTAATGAAGATTGAAGGGAGAAAAAGAAGCCCACAAATATGATATAAGGAAAGAAGGTTCTGATCAACCCTCATATTGTGGCCCTTTTTTCAACATCAAGGAACATAGACATTATGAAAACCATTTTTCAAAGACAAGGGTTGTCAAAGATAAATAATAATAGACTTAAAATAAAAAAAGGGTAAGTATGGGCTTATGTCATCACTACTATTGAGGTGGATCCTTGCAATGAAGTGGTGAAATGTATGCTGGTTGTTCATTCAAAAATAGAAAATATGATATTTAATTCTAGTTTTATGCATTATTTCCTATCATGAATGTTTATAAGAACTATTCAAACATCACCTCAAACAATGAATGTTGAATTGTCGATGAAAATAAAAAATATGGAAAGTATTGCATCTCAAGGACATAACTCCTTCCAAATCAATATCTGTGGGTTGAATCTCCTAGAAAACAATGTCATACTCCCTTTTTTAGAATTTAATTAAATATTGGGCATGGATTGGTTTTCATTATATAGAGAAAACATCAACTACTAGGTAATGTAAATCCCATTTTGTATCCTAAATCATCCACTAATTCTATACACGTTTAATGAAGGATATAAGTATTATTCAGAATATTCTTTTCAAGCAAGGATATTATTTAAATATTAAAAATCATATCAAGATAAAAATTTTGAGGAAAAGGAGGGGATCACCCTTGATGAAATTCCCATTGTGAGAGAATATATTGATATATTCCTTAAAGAGATTATTTGGTCATTATCCTAATCAATAAGTTGAGTTATCAGTCACAATTATACCTAGATCTCTAAAAATATCCTATAATCATTATACAATGTCCACCATTGAATTGGGAGAAATTAATAAGAAATAATAATGTAACATAGACAAGGGTTTCATATGCCCAGGTACTTCACCATGTCAACAACTGGTTTCATTTTTCTAAAAGAAGGATGTGTAAATGTTCCTTATAAATTATTATCATCAACTCAACAAAATCATTAAAATTAACATGTATCACTTTCCATGGATTGATGACTTGTTTGATCAACTACATAAATCCATGTACTTCTCTAAAGTGGACCATCGGTCAGGATATAACTAATAAAAAGTGAATTAGAAGGATATTCTTATGACTGTATTTTGAACAATATAAATACACTATAAGTTCACAGTGATTCCATTTTATCTCACTAATGCTGTAGAAATATTTATGAACCTGATAAAAATAATCATTAGATGTTACCTTATAAAATTAATAACAGTATTTATAAATAATATTCTCATATACTCCAAAATAAAGGAGGAAATTGTGTAAAATTTGAATATATAGTTAAATAATTTGATAAAGGGGAAGTTATATGAAAATTCTAGGAAATATGAGTTTTGTATAGATAAAGTAACATTCTTGGTGAACTTTATCACTCATAAGGGGATTTATGTGAATCCAATGAATACAAGGGTGGTTTTGGATTGGAATATACCATAATCTATAACAGATATCCATAGCTTCATTAGATTTTATTCATATTATCAGTTATTTGTGGGAAACTTCTCAAAATCATTAAAATCAATAAATGATATAACTCAGAAGGGGTTAAATTTTGGTGTTATTAATGAATATGAAGATAAATTTAAGGAGTATATGAAGTGAATTATCACTACACCTATACAGAAACTCCCACAAATGGGGATGGATTTTAGTTCTATAATAATCCTTAGGATGTATGCTCATGAAAAATTTTGCGTCTCAATAATTGAGGATCCATGAGAATAAAAATATGACTCATGATCTAGTGTTTTCTACAGTTATCTTAACATTTAATATTATGCAGGATCATATCTATATAGAGAAATTTGAAATATATAGAGATCATAAGATCCTCATATATATATTAACACATAACGAACTCAACTTTCACTAATAAGGTTGTTAGATTGGATCAATGATCATGATTTCTTAATCCATTACCACCCTAGGAAGGAAAATGATTTCACAGATTATCTAAGTACAAAGGATCTTGTAACATTATCCATGATGAGTATTGAGAGAGAACCAATATTTTTATATATATAGTGCATGCAAATTTGAATCATAAAGGAAGAAACCACATACCACCCTTCTCAAATGATTTCTCAACAATATTGTTTAGAGAAGATTATGAAAGATCAAAGGGGTGATATGAAGATACCAAAGATGGTAGATTCTATAATAAATGGGAAACTTTAAAAGTTCAACATTGATTAATATAGAGTTGTGAGATTTTTTTATAAGTATATATACTATCTGAACATAATAAAAAGATGGACATAATGAATGCTGCATATATCTCGACATTATATATCCACCCAGGGAGTAAATATATGTTTAGAGATCTCAGAGAGAATATTGGTGGGATAATATGTAGAAATAGATTGTTGAATATATATCAATGTTCATGGTATTTCAATAAGTAATATTAGAATAGAAAATTTTCAAGAGGACGACAAAACCTTTACTCATTCAAATATAGAAATGGGAGAATATCACCTTGGAATTTTTCATGGGACTTTCAAAAAAATCCATGGGGAGTAATTCCGTAACTCATTTAGTAGGCTATCTTAAAAATAAATGGTAATTCATTTACTTTCAAGAGCACTTATCACTAGATCAACATACAAGGATACACATTAAATAATTTTTGAGGTTGTATGGAACACTATTATAAATTGAATCTAAATAATATTCATGATTCACCTAAAAGTTTTTTATAACTCATAAACATGAATTAAACACAAAGTTTTAGTTTTTCTTATCACCCCCAAACTAATGACAAAAATAAAATTATTATCCTAACACTAGAGTGTATATTGGTATCTTTCTCTATGCACATTAAAGGATGTTGGGATCAACATCTTATTATATTTGATTTATCATAGAAAAATAGAATTCACTTTAGTATTTTGACATTTCCTTACAATGCTCTCTATAGAAATAAATTTTGAAGTATAACATATTAGAGGAAAGTAAGGGAATGTATGCTTTTAGAACCTGAATTAGACAAACAAATGGATGAGAATATAAATACCATTTAGTAGAACACTAGGGAAGCTCAAATTCAATAGAAGCTTTTTGGCCATGACCTTCAATAGGACCTTGAGTTTTAGTTTGGAGATAAAATTTTCTTTCTTATATCTACATAGAAGATATTTTTGAGGTTTGGAAAGAAGGGAAAGGTAATCCCTTGTATATAGGCCCCTTTTTGTTCCTTGGTCCAATTGAAGTTATATCCTATTGATAAGAACTCTCTCCAAACCTCAATCAAGTTCATAACTTGTGCCATGTATCCCTCTTGACAACGTACATACCAAAATATCTCATGTACTAAATCCAGAGGTGTAATAGTTGGAGAATGATATTCCTTATGATGATTATCCTGTGAAGATCATGTACTGTAAAGATAAAATAATATGAAACAAGACAACTAACTTTTTCCAATTACCCTAGAAGAACCATAAGAATAAAGAAGAAATATGGGAACCTGATGAAGTAATGAAACAAATCACCCTCATATTTATTCAACATAGTATGTGAAATGAATCTTTGAGGGTGAAATTTCTCAAGTGGGAGAATTGGAATGATAGAAAATTATCTTTCTATTATTTTTAAAAGAACTCATGTTTCATAATTTCTGTTTTATTATGTTGTATAATATAGGTACATATATAGATTATTATTTTCCAAAGGAATATTACACATCATCAAATAATATTTTTCATAACATTTAGGAACAATATAGAGAGACAAACACCGAATAATAGTGTAATAACAATGGAAAAATCCATATATCTGAATTTTACCATGGAGATCACTCCTACCATATAAATTGAAAGAATAAAAGGAAGTGTTATGAATACAATTTAAATTAACGAGGGAAGTTTAAGAAAGTTTTTAGGAGATATAGTGAATGATAAGGTATAAGAATAGAGATGTGTATATAGGATGTAAAGTGAAATTTAACCATTAGGATATGACTATTACATGACTATTACATGGATATTGGAATAGTAATCTATATAATAGAAAATTAATATGAACATTTGTATCATTAAACTAACTAATGGAATAAGGAAATAATATTTTGGAATAATTATAATGATTTTTTATAACCACATGAATGAATAAACTTGAATTAAAACATTAATAACTAGGAATAAATAGTTATTCATTTTAAAAATATCTAAGGGTCATTATATATACCCCATAAAATTTAATATGTTCATAATAACAATTATGTCACAATGGAATAGAAATTCAGACGAAATTACTTACCTCACACTTCCATTTAGTTGAAAATGATTTGAAATATAGCAATATGGTTTTAAAATTTTATTAATTAATACCATAACTAGAACCATATTCATATTTATAATATCATATATTTTCTTGTTATATTTTCTTGTCACCTGATCCTTATTAATTTTTCATTATTTCTATTGTTTTGGTGATAACTGCTTCATTTTCTTGTTCATACTTTTTTGTGGAAGTTATAGTTCTTGGGAATATAATGTAGTTAAATAATATAAAAAAATTTAGTCTTATAAATATCATATGTATTCAATATATATTTTTAGAATCATTATTTAATGTTTGACATAGAAAATTTATCACATCGCTTCGTGGAGACAGTAGGTCGTACGTACGCACGAGCAACGTTATCATTTCTTTAATGGGGAATGAGTAAGGAACTAGATGATATATTAAATTTAATGAGTAATATTATATAATAATTAGGATACATATTATTTTTTCATCAATATTATCATCCATGAGAGTCGGTGATGGTTTTGTTTCCAATTACATTGTTTCGCGAGGTGGTAGTCTTTCGTACATATGAGCTTTTGTTTTGTTTCCCGTTTGATGGAAAATAATATATATAAATATTAATACATCAACATAATGAAATATAATTATATTTTATAATGTTTTTTTTATCAAATTGGGAGTTTAAATACATAATTTATGGTGGTAAAAGAAGAATTAAAAAAATAAAGTTCTCGGTGAAGTCAATTACATTCTCTTAGAAGAATGTCCTTTTGATCTCATATTAAGGACCATAGGGATGGTATTTTAGATAGAGAAAAACCTATAGAATGTGTATAAGGATTTCAAGGATATATTTTTCAGGGTTCGGTCAAGTTAAATTGTTTTATATGTCTGATAATGTGAGGGAATGGGGTGCCCTTTTATAATTGTAGTGAGTGGAACAATTGTAATTTTTAAAATATTTTCAATAATTTTAAGTCACTTTATTAGTAATATAAATACACATGTACCATATTCTTTGGGGACAACAATAATGTATAAATAAAACAAAAAATGGTGTTTAATCAAGCTTTTAGTTCATTTTAACCTTTTCTTTATATATTAACTCTCAGTTAATCCATTTTTACCTTAACCGTGATCATTAATTTTTACTCTTTTTACTATTAAATATGACTAAAAATTAAGTTTAACTAATTAATTAATATTAATTATTATCATTTCAAATATGGAGTCCATTTAATCAAATTAAAATCATATATTTTATGGAATTTAATATATAAATAAATCCAAAAATCACAACGATAAATGGTTTTTCTAGAAATTTATTTTTCGTGCATAAGATGATCTTATATTTACTAAATTTATAGTAATAGTCATTATATGGATTTGAATTCATATATTTTTATATATGATATATAAATTTCATTTAAATCATTCATCATTAATTATTTTTTTAATTAATTAAAATGTGAATACATTTTGACTTTTTTAAAAATACAATTTTCTGAAACAATATCACTTTTTACCTCTAAATGATCTTTTATTTAACTATATCAATTTGATGGTAAATAAATTTTTAATTCAAATTATTATAATAAAATATTTTAAAAAAAATTTATTAGTAAAAAACCATATTTTTAATTATTCATAAAATATTATTTCTAAGAGAACTGATCAAAAATTCATTCGAGGATTATTTTGATGAGGTAAATTCATAATCTATATATGTCCTATCAAATTATAATTTTATTTTAATGTATTAAAAAGTTAATTGAATTATAGTTTTATTAAAATATAATTTTCACTTACTATAATTAAGTCTTCAGTGTTACATTATTTTCTCCAAAAAAATTTCTCCCTTTAAAGTTTCACGGATATATCCTTCTAAAATAATGATGGTGCTTCTTCTTCATAACATAATCTGGTTCCCACATTGATTCCTCCATTTTATGATTGATCCAATGTATATTTTATAATAAATTTATCTAATTCTTTAATACTTTATATCAAGTTTCATGATTCTGGATAGGCTCTTTATAGTAAGATAGATCAGGTTCCAATTCTATTTTTTTAAATGTGACAACATGCTCTGGGTCTGGCAGGTACTTCCTTAATAATTATATATAGAACACATCGTGCAGTTTTGAGAGGATAGATGTCATTTTAAAATGGTATGACATAGATCTGATTATGTCTATAATTTAAATTTTTTTTAAAAACCTAGAACTTAATTTACCTTTATTTCCAAACATTATAAAACTCTTCCGTAGATATACTTTTAATAAAATGTGATCTCCAATTTGAAATTCCAAATCTTTCCTCTGGTAGTCAGCATAACTCTTTTTCCATATTTTTCATAATTTAATATAATCCGAAATTTTATTTAACTTTTTATTTTTCTCCTCAATAATTTATTGGCCTACAAATCTTCTTTCACCAACATTATTCCAATATGTTGGTGTATAAGATCTCTTTTCATATAATGCTTCATATAGAACCCTTTGAATACTTTAATAAAACCTATTATTATAGTAAAACACTACCAATGGTAAATAATAATAAAACATAACTTTAATTTCATGTTATAAAAATATCAATATGTATTCTAATGTTTGTATGGTCCTTCCAATATATCCATCAGTTTGATGATAGTAGGTGGTTCTCAAATGAGGCTTGATGTCAAGAACATTTTGATTACTCTTCCAAAACTTTTATGTAAATCAGGGATCATGATCAGACTTATTGAAATATTTTCACCATTAAGTATTATAACTACATTAATATAGAGTTATTCAAGGTAATCAAGAGGTAAATCACTCTTATAGAAAGGAAATGTGCAGATTTGTTAAAGTGATAAAAAATAACCCATAATACATCATTAATTCTAGGATTATTTGGTACTCCTATAGAAAATTCCATAGTAATGCCATATAATTTCCATGTAGTAATATGTAGAGGCTTTATGAAACCTCAAGGATGAAGTCTCTTAGAATTAACCAATTGATATTATAAGAATCATGATACGTAATCATCAATTTCTTTGTTCATGTTATCCCACCAAAAATGTTCCCTCAAATCCCTATACATCTTGTTACTACCATGGTGTATAGAGATATTTGAGATATGTGAATCATCCATCAATTCCCTTTTTATCTCATGTATAGCTAGAACACATATCCTCTTTCCAAATTTAATAACACCATCTTCATAAACTATGTCTGCAAATTTTCCATCATTAATGGATTTAATTTTCTTTTCAAAATTCTCATAGTTAGATTGAGAATGTTTCATATTTTCTAATAAATATGGTTTATCAATCATTCAAAAAGGGAGTGGTTTCTCACCTTCATTAATAATTTAAATTTCCATATTTATTAAATCCATAAACATAGGATCTCCATTAATTATCATTTTGGACTAAACTCCATGATCTTTCATGTTAATGTTGGGACCAAGTTGGATGGATAAGGAGGTAAGAAACGTTTACTGTTACAAAGTGTTTTCTTTTTCTGTCAAAGAAGCTAAGTCAATTCACTTTTTAATGGAATAAAAAACTATGATGATGCTTTGATGATTTGTATTTCATAAATATCATAAGTTTGGAGATCTTGGGATGCAAGCCTTATTAAGAGTAGAGAGAGTAAAGAAGTAATTTTGACAAAGGAAAGAAAGTGGTGGGAAAGTCAAGAGTGGCGCACAAGTATTTCCACACATGTATTGTCGCACAAGTATATGTGGTGCGCAAGTCATATTTCAAGATCATCACATCAAAATATGACAAAGGAAATAAAATGGTGCACAAGATAAAGATTGGTGCGCAAGTAAAAAAGGTTGGCATGAAAGTCAAAAAGTGACACGCATGTATAAGTGGTGTGCAAGTGTATAATGTGCGCAAGTCATATTCCAAAATCCTCATATCAAAATATGAAAAAGGAGAGAAAGTGTCGCGCTAGTGATGGAAGGGCGCACAAGTGATGAAGTGGCACACAATTGATGAAGCGGCGTGCAAGTAGGAATGGCACCCAAGTGTATATGGTGTGAATGTCAACAAAATGCCTATAAATAGACTACTAGCCTCCTCATTTTTCAATTATCAACACTTAATAGAAAATTAGATCTCTAATATCTCAAGTTGTAGAAGTTTCTCTTATCGTGCAATTAGAAAAGGGAGGCGTGCAAGCTAAAGTGGCGCACAAGCTGAGGGTTATTTATAAGGCGCGCAAGTCTTGTCACGCAAGTTTTGTCGTGAAAGTTTTGTCACTCATGTTGACATAGGAACACAAGAAGGGAGGTTCTTTCAACAATTGATCTTTTTACAAGTCAAAGTTGGTGCACAAGTTGTGAGGTGGGTTCAATGGTGGCGTGTAAGTAGTGAGTAGGTGCATAAGAAGGTGGCACACAAGAATTGATGAGTGCAAGTAGAAAGTGGCGTGCTATGTATCTAAACCAGGAGGTTCATACTAGCTTCTGGGTAGAAAAGTGAATAATTTTTTTAAATGATTTTATTTTTAAAAGTTCATTAAGAGGAATAGAATTATTACATTACCCTATTGGTGCTAAGAGGGAGTACACACACTATTGGATTGTTTTCAAATTTCTACACGAGTGTAAGGGTATATACTAAACATTGAATTCCAAATCATAGGATTGTTTTCTACTAGATTGTGTGGTGCTGGATTGTCTTCGTACCATACCAAGGACGTAGCTACTCTTGTTGAGTAGTGAACCCTGTAAATCTTGTGTTCATGTGGTTATGTGTATTCAGAAGGGAAGAAACTCTTTAACATGAGGTGAAAGTTTTTTCAAAAAGAAGGAAACTTTAAAAAAAATCACTAATTCACCCTCTCCCCCTCTCAGTGATACTTGGATCCTAACTAGGAACATCAATTGGTATCAGAGGAAGGTTCCCTTCTTTTATTCTTTGCAGAAGTGGTTGGAGACAAGTTGTGATGGAGAGTCTAAATTGCATGAACAGCAAGGTGATTCTAATTTCTGATGGAAAGAACTATCACATCTGAAAGGACATAATGATGTCTTATCTTATTTCTCTTGGATATGAAGTTCTTGAATCTACAACAGATGGATCTCCTGCTATTGATGACAAGGTTCCTCTTACTCCTGTTGATAAAAAGAATCTTGAGAATGATGCAAGAGCTAAAAATGTTTTACTCTCATCTCTTTATGAGAGTGAATTTTTAAGAGTGAAAGGTGTTGCTACAACCAAAGGAATCTGGGTCAAACTGAAGAATATCTATGAAGGAAATACAGAAGTGAAGAAGGCTAAACTACAAATCTAGAGACTAAAGTATGAAGACTTGATAATGGGAGAATCTAAATCTGTTTGGGATTTCCTTACCAGGATAAATGATATTGTCAGTACGATCAGATGTCTTGGTGAAATGTTGGAGGAATCTATAGTTGTCGAAATGATCTTGAGAATTCTTCCTAATATGTTTAATGATAAAGTGTCTTAATTAGATGATAGAGACCCTGAAACATTATCTTTGGATGATTTTCATAGCACTCTCATTACTTATGAAATGAGAACGGAGAAGACTATGAAGGGAAAAACAAAATCTGATAGAGAAATGTTATTCAAGGCTAAAAAGATAGATAAGTCAAATAACACTCTTATTGAAGATGATGCTGGTGAATCTGCTTCTAAAGATGAAGTATTTAAAAATTATGATGAAATTTTATCCTTGTTTTCTAAGAATGTGAAATGAGGTATTGGGAAATACAAGGCTAAACTTCCCTTGAAATGTTTTGAGTGTGGATCTGTTGGTCACTTTGCAGATAACATTCCCCAAAATAATAAATAAGAAGACAGTGATGATGATAACAGAAGGCCAAGAAGGAAAAGGAAGAACAAAAATCTCTTATTGTCGAAACTTCTTTGAAAGCTACAAAAGAAGGAACACTGATATTTGGAAATGATGAATCTTTAAGGATCAAAGATGTTGGATCAGCCGTCATTGGAAAAGAAAAGATGAAATATAGGAAAACACTATATGTTGATGGTATGAAACATAACCATCTTAGTGTTTCAAAACTCTGTGATGAGGGAAACAAATTTATCTTCAGAAAATATGGATTTTTTGTGAAAAGAAAAAATGATGGAAATATAGTTACAAGGGGCCAACGTACAAGAGGGAATTTGTTCCAAGTCGGTGAAGTGCAGAACTCCTGTTACATGGGTGTAGTGGATGAAAATCAGTTATTTTATAAAAGGATGAGACATATGTTTCAAGGAAATATGTGAAAGTTATCAATGCGAAAGAGTGTCCGAGATATTCCTGATTTATCAAGAATAAGATATTGGTGTTGCACTATCTGTGAAAAAGGGAATATTGTAAAGTCTTTTCATAAGAGATTTGATATTCATTCAAGAAACCCTTGGAACATATACATTATGATATATGTGGACTAATGAGAAAGAAATAAACAAATGGAGATAAGTACTTCAATACTTTCATTGATGACTTTACTCGCATTACTTGTGTTATGCACATGATACATAAGTCAGATGCTCTGAAAATGTTTAAGAGTTTCAGGAGGAAAGTAGAGAAGGAATGTGAGTATTTATTGAAGAAGATGGGAACTTATAATGGTGGAGAGTATAAGAATGATGTGTTTTCATGTTACCTCAAGAAACATCGAATTTGGCATGAGTTCAGTTCACCATACACACCTCAACAAAATTGGTTTGCTGAAAGAAAGAATAGATGTCTACTAGAAATGGGGAGAACTATATTACTTGAACAGAGTCTTTCTCATTATTATTGGAGGCAAGCCATGAGCACTGCTGTGTATATTTAGAACAGATGTTTCTATAGGCCAAACTTAGATATGACTCCATATGAAATGTTTTATGGAAAAACTCTAAGTCTGAAACACTTGAGAATCATTCAGAGTCCATGTATTATAAAGAAGAAAGGTTGAAACCTGGGAATGTTTAAGAAAAGAGGAGATGATAGAATATTTCTGGGCTATGCTCCAGAAGGAATAATATATTGATTCCTCAATAAATAAATAGGAAGAATTATTGATTCTTCATATGTAAAAGTTGTTCAAAATGAATAGAAAGAAAAGCAGTCATATGTTGATGTCAAATTCAAGCAGGATATAGAATATTTTGTTATCAATTATGGTAATGCTATAGATTCTTTTAATCATACTCAAGAAGATCAATCTGACTTGGAGATCTCAAGTGATGAGGATGGAGTTCAAACAACTCATCCTAGGTTGAGGAAGAAAGTGGAGGCTCAAAACATTATTGGAGATAACAATTAGAGGGTCCAAACAAGAAGAACAACAATTGTTATATCACATACTTATCTTTATTCGTAAGTTAAACCGAATGATGTAAAGCATTTGACCATCCAGAATTGGTTCATGCTATGAATGAAAAGCTTGATCAGATAGAGAAGAATGATACTTGGGAACTTGTACCCAAAATGGACAACAAGAACATTGTTGGTACAAAATGGGTTTTCCGGAACAAGCTGAATGAAGAAGGTAATGTCATAAGAAACAAAACAAGATTGGTTTGAAAAGGGTATTCACAAATTGAAGGCATTGATTCAGATGAAACCTTTGATTTGGTGGCAATATTAGAAACAATAATAATATTTCTTGCTATTTCTGCACAATCAGGTTACAAAATATTTCAAATGGTTGTAAAATATGCATTTCTGAATGGTGACCTTGACAAGGAAGTTTACATTGATCAACCTTGTGGATTTGTTATTGGAAATGATTAAATTTATGTGTGCAGTTTGAAGAAGGATTTGTATGGTCTAAAATAGGATCCGAGGGCATGGTATTCTAAATGAGATACTTTATTGAAGAAGATTAATTTTAGGAAAGGTATAGTTGATTGAAATCTTTACATCAAGGAGTGTTAGGAGTTTTCACTAATCATTATTGATTATGTCGATGACATTACCTTTGCTGGGAATGATGAAAGGTCATGTAAAAGATTTTATGAGGAGATGAAGAAATTATTTGAGATGTCAATGATGGGTGAAATGAAATATTTTCCTGGGCTACAAATCTCACAAAAAAGGAATCATGTATTTCTGTCTCAAGAAAAGTATACTAAGGATCTTCTGAAAAAGTTTGGCATGGAAAATTAAAAACTAGTGTCCACACCTATCTCAGTGGGAACTAAGTTTTCTAAAGATGGAGTATGAAAGGAAGTTGATCAGAAATAGTTTCTAAATCTGATTAGAAGTATATTGTATTTTACTCCCTCAATACCTAAAATCGACTATGCTTTCACTTTAGGTGCAAGATTTTAAAGTGCTCCTAAAGAATCACATCTGATTGCTGGAAAAATAATTCTCAGATATATCAAAGGCACAAAACATTTTGGAATAAGGTATGATGACTCAAGAAATATTTATTTATTCAGGTATTCTGATTCTGATTGGGTGGGAAATGTGGATGATCATAGATCCAAATCTGGTGGAGTTTTCTTTCTGTGGAAACGTTGTGTTTGTTGGCATACCAAGAAATAGAATTCAATAACTCTTAGCACAACTGAAGTGGAGTATGTTGTGGCTACACAATCTACAACTCATCTAACTGGGTACAACATTCTCGTTCAAAACACATTGATATTTCATCAAAGAGAAGGTGTAAAAGAATGAATTAAGTCTTGAGTATGTTCTTACATATGAACATGTGGCTGATATATTCACAAAACCTTTACCGAAGGAACCATATGCAAAATTAAGGTTGAAAATGAGTGTCCAACCTCTTTCTCATCATGGTTAAGGTACGTGTTTCTGTCCCCAATCTTATCTTGCCTTTTTATAGTGTTGTCAAGGGGGAGAATTGTTTCATAAATCTATCCTTATAGATGCATGCATAAATGGGGAGTTGTGGGTATACTGTGAATCCATCATGTATGTGTGTGAACTATTCTAACTCTTTATTGGAGTGGTTATAGGAAACAATGTTGTTTTCCAGGAAAGTTGAATAAGTGATGAATAATGAAGTAGAATCTTGAATGATGTTAAATAATTCTGAAGTATAATCTTGGAATATGTTATGAAGAAGGATGAGGAGGTACGCTCATGAGGTTTCATAGTCACTGTTTTTGGACATCATGGTTTTGGTTGTCAATAATTATTATTTCCTACAATGAGTTAGCTCACGTAGGCTTAAAATTTTTTATAATTAATCCATTTATTATGGTTACTAAGTTCAGTGATTTATGAATCATGGTTGACAACAAAATCCAATTGGGGAGATTGTTGGGACTAATTTGGATGGATAAGGAAGTAATAAATGTTTGCTGTTACAGAGTGTTTTATTTTGTTTTCAAAGAATATAAATCAATTCACATTTTAAAGGACTCAAAAAATATGATGATGCTTTGCTGATTTTTATTTGATAAATATCATAAGTTTGGATAACTTGTGATGCAATCCTTATGAAGAGTTCATAGAGTAAAGAAGTAATTTTGGGAAAGGAAAGAAAGTGGCGTGCAAGTCAAGAGCGGTGCACAAGTATTGGCACACAAGTATTGGCACACAAGTATATGTGTCTTGTAAGTTATATTTCAATATCATCACATAAGAATTTGAAAATGGAAATAAAATGGAGTGCTAGTTAAAGATTGGTGTGTAAGTCAAAAAGATTGGAACGCAAGTTAAAAAGTTGCGCGCAAGTATAATTGGTGCGGAAGTGTATGATGCGTGAAAGTCATATTCCAAAATCATCATATAAAAATATGACAATGGAAATAAAGTGTCACTCTAGGTATGGATGGGATCCCAAGTGATGAAGCGGCACGCAAGTGATGAAGCGGCGTGCAAGTGATGAAGCGTCACGCAAGTAGGAATGACACGCAAGTGTATATGGTGCGCAAGTCACCAAAATGCCTATAAATAGATGATTAGCCTCCTCATTTTTCAATTCTCAACACTTAAGAGAAAATTAGAGCTTTGATCGCGTAAGTAGTAAAAGGTTCTCTAATCGCGCAAGTAGAAAAGCGTGGTGCATTAGCTGATGTGGAGCGCAAGCTGAGGGTTATTTATAAGTGACACAAGTTTTGTCGAACAAGTTTTGTCGTACATGTTATGTCACGCTAGTTGATAGAGGCGCACAAGCTGGGAGGTGCTTTCAAGAAGTGAGATGTGTATTAGTAGAAGGTGGCGAGCAAGTTGTGAGCTGGGCTCAAGGGTGGCGCGCAAGTAGTGATTAGGTGTGCAAGTAGGTGGCGCGCAAGAAGTGAGGCATGCAAGTATGGAGTGGCGCACAAGCTGTCTGCACCGGGAGGTTCTTACCAGCTTCTGGGTAGAAAAGTGAAGAATTTTTTTTGAAAGATTTGATTTTTGAATGTTTATTAACAATCACATAATCATTACATTACCCTATTTGTGCTAAGAGGGAGCACACACACTATTGGATTGTTTTCAATGTGATACACAAGTGTAAGGATATATAATACTCATTGTATTCCAATCAAAGGATTGTTTTCTAGTGGATTGTATGGTACTGGATTGTTTTCGTACCATACCAAGGATGTAGCTACTCTTCTTGAGTAGTGAACATTGTAAATCATGTGTTCCTATGGTTATGTGTATTCACAAGGGAAGAAACTCTGTAACAGGAGGCAAAGGTTGTTTCAAAAAGAAAGAAACTTATAAATAAAAATATATCATTGATTCAACCCTCCCTCTCTCAGTGATACTTGGATACTAAATGGGAATTTCAGTTAAAACCATCTTCTACCTTATTTTTCTTCCTTGGTTGGTAGTTCATTTAGAAATAATAATCCATGAGTAATTAGGGCCATCTCCTTTTCCTTATACTAATATATTTTTGTGAAAAGATTCATTTTAGGATATTATGGTCTCTGTGTATATCATATATTTAACTATAATGATAATGTATCCATATATTCAGATAAAATTTTATGGTTGCTGACTTAATACCATGAGTTAGATAATTCTGCTTAGGATTATTTAACTATCTTGATTTATATGGAATAACTTTATCATTATGTATAAGGAAACAACCAATTCCTTTCTTTAATGTTTCACTATATATCAAAAACCCATCATTTCCTCATGGTAGTGTCAAAATTGGAGCATTCAACACTCTCATATTCAATTCATCATAACATTATTCACAATCCTTTTTACCTGTAAGCTAACCCCAATACATGTAAACATGGTTGACGGGTTATCCAATCAGGATTTGTTTTTGAAAAAACCATTGATTGTAACCTTCCAAACAAGTGAAACTACATACCTTGGTTATGTTCATCGGTGTAGGAAATTATTTGACATATTTTGTATTCAAATGATTAATAAATATTTTATCTCTAGAGACATTATGGACATTAAGAGATAATACCTAATGATAAAATTCACTTTTTTTAATTTTCCCAAATAACACTTTTCCTCTAAGATTCTCAAGAATGAACTCCAAGAAACTCTCATGTACCTTATAACTTTTAGAACACACAATGATATTATTAATCAATTCCATAAAAAATAAAGATATTTCTTGAATACGTTTTTCATTATATCCATAAAAATAGATGGTTCATCGGCCAATTCAAGTGAAATTACTTTAAAAATATAATGCACTTACATTGTTGTAAATTATTTCATTAAAATATCATCCTTATTTACTCATAATTGATTATACCAAAAATGAATTTCAATCTTTCATAAATATTTAACTCTGGTAAGTTGATCAATTAATTCATCAATTCAAAGAAAGGGATTCTTTTTTTCTTTATCATAATAGCACTATTTTCCCTATAATCAACTAACAACTTCATGTATCCATTTTTCTTCTTATCTAAAAAACATAGGCTCCCATGTAACACCATTAGATTTTGTGAAATATTTTTTTAAAATAACATTAATCTTGTTTATATCTTAATTTACACACAAAATGAGTTTTATATTTTGTAAGAGTCTACACTAAGTTGGTATTTCATTACACACAATACCAATTTTAACTTGCACTACATACAACACCGAGTTTTAAAAAACATGGTATACTATAGATATATTATTATTAAATATAAAATTTTTCACCTAGCTATTAGAATGTTGGGTTTGAATAATAATAACTAACTTATGAATATATATTCTTTACACATGTACATACAATTAATTATTTAGTGACCAAATAATTATAAATTAAAATAAAAACTATTTGAAAATAATCGAAATATTTTTCTTGGAAAACTATTTTTTTCACTCAAGTTTGTTTTGCATTAATAAATTAAAAAAAATCACTTTTGGTTAATTATTTTAATAAAATTTATATATAATATATTGAATAAAATTTTTAATATTCATCTTATGTGTTTCTAGACATGATATAATATTAAATCCCATTTTCCACTTAAAAACTAGAGTTTTATAAAAATGGGGTTTTCACTTTTTGTACACTTAATTTTAAAATTGATTTTTACAATTTATCAATTATTTAATTAAAAAATTAAACATTAATTTTATAAAATCATTGAAAAATTATCTTTCTAGGAATTTTTCATAATTTTCTAAGAATAAAATTTATTTGATGAATCATTAAAAAACATGTTCTTATTAAGAATTTTCATTTCTTTTAAAACATTTAATAAAATAAACATTTATTTCATATGGTTTGAAAATTAAAATTAGTACAATTATATATATATATATATATATCCAATTTAGTTCGTTTTAATTTAATTAATTTTAAATTTTAATATCAAATTATTTTAATCTTTTAAACATTTCTCTTTGGAAAACCACTATCTTATCACTTATGTGGGATTAATTTTAAATTTAAATTTTCTAATTAAGTTAATGGAATTTGTAATAATTTATTCTATATGTGGAATAATCATTTTTTAAATTCTATAATATGATAAAACAATTTAGTCACCTCAATGAATTGTATGAACTATGAAATGTAATTACCACTATTTAGGTAAAAATGGTTTACTGGGGGTTAAACTAATAATATAATGGTTAAAAATGAATGAAAAAAATTTCAAATCCAATTTTAGGGACTTTTGTTTTGCTTATATCTTATAAGATCTATAATTTACCATTTTTTTCCTTGTATTAGGTGAAAAATGTGGGTATGCATTTTTCTTTTCAAAAATTACAAGTGTGCCACTCACCCCACTTACGATAGGTCGCTCCCTCTACACTCCTATTAACACTACCAAAACACATTGGTTTGAACAATAAATTCCAAAATACCTTCATAAAGTCCATAATATCATCCTATAGTACTTATTTTGGGTATCAATGCATCCTAGGAATGATTTTGGTGCACAACTAATGAGGTTACCTTATAAAGAGGTGGCGTTCTTCAAGGAGCATTTTTTTTATTCCATCCTCCACCTCCTTCACTTATTATTAAACCATAAAGATATAATAAAATCATTATCTTCCCTATACTGACATGTTTTTAGATAATTTAATTACCTATAACCATCTCTACTTCCATCAAACGTTTTATGAAATCATCACTCAAGTGTACGAAGGATTACCACCTTGCAAACTGATGTCATTTATTGTTCCATTACCACTTATCATAACTTGATATAATAAATATTTCAGTGTTTAGATGTGATATTTATGATATTATAATACTTATATCACAATTATTTCACATATAAATTCTTACTTTCTAGTAATTGGGAATATGATAACGTCGCTCATGTGTACATCCGACACCGACTCGCAAAGCGATGTGATTCATTCACTCATTACATGGAAGGTAATAAAGATTTAATTAATTAAAATATGTTATATATATGAAATAAAAATTAGTTTTTAATAGTAAAATATTATTTAAAATTATTTCATTCAATTGTTCAAGAAGATAGATACAACATTAATGTATACATGCGACATACCGTCTCCATTCGCGGTGTATTTCATTTTTTATATATAAATTTATAAAATAAAATAAATACATATATAATGACTGTATATATTATATTCATATCATGTTAATAATTATTGATATTGTTTAACCATGATCAAATTTATAGTAACAAAAAATAACAAATCAAATTATATGTTAAAAGAGTAGTTATTGCCTGAAACATATCATTAACGTGGAATTGTTAAAAAACTGATAATAAAAGGTTATAATTAAATAATATATAGTATGATATATATATATGTGTGTATTTTTCTTAACTATAATTATAAAAAAACTAATATTTAATGTGATGGACTTTTGAACGTGAATGAAGGAAGTCGAGACATAAGGTAAGGTATTTTCATCTCACTTTTTATTTATATGAGACACATGACATATTCAACTTGTATTTATTTTATGTGGTGTATATAATAACAATGAATTTATTTTAATACTATTATACTGAAAATTATTGGGATTTACATATCTATTTTACGACATCTCTTTCATGGGGTTTATATTTCAAACATTACCAAAGAGGTATGGGTTTTTGTCTCAATTTTCCTTCATTGAGACATATTATATGATGAACCTATCTTATTTTATGAGGTGTATATAAAAACCCTTTGAAATTTAATATCATAAATTTATTTATTATTATTATATTATAATTTTCATTAATATTATTTCCTCATGGGGCTTAGAATTCAATGTTACCAAAGAAGTAATGATTTGGTATTATAATCTCGTCATTTATCAGGATTGTTTATGATTATGTTTCTGATAATAAAATATTAAAATCGGTATATCAATAAAATGATGAATTTTATAAACCCATGGTTATTAAATTAGAATACATTTTTCCCCTCAATTTCCCACTACTTATATAATCAATAGTTCAAATGACTGTTTTTAAGAAAAAATAACATTATTTATCTCTTCTATAAAAAACTCATTTTTATTCCAAAACCTTGTATTCTAAATGTGTTATTTTAAAAATTTACATTCAAAAAATTATTTAGTAAAAAAATTACCAATTTCTGGATTTTACTGAAAATCCGAAAAGAATCATTATTTTAACATATACGACATGAGCGTAATTCTTTACTATCATGTCCAATAATTTCATTCAATATTACTTTATAATCTTACAATATTATTTTAAAATCAAAAAATCAAACAAATTATGTTTTAAAAATTTATTTTCAAAGTAGAAATCATATTTTCCTCAAGATATGTTTTGAATGATTTATAAAGATTATTTTATTAGTTTTCATGGTTATTTTCAAAGAAATTAATTTCTAAATTATTTTATGAATTTTTAGTTTTATAATATTTTTTTAAGGAAATTTAATTTTTCTTAGGATATGTTTTAAATTTTTTTATGATTCATTAATATTTTTTCAAGGTAATTTTCAAAGAAAATTATTTCAAAAATAATTTAGGAATTTTCTAGTTTTAAGAAGTTGTTTTAAAAGAAAATATATTTTCTTTACAAATTTTTTAATTTGTTTTCAAAGCTTCAATTTTAAATTTTTAAGGTTATTTTCAATGAAATTGATTTCCAAAATATTTTTTGTTTTTTTAGTTTCAAAAAGTGATTTTCATAGAGAAGTTATTTTCCATAAGAAATATTTTAAGTGATCTTTCAAAATCATTGTCCATCTAATATGAAATCCTTTTATGATACTTATTATTTTATAGGGATATGATCCAATGATATTGTTCTTATTCTATATATGGTTGTGTTATGTTTATGATGATAAGATATTAATGAAACTCATCTCTCTTACATGGGTTATACCATGATAAAATGATTATGAAACCTGCTTCTTTTCAGGGGTTATGCTATGATGAAATGATGAAATAATTATGAATCCAATATCTTTTATATAGGTTATGATATTACTAATTTTTTATGAAACCCATTTAATTTCATGGGTTATGATATGATGAATGTTTTATAATTTTCTCGAACACATATTTATGATTTTGGTTATGTGATGGTGGTTTTGTTATAACTAAGGAAATTGGTTACGTTATAAAAAAGGATAGTGGTTATATTATAACCAATACTGGTGGGACCTATATCCCCCTCTAATACATTGAGTAATGATTTATATCTCATGTGATAGATATGACTATAATGGGGAGTGAACCTAGTTTAGTAAGGGACATTATCTACAATGATGGCCTTAGGAGTGAACCTTGACTAAGATGGTTTGTGGGGTGAACCCATTATAGTATGATATCCTTGGTAGAAATACATGACTAGTATGAAAATGATTTTCAAAGATAATGTTTATGACACAAATTTATGTCTTATTAAAATGTTATTCTCTCATGGATCATGTTCTTTTATTTCATTATTATTCATGTCTAACAAACAGACAATCTTTATGTCAGGAATCAATATTATGATATTTGATATGAATGACATGGTTTTCAAATGTTATGGTCATGTTATATTACACTTAATATCATGTTATGCATACGTATCTCCCTTGTTAATGCTTACTGAGTATCTGAGATATCTTATTCTTGTGTTTCCTTTCCCCAGGTTATGACGATCGGATTTTTGTAGGGTATTTCAAAGAATAGTACTATGTGAGAAGATCTCTAAGGGAGATGTTAAATATCTTTTAAGAAATATTATTTTTTTTCTAGTCCCCAAAGTCACTAAACCATTATGATTATAAGTCATGTTTTGGTGCAGTGTAATGTGTATTCATCTAAAGTATTTAATATCTATGTATGAAAATTCAAGGCTACTACCAATCAAATACAAAACACTAAGGTGAATAAATCCACTATCACAAAACCCATATAGTTGTTTATTAAAATCCAATAATTCTATACTTTATATTATCTTGGGAGTCAATATATTGGTCTTTCATTAATGATTAAATCAATGAAAAACTGAACTTCACACTTTGGTTGATGTCTATGTATTTCTTCATAAAATACATTAATATATTACTACATAGTAGGTACATCGTAAATATGAATATTAGCTTTTCCATACGTAGATCATTTCTCCTATTCTTCCCCAAGAAACTCATTAAATAGTGCTACTATGGGTGGATCTATAGGTGACTTAGATGATTAATTCTTCTCTATAATGATAGTAAATTCCACATCTTCATCATGAATCATAGTTTCCTTCTCTTTTTAATAATTGTTTGTATCATATTTTGAAATACAGTCTATATTGATGATTATATCAAAGTCCACCATTGGTATAATAATTAATTCTATAAGTAGGTCACATTTTTTGTTTAATAATGGAGACTTCCTAACACATTCTTTTTTAATTGAGACTTACACTAAGTGTTTTTAACTGAAAACTCCCTTATTAAATTTCTAGGGGAAAGTGTAAATTTCTTTGAAAATATAAGAGATATAAAGGATTACAAGGATCTATAATAAAATAAAAAATTACATAAATTTGAGGCTATGATTAAATTACCATACACCGCATATTTGGTAACATCAAACTCATCTGTAGTGATTTTATTTGCCTATCCTTCTCCCCTGGCCTCTTCTATAGTAAATTGCATTGATACATGGTATATAAGTTTGAATAATTCTTTATTCCTTTATATTTGAATCACTAAATAGTATTTTTATCTTTATTTAACATAAATTACTGAGCCAGATGACCCTTTCCCCATACTTTTAACACACACTCATACCCTTTAGTCTATTTCCATGATGTTTTTCCATAATTATTACATGATGGAAATTACTTCATTTCCTTCTTCTTATTATTATTATTAAATGGGTTCCATTTTCTTTTTTAATAGATAAAATATTATTCTCAAGATTCCCATTGAATATATAGGATCTAGAATATTATTTCACTATTTTGATGGTGCATAAAAATATTTCATCATATGATGAAAATGTTTGAGAAACCAGTTCCTTTTGGAGACTTGGTTTAATCCCTTAAATTAATTTGTTAATATTATATATTGTATTGTGTATGTAATCCATATCATACCTAGATAGTTTTGTAAACGTATCCTCATAATCTATAAATCATTTTTCTTCTGTTTCATTTAATCTCAAGAACATTATCTTTATTTTAGTTTTCTGGTTTGGATAGAAATATTTTTCATGGAATGTTTCTTTATTTGATCTCTATTCCATGTGTTCTATTTTATCTTCCCCCTGTTATTATAGATCAACAAACACTATTGAATAGCATCTCCCTTGATATAATATCTACAATTATAACATTTTCCTTTTCATCATATCTCTAGGGTATAAATATCTTTTCAAGGGACTTAATCCATTTTTCAGCTTCCACTAGATAGTATTCCCAATTAATTATAGGGGTTTTGTCACGTGAAGTGATCTAACATAGGAGAATTAAAATATTGAGTAACATGTTTCTCCGTTCTGGAAAAGTTATTTTTCATGACCTGATAAAGATTCTAAAATATATACATGACATGCTCAGTTATAATATGAGTTTCATTAACTCGCACAATTGGGAAATATCTACATTGACCATGAATGATGATAATATTCTTTATTCCAAAAACCATATCTAAATAATGTAATATACTTGATTAGATCATTAAATTTTAAATTTTAAATTATAATTTATACTTTTAAATATAGTGTACACTAAGCATAAATTCAAAATTTATGCATTGTTAATCTCAGAATCATAAACATGGCTTCATGGGGAATCTATTTAAATAATAAAAATATTCTCAAGCCCTTTATAATGATTTGTAAAGAAATTTTTAATTAAAAAAAAATATTCCCAGGGAGTGTCAAACCAGGTGTGCAGTAAGGTCACACTCACCATGTGATAGAATAATAGTCAAGATATACTCAAATAGGCTCTTTTAGGGTTATTACCCATATATGAATTTTTTATAATAGTACATCCACTTGTATTTTCCTGACAGAGATGTATTGTTTTGAAAAACCGAATATTCTATATTGTAACAAAATATAATGAGTATTAACAGAATATATATAGCATCATTTAACTCATTCAATGAATTATTCTTCAAATCCTAGGGAAAGAAAAAACATGGGAGATCTAATTCTTAGTATTGTTATGTAATTTGAAAGCTATCTGGATTTGATAAGGTGTAATTGATAAAAAAATGTAAACAACTAAAAACACATTCCATTTAATTAATAACTTGATTATGAAATGCATTCATGGATAATATCAAATAAATAAACTCATGGATAATAATAATTAAATTCTTAATAAAGTAAATGCTTGATATTAGATTTCTTGATCTCCAACATCATGATATCTATATTATCCTGACCTTTCACTAATATAGTTTAAAACTGGGGGTAGGTATACACCAAAACCCATTTAATATGGTCAAATTATTTGTCTCATAATATCTACAGATGTATAAATGGGATATCTATAATAGGGACTCACCCATCACTACATTTCTAATGCATTCCAACTATATTTAATGATCAATTAAAATTTTAAATAATTTTCCTTATCAATAAATATATGTATTGATTAAATAATATGGATTTATAAAGATTTTCCCTAGCTAATCAAATAACACTAATAATAAAAAATTGTGTGAAAAAATGTTATACAATTTATGAAATGATTATATCCATGATAAAAATAATGCTCATATTTAAGAGAAATTTAATTTCTAATGATCAGAATATTGTCTTTCAATTCATATTAAACAACCAAAAAATTAATTAGATATAAGATATGGCCATCGTTTCATTGGGAATATATATATTTTTAATAAAATCATGTCCTTTGGAAAAATGATTGAAATTGAAGTAAAATATTAAAACAATATTTCATTAAAAAAATATTTGTCCAACCATTTAAAATATTTATAGTATCTAAATATTATAAAATTTTTAGAGTGGTAGGGAAGTTTGTTACCATTTTAGATGTAAAAAACATTCATTTTGACTTTTGATAAAGAGAGTCGAAAATGTACAATTGAGGAAAAGATAGAAATATTTCTTTAAATCCATTTATAAATTCAAAGATAACATAATTTTATTTAATATGTCATTTTATTAATAAAAATTACTTTTTAAAAGCAATTTTTAATAAATATTTACATTGAAAAACAATACCTCTATTTAAATGAAAAAAACAATATGTTTTTTTTAAAATATTTCT
This sequence comes from Viscum album, assembly GCA_963277665.1. NCBI lineage: Eukaryota > Viridiplantae > Streptophyta > Magnoliopsida > Santalales > Viscaceae > Viscum > Viscum album. The sequence goes on from OY728143.1 coordinate 1,177,433,889, forward strand.
ATAGTTGATTCAAATTAAAATTAGAGTAAAAATAAAAAAAATTATGGAAACTCCATAAATATAAATAGGATAATAAAATTGTAGGATCTTATGAAGGATAAATGATAATATTCCTTCAATAAAAATAAAACAAATCCCAAAAGAAAGTGATGTTGTAAAATTAGTTCATACCCCATTGGAAAATTTTAAATCATAATCCCTTGAAAGAATAAACGAGAATTAAAACATTAATAAAATATAAAAAATATTTATTAATGTTGAAAATATTAAATTTGACGTATATCCACCACATAAAAGTGAATATCTGTAAAATAAAAAATATGAATCAATGGAATATAAATTGGGGAAAATCCCTTTCCATTATCTTCCATTTAGTAGAACATGATTTAACCTCATGTATAATTATTTAAAAATGTTATTAATTTAAAACATAACCATATTCAGATTTATAATGTCATATATTATCTTCTTATATCATATTTTCACATGATAGTAAATATTATTTTATTATTACCGTTGTTTTGAGTGTTTAGTGCTTCATTTTAATACGCATGTTTTGTCTTGGAAGTTCTGGTTATTATAAGTAGGATGTATTTCCATCATATATAGAAATATATTAATCTTATAAATATCATAGTTATTCATTATATTCATTTTTATAGTAATTATTAAAATTTGGACATGGAAAATGAATTACATTGCTTTGTGGAGACGGTTGACCATACGTACGTATGAGGGACGTTGTCATATCCTTAATTGGTAAAAGGGTAAGTAAGTAAATGATATATAAAATTTCTAGAATAAATATTATGTAATAATTATTATATATATTCATTTTTTCTATCATTATGAATATCCACATGATTTGGTGATGGAAATAAAATTACATGTATTTGCAAGGCGGTAGTTAGTTGTACACACAAGAGATGGTTTTATTTCCCATTTGATGGAGAAGGAGATAAAAAAATATAATTCCATAAACATAATAACATATTTTTTTATGTTATGTACTATTTTTTAATATCTTAATAGTAAATACATAATTTTTTGTGGTAAAATATTAAGTAAATAAGAAATAGACTGGTGAAGACAATTACCTTTTCTTAGAAGAACTACTTTTCTATCTTTTATTAAAGACCCTAGGGTTAGCATTTTGGAAATACCATAAACTCTATAATTCCAATTATGGATTATTTAGAGATATTTTTTAGTTTTTTTAGCTAAATGGATTAAAAGGTATGAGTTGGTGAGGGGAACAGGAGCCCATTTATAATTGTGGTAAGTGGCACACATGTAATTTTTCAATATTATTAAATAATATTATGTAAATTTCATGGACATATGGATCTCAAATGGATCATATTATAATTTTAATTTGTTTAGGTCTAAATATAATCAACCAATTGGTTTTAAAAATGTTTTTCGGTCATTTTTACCCTTATCCTTATATATTGACCCCTGACAAACACATTTTCACCTTAATAGTTGTAATTACTATTTATTGTTTTTACGATTAATTTTGACCAAAACAAAAGTTGAACTTATTACCTAATATTAATTATTCTATGTCCAAATATTTAATAAATTTTATAAAATTCAATTCAATTAAGTCTTATAATATAATTTAAATATTAACCCCCAAAGCTTGTCGAAAAACAATTTTTCAAGAAATGCATTTTTCAAGCTGAAGATATTAGTATATTGACTGTATGACTAGTAGTCATAATGTGATGTATTTAAATTAATATAATTAGATATATAATATATTAACTTAATTTAAATAATTTATTGTTAAATATTATTTTAATTAATTAAAATGTGAAGATATTATTCCTTTTTTAAATTGTTTTATTAAAAAATCATTTTTACCTCCATGTGATCTTATATTTATCTATGTCTAATTGAGAGTACATAAATTATTAATTCCAAATATTATAAAACATAATTATAGATAGAATAAAATGTATTTAAATACTAGATTTTCAATTATTTTAAAAATCATATTTCTGATGGAATTTTCAAAAAAAATCATTCAAGTCTTGTTTTGACATAGTAAGTTCAAAATCAATATTAATCCAATAAAATTATAGTTTCCATGCCATGAAGCATTAAAATTTTTATTTAATTAGTGTTTTATTAAACTATAACGTTGAATTATTATAATTGATGCTTGGTTGTGAGATTTATTTTGATATTTGTTCTTGTTTCTAATACTAATACTTGTAATTGTGATATTTTTTTATTATTAAAATCAAATGAAAATATTCTTATTCATTTCAATATTATATTTTCAAAGCTAATTATTTTATTTTTCTATATTAATGTTTTATACCCAATATTAAATAATTTATTTTTAATATCATATAAAAGGGGGGAAATAAAGTGTAGCATAGATTATTTTACTTTAACCTTTAACTACATTCATATTCTATATTCTTATTTATAATTATTTATTCTCTATAATATTAAATTTAAATTTTATGGTTTCATTATTATAAAAAGATGGATACTGTTTGATAATGTTATTTGGTTCCAATATATCCAATTATATCATATTTTTTAATGCATGAAATTCCCTATTTATCATACTAATGAGTTTACTTTATGTGATTTTTAGGTTAAAAATTAGTGTTTTATAAAGTTATTTTTCTACGTGGAGTTATTATTCAGAATTTATTATATATGGGTTTGAATAATTTCACTATGAAATTAAAGTTATGAATTTGGAAATTTTTCTAATCCATATGCCTTATTAAGATAAGAAATGAACCCTATAGAGATCATAAATGACCATTATAGAGTCATAGGATTATATTTTGACAAAGTAAATGACCTATATGGAAATGAGATAGCCTTTATAGAAATGATATGACCATTATAAAAATAGATAACCCTGCATTTTTTATATTTATTATTATAAAGTCTTAAAAATTATTTCAATAGAGTTATAATATATAGATATTATGGAGTTATAGTAGATTATTCTTAAATTGTTAGAGGTGATATCCCTTATAGAGTTGGGGTAGATTACACCTACCTAGTTTTTATGAAGATTTGATAAGTTCTTAATAGATGTATAATTTTAATAAAGAATTAAAACCCTTATCAAACATTTTAAGGATATATTTTTAATGGAGTATATTATTGATTGTTTTTAATGAGTTAATTTAATAATATTTTATATATTCTCTCTTAACCAATAAATGAGGATATACATGATATATGAGAGACTAGAAACATCATTTATATAGATTTTTAAGTATAATTCAAGTGCTCATATTTTCTAAATCTTTGTGATCTATGATTTTCTTACTTTCTATACACTCATGTTAAAAATAATAATCTCAATGTAGAATAACAAGTCAATTTTCATTGTAGTTACAAGAAGATACTCATTGAAATCAATGAATTTCTACTAGAGATACACATTAAAGGCTTAAATTTTCTATAGAATAAATTCTATCATCTTTTAGTTACTAGAGATTTAAAATTTATGCTAATAGATATTAATTTATATTTCTTTAATTTCTATTGCAAGGACACATTCTATTGTAAGTACACATTCTATGTACTAAGTGTGGTCTTGAATACTTGGAATACGTCTTCTATAGGGATAACATAAGAAAGGATCATATACCTTTATAAATAAGTAATATATTCTTGTATTATACAATGAAATCACTAAGAAAAATATTTAAATAAATATAAGCAAACTCATAATGATGTAGAGAGGAAGATGGGAGGTTCTTATATCCCCAAACAAAAATAAAATCTTATTAGGATATGATCTTTAATATTATTTAAATTTTAGTACATAATAGTTTACATAGAAGGATAGATTAAATTTCTTAATAATATATAATTTTTAAGTTAGTCTGAAATTAAAGAACTGAATTCACACCTCCCTATCTTGAGTTAGTGTAGAAAAATATTGGGACACCATCATAAACCATACACTTCACTAATTCACAATATTTATAATCATATTTCCCTCAATTTAATTTTCCATAAAAAATCATATTACCACATTATAATATTTAAATATACCAAATTATTCCATTATCATGGGTAATTTTTTCATTTCAATGATATTTTTTTAAAATAAAAAATAATATCTTAATAAATATAAAAAATCTAGTAAACTTTCACCATGATCAATTAAAATTTATTATCATGCATGTTTAAAAAAATTAACATGAAATATTATATAATTAATCAATTCATAATATTTAATTAATTTTAAAAATGAGTTAGAAACTCATCTAAGGAACACTATAAATATTTTCCCATAAAAATCATGATATAAATAATTTTAATTTTACTATAATTTTCAAAAAAGTATTAAAATCACCAAAAATTCCATTATAAACTCACATTAATGTTTTAAAAAATCCCAAAATAACTTCATCCCCTATTTAATTTAAACTCAACTACCAAATATCATGAAAACCAAGAATCACATTTTCAAAATTTAACCCTATCATGATTTTAATTTAATTCATGATTAAAACTCATACATTTAAAAAATTCATTTAGAACCATCAAAAACATAAATAAAACTAATAAATAAAATTTTTCTTTTTTTCCTCATCTTTTTTTACTTTCCATAAATACTCAATCATGTTAAATATTATACTAACATAATTTAAATATAAATAGATACTTATCTAAAAAATTATATTCTTAGGCTTATATGTTATTTAAAACTTTTAAATTTCTTTATAATGTCTCAATAAACATACTTTATCTATAAAAGCAATCATCCCATCATAATAATTGGAAAACTAAAAAGAGAAAAGAAAAAATTTCCCAATCACATTAAGATCTTACACATGTATTAGTTATAATCAAAAGTTCCATAGTTTAAATATAATGTGAATAAAATTAAACCTTTAAAATAAATTCCCCCCATCCCATATCTTTTATAAAAACCATTAAATTTACCCTTTCCGTTATAAAAAATAAAATTTAGAATTCAATTTAAAATCCATAAATTGTAATAAATCCAGTAATAAATTTTTTTTATTCCTAGATTCTATGAATCACCCTTAGCTTAATCCATTAATGAAATATTTTCACAATGTTATCTCATTTTAAATTTTAATCTTTTCGAATATAAATAAATCCATGTGGACCACATGAAATTTGTAATAAAAACCCTAACAAAACCATCAAACCAAAAAACCCATGCCAAATAAACACTCATTATCAATTTTTAAATACATTCAAATAAAATTAAATCATCAAAAAATCAAATTTTCCAATCAAAATATACCATTTCCATATAAAATAAACACATTAAGAAGAAAAAAATTATCCTATAAAGTATATTAATAGTTCCTAAAAAAATTATCCATCTAAATAAATCATTCATCATTGTCACTATGGTCTTTAGTAACTTTTAAATTACACTACAACCTATCCTGTTTTTAATGATATTAATATCAATAATAATTACAGAAAAAATATAATAATATGATTAAAAATAATAATGAAACCAATATGTAATAATTTTCAATGTGCTTCCATTTTATTCCTTTCTTCACAAAAATTCATGTCAGCCAAAATAATCCCATGATCAATTTTAAAAAACCTCATATTGATTTACGATTTTATATCCACGTAAAAAGGAAATTTTAACCCTAAAACTAATATCTCTATAAATAAAAATGTATTACTAGAAACCATTTTTAAAAAATATTTGGTAAAAATAAAACCAAATCATAGTTTTATTTAAAATACTAAATTTCACATATTTTATTCTTAAAAATCAACCCAAGTAAACATTAATTTTACAAAAAAATAGCTAAAAACATATACGATATATATCATAAAAATTCAAATTAAATTCTATTTTAGAAACTAAATCTCATTTTTGAAACAAATACTTCCTTAAGAGACAAACCCATTCTCAAATAACATTAAATAAGTAAACACACACAAAATTGGTCCTATTTAAAAAATTAAAAATGGTTTCATAAATAGCATGTTCAATTTGGAAAAATATTATCTAAAATGAACTTCAAAATGAGTTTCCATAAAATAAATTCTCAAATATTTTCCCATTTGAAAATAATTTTCCTCAAAATCATAAAAAAATCAAGTATCGCTATTAATTTTTTAGAAAATATAAATTATTATATATAAAATAATTATATTCTAAATAATAGCATAAAAAATAAAAGTTCTCTTTATATAATCGTTCAACAACCATTTTAAAGAGAAAACATCATATTAAATATAGGAAATTAAGTAAATATAAAATGATCACACCATAATGCTTAATAATGTATGGGATATGAATCCCATCATAGTCTACTAACTCTATGAAACCGCACTTTGAAAAAATTGAAAAGAAAATTACTTACACACAAATCGAGGAATAACTTATTTTACCAATACTTCCCTTGTTACTCGTGTTTCATTATTAAGATAGTGATCAACTATTTTTATGGGTAGCAATCATGTCTAGATCACCTTGCCCCCACCTAAACAATTAAATTTACACCCCAACCACATTATATAAAAATATATTAAATACCCTCCTTTGAAGTATGCCCAATTACCCTACAGAGGCTATTATTAAGCATTAAATGAATCTTCAATTGATAGGGGTTGGTGAATAGAATGAATGTATAATTTAGAATTGTTGATGGATTGTTATTTCTCAATATCATTGAAATTAAACATGTTATTATTAAAAAAAATTCTAGCATGAAGTATTAATCAGTTATAAATATCCAAAACTATCTGTTTAAAAAATTATTTTCCCATTTATTTTGAGATAACGTATATAGTAAAAACTGCATCTATAGTAACCTATAGCTTGTGGTAATTTGTTACATTAAAAAAATTAATTTAATATTTTTTAATATTTTTAATATTATAAATACATACTAGATCATTATATTACATTGAATATTGATTTACATCATAAAACACATAAATAATTATTATTCCATTGGTTCTTATTCATAAGTAACATGTAACCATCCTTGTTGTTTCCTAAGGAAATAGGGAAGCAATATAAAAGGGTGATCCCAAAAACTTAGAAAGAGGTTGTGTATATTAGAAGATAATATGGGATAAGCATGACATTCATAATATGTTCAGAATAAATAAAAAAATAAATTTCATATGAATGAATAAAAAACATATCATATCTACAATATGAGAAATAGATGAATCACATGACAACAATAATAGAAGTCATCATGATAGAATGCATAATGTCAGTCATCATCACCATTTCATTACTGATTTATTCTAATACATAAAGTATAAAAGGGTATGAATATTCTTAATACCAATTTTAGTTTTCCATATGAGTCCTACTAATACATTTACGAGTTATATAATTTCAATCTTTTATTTGTCACTTAATAAATAAGATGCATTCATCATATGAAATGATTGGATAAAAAATAAAATACAAAATTTTCCATGAGAAACCACTTACAAAAACATGTATAAGTAATAAATAATTATGCATACTGAAATAATAGGTATACAAATTTTCAATATTAACTTATTAAAATAAATAGAAAAATTTTGAGGTAAACACCCTTCAATATGGGTTATGCATTATAGGGTACTCAAACTATATAGAGTAAAGGGTATACAGTCAAGTAAATATTATAAAAAACATATAAATATTGGAAAATTTATAGAATATATCTATAAAGTAAAAAATATTTACATGGAATAGAAAAATATAAAGTTAATATAGAGATAGAAATTTAGAGATCATAATAAGAAGAATGTAAAAGGAGTGGGAGTGACCCCTTACAAACAATGTAACGTATGAAATCAGTGATTGGAAAAAAAATAAGGTATTAATTCAATAATTTGATTTTTATTATTTTTAGAGAAAATGGGAAATAATTAAACATTAAATGGAAATAATGACAACATAGAAGGTAACTCTTACCAACAATCAATGATTTCTTTAGAATCTCCTCTAACATCCTCAATAGTCAAGTTAAATTTTGTTATTACTTTTTTCAAAACCTTATTCATATTTATTTCACTTATTATATCCCATTTATTATAATTTATTAATAATTTATTAAATTTATTTTGTTTTTGCTGACTATTTTGATGTTGTCTGGTTCATGGTTCAAAATCTACTTGAATGTAATGGTAATGTGTGATTGTAATTATCATATAGTTCCATGACCTTCAAGGGTTTTAAGGTATGTAGTTGTTGTAATTCTATTAGAAATGGTGTTTAATATATTAATATATTTAATAAAATAATTCTAAATAACTAATAATATATGTGTATGCACGTTTCAAAAGGATAAAATGAATTTATTAGTATATATTTATTATAATTACAATCATGCCTATTTTATCATTAAAAATCATATATATGAAATTATTTTATTATAAATGTTATATTCAATCATGAAATAGATTTATATGAATATTCATGAAAGGAAAAACATGAAAAATAAAACATTATAGTTCCCTTAGGTGGCATAAAAACATCATAGGTGAATGATGATTTTTAAAGAGTTTTGAAAAATATGAAAAAAAAATAAATATATGATTTTTAAAAAAACATTATATTTTAATTAAACTAATTTGTTAATGTTAATTTTAATGATTTCATAGATTATATAGGGGTTAGAGGATAATTGAAAATATGAGAAATGTGTTTTGAGGCCCTCACATTACTCTTTGAGTTTAATCAACATTTTATCACACCCAAAACTAAGTGCACCCATGTAAATACATTTTCAAATGTAAAGAAAAACAAAATATAGTTTTTTATTCAAATAAAATATAACTAAATATATTAATGTTAATTTATTAGGTTGAGAATTATGTTAATTATTTTTAAAATAATTATTTCACACATTTAATACATTTTAATTCATAAAAACTCTATAAATTTTTATTTCATATTTATATCATGATGATTTCATAAAAATTATAGTATACTTGATAATTGTATTTTTTACTGCTTCCTAAAAATTAAATATTTTTTATAAAAAAACATAAAAACATCATTATTTTATTTTGATGTGATCTTTCAGAAAATTTAATAAATTTTATCAAATTGAAATTCTAAATATTCAAAATTTAATTATTAAATTAGATCTTATAAGAAATTGAAAAACAATTTTATATAAAATAAATAAAATTTCCTTTTTTATATGTGTTTACATTTTATTTATTTTTATTAATTAATTAATTATGTGATTGATAATTTATTATAATATATCTTTTAATCAAAATAAATTTATAAATTAGGTAATTATTGTTTTTAGATTTATAAATAAACAGTAAATTTTTATAAACAAATTTAAAATATAAATCATTATGAATGTGTTATTATAAATTCAACATGTAATAAAATTTATGAATAAAATTTATTGTATTATTATATTTATATTTAATTTATTATTCATAATGACTATTAATTGTTATGTATTTCATACTCTCAATGGGTTGGTTACTATTTCAATAGTCAATTATTGTACTAATTTTCTTTCACCATTTCAATATTTATATTAACTGTTACACTATATTATATCTTCAAACATCCTTCATGTGATTATATCATTTTACTCTATCATGTAAATTACATTACTTATAGTCTTCTTCCTAACAGTAGTGCATATTTTTTTCTTATTATTTTTTATAGAGCATGTTCCCTTGGAGTTCATGAATACAATGCCACTATAAATTCTAATTTGTTTCTAGCCCTAGTTATGGTTATTATTGTCAATATGGTTTAATATTTTTTATAATATTAAATTGAAATAAATTGAATTGTTTAGTAATGTGATGTTTATTATAGTAGAATCTTGTGTCTTACATTCTCCTCCCCATAAATAATTTTATCCATGAAATTTGGGTATAGATAAATCCATGAACGATTATGGGTAATTTTTTATCATTGTTTCTCCATCATCCAACATCATCTACTTTATCAAGTGATTTCTCTAAAGTGCCATCACTAGCATTTTTTCTTGACTCTGAAACACTTTCTCTATAGTGTCATGAATCTAGAGAGACTCTTCCAAATATTTCAATTCAAAATCTAGAACCATCTATTTAGTGGTGAGTAAATTCATTGGGTCTAGCATGTATTTAATTAATAATGAAAAATGTAACACATTTTCTACTTCAGAGAGATTGTGTAGCATGTCCAAAAGATAAGCTACAACTCTAATTATCTCTAAAATTTTAAAAATTACAATACACAGTGGATGTAGTTTTCCTTTCTTATAAAAACTTTTGACTCCCTTCCAATGTGATAACCTTAGGAAAATATATAACACTACTTGTAACTCCAATCCCTTTTTCTGATTATCAACATAGGTTTTCATTCTACTTTGAGTTATCTTTATTTGTTTTTGTATTTCTCAAACTTTTTGTGTTCTGTCCTCATCAAGTTCTAAGAAAACTATATTTTATTCTATTAATCGATCCTAGTAAGTTAGATTATGGAATTTATTATCATAATAATATTTATATATTTCTATTTCAATGTTGGGGTGAAATCTATTATTATATTTTAATTCTACTAAATGATGTTACCAATCCCAATTGCCTTGGAAGACAATAGAGAATAACCATGTCATTTCCACCAATGTATGGATAGTCCTTTGAAACTCCCAATCCATATAAGGGTGTTAATATTATCTAAAATTTAACATAGTTTTTAGATCCTTTTGAATAATCCTCTAAAATGATTGGTATGAAACAATGGCCAATATAAGATACAATTGATTGAGGTGCACCGCAAAGCCTAAAACTTTCATTCATATAAATTCATGAAAGTCACTCTAGGGTTTTGACCCACTTTAATTATATAAAACTTTAAGGCTTTATTAATAAATTCATGACAACCCATTTGTATCATCCCTCATAGATTTATTAGTATGTGAAATGAAAAAAAAATCAATTTTAATATTTTCTTACTTCCACATAGGTATATGGATAGGTTTAATCAGACCCTCTAGAAGTTTTCTATCAATGTTTACTTCATGAAATATCAAATATCACAGAACATAGGTAGATAATTTCATCTTCATGTTACCGAAAAACATTGTTCATGAAAGTCCATATACATATTGGTACTAACAAAGTGTTTAGATAAATTTGAGATATGAGTTTCATATAAAAATTAATTCTTCGTATCTCGGTCTAATGGTATACGTAAGCATCTTCTAAACATCAAAACCTTGTATCCATTAATAAACTATATAAAATTACTATATTTTATATTATTAACATTCTTTTGTATACCCTTGTAATTTTTTTATACCATTTATTTTCTATAATAGTGATGATGAGTAATTATTTGAAACAAGAATGATTATTCCCCTTCTCTAATAGTTTCCATGCATATATTTACTATGTCAATAAATATTGGATCCTTTTCTATCATCATCATGGATAAAACCCATTGATCCTTCCTAATTAAGGCATTGTTCCCCCTGTTTTTCTTCCCATGATGGAAGTGTATTGCATAGGCATCATCCATGAATATTTTTACCATATCCTTTTCCTTATGTTGAGATACTTGTGTAAATATATACTTCAAACTCTTATAATCTGTATATATGTCATATAATTCAAATTATAGATAGTGTATCCATATCTTCAAAGAATATATTCTTGTCTCTAAAACTATATCATTAATTGGAAAACAAATTCATGGGTATTTAATCACCTAAATGCATATAAAAAACTCTATCATTTTTAATAAGGACACACCCCATCCCTTTCAATACAAAATCATTTAATATAACACATATTTTCCCACTCTAGTAAAGATAATATCATTCCATTAATTAATATACTCCTAAGTCCCTCATGAATTTCTTTATATTCCTTCAACCATATTATTTGTACACATTTATGTGTTAGCTTTGGTAATGGGTTAGCTAATCAAGAAAACATTTCATCAAATCATCGATAAGAACCAACTAATCTAAGGAAACTAAATATTTTAATAATATTATTTAGTGTTGATCATTCTTCAACCACCTTACTCTTTTGAGGGTCAAAATATATTATACCCTTAGAGAAAAAATGACCCTGAAATGAAAATTTTTATAGAAAAAATCAAATGTACTAAATTTCACATATAAATTCTTTCTACATAGATTCATTGGATTAATCTTTACACAGTTTATAAATTCTTCATATCACTTATAGTATTTCAAGATATCATTAATAAATACCATATAAAGTTATCAATATAATCCATGAATACTAAATTCATCATATCTATAAACACTAAGGGTGGATATATTAAAATAAAATGCATTATTATGAACTCATAAAGCCCATCCACATATGAAAAAACCATTGTTTGTATATCATCAATCGTAAATAATAATTTATAATAACATGAATTATGGTAAATATTTGAGAAGTAATAATATAATTGATGTTAATTAAATAGATCAATATTCTGTGGAAAAGGATATTTGTTCTTAATAGTAATGGAATTAATTTATCAATAATATATTCAGAACCTCATAGAGTCATCATTTATCTTTATAAATCAGATGGTTACCCCCCAAGGTGAGGCAGAAAGGTGTATTAATCCCATATCACATAAATCATATAGTTTATTCTTTAATACAACTAATTATCTTGTATATATTCTGTTGGATGGATTGTGTATTATCTCTTAACATCCTTTTAATTCTTCAAGGAATACGTCAATTAAATGTTCCAAAATCAACGAAATGTGAATTCTTATGATATCCTTCTCATTCATAGATTGTATTTGATTTTATTATCCTAAAATAATTTCATTAAATTGAGAAACTAGAGGTGGTTCTAGAAATGACTTGGATGATAAGGTATTTCCTCTAAAAACAAGATATTATACACCTACATCACTCTTTATATTCTCATAAACTGAACATAAAATTCTGGAACTATACTTTTAGATCCAATACATATGTAGAATTATATCAAAGTCAACCATTATTATCAAAATTAATTTTTAACTGGATCACATCTATGTATTCTAATAAGAATGGTATAGTTTATTTCAATGATATTTCTATTATATGTTTTAACTAAGTCCTTTTTAAATTTTTTAAGGATTGATTAAATGTTCATCGAGAAAATACAGGATATATAAGATGATGTAGATCTAGAATCAAATAACATTTTTCATTACTTTTATTTTATATTAAAAGTTTATTCTATAACATCATCTGGTTATTTAACTTATACCATAGTAATTTTATAATCCCATATTTTCTCCCCCATCCTGATTGAGGATGATTTACTTGATTGTTGGGTAATTGATTATAATAATTTCATGTCTCCTTGCAATTGAATCATTGGATAGTGGAATTATCTCTCTTTCATTTTAACTCATTTTATTTATATATTTTCCCCCACACATGAAAAAATCTCTCAAAAATGTCATGTAAACCCGAAGGTGTTTATTCCCACAATTATTTACTCTTGTAACTTCCACCCTTTCTTCTTATTTTATAAAGTTATTTATAAATGTAGTTTAATTATCCTATTATTCTAATTATTTTATTTTATAATATAAGATATAAAGAAATATTTATGAGTCTTGATAGTGTGTTTCAATATCTTTTTATATGATGAAGTTTTTGAGTGAAAATTCCCTTCACATACTTGGATTTAGTCCATCAAATAAGTGGTCAATATTTACCCCTCAATTATGCACATAATTTTAAATGTTTCTCACTGTAATTATAAATTTAGCTTCATATTCAAAAATAGTATCCTCATTATTTTGTCATAAATTGAGAAAATGTCTTTCTATATTACCTCATTACTCTCAAATAAAATATTTCTTACAGAATAATATCTCAAAAACATTTTATTAAATGTTTTCTATCTCTTTAATCTTTTTAGTATTTTTAATCTTTGAACACCATTTATCAGAATCTACCTTTCAAAATATCCCAAAGCACTGAATATTTTATCAAAATATTTAATACATTACTTTTCCATCAACAGATTAGTGTTCCCATTGGAATATGGAGGTCGATGCCTCATGAAGTGATCTTATATTGTTACACATTATTGAGAGGTAGCATGTTTATCCTTACAAGGAAGATTATTTGTTAATCCCAAAGTCAAATTCCCTAATAAATTGATAATTTACTCAACTCCAACACTCATATCATCAATTTTATCAGTTGTAAAATTTTTACCCTGATTATATGCTTCGACATTGTTTCCATTCTTTTCATTAGGCATAATTTCTAAAAAATGGAATATAATAATTAGTTAATTAATAACACTATGAATTATAGATCATATAATATAACTAATATAATTCTTTAATAATGAATATCAAATACTCTATACATTCTATTATAAATCCTATAATTTTCTTATAATATTCCATAACGTTTGGTTCTTTGGCTACATTTTTCTAACTATTCTTCCTAAGGTTTCTTCAAAACATTTTCTAGTACCAATTATACAAACCATAACTATAGTAACCTAAATTACCTAGTTATTTATTTTATTTTTCAACTTTTTGATTAAACATTTCAATAGTATAAGGATTCTAGAAACATACATTTTGATTTTTTACATTAGAAATTAATTTTCATCACAAAAAAATATAATGTTTTTTATACATTCATTTCTTATCCATAGATCCCATTTATCCTTCCTCGTGATTTTTTTGTGTAATGGGGAAACAAAATAAATAGGTGAAATTAATCACTCAATAAGGGGTATTGTATAGCCAAATATGATATGGAATAATAATGAGATACAAACTATATCATGAATAATGAAATTAATAAATTTCAAATAACTAAATAAAAAAATATTTTATCCATAATAGAGGAAATAGATAATAATATGGTTGAAAATAATAGAACTCATAATGATTGAATGCATAATATCAGAAAACATAACTATATCCTCAAAACCCCATTCTGGTAAATAATATATAAAAGGGTTGTCTTATTCCCAATACCAAAGAAAGTTTGTCTCATGAGCCCTATAGATTCATCTAATGGAAATTTAATTGTGGGGACCACATACCATTTAATAAGACTAATGCATTCATCATATGAAATAAATGAATAAATATACAGTATGTAATATTACCTAAGGATCATGTTTCTTAAACTTGTATAATTAATAAATAATTATATAATTGGTATTTGGATTTGTAAAAATATCTTAATCTAATAAATGGTATAGCATTTTAGTTAAACAGACTTCAAATTGGACAATGATATATAGGTTATTCAAAGTATATATAGTAAAGGGTATATGGATAATTCAATATTATAAAAACCATTAATATATTTGTAAAATAATAGAATATAACCACCAGATATATTATAAATAAGAAGAGGGAAAATATAAATCCAATAAAAATATATAGATTAATTGAAAACATAATCCCAAAAATAAGACTACGAGATGGAGATACCCCTTACGAACAGTGTAAGGTATGTAATCTATGAGGGAGGTAATTCAACAAGTAATACCCCAAAAATAGTTAGAAAATAATATGGTATTAATTAATGTATTTTATGTTGATACTTTTATCAAATATATCTGAGAAAGAAAAATCAAATGATAAAGATGAGAACATAGAAGAAAACCCTCACCTCAATTCCTGACTTTCTCTAGATGCTACTCTTACCGTCTAAATAGAAAAGATAAATTTATAAATATCTTTTTTAGAACATACATAAAATATATTTCATCTCTTAAAACCCATTTATTGTCATGTATTATTCAATTATTAAATTAATTTTGTTTGTGTAAACCATATTTTTGGGTTGTTCGATTCATAATTCTAAATCTTCTTGGATGTTACGATAACTAATGATTATCACTTTACAATGGTTTTATGATCTCCATAAGTATCAATGTATATGGTTTTCACAATTCTATAAGGTGTTAAAATAGATCAATATATTCAACAAAATAGTTCCAAATCAATAAGTTTTTCTTCATAAGATTGTTTAAAATAGTGAAATTTACATTTTTTGATCACTTTTAATATAATTATTATCATTCCACTTTTATCATTCTAAAATAATATAAAATAGAATTTTTGATTTTATTTTTCATATTCAATCATGAAATATATTTTTAATAATATTCATGAAAGTCATAAGTGTAAAATAAAACACCATCATTCACTTGGTAAGTATAAAAACACCACGAGTGAATATTTTTTCCTAAACAATTTAAAAGAATAGAGAAAATTAATAAATATTTCAATTTTATTAAAACATGAAATTATAATTAATATTGTATTTAAATTTTACTTTTAATTACTACTTATATTATGGAAGTGTTAATAGGAGAATTGAAGTGAGAATACCTGAGTTTCATAAATATTACCTTTCACATTGAGATTCCTCCTTTAGATTGAATCTAAAGCCTCTAGATGGGGGTAATTTGGTCTATAAATGGAACTTATAAATGTGTATTTCTATGTTTCGAGTGTGATTTGAGTTTTGGGTAAAAGAAATAATTTTATATGTGAGGATAAAGGTTTGGTGGAGGAGTGTTTATATGGCCAAGGGGTGCATATTTGATTTAAATATTGATTATTTTATTATTTAGGCTCTAGAGTATCAATAGTATTAATTATTATGAATTTTAATAATTTTTAAGTCTAAAATAAAGGTGTAATTTATGTTTTAACACAAAAAAGTTGAATATCAATTTAGAAATAATTTCTACAAAGTAAAAAAATCAGATATTGTTTTTTATTTGAATAAAATATAACTTATGTTTTGAAACTTGATTTATAGGTTTGGAAATTAATTTTATTATTTTAAATTATTTATTTTACTCATCAAGTACGTTTTAATTCATAAAAAATTGTCTTGTAATATTTTGATTCATATATATATAATGTAGATGCCATAAAATATACTATATAATGATGATTCCAAAAATGAATCCCATTTTATCCAATAAAATTTTTAAATATTATAAATTATACTTTTATATAAAATAATTTAATATATAAAAATAATAAATACTATTTATTTTTTTATGACCCATTATATTTCTATTTATTATTCATTAATTACTATATAATATATAATTTATTATAATATATCTTTATTAAAAATAAATTTACAAATTAGTTTATTATAGTTTTAAAATTTATGTTAAAATTTTATTTTTTACCAAACAAGTAAAAAAACATACTACTAATTCATTTTTTTTTATTTTTCTAAAGAACCCTTTTACACGTGGTTGAAGGGGAACCAATATAAGCCTTACAATTTTTAGGGGATGGGGGAAAACTAATAGTAATGAACTACCAAATATTTTACATGATATAGGAGGAAAACTAAAAAAAATCCCTTTCAAATCCACTGTCTATTATGTTAGTTCTCCACAAAAACACACCATCACCCAACAATAATAAGTAGAATAAAAAAGAGAAAAATTGTAGCAGAAACTAATGATGAACATGGATCAGATCACCAATGCTTGTGCACCACCATTGAATTGACCTAGACACCACCATAGAGAGTAAAACCAAAATCTATGAACACCACTCATTTCATGAATAAACATCTTTAATCCTCTATCATAGGGAGCATCATTTTCAAGACAAACACGATGGGTTATTGGTGCAGAGATGAGGGAAAACTGTTTAAAGGGATTTTTGATTTTATATTTAATTAAATGGATTTAGGTTATTTTTATTTTGGGATATGATTGTAGGAAGCATCATATGAAATAGTGATTTTATGATAAATCCAAAAATTCTACTTGATTTGGAATCATCAATTTCCACATGCTATGTTTAGATATGGGTTTGAGTTTAGGGTAAAGGAAATAGTTTTAGAAGTGAGGATAAAGGTTTGGTGGAGGAGTGATTATATAGACAGGGGGTGTATATTTGAATAAAATATTTATTATTTTATTATTTAGGATCAAGAGTGTCAATAGTGTTAATTATTATGAAATTTAATTGTTTTTAAATAAAAATAGATCTAAAATTTATGTTTTAACACAACAAAAATTGAATATCAATTTGGAAATAATTTATACAATGTTAAGAATCATATATTGTTTTTTATTAGAATAAAATATAACTTATGTTTTGAAAATTGATGTATTGTTTTAAAAATTAATATTATTATTTGAAATTATTTATTTTACTCACTATGTACATATAAATTCATAATAGATGCCTTATAATTTTTTTAGTCACATTTATATAATGAGGATTCTATAAAACATAAAATATATTGATGATTCCAAAAATTAATCCCATTTTATAAAATTAAATTTCTAAATATTATAAATTTAACTTTTAAATAAAAACATTTAATATATAAAAAGAATAAACAATATTTATTTTTCTATGACCCATTATATTTCTATTTATTATTGTTTATTAATTACTACATAATTTATAATTTATTATAATATATCTTTAGTAAAAATAATTTTATAAATTAGTTAATTATAGTATTTAAATTTTATGTTAAAAATTAATTTTTTTCCAAACCAGTTAAAACACATACTGATAATTCATTTTTTTTTATTTTTTTAAAGAACCCTTTTACACTTGGTTGATGGGGAACAAATATAATCCTTCTATTTTTTAGTGGATGGGGGGAAACTATCAAGAATGAACTACCACATTTTTCACATGAGATATGAGGAAACCCAAAAAAACCCTTTCAAATCCACTGCCTAAGAGTCAGTCATCCACACAAACACACCATAAATCAATAACACTATATATAATAAAAAAGGGAAAAATTGTAGCAAAAACTGATAATGAGAATAGATCGGATCACCAATTCTTTTACAACACCATTAAACTCACCTAGACACCACCGTAGATAGTAAACACAATATCTATGAACACCACTCGTTTCCTAAAAAAAATTCTTTAATCCTCTATCATAGGGAGCATCATTGTCAAGAAAAATGTCATCGGTTCTTGGTGCAAAGAAGAAAGAAATCTATTTTAAGGGAATTTTTATTTTATTTTTAATTAAATGGATTTAGTTTTTTTTATTTTGGGTTATGAGTATAGGAAGCATCATATGAGATAGTGATTTTAAGATGAATCATAAATGCCACTTGATATGGACATTTTTCAAAACACCATATCAAATAGGGTAGGATGGAGGATTAACTTAGTATTGTCTTGGGCTCAATATCTATCCAACCCACTGAGAAATCATCCTCTAGGAAGGTTCAGGATTAATACACACCCAAGGTATCGAGTGTGGAAGTTGAACTGGCCAGAAAACAACAAGTTGGAAGCTCTTTCTCTAGAAGCATTTCATCCAAGGTAGATGGACATGGCTTGGTAGTTCCCACTTTTTATAATATGAGGCCTAAAAATTGAAAATTGACATAGTGGTCCATGGAAGGCTTGGATCCATGGTAGGTTTTAATTATCCTGAGTAGGATACATGTCTGGCCTCTCTACTCAAGTCTCTTATAGTGGGTGACCAACGTTATAGTCCTAATTTATCTATAAATAGGGTGAGATATCTAGGAGAAGATCCTTACTCAATTCATGTTCCTACCAAATGAATAAAGGACCATATTCAGTCATCTGAAAGGAAGGTTATCACTCAGGTCTCTACTCATAACTCATTTTTCTTGATCCATATTTTGATGCATGATGTAAGCTTTAGGAATCATGAAATTGTTTCAATACTACTCACCATGTGACTTCTAGCATTGAATATGTATCTCAGGATGATGACTATGATGACGAGTATCAGTGGAAACCTTCCAAAACATAGAGGAGAGGTCGGCGTCCTCCTGGTATAGGAGGTCGTGGGGCATATTACAACATGATACTTCATTCACAGAATCATATTTATGATGGATTCATCTAGAATGGGTCACTTAATTCTGTTGTCTGGATTTCGTTGGTCACTCTTCGAGTCTTGATGCTTGTGTTGATATCTTTGACAGGACGTTTCACTTTGTGTGGATGATATTTGATACAGAGATGATTTTTTTAGTGGGAATGTTGCAATGGATGGTTTCCACTGTCATGTTCTATTCAACTATTTTTAAAATGTTTGAACCCTAGTTTGAAGTCATGATGTTTAGTTGTATTTTTTCTTTTATTTCTTGGATGTTTGCAGGTCTATTCACATATATACCACTGGTTTTTCAGGCTTTACACCCTAGTTTTTATTTTACAATGGTGTGTCTAGATTGTTTCATATGAATTTAAATATGGAGTAATGATTATATAAATAATTGGTGGAAATTGACACCCCCATTTTCATTCTATCTATAACACTATTTGATTTTTACCACACAAAGGATGGATGAGTTGTCACCAAACATGTGGTTTATGCAAATGGTGGTTCTGGAATCTATTTTCAGTAGACTGGTGATGTTACTGCTGATGTTTTCACATTTATAAATGTTTATAGGTTATGGATTTTTTTTCAATTGTTTTATCTTTGTATGGTTGATAATTTTCACGAAAATAACCATTACCCATGCCATTTTATTTCATTCCCCTTTTTATAATAGTGGCAAGATCCTGTTTTCAGGTTTCATGATTGACCTTCTAAAAAAATTAATATATTTTAAATGTATATATAAATATATTTTAATAATTATATAATTATAAATATTTTTATTTTTATAATTATAAATGGTTAGTTATAGAATTGGATGATGTACCACCTTCTGTACAAGGTGGCATGGCCTCGAGACCAAAATTGACTACTTCAAAATCCTTGAGCAACAAAAAATGGCATATGGAATGTCTCATCAGGATAATGTTTTGGAAATATCTAACTCTCCTAGTGAATCTGGTGGAATACACTTATGTACTGGCATTGAAAAGGTCACCCCACCTGTGAACAAGGGTGAATGGGGAAGTACTGGAAAGGGCTCTATGTAGTGCATTTAGCATGAATCATTGATTATGGGAAAGAAAAAATTGGTGGATGAAGAGGGTTTACAACTAATTAAATTTTAGAAACCTAAATCACATAGGCCTAAAAAAAATATGTAGACTTCATCCCCAAATCACGACGATCATCTTGTTTAAAAGTCTACACAGGTTTTTCCCCAATAGGTGGAACACCCAGCTAACAACCACTCATGCAGAAATCAGGAATATTGATGGTTTTGGAAATTTAGAGTGTTATTTCCCATCAAATTTTAATGATTTAATAAAACATGATTATGTATCTTTTGTTAAGAAACTAATGGGGTGTGTGCTACATCATGAGTAAAAACCTCTAGTATAATTCCTCCAGAAGATCAGGAAGGTGAAAGACCTATGGAAGGCCTCAACAAAGAAGCGGAGGATTGTTTTTTCTCACAACCTGAAGCCACCAAATATTTGATGGAGTCAGATGTGTTTGGTATCAATGACTATTTAAAAATCCATAAGTTTTTATTAGTTAATATTGAAGATGGATTTCGATTCACTTCAACAAGGGAATTTCAAGACTTATCTTGGAAGTTTACAATTTGCATCATAACAAATGTATCATATGAATTTACATTGGATAAAGAACATTATCCCCCACAATGAGCCAAGACATGGAGGAGGGGATGTAATATAAAGGGAAAAGGAAGCTACCCTAGGAATGTGGGCTCTCAATTGACCAGTTATCTTTTTTTAATAGATTTGGGGTCATGGATTTGGTTTCCAAATCAATTTTTAAGCCATTGTGGTAAAATAGATTTATAATTATGATAAAAGTCTCTTCAGAAGCCAAATCTCCTGAATATTTATAAAAATTAATGAACAATGAAAATATGTAAGCAAGAAAACAGACGAGCTCATAATGAGACATTCCCTCATTCAGAGAAGAAATTTACAGATCAAAGAATGAATAATCATTACCACAATCATAATCAAAATCATCATCATAATTATAATTTTCCCTCTCCAATTTTGAATTACCCTAATTGAGAATACAAAAGATCATTTTCTTAGACCTTTCTTGCTCCTGAGTGAGTTGAATATTTGATGTCTTAGAAGAGGACCTAGTAGACATGTTCCTGGGTAGATTGGAATAATCCATCTATTACCTTCTTTTTGAATGATCTTGAGAAATAAATTCATTACTAACCATAATTCCCTTACCATATAAGACAACATCCTTAAATTAAAGATGCTCATTACTACCCATAAATCTGAGATGTGTGGTGTCTAATAATACAATTTTATTATCCTTGTCACTTCAATCATTCGAAACATT
The DNA here is from genome assembly GCA_963277665.1 of Viscum album. NCBI lineage: Eukaryota > Viridiplantae > Streptophyta > Magnoliopsida > Santalales > Viscaceae > Viscum > Viscum album. The sequence continues at coordinate 1,177,456,088 of OY728143.1, forward strand.
ACACAATTTACTAGGAATTCCTGAAGAACTAAAGGCATTCTAAATCTCTTGAAGATAATCCACACTCTGCTAAACATTAGATTTCTTGGAACGGTATTCTTGTGGAGCATGACTTGTGAATTTTGTGTCTAGTCGTTGCACAATACAATCATGTTCATCAGTTTGTGAGGGATAATACCCTGAGACAACACCAATAACCACATCTTTAAGTTGTCCCACCTAACCGATGTGCTTCCCATCCTAACCAGTGCATTGCATGGAAATCGTATTAGAGCATCTAGACTGTTGAGTAGGTTTAGATATAACTCCATGATGAATCAATTAAACAGTTAGAGAACCTCCATCATTGTTCTATTATATTCCCCACACCATCTAGGGCAAGGATAGACCCCCCAAAAGTGGTATGATTGATCACAACATCATATGAGATGCCACCCCCAATACCTACATTGGCTATTTTTGTCCTGATAGGATGGTTATCCTTAGATGAACTAGCTTTCCTACCTAGGGAACCATTATATGGACCTAAATTTGACTATGAAAAATCACCCCTTGCCTCCCTAACATGGGAAACCTTGGAGTGAAGAGTTTATTTCCATTTCACAGATGTTAACCGCTTACAAATAGCTTTCAAATGCCCCTTCAAGATACATATCTCACAAACAATCGAATTAAAATATTTTTCTTTTAGATAACTTATCGATTTCCACTCCTCGTATAGATCCGGGACCTTTACAATGAAAATATGTAAGTAAATCTCATCATTTGGAGTAAAAAGAATAACCTTTTTAATGAGAACCTCAATAAGGATTACCTCCACCAAAACCCATGAAAAGATCCCAATCCTAGCATTTTCTGTCTCTCTATCAAGAAGAATAGGCACACTAATAGAAGCACCAATTTCATAAAGAATTTTTGGACACCATAATGCCCAATTAAGACTATAAAAATGAATCCATGCATGAGAAAATGATTTTCTCATGTTAGATTTGTCAAAATTGATTAACCATTCATGAACTTGGAAAACACCAGGTTGTAGATATAAAGCAGAATTCTCTAGAAACACAACTTCAGATCATTAGAAAGATAAAAAACAATAGTAATATCCACGAACAAGTGAAACACACATCTAGTTGGAGAACCCCCAAACACATGAAACACGCTTAACCAGATCATCTTGTCAACATGGCTTCTCCCCCTTTGGAAAAGTAATCCTCGCCAAAATATAATTTTTACAAATCCCCAATCTTTCATAGAAGGCATCAGAGTTTTCAATGACATGAGTCATTGAACCCTTCTTGATAGTCATTCCAACCATAGAGCCCTTGAAAGCCACAAAAAAGAGGAGATTCATACTTGGGATGCACATTACATGCATCTGAAACCGGTGGGTTGGAAACCCAATTTTCCATCAACTTCACAGAAACATCTGAAATATTAGCATGGGATCATTGATCTGGATCAAATTCAGGTTGCGGGTCATGAACAACCGACAGACCATGGTGATTTTTGAAGCTGTCATCATCGTTATGTGAATGATCCTGACTAACGGTAATTGTGCATCCGTCAAGGATTTGACCATCTGAACCTTCAATTGATTCATTAACCTGCATAACCACAGCAACACCATATTGAATCATGGTGGGATGAGAAAGCGACTGATCCACCAAGGAGGTGCCCTTTAGAAAAGCAAGGGTTCACTGATCATATTTCAGATCTGACATTCCAGCTGGACAGTCATTCGAAGCTGAAGAAGCTTCATATCTCCACAGAAGAATAAAAGGAGTTAAATCAATCACCTGAAGGGGACCTCTAGAGAGAAGATCAAATCCCAAAAAGTGAGGAATCAACATTTTCATATGCGAACCCTAAACGCCATCACCATCTTCAGACAGAGCATTATCCACCTGCATCCCCTTCATCAAAACATGTTATTAGGTAACAAGGTATAAGTGAGTTTCACACCATGCTTGTCATGGGCCCAACCCACCACCTGCATGTCGCACACCCCCAACTAAATTTGAGTGGGGCAGGACTCAAACATGGAACTATTTCGTTACCACGGATTGACAGCCATACCAGACTTTTAATTATATAATTATAAATATAATTATAAATTGTTTTATATTTTTAAATATATATATATATATATATGTACATATGTATATATACAAAAATTAAATATAAAATTATTAGGTGTTTAAATGTACAATAAACTGTATAATTCTAAATATATTTATAATGTATATATAAATATATTATAATAATTATATATTTATATTTATTATTATATAAATATAAATATATATTTATAGATATAAATTTATAATTACATAAATATATTTATATTTATAATTATATAATTATTAAAATATAATTATTGTTTATATAAATATTTATATAACATAAATTCATATTTATAAATATATATTTATAATTATATAAATATATATATTTATTTATTTATTATAATATATATATATATATGTATATATTTAGCATTTATTATACATTTAAAAATATTTTATATTTATCTATAAATAAATATATATTTATTACTATATAAATATATATTTTAAATATATATTTATAATTATATAAGTATAAATATATTTATATATATAACTATAAATAATTTCATATATATATATATATTTTAAATTTAAAATTATTAGGTGTTTAAATTTTTATTAATTTATATAATTATAAATATGTTTTCAATGTATATATAAATATATTTTAAATGTATATATAAATATATTTATATTTATATATTTATAAATATTTATTTATAGTGATAAATTTATTTTATATTATGTGCTTGAGGGTACAATTACATTTAAACACACGCAAACCTTACACACGCTAACCAAAAATACAGGTCATATCCCCCCATGGATATCCCACCCAACCAGCTAATTTTTTATTACATTATATATATTTGACCCGAAGACCCGTCGTCGTCGTCCACTCCTATATCAAGCTCGCCTTCCTACCATCCACGCAGCTTACACCCTATTCAACAAAAACCAGTCAGCCATCTGGCCAACCCAGCCAACCCAAGGTCAGTGCCCCTAGCCTAGTGAACCCGTCGGCTGATCGGCCAGACCTGCTATCCCATTGTCCACCGTCGTCCATGCAGCATGCACCCATCATACCCAATGAGCCTTTTGGGGGCCCTCCGTCCATTCCATAGTTGCGTAGTACCTCCAGAACTGCCCCTCTTCTTTTCTAATGTTCGGACCCACTCTTTTTCAGCAACTGTTTCCCCCACACATGGCGGTCGTCCACCCTCCATCTTTTTTTGCCAACCATTATCACACCCGCTGCTTGCCAAACTAATGCATTCGAGGTCCCCACCTGCATGCGGCAAATCATCCAAATAAACACTCGTATACGGGTCATATAGAGAATCAAACCTCCATTGGGATGAAATATAGAAGATAAACAGACCACTTGTCTAGTACCTTAACTGCGTGATAGATTTATAATAATATAAGAATTAAAATATTATATATATTTGTATATACTTATTTACTTATATACATGAATTCATATTTACATATATATATTTATAATTATATATATATATATATAATTATATTTATTTATAAATAATATTCATATATTTATAAATATATATTTATTTATAAATAAATTTAAAATATTTTTTAACATATAATAAATTATATATATTTATAAATATTATATACCATTTTTATAATTATATTTATTTATAAATATAAATTTATATATTTATAAATACTTATTTATTTATAAATAAATTTAAAATATTTTTAAACATCTAATAAATTATAAAAATATTTTTTAAAAAATACATTTATTTATATAAATATATATTTATAATTATTAATAAATATAATCATAAATATATACATAATTATATATGTGTGTGTGTGTGTGTGTCAACATGTTATGTGTTTGCGGGGTACAATTACATTTAAACACACACATACCACACACACGGGTCAGAAAGGAAGACAATAGCCCCCCCAAGGTGATAACCCACCCATCAGGGATTATTTATTCAATACATGGTTTGTAAGACCAGTGGGCATGAAACTCCTTACATGGCTTGTAGGCCTCGTGGGCATGAAAGACTATTACATGTCTGAGAAGGTCAAAAAAAGTTATCAAAATACCCTCTCATGAATAGGGTTACTATAGTACCCGGACTGCTACAATGATGCCACTACAACAGTGCCCGTCGCCACTATAGTGCCACCGGTCAATAGCTCCACCGATGCTATAGTACACAACAGTGTATGTGCCCAATGGGTTTTGAACCCCGTTTTTGATGTAGTATTATAGAGTGCTTACCTATAAGCCAAGCCCCAACTATATATTTATAAATATGAATTTACCTGAATATATATATATATACATATTAATAATTATATAATTACAACAATATGGGGAGGGGGATACAAAGAAACAAATAAATTAACCGTTCATACAAATAATCGGGAAGACTCAACCCTGTGCCCTCCCATGAGACACCTCAACGGCGTAACCACTATACTATGCCTCTAAAGACATATTTTTATAATTATATAATTATAAATATAATTTATAGTTATATAATTATAAATTTATGGCTATAAATTAAAAATTAAAATTATATAAATATAAATATATTTATAACTATACTATTATTAAAATATATTTATATATACATTTAATATATACACACACACAAAGAGATATATATATGCATATATATATATATATATATATATATTTGAAATATATTTATTTCCGAATAGCCTGTAGGCCTTGATTTTTTTTATAATTTCCTTTTTAACTAGGTTGAGAGTGAACCCTTACATTACATGTAAACATAGTGCCATAGGACCCAATACATGACATGAAATCCAAGAGGAAAAATACCTAATACATGACCCAATGTCCCAACCAAACTACACTAGAACTACATCTCCTCAACATCTGCATCATCGAAGGACCCAACTTTGCACCTCGTATTGTCATGTGCATAGCTGCACGATGCCTAGTACTGATGCCAATTGTCATACTCTCCCATTCTTCTAATCTGATTGCTTCTGCTCTGATGGTTGTTACTTGCTCTAATTCCTATTATGAGACCTAATCTATGTGGTCTTCCATGGATTCTCCATGGTCTAATGGCCCCGATGGCCTAAGGTGGCCCGAAGGCCCTGTGGCCCTGAGGCCTTAGGTGGCCCGAAGACCTTGTGGCACATAGGTCCAAACTGGTGGCCCGAAGGCCCAAATAGATGAGTAGTTTTGGCTGCTACAATAGCACTGCATTATCTATTATAAGAATTGTTACAAATATTGGTACAGTAACCCCCAAAATCTTCCTCCTCGATTTGACCATGGGTTTCATGCAGACTTACAGCGTGTGTTAACCATTCAGCTACTACTCCAATTGCATTTGAAATATTTTTATAATTATATAATTTATGATACATTTAAACAACCAATAATTTTAAAATTAATATATATATATATTTATATATGAAATTATTTATATCTATATTTGTAAATACATTTTTAATTATATAATTACAAATGTTTATTTATATATTTATAAATATATATTTATAAATAAATATAAAATATTTTTAAACATATAATAAATTATAAATATATATTTATAAATAAAATTATAAATATAAATATATATAATTATTTAATTATTAAAATATATTTATTATTATATAATTAAAATATAATTATAATTATATAATGATAAATCTGTATTTATAAATCTGTATTTATATTTATATATATATATATATATAATATTTTTTAGGATATAATTAATTATAAATAAGTATTTATAAATATAAATTTATTTATATAAATAAATATTTATTATAACAATTCTAATTTTTAAAATATGTACATCATATTCGATAGTATATCTAACATGCACCACTAAACGTAGAATGAAATATAATATCCCAAGAAATTATGATATATTTACCATTTTAAATAAATTCAATCTATAACATACAATGCACAAAATACTGAGTTATCTGTCATTACATGCAATAATGATTTTCTTCGATAGCATGCATTCCACGTAAGACGGGGTTTTACTAAACAAAAATATACTTTCAATATTATTATTTAATATGATATTTATCACCTAGATGTTGGAAAGATGAGTATGAATATGATTTAATAACATATTAAAATATATATTTTACACAAATTTATTGGTTATCTATTGATTTTAAATAATAATAAGAATCATTTAAAAGTAAAATATATTTTTTTTAGAAAAAACCTGCATTTTCCTAAATAACGGTTTAGTCACGCTTAGATGGGTTTTTAACACATTTAGAAAATTTATATGATATAATAAACTTCCATTTTTAAAAAATAATTTCATAATTATCTGAGGATAAATTTTTGACATTTTTTTAAGAAGATTCATTTTTTGATGAACAGTGGATAATACTGAATTTTAATTAAAAATTGCCTTTTTGTCGTAATAATATAAAATGTTAAATTAAATTTTATATTGGTTTCAGATTAAAAATAGTTAAATTATAAATCTATTAATAAAATTTTGGTCATTGAAACCATTTTCATATTGAATTTTGATATAAAAATATTGTAAATGTTTCAACATTTTTACTATAAAAACCCACTTTCTCGTCCTGTCTGTGGGATTAATTTTAAATTGAATTTTGTTAATTATATGAATTTAATTTTAAAAAATTGATTACATATTAGGAATAATTATAATTTTTAATTTTTAATGAGTTTAACTTATTTTTTGACCCAAATGATTAGTGAAAACATGTAAAATTAATTATAGTGATTAACGGGAAAACAAGTCTATTTAGTGGTTAAAATTAAAAAATAAGGTATAAAAATGATCCAACACTTGTTTGAAACCTGTTGAGTGGCCATATTTCATCATTATACCTTCATTTTTTGATAATGGATCATTATTGGTGCCTGGTGACATGAAGAAATGTAGATGTAATTCACTCCATCATAAAATTACATGTGTGCCACTCACCCAAGATATAAAATGTCGCCACCTATTCTCTCAACTTAACACCATAAAAAATTATTCATAAATTACCTGCCCAAATTAGTTCCCAAAATCCCCCAACTTATCCTAGAATCCTTATTTTTATAAAAAATCCATCCTTGGAAGGAATTAGTGAAAACCTAAGGAGAATACCCGAAGAAGAGGTAATGTTCTTCTAAAAACAGTTTTATTTTATTTTCTTCTCAAACTCCTTCAATTATTATTTTAACATTATTATATAATGAAATTATATCTTCCATATTCCCAGATGTTATGTTATGGTTATGACCTACATGTTCACAAATATCCAAAAAATGGGTTTTGAAATTATCATTCGTGTGTACGGCGGACTATCATCTCGCGAACTGATGTCATTCATTTTATCCATTGCCACCATTAAATTTTTAAAATAGTGATGTATTTATAGCTTTAATATTAAATATATAATATCTATGATGTTATTATTCTTATGTAATGATTATATCACACATACCTTCATGTTTTCTATTTTGTGGGAATACGATAACATCGCTTGTGTGTACGAAGGATTACCGCCTCACATTTATATGGAATGTGTTAAGGATGATTTTAATAAGTATAGGTGATATATATTATATAAAATTATAAAATAATTAAAAAATATATATATCATTTAATTTTCTTTCGCTCAATATGATAGGAATATGGAAACAACGTTCATGCCTACATATGTCGCATTTCCTCTATAAATGATGTATTTTATTTCCTGTCAAAACAATTTCATGGATTACTATAAATACATATATAATAAATATATATATTATATTTAAATAATTTTTTACATTTTTTAGATGATTAAATCATTATTTAAGTAAGAGGAACAAAAAATTACATGTCAAAGCATACTTGAAAACAAGGAAATTAACACCCAAAATGATGAAATTAATAAAATGTTATTAATGACTGGGTAATAATATGTTATAAAAGGATCATATATGATATAAAAAATATTAATATGGTTTTGGAATATGTTAACAAAATTTTTAAAACCATTATAAATGTTGTTAAAGATCATTTAACTAAAAGGAATCTTAATGTAAGAGATTTTATCTCATTTTCATTTCATTATGGAATATTATAATGTTATGCACCTAATTACTTTTGTATAGTGTATATACATCCCGTTGACATTTAATATCATGAATTATTAATTATTAATGTTTTTTTATTAGTTTCAATTTTATTTTTTTAATCTAAGTGGATTTGAATTAAAATTTTTCAATTGGTAAATAATTTCTTACTCAATTCCTTTTCAATAAGTTATATTACATACTCATTATCACTAATATTATATGATTATGTGTTTAATGAAATTTTAAAATCTATTATTGTATTTCAACTTATTTTGTGTTGATTTATATTTGATACACATATTCGATTAATTTATTAATTCTCACTTTTATGTTATGATCATTTTAAGGGTTTATTTCACAATATCATTCTAACCAATATTGTTTATTATTGAATCTATATTAAAGGAAATTATACGAAAATTTATTAATAAAACAATTAATTTTCTTAGACAATGTTTATTAATCATATTTTTTAGGCTGTGTTACCATTTTTCAAATCATTGGTACTTAAAATTATTGAGAAAATATTTTAATAAAATCCGACTTCATTTCTCTCTTCGGTCGGAAATCTGTTTTATTATAAAATCTTTTTTTCTAAAAATGTTTTGCCATTTTTTTATTAAAACTTTTAGAAATTATTTATTAAAATAAAATTTACCCATTTTTTCTTTTTACAATTTTTTTAAAGGAATCTTCTTGTCACTTTCTGAACATGAAACTTTTCTAAACTTTTTACCATGAAAAATGAATCTTATTTAAAACAAGTATATAATTATCCACCAACATTAACATTATATCATTGAATCTTAATATTAAATTTTACAAGGAATTTTTTAAGGAAATGTTTTGAAAATTCTTTTTCACAGAAAATAATTTTCAAAAAAATCAAATTGAAAATGATATTTTCCTCAAGAACAATTTTTAAAATATTTTTATGTTTTTTCTATTCATCAACAATAAAAACCCTTTATTTTACACTATGGATATATTTCATTTATACGATCCTTAATCTTTATTTTGATAGTTTATGATAATTTTGACTAAGGAAAGTATTTACATTCACTTCCTTGATTCATTTTTATAGTTATTAAATTTCCCTTGAATTGTTTACATTCCTATGATCATTAGACATTAAATTTCCCCTCAATATCCACATTACTTATCATGGATTTTTTTGGTTAAACTATATATCATTTATATATATATGTTTCAATAAATTTAAATTTATTTAATATATTGGTAAATTTTGTTAAATTAATATCCTTTACTCAATATAGATGCATTATGATAGGGAACATTGTTTATAAATCGATTATTTGATATATGTGTAATGGTTTGGACTGGTACGATAGGGGTGGGGACCGATTATAGATTTCCCCTTGATGCATTAGTAGTATCATGGTATGAATCAGTTGCCTAGCCTTAGTTATGTAGATTTTTACCCCGTATATTTTAAACTGTCTTATAAAAGGTCTTGATAGTAAAGGTATCATGTACCTAAGAAAAATGGCATCCAATAAACAAGCATTATTTGCATTCATTTTTTTAATATCCATGATATTTTCACTACACAAACTATGTGGATTCATTTTATTCTAATTTTATTGAGTAAATGAAATGTGTTTTCATTTATTTACTTTACCATATTGATCCTTTATTATATTATCATGATAATCATGCTATTTAAATGACATGTGTTTTCAATTAATTTCCTTTCCATATTATTTACACACCACCTTCTAAGTTTATTGAATACATGGAATGTGTGTTAATTTATTTAAATTTTTATATTGATTATTATCAATGATTAATTATTGCTTCTGCTATTTTAACCCTTACAGAGCATTTGATCTCACCCTTATTTTGTTTCCACATCCCAGGATTCCATGAAGTTTATTATGACTACTAGGTATGGATACTATATATGGAATATATTAATTTTAAAAAAAAATATAATTTGGATTATTTAAATGTAATGTAATACCCATGTATGTATCTAGTTTTCCCATACAATTAAACTGACCAGTCCTTCGGGATGTTTTTCCTTGTATCCTTTGTCATTGTAATGGTAGTAGGAAATAGATCTGGGAAACTGGGGTTGGGGTCTCCACAGTTGGTATCAAAGAAAGTTTAGTATAAACCTTGGAAACTAGATTTAGTAAATCATTGATTATATAAAATAATCTCATGATATAATTTGAGGATAAGTATAGAAGAACGTAATAAAGTATTGGTAAGATAGATATTATGTGGTTTTTCCTTCAAATACATCCATTTCAGGATACTACAAGTGGATGTGGTTTTTGGCACAAATTTACAGAGGGGTAATAACTCTGAAAATGGTGGATTAGGACTGAATGAGACATAACCTAGTATAAGACATCGAGCCTCACTACACACAATGTTTGACACTCTCAGATGATATTCTTAATATTATTCAGATTTTCTTTATAAATCATTATGAATTATTTGAATAGATGTGAAAATGAACGACCTAGCTTAAACCTTAGACCAAGGAAATAAATATGTTGAAAAAAATCAAATGAAGTATTGTTGTATTAGGATTCAATAATTAAATTGTAGAAGTATGTTAACCAATGGTATTTTGGTGTTACGAATTTTGAAACATCTCAGGATTCTATTAAATTTTAGAAGAAATTGTGTATTCATTAACATAAGAGTTATGAATGTCATCATGGGTTAATGAGTTTACGTTTTGTCATAAGTTCCAATTCATAAACACATCTTTTTATGTATTTTGTTGTAGTAATGTCATAAAATTTTGAACATTTTTGAGAAAATTATGCCAAGCATAAGTTTTAATGGAAACTTTATTTTTGTAATAATACCTTTACATTTTATAAACATAGGTTTAAATGAATTCATAACCTTTAGGATTAATATGATCATTAATTTCATTGCAATTATAGTAAAATAATATTATTATAATTTTAAAAAAAATTATGTTCAAAACATTATTAAAAAAATATTTAATGATTAATTTTAGTTCAAGTATGTCCACCAAATTTTTGGGAATATTATAAGAATTATATTAATATAGTTTATAAAAATTATAACCCGCATATAGGTTGGATACCTATCACTTATGGAAATGAGGTGGGGATTGCACCCATGATCAAAGGACAACAAGGGTTTCATGCATAACACTGGCCTATGTGATGTCCAAGTTAATATTTAAATTTTTTATTTAAAAAAAATTATGAATATATATTAATGATGAAATGGTAGTATTAATGTTATGGTTTGGTGGATAATGTATCAACTATATTAGTTTTAAAAAAATTAAAAAATATTTTTCACTCTATTTTGGGATTTATGATCTTTTAAAAGTAAATTTTAGTGCATCACACATAAAAAATCATTTTTGGATTTTTATTTCTTATAATAAGTGAAGATTTTTATCAAATCACAACCAAAGGATGAGATTGTTCTTATAAAATAGAAACAAATCAAGTAAGTATATTTCCTAATATTATAAGATAGTAAAAGAATTAATAAAAATTAGATAAAGGACCTTGATATAAAATGTTACCCAATTACTATGATTTCTGATGATATCAATGATCTTTTCACACCTATTAGATTTAAGGTTTTGAGCCCCTCTAAGACAACCCTACTCTTTATTACACATTAATTCACGATTTATTACATAAGATTACTCATAATATAAATGAGATGTTCGAGAACTGTAGTGTGTTTGGGAGTTAGGTACATTATATAAATACTTAAAACAGAGAATACATTTCCATTATTGAAAACTTCATTAATATGCTCTTATTATTCCATCATACTTAAAAATGTATGGGATAACCTAGGGACATACATAAGAAATCAGTGATCTATAAAGCTCATTAATAGAATAAACATGGAATAACATGAATAAATTATTACATGTTAGATATTATCATTATAAATTAGACATTAAAGGGGTGAGAATAAAAAAAATGAACAATGAGGCATGGTACATCCTGACAACAAAAAGACAACATGGGAAATTTGGAAACAACTTTAAATAAGGAATTGTAAACCTAGGTCAAGGATAAATGCAAATACACAATCATGAAAAATGTCTTGTGATATATTAGTTTCACTTCTTAATCCCTTTCATGATGTCTCATTAGAGTAAAACATTACTGAATACATTAGAGTTCTATATAATCCTGGGTGCAGCCGTCACTTTCATTTCATTCACATGCATAAGTGTTCCACATAGATCATAAAACATGGAATAATTTATCACCACATTTTATTAATTGATCAATAATTGTGGAATAAATAAATGTAAGGCCACAATAAAATAATTATATGTTCATAAAGGTGAACACCCTTGAGAGTAAATGGGTATGGGTATTCAAAACACACTTGTTTTGGCATGGAAAATCATAGTGAAATATTGGAAGCATAACAGGGGTGTATAAATGTTCTTGAGAGGGATTGATGATAGTGAAAGGGTTCTATCATAATTTAGTAATCATAGGGGCAGTAAGGTAGTAATGGGATAAAATACCCCATCATTAGAAAATTGAGATAAAATGCATATGATAGTGAAGATTCTTTAATAACCCTTCAGAGGGTGATTCCAAATGATCGGGAGGAGCTTATTGATATCTTGGGGGAACCTTGGGAGGACTATAGAGAGGAGAGGGAAGATTGAGGACGTGATTCATGGTTTTTGACTGAAGAGGAATGAGATATTGGGTGGGTTTATATAGGAAATGAGTAGATAATTCTTTAGTATATCTCAATATTAGGTTTTGGACTCCATATAATAATGTAATAAAAACCAAATACCTTCCCACTGTTTCTACCAAAGGGGGTTGATTTTAGTTATTTTATACATAAAAGGTATTAACTTATTAAAATATTACCTTCAGTGATGTGGAAGTGATTCATGTTCTTAAAGAAATGATTTTAAAATATTGCATAATATTATCGGTTTTGGAGGACTCTTAATGGATTTTTAAAATTAATAAAATAAACATAAAATAAAATCATTTTAAAGAAGAATAATATATTTGGTAATAGATACCATTTATAGTATTTATTACATCATTTTTTGATCTTTATAATGTCAAATACACAATGTATATTTATACCGTATTAAAAATTTACCTGAAAATTCGATCGTCTTAGAAAATAACGAAACATTAACCATTGGATAATATTGATGTTATGATTCCAAACAATAATATTTATTTTATCCAAATAATTTTCTATGTACATGGATTTTCACTTTTAAAATAAGAATCAACATTTATTGAGAAATGTTGAGTTTTTTTACAATAATATTTTTCAAACTCTTATAAAAATTATATTTAACATCACAAAAATTATATGATCATTTATATTTAATTAAAATTATTTAATCATAATAATTTGTTAAAATATTTTTTTTAATCCATTAATTCTTCAAAATAAATTCCGTAATTTTATTTGAATACACTACTATAAAATAGTCCTTTAATAGTGCTAAAAATGGATTTTATCAGCGCTAGAAAAGCCCTAACTACCTAAGAAAGATTAAAATCACTGGTCTTTTATCAGTGCTAAAAAAGCACTGATAAATGTGTCCTTTTTTAGTGCTCCTAAAAGTGCTGATAGAGGGCTATATTGTAGTTTGCTGCAACAACACACTACAACACTAGTGCAATGTGTTGTAACAACACACCGCAACATAATAAACACACCACATATCGACAAAAAAAGTCCATATCCAAAATTTATATGAAATGAAATTTAAAACACAAATAAAAGAAAAAAAATTATATTATAGAAATTTCAAACATTGGTTTATAATATTACATAAATAAAAATTATTACATTTATTCAAAAACATTAATGTTCATTTTTCATTTAATCCTAACCTTGACTCATGCTATTATAGGAAAAACTACCCTTGCTCGAGAAAAATAAAACACCTGTATAAGAAAAAATAGTATTATGTTACTAATAATATATAGAAATAAATTAACAAAAAGTGTTAATTTTTCTAAAATTGATGTCAATTTTAAATAAAAAGACACACTTGGAGTCATACCATTAAAACCATGTATCAGATTGAGGTGAGGATGATTCAAAAACATCTCAAATGACTTTTGGATCATTTTCTTGAAGTATCCAAACAATTTGATGGACTTTTCTCGGTTTTGAGTACGTTAGATGGCTTTTTTACTAGAATTCCATTTTAAACTGAAAACACACACTTTTGACTCATTCCGATCATATCGCGTATCATTTTGATGTGAAACCAATTCCTACATATAAAAAATGACTTATGAATCGTTTTTATAAATTATCATGCAAATCAAACCATGTTTGAAAATTAAGGAGTGACACTTTTTGAACTAAAATGCTTATTTTAAACCGATAACAGAAACTTTAATTCACACAAGGCACATCATGTATAATATTGAGGTGATAATGATTCCTATAAATCATAAATGAAATATGGATCATTTTAATAAAGTATAAAAACAATCCAATTTCATTTTATCAGTTTTGAGTATGTTAGTTGTTCATTTTACTAAAATTGATGTTATTTTTAAATAGAAATACACAAATTTAGTTATAACGATCACACCATGAGTCGGATTGACCTGTGGGTGATTCAAACATGTCTAAAATGACTTATTAATCATTTTACTAAAGTATCAAAAAAATTTAATGCATTTTCTGAGTTTTTAGTATACAAGTTGTCTTTTTAACTAAAACGACATTTTAAACTAGAAACATGAACATTGAATCATTCTGATCACATTGTATATTAGTGTGATGTAAAACCAATTCCTAAAAATAAAAAATTACTTAAGAATATTTTTCATAAATTATCAAGAAAGCCCAAGTGCATTTGATCAGTTTTCAGTGAGTCACACTTATTGGACTAAAATGTCAATTTTAAAACGATAATGAAGACTTTGTGTCATACCGAGTACATCGAGTAGTAGATTGATATGTGGATGATCCTTACAGATCAAAAATGACTTATGGATCATTTTATGTACTGTATAAAAACAATAATAATTTTTTTAATTGGTTTTGAGTAGGTTTTTTTGTACATTTTACAAATATTGACGAAAATTTAGATAAGAAAGGAACTTGGAGTCATACTGGTCACACCATTCATTGTATTAAGGTGCTGATGATTCCTACACATCTAAAATGAATTGTGGATTGTTGTACTGAAGTATCCAAACAACCTGATTGTGTTTTATTAGTTTTGATTACAACCATTTTCTTTTTTACTCAAATATAATTTTAAAATGGAACCACGCACTTTTGACTCATTCCATTCACATCATATATCAGATTGAATTGAACCCAATTCCTACAGATCACAAATAACATAATAATATTTTTTCTAAATTACCAACAAAAATAAGATTTTTTTTGATCAGTTTTCAATGAGTGAAACTTTTTGAACTAAAATATCGATTTTAAATTGATAACAAACACATTTAGTCATACCTAGAACATCATGTATCATATTGTGGTACGACTGATTCCTACACATCAAAAATGACTTATTGATAATTTTATTAAAGTATGAAATCAATATGAATTTTTTTCTCATTTTTGAGTATGTTATTTGTATATTTTACTAAAATTAATGTCAATTTTGAATAGAAATAAGTACTTGAAGTCATATTGGTCACACTATGTGTCAGATTAAAGGAATGTGATAAATAAAACCCTATTGGGGTGAAAAGGTTTTGAGGGAGAATAAGTCTATGGAAGTTTTGGTATAAAAAGGCATGAATTAAGGATAGACCATCCCAAATTGAACAAAAGAATCCACCAGTATAAGAAAACTCTTATTATTTGAGTAATACTAAAATAAAATTAATTAAAAAAATATGAAGCAATAAATTAATTCTATGAAAAATTATTTTCCTACGAAAACATAAATATTGCCTCTATTATTGAGTAGAGAGAGCGTTGTTGCTCTTCCTTGATAGATGGACATAAATCTTATTAAATAAATGAACTCTACAAGGAATAATGAAAATTAAATCAACATTCCATTATATAATTTTTAATAAAATATAGAAAATATATCATAACATTACCAATACAAATTTCAAAAGGTTTTGTTCATTAGAGATTGTTCTTATGAGGTATTGTTAACCTCGTCATCTGCAGAAGACATTATCAGCATGAGTACTCAAACATTTAATTTAGATTATTTTAATGTAGTAGAAAATATATAATATTATTTAGAAAAACATAGTATATTAAAAAACAATTTTACATTCTCTTTGAAATCTTTTTCTTTTTTTAAAAGGTTTTAGGGATTTGGTTCCTCTATCGAAAATCCAAATCCCATCTTTATGGTATCATCTAGTGTACAAGATATAGTCTATATTGGGACTAAAATGAAGTGATTATGACCTATCAATAAAAGGGTTGTCCTCAATTGAATATTCATCTGACTTGATATTTGTTTTGGTCTCCAGTAGGAAAATCGACTAATTCTTATTTGTTTGATCATAGACATAAAATAGACTCACTACTAGTGATTCCATTATGAATAGATCATCTTTTTCCCCTTCCATAATAAAATTCACCATCATGAATCCCATTTCATTAACTTTCACTACAATGATATTTTCAACCTATTTGTAATAGAAAATCATACCTAGAATTATTGTATAATGTAACTCATATATATATTCAATAATTCCAAAATATGATATATTTTAATAAATTGGATTTATATCCTTGGAACCAGATATGTACATTGCTTCAGCCACAAGCGTAACATCACTATTTTTCATCATACTTCAGATATTGTGTTCTTTTGTATATAATGTATAACCATTGATTACAAAAATAGCGTAAGATATAACCTTTATATTTGGTCCTCTAGGAATCCAGTGAAGTCTTTCGACAATTGAATTTAGATTTTCAGATAAATATTACTAAATTTGATCTTGAAACCATATTATAAACTGTTGATTATGTATATTTGATATCAATCCTTCAGCCCTTGATAGATTCAAATCTCTATGAATTTCTTTTTTGGATTCAATTTATGGATCAATATGTTCACCATTATGTAAAATGTAATGGTGTGCTTTCTCCCACTCTGTCAAGGTAATTATAACAACATATCTTTCGGAAATACCTTCACCCATAAGTTTTTCATTGTGATGAGACTTTGGGAGACCAATGTTGTCACCATATGATAGGTAATTGGTACAGAATTAAATATCTTATTCAATAATACATCATTTTACAATACAACCTTCTGGCCAATTTCAATTCTTGGTATACCCTTTCAAAATATTTATATATCATTCATTGTGGTACATCCATCAGTAATGGTTAGAAACACATAGTTGAACATTTCTGAACAAGTAAACCATTAGGTGGACCATTATATGAAAGAGTGATGGTGGGATGAACATATCTAATTCACATAATATGACTAAAACCTCCTTATTCATGACGGGAAACTTTGTCGGGTCTATAACATTACTATATGTGGATTTAAATAATAAGTAGTGACTGGTTAATGTATGTCATATATTTGAGGCAAAATGTAATGAGAAGCAAGAAGAATTAAATATTTTATCAAAACATGACAGTAATGTGATTTTTTCCATGTAACTTTAAATTAGTCATTGACACAACATTATTGATATTTTATGAATACCCCAGTGGAAATTTAACAGTATTATAGAAAAGGAAAATTTTCAATTTTTCATTCTATATATATTGTAAGCTACTAGAGGAAGAAAATTATGACTTTTACCCTTTATCAGTTCAAACTCTTCCCTTATCCCCATTTCAATCAAGTCCAACCTAGAAATGAAGCCATCTTTCATTTTGTTAGTAAAATTTAGTGACATGCCAATAACACTATAAAATATATTTTTATCTACATACATGACATCAAGAAAATGTCTGACAAACAAAAATTTCAATACAATAATTAAATGAAAATTGGTCTCTTCTTCTAACTTGATTTTGTAAGGTTTTAAAAAATTGGTTTGCCAAAAATAGTTTCAATGTCTTTTACTTTATTATATTTTTTATCTCCCATTATTATAGACGATTTTGTAGATTGTTCGATATTCCCATCAAATATTGTTTTCTAGGATTAGTATTTATATCATCAAGGTAAAAAAATTGATAACCTAAAAACACATTCTTCAAATAATGTTTCAACTAAACTAAGTATGTTCATTTTTTACAAATGGGACACCCCAACATTCCTTTAATGTTGTATCCTGATAAATTTCCCTAAGCAGGGATGTCATTTGTCATTCCATACAACATGTACCTCAATGTGAATTATTCACTTATATGAGTATCATACATTGTAACAATTGTATCCCACATCAATTTCAGATCATCCCTCAATGGATCCAAATAGACATGAATATCATTACTGGATTTCTTTGGTCCACATATAAGAAGATACAACATAATATATTTGTGCCTCATGCATAACTTTGGTGGAAAATTATAATTTTCCAACATGATGGACCATGTTCTATGAGTAATACTATCAACACTAGAATGATTTATTAGATCTGTAAGTAATGCAAGATGAAAGTTTCTAGGCTAATTTTTAAATTTAGGATCCTCGTAATCAATTTTCTTTCCCGGAGGAGAATGTTCTTCATAATGTAGATTCCCATCTAAAAAAATTATCTGCATGACATGTCAATTGTATCATAATTTTCTGACATCCAAATAGTCTTCTAAACTATGGAATGATAGGAAATTACCATACATATTTCAAAGGTATTGATTCATTTTTCTTGTATCAATTTCCACCACACTTAAGGAATTTTATGAGTGATTCACGGTCCTTGAGAAACAATATACAATCATTGGGAAAAACTTGATTTTTTAAAGATAATTGTCATTGAATTTAACATTTATTTAACATCATATATTCAACATGTTATCTAATTTTATTCTAGTCACATATCATTTAGGAGACCAAGTAGTTTTTTAAAGCTTGTGTCACTCCATCCACTACCAAATTTAAAATTATACAATTTCAATATAGCTGACAATATTGTGTATTTAGTATAGCTGGTATACAATGATTTCTTGGAACAAATATTTAACTCCTCAAACAACTTTATACATTTATGAAGGTTATATTAAATTTACATTTTAATTTCATCCATGCAATCTACATCATAATTTACACTAGTATTCATATCTAATGATCCATAAACCGCAGTATCATCCTAATCGGTGACCACATTCAGTTTTTACCCATATTTAGTCCAATATTTATAGCTCTGATCTATTCCATGAAAAATTAATTTTTCTTTCAACTATTCTAGACTAATTTCTCTTTAATAACACCAACGTAAACATGAATAGAAGATTTGAGAAGGGTCGTATGCATGCTCTCTTGAAAACATGATGAACTATTTAACTCAACATTCATACTCTTTCAAATGAACAGTGAGCATCCATTTTCGATTCATATCCATCCCATTGGATTTATAAATGATTAATTGTGTACTATAAATAAATAAATACACATAAGATACTGATTATAAAATGTGAAATTTATAGACTATTCTAATAAGGAAAATAAACATTTGATTATTTCAATGAATTTCAGTATTTTGAAGAAAATGGGTAATTTAATTTTAGAAAATAATTACTCCACTATGGAAGGCATTATCATACGAATACATTAAAAGGTGAAATTTATAGACAACTCATTCTCATCAACTCATCTCCCTGACATTTATCATTTCTTTTTTTCTGTTTAACTTGTCCTTCAAATCTTCTGGACATTCACCTATGTTGGTTGAAATACTCTACAAAGTAGTCATCCATGGGATGACTAATGATCAAATTAGTACAAGAAAAATAAAAGATATGGGGGATGAGTTTCAAGAAACAGATTTCTATAATGACTATTTGAGAGATGGAGTTCATGGGGATGACAGTTGTCTATAAATGAGTTGGGGGATGAGTCTTAAGCAACAAATTGCAATAATAACTATTGTTTGACACAAATTAAGTATTTATTAAATACCCTAAACAAATGAAAATATAATATAAGAAATTAAGGAGTAATAAGAAACATAAATATGATAAATTATAATAGTAAACTCTCATTAAATAAACTAGAAGTTATAAAAATGTATTGATAAAATATTTTGATAAATAAATAGATATTTCATATACATGGGTAGTAATTAGAGATTAATAGGGGTGGAACCAATACATTTAGTCCTAAACTGATTAATACCTAAAAATAATTTCTAATATATATAATTTTATAACTTACATTATACTTTTTGGAACAAGTGATGTAGCAATCTAAGGAATTATTACATTAATAATTATTGGTATTTCAAATTTTTGAAAACATCTCAAGACTTTTGGGATGTCATATAACCACAACGATTCATCCCAATGATTCTAGGGAGGTCATCATATAAAATATACCAATATAAAGGATTATAAGGAGCTTATCTAATACTCATTGATCATCTTTGATATTCTAGGTACATATAGAATTCAGCATATATCCATAATACACATCGATAAGATATATCGCAAATAAGGGAGAAAAACACTCTAACCATTGCAATGTCTATCCCATAAACATTTAAACATATATATATGACATGAAATTTATAAAACACATAATAAAAAAAATAAAAATATAAACATAAATTTTAATGAAAATAAATATAATCCCATCAAAATTTCGAAATCCAGGACAATAATTTGTGAATAAATAATTATAAAATCACCCTTACATATAAGTTCTAAAAATGAAAATAAATAGATAGACAGATATATATTTACACACACATATATATATATATACCAATATATGTATATATATCTTTATAAAATAAACTTAAATTGATAAAAATATATGTAACCCTTATAGTAGATTATTACAGCATAATAAAATAAATATAAACCCATACTAATTTTGTAAATTGGGAACCATTGAAAATAAATAAACATGTTATCACCCTTACTAAGATTTCTCTTAGAATAATACAACATAATTCCAAGTAAATAATTTTTTTTAGAAAACCCCTTGCATCGTAATATTAAAATAGAATTTAAATAAAGACATTTCATTACATGAATTCCATAAAATCAGCTTATGTTGTTTCTTTAAACCATCACCAGACTGAGAATTAGTTTTTTTAAATCAATTTTCTCATTATTTTAATGTTTTTTATATCCAAAACCTTAACTTTTTATATAGTGGAATAAAAAATTATTTAATTATTTTATCTATAGACCAGAGGTGATTCTCTAAGATTTGAAAATTGTGGCAAAATTAAGCTTGCAGTGGAAGTTGGGGCATAGATATAGACAGCGAAGAAAATTTATTCAAAACAAAAAATTAAAAAGACCAAAATTGGATATCCAAATTGGTAGTAAAGTAAAAAAATAATTCATAAATAAATCAAAAATAGTATACAATGACCAAAGAAAAAATAACTAATAACATCATAGAAGAAGGAAGAAAAAATGAAACGACAAATATAGAAATAAAATAAGAACTTGAAAAGGAAAACAAAATCCTAACTCACTAGGATAAAGAAAATCTGAGACCCTCAGATCCATATCTTGATGTTTCCTTTGGAAACCCTAACTTCAAGTGGACACCGGATGATGGACAACGTTCAAGAAACTAGAGGCATTGGGTTTATATGATTCTAGTGGGTTTGTGTGATTAGAGCTTCAATTCATTTTGGAGGTGCACTGAAAGTGGGTGTATTTTATGGAAAGCTTCTGATATCTTGACAGGTTCGCAACTGGTTATGTTTTTTTAAATAGATCAGGACACTTTTACCAGCACTTTAAAAAAAGTGCTGAAAGAGTCCATTTATTAGCACTTATGTAAAAAAGCCATGATAAAAGGCATATTTATTATCTTTTTTTAGTGCTAATAAATCCTTATCTTTATCAATGCTAAAAATGCATTGATAAATATTTATTTTATCAGCATATACTACTTAAGTGCTGAAAAAGGATTCATAATTATAATTATAAATAAAAAAATTATAAATATATATATACTTGATAAATAAATATAAATATAAATATCATAAATATATTCCTTATTTAAATATATTTATTTTAATTTTATAATTATTTAAATATATAATTATTTATTTATAATTATATAAATATTTTTAATGTATTATCTTTATATAATTATATATATTTATATAATTATATATATATATTTAATAAATATATATAAATATATTCATTAATTGATTAAATTTATTATAAATTTAATAACTATTTCAATATATATATATATTTATTTATAATTATATAAATACATTTAAAAAATATTTATTTTTTTATAATTATAGATATATAATATTATAAATATATTGTTTAAATTTATAAATATATTTATTTGTAAATATATTTATTTATACAAAATTTTTTACAAAAATTTTTTACAAATAATTTTCTAACATTATAAATTAATATATAATTTTATGTGCATTCATGTTAATAATTAGTTAAATTGAATAAATTAAAAATTTGTACAATAACATTATTAAAAAAATTGATAAATTTTGTGTGTTGCAATTATATATAAAAATTCATTAATTAAATATATTTGAAATCAATATAACACACATTTAATCTATGTTAAATTTAAAAATCAAACGATATTCAATTATTTGTCAATTACTTTATACAGTTAGCCAGTATTTTTAATTCATATTAATTTTTAATTATATACCATTATTCACTAAATATATGACTATTTAATGTAAAGTGCATAAATATTTTGTAATATATAAATCATATTTATATACATTTTTATATATCTATATATTTAATATATACTTTTTATTGACATTATCAATAAAACATCTAATTAATAAAATATTTAATATTTTTCACAATTTACATATTTTTAATTTAAATTTGATTAATTTTTATTCTACGTATATTTATATATTTAATACATATTATTTATTATTATTAATAATTTATATATAGTATAATCAATTTAGTCATTTCTATCAATAATTATTTAATTCATTAAGTTGTTAATATTATTTTAATAAAATAATTTTTTATTTATTTAATTTTTTCATTTTTTATTTGGACCTTTATTAGCATCAAAAATAGTACACTAATAAAGGGTAACCATTATCAGTGTTAAAAATAATGCGCTGATAAATATTACCCTTTTTCAATACTAAAAAAAGCGTTGAAAAAGAAACCCTTTATCAACACTAAAAAAAGCACCAATAAAGGTTTGAAAATCTCCGTACTTTATTTAGCACTGTTAAATATGCCATTTATCATCATTTTTTTTCTAGCATTGATAACTACCAGCATTGTTAATTGCTTTTTTTGTGGTAGTGATATTACCCAAAAATACAATTTTTGTTTTATTGTTTCAAAATAATTTATAAAAATATAACCATTATTCTATTGAAAATATAATATGCATATTCATACTATTAGGTTCTTGATACATATCCATTTATTACACCATAAAAGCCCTGAGGGTATGATGTGTGATGGTGAAACCTTCATGGGGTGGTTCAACGTACTTGGTTTTGGCTATGATCTCGATAAACATGAACTTCTCCTGTAAATAGTTTCTCTCAAAATTAAGTTGTTGGATCTCATTTTGGGATTTTCAAGTGAAAATCCTAGTGATTCTATCTTCCATGTTAACTCTAATATATGAGCTTTATAAGGTATGATACTTCCGGTTGAGGCCATCACTTCTTTTTTTTGTCAATGGGATTTATCAAAAACCTATCTTAACACTAATCATATGATCATTATTCAATGGATATATTATCAATGGTAATGATACTTAATTGTATTTTAAATTTAATTGGATATAATAAAACCAAATATGTTCACGTGTTTTCTATATCCATAATATATGATAATACATTCAATTAAATTGTAAGGGGAATTGTTTTTATAAAATTTTGGGTTGTTACAATCTTCCCCACTTCAAAAATTTCACTATCAAAATTTTCATTTCACACACTAAAACAAATGTGGATAATTTTGTTTTATCACTTCCTCCAATTTACATATTTATTATTCAAAATTATTGTTTCTCCACAACACATAGACCAGATACATTGTCTTATTTTGTAGGACTTTTTATTTTTAATATAATATTTTTACCAGATACTCATCATATGATAGATAATTCTCTAAGGGAACCACCTCTAGATTTATTACATGTGAGGGGTATAGTTTTTACTTCCTGAATAAAGAAACATGGAATACATCTTGTACTTCAGATAGGTTAGGTGGGAGTACTAGTCCATAGGTGGCACGTACCTATCATGGGGTGTGACAAAAATGAATATTTCATAAGTTAAAAATTTAGTAATGTGGTCAACCAAGGTTTTATCTAGAGAGGAGCGCACAACAATCAAGCTGTCACCTTAAAATTTGATAAAGATGTCGAGGTTGTCTTTGAAATTGTTTTATATTAAATAAAATTGAAGCAATAAAATAAACCAAATAAACTAAAAAAATGTTTTAATACAAATTAATAAATAATTTTATTGAAAGCAATGATATGATTTGGGTGATAAGGTCTGGTTTAGTTTTCCAATTGTAATGTTATCATAGTTCCAATTTATCCAGTCCTCTTCTAATAAGCCTATTAAAGTGAAATTCCCTGATCGCTTCCTCTCACTCTCTTATTCAAAGGGTAATAGGGAGAGTAAACATTACCAAGATCTAAGATAAATCTAATCTCCTTACTTTGTGTGATAAAGTACTAGATAATACCCCCAATTGACTTAGGCAATACCTGATTAGGTCTTTTTTATGCCAAATAATAAAAAATATCCACTACCCATCGCACAAGTTCTAATGATCACTCAGTACTTCCCCACTAATCTATGGTCTATTCCATCATATATAAACTAGAACAAAATGGAGTGAGAAAATGATAATTAACCAAATCATTAATTGAAACAAAATTTAAAACCAAATACGATAGTATCTGATTAAAAAAATTATTAGAAATTCAAACAAACTTTACAAAAGAGATAAAATATTTTATAACATTAAGTGCATGAACTAAAATATTATAAATGGTAAAACCCTTCGTTCTCTAATAACATAGTTTATTACCCCTCCATGTTAAGGGTATCCATGAAGAGTGAGGAAGAAGAATACATTACAAAACAAAAATTAAAGAAAAAATGGAAAATGAAGAACACAAAATTTCTCCTCTAGAATATGTCCACCAAAGGTTTAGCTCTCTTATTCCCACTAGAACACCTAAAAATTCCAATGTACCTTCTTAAACGTTGTTCTAAATTTTGTTGGATATTTAATATAAATGTATTAATTCATTTGTACATATGTAGAGAGAGTTATGACTTAATTACACAATAAATGTTTTATTGAAGAGGAGATAATTCAACTTACTCTAATTGGATGCATTCAAATGTAGCCCTAATAATTTAATTTAACAATGGTATTTAACAGGGAATTATTCATTGATTTATATTTCTAAAAAATCTATAATAACCTCATTTCGATGTCTCGAGGCTTAGATATTCTTTAATTACTAAGGTGGGGTCCATTCTATCAGTGAAAAACATTTCTCCACTTGATTTATTTTTATGGGCCACTGTGTTTTGAATTGGATTTGGTCCACGAAGAAAAATTTTAATCCAAAAAAAATAATCCTCAATAATGAATAACTAAATTGGATTAACATTGTAGATGTTATGATCAAAATATAGAATCTTTAGAAAACTGTTAAATATCTTGAGTGGAGAAATTTTCACAATTAACCAAAAAATTCACCAAATAATACTAAAATGATGTAAATAAAGTAAAATTTTTAATTTTAAGGGATTAAGTAATTTAAAAGCATATTGAGAATTATTAAAATATTATCTTTGTCAGTTCCACCACACTTAGTACTTGTAATCCCAGACAAGTCATCATCAAAATAAAATCAAAGAAAATTCAAAACACAAGCCCATGAGATCAACCAATTCCAAACCAAGAAAAATATCATGCCCCATCAAAAAAACTTATTTCAAGTCCTCAATTTAGATCATTCAGTATATTTCCACTTCACTTCCCCACCCATTCACACAAAACACCAACCTTTCCTGATTTCTCTCTCATCTCAGAAATTTCAATTTTCAACAATGATTTTCTCATCTAATATCATGCAAGTGTCATCATGGGCTTGATAAATTCCTACATCTACACCAGATGTGATTCAAAAAAAATGTTTTAATCATGAGGAATTTTTAGAGTTGTTCTATGGATTCTAGTTGGTAGGATTTATATGTGAAAAATTATGAGGCTGGATGGGGGGTCCACTCTTTTTTAAGCAGAATTGAATAATTCTAATTTTTACTCAAGTATAGTCTCCTCCGCACTCTAATTAGTATAAAATAAGCTCCATAATCATGAAAACAAACATAAAGTTCACATCATTTGAAACAATTTCAATATTATCAAACATAATTTTTGTCAAAATCCATAGATAGACCCAACTTTTTTTATTCATTTGAAGCTCTTTAATTGCACAAATTTACTTATCATGAAAGCCCATGAAAGGAACAACTTTCAACAGAATGATGTTTTTCATCATTAAAAAATCCCTTAACCATTTTATTTTCCACCCAATGTATCACCAAATTAGGTAACACAATAAAATACATATTTCACCCACACTTTAGTTTAACTATATCATGAAATTTTACTTCAAGTGCATGTTAGATTAGGAAAATTGTCTTGTAATGTGGAAAACATAAAAGATTGTTCATGGATTCGATGGGATATAAGTATTAAATGTAAATGGAAGGAAATAATGAAGAGTATTATCTTGAAAAGGGGGATTTAAAACCAAAGAAATTCCTCAATCATTTAAAACATAATTACATAAAAAGATAAAGTTTTAAAAGGAATAAGTCAAATTCTAGTTAAAATAATAAAGGTATGGTTCTTTCAATAAGTGAGAAAATAAAACTAATATGAAAAAATAATTTAGAATCCTCAGAATTAATTTATATCAAATCTAAATATAGTGATATGTGGAATTTGATTCAAAAAGTAGGGTACTTTTCATAAAATTCCCAAAAAAATGAACTTAAAAAAAATCCATTATTAGTATTCATTTATGATTAGTTTCATGGAATAAATTGTTTACTCGTAGGAATGGTTTTTAAAAATGTATAAAATAATAATTTCGTCTTAAATGTATCAGAAAAATAAAAAAACAAAATTGAAAAAACCCAAAAAATTGAAAACACAATTTTTTTTCGAAAATCAGAAGAAAAAAAAATGAAAATGCTAAACTACGATGCTTCCCTCCCCTAAACTTAAATGATAAATTCAAGTGTATTTTACATGTAATTGAATTTTTAATTGAATAAAAAATTAAGGAGACGGACAACCAAACTTATTGGTAGTACAACATTGAGTTAAACTCAAAAGAGATTCTCTCTGAAAACCTACAAACAAAAGTGGAGAATATAACATAAGAAATTCATTAAATAAAAAATAAAAATAAATATAGAATGAGAAAATAATTATAGATATTTTTTCTATCCCCCATGTGGTCCATGGGATTTTAATACCTATATATGGGCATATCCAGTGGGTTATCATCAATCTAATGGTGCATGTAGTTTCTTACTCACAAACAACGAATAAGTATTCATTATAGAATGGACTTTTTCCTTTTTTAGGACTCTATAGAGGGAGTATAGAAAATACACCCCCATTCCAATGATTTAAAGCTTTCATGGTAGGGGTAGGACAAATAATGAGTCTAACTCTTTCTTGGATTCCACTTGCATAACCACTTCTTTATTATCCCTTGATTTATCAAGGTATGCTGCATCAATAAAATAATCAAAGAAAAAGTCAGAGTTTAATTCTATTTGAACATAATTAAACAATCTATAATAAATATAAAATTATTCCTTTTCAATGTAAGTATATTTTTTATCTATTTCCTAAGGAAAATCCACATTTATCTCCTCTTTATCTCCATCCAATAAGTGTTCGACATGTTTAGGGATATCTATATGTTTCTTTTTAGGTACATCTTCTTTTTCTTTCTCATTCACCAATTCAATAAAAGTGTTTCTTGAATCTAAAAATTTTAATTAATGGAAGGTAATAATAAATTTTGTTTTAATCTTTTTATAATGATTTTATAAAATTATCAAATCCTTGACTTTTTTCACCTTCAATTGCTTATTTAGTGGAAAGTTCCTCTAGGAGTTGAATTGCACTCAATAGATGTAGGTAATCATGCTCCTATATTTGAAATATGAGTGGGGAAATCACTTCCACCACTAGTTTTGAAATCCAGTTTAGGTTCATGTACCTAATATAATGGAACTTAGACCTTTTCCTTTGGTATTTGATAATCAGTTATCACTTGATTCACCATATCTAATTGTTCTTGAAAAGATATACATAAAACAAGTCCATTCAACATGTGCTTCGCCAAAATAGTGAGTTTATAAACCTTTTTTAAGATGAAATCCTCATCCTTATGAAATATTTTTCCATACACATGTGAGTTTTAAATCCATGTAGAATAATTACAATTGGAATAAATCAAAGTTTTTTTATAATTTTTATTAATGAGAGAATTGATAATTATTTACCAAATATTAGAGTTAGACTGTTGGTACTACCTATCTAAAAATGATTCCATGTTATTACACATTCTTTTCATGGGGTGTGAGAAAAAAATATAAAGTTAAATATATATTAAAGTGGTCAACCTAGGTTTTCTTTAGAGAGGAGCTCACAACAAACATGTTTTGACTTTAAATTTTAAGAAATAAGTGGAGGAAGTTTTTTAAATTGTATGATTTAAAAAAGTAACTTGTGAAAAAAAGAAATAAATTAAGAAAAATGTTGAAAAAATATTGAGATATTATTTTATTTAAAACAACTATATGAATTGGGTGATCAGGTTGGGTTCAATTTTCCAATTTCGATGCTATCATAGTTCCAATTTATCCAATCCACTTCTACTAAGTCGATTAATGTGAGGTTCCAAGGTCGCTTCCTCTCACTCCATTAGTCAAATGGTGATAGTGAGGGTAACCCTTGAAAAGTTCTCATATCTATCTAATCTACTTCTATAGTGTGTTAGAGTAGTATTGGATACCCTCAATTGACTTGGGAAATAGCTAATCGGGTCTTGTTTATACCAAACAATAAAAAATATCCACTACCTCTCCTACACGTACAAATGATCACCAAGTAATTCAAAACTAATCCCTAATCTATTACATTGTATATAAACCATAACCTAATGGAGGGATAAAATTATCATTTTCTAAATCAATAACAATAGTATAATTTAAAACCAAATACAATTATACATGATAATAAAAATAGCTATTAGAAATTGAAAACAACTTTCCACAAGAGGGAAAATATTTTATACTCTTAAGTGAATGAACTAAATCATTACAAAAGTGAAATAATCCCCTTCCCTGATAACATATATGAATACCCTCTATGTAAAGGTTATCCATGAAGTATTGGGAGGAATAATACCCTAAAAACTAAAAATAAATAAAATAGGGAAAATGAAGAACACAGAATTTATCCTCCCGAATATGCCCACTGATATTTTGGTTCTATTTTTTCTAATAGACCAATTAAACATGCCAAGGTCCCATCTTAATGGTTATTCTAATTAATGATTGATATCAAATATCAAAGTTTCAATTAATTTTGACAAGTTTATAGAGAGTTATGACATAATTAATTAGAAGAACTATTTTTTGTTGAGGATACTCTTAAACTTCCTCCAATTGGATATATTCAAAGAAAGCCATAGTGGGAAAATTTATCCAAGGAATTTTTTGAGAGCTTGATTAATTAAGTCATATTTCTAATGTAACTATAATCACCTCATTTGGATGTCTCAAGGCTGATATATACCTCAATTACTGAGGTGTGTTCTATTCTGTTGGCCAGAAACATTTCTCAACATGATTTATTTTTATGGGTCGGTGTGTTTTGAATTAGATCTAGGTCAAGAAGAGAATGTTTAATCCAAAAAATAAAGGATTCATAAAAAATTAATCACTCAATTTTAATCAATATTGTATAATTTATAATCAAAATACAGAATTTCTGGAAAAATGTTAAATTTCTATAATTGAGAAATTTTGACAATTAAGCCCAAAATTCACCTAAAGTACTAAAATGATGCAAAGAAGCTAAAATTTATTAATTATAAGTGATTGGATAATTAAAAAAATAAAATAATTATGAAAATATTATTCCAATCAATAGTCCATTACTCTTATGTGATCAAGGGTCACAAAGGGACCAATTTATATTAGACTGAGATTTTTCTTCTTCCTAAATATCATGTATTTATTACATGGAGATATGTGGATGAATACCTTATATACAACTTAAAAATATACGTATCATTTACTATGGTTATCATAGATCTTTTTCAACTCTGATAAACCTTGATGTACTTCTAAATGTTCTTGTCCTTTTCAACCCTTTCATTGAAAATTTAATGATCTTGTAGTTTGTGTACCCCAACTTCATCCCAACATGCAGATGTTTTTCACCTCTTCCTATATAAGAAATCATAGAAATATATTTTTATTCTTGAGTGGAAACTATTATTGTCTGAGAACTAAACCATAGGAAGATGTTGATCCCATCATCCGTTGAATTTAATTAAGCATGTTATCAACATTTCCTTGAGTTCCCAGATAGTCCACTTAGATTGGCTATCAGTTTGAGGGTGATAAGCTGTGATGAAGTAAAAAATTAGTATTTAGATAATGTTGGTGAATCTTCTTGAAATTTTAGGTAAATATTGGGTCTCAATCAGATAAAATTTATTGTGGTATTTCATGAATCCTCACTAGATCTCTAATGTATATCATTGAAAGTTGATGGAGTGAGAAGTCATCTCGATTTCAATGAAGTGAGAATTCTTTGTAAGATGATCCAACAAAACCCATACAAAATTATTTCATGTTAATGTATTTGGAAGACCAGTGAAAATTTCCATGGTTAGGTTTCCCCATATACATGTAGGTATGGGTAATGGTTGCATCATCCCCTTGGATTTTTTCTTTTCTACCTTCACTTGCAGACATACAAGAGACCTTGATGTATATTCTTCAAAATCCTTATTTATATTGTCCCACCAATAGTTTTCTCAGAGATCTCGATACATATTTTTGCTCCTTAGATAGATGGATAAGGTTGAACTTTGTGCATTATACAACATCTACATCTTTAACTCATGATGTAATGGTATACATTGTCATGACCCAAATCTTACAACTCATTCTTCATTGACATTGAACTCCAAGGATTTCTCTTTTCTTATAGCTTACACATTATTTTGAATTCCAACATCATCTATTTGATAATCCTTTATCCTCTCTATATGGTATGGTTGATTAATAATTTTTGAAAGGATTTATGATGTTCCTTCCTTTATGATTCTCTTTTCTATCATATTCAAGGCTAGGAGGATCAGATCATTTTCAGTTCTCATCAATGATAAAATTTATGGATACTTTATACTTAGAGAATCTATCACTTTGTTTGCATTTCCCAATATGGTAGTGGATTGAGAAATGATAGTCCTTAATCCACTCTAACCATCTTCATTGGCACATATTTAGCTCTTTCTGTGTAAATATGTACTTAGAGATCCTATGATCTGTATATATTTCATACTGTTCTCCAAAGAGATACTGCTGCCATATTTTCAAATCTATTATCAGTACAACCAACTCCAGATCATATGTTGGGTAGTTATGTTCATGAACTTTCAATTTTCTTAAGGCATAGGCTATCACTTTGTCATTCGACATTAAAAAACAACCCAATCTCTTCTTTGAAGCATTGTTTTACACCACAAATATTTCACCACTTTTTAGTATCATAAGTATAGGTGTAGTCATAAGCCTATTTTAAACTCCATAAAGTTATATGCACATTAATTTTTCCAAAAATAACACTACTCCCATCTGAGTTATTTTGGTTAGAGGGTTTTATAATCATGATAAATTTCCCACAAATCAACTATAGTACCCATCTAATAAATGGAAACTATGGATGTCTGTCATAGTTGTTAGCCTCAGCCATTCATTAATTTATTATACCATTGAAGGGTACATAGATATCCCATTGATTTTGATTATAATATCGATGAATGATACTTAGTTTAACTAGAACTCACATTTACTTTACATTGTATAAATATTCTCCTTTAATAAGGTCTTTAGTACAATACTCAAATGCTCCTTATGATCCTCCTTTCTTTTAAAGTATATTAGAATATCTTCTATAAATACTAACAAAATATTTGGAAGGTAATATCTAAAGACTAAATTCGTAGTGTCTAAAAATATATATAGAGAATTAGTGAGTATAAATGGATTTCTATAAACTAATAGTTCATGTACCTTTTATAGAAAGCGGTCTTGTGGATATCCTCCTTCATCCTTACTCTATAATACCCTGATCGGAGATCCACCTAGGAGAAGTATTATGCTCCAAATAGCTGATAAAACTAGACATAAATCTATGTTAAAGGATACTTGTTATTTATTATGATCTTTTTGTACTCATGATAATCAATTCAAAGGCGCATTGACCCATCCTTATTCTTGACATAGAGGACTGGTGCACCCCATGGTGAATCACTTAGACATATAAACCCTTTATCTAGATTCTCCTATTGTTATTTGTTCAGATCCTAAAGTTCAACAACCACCATCTAAATGTTTTCTTGGATAATAAAAATTCCCCAGCTATAAGCTTGTTTCCTCTGGATTTGGGGATGACCTCATGGATTTAAGATTCAAACATTCCAAGCGGTTTCTAACGGGTTTGTTCGTAGAATCGAAAACATCCAATGTTTCCATATCAATTTGGACCTACTTTCCAAAGGTAGGTGCTTATTAGTTGTGAACTGATGAGACTTAAGAATTTGCATTGGCTAAGAGGATAGGAGGTCGGAATCATCACACCTTTTTCGGGGAATTATTGTCTGCTTCGGGACTCTCTTTATAGATTTAAGTTATGTTTATAAATAATTATTACATTACCAAGTATAAAATGAGCTTTCCTTTATATTGGAAAATCAATGATTTATATGTAGGAAATTTAGAGAATTTTTTATATGTATTCGAGGTTCTTCATCGATAGAGAATCATCTGTATTTGATAGAGATTCTTAGTCAGTGGTATCCTTCAATACATAAAAAGTCTCTTGGTCATTATGATGACCATACCGGTTTTAATGCCACTTAGTGGGGAACTTGAAGTTTATTTTCATTCAGAAGGACATGGATTATTTCATAGTTGGGATCATACCCGTAGATGGGCTACCTACGTATCATTTGTTTTGGAAAAGGAATCAGAACCCACGTAGTTCAAGTAAGGGAGTATGATGTTTATGATTGATGGATCAAAGAAAGATTTCATGATTACTTTTACACTCTATGCTCACATGAGTCATGATCGGTGTGAGAAACAATAGGTATTGGTAAAACAAGACAATTGTTCCCTGAAAGATACAATCATAAGAAATGATGTGGGGATTATGTATGTATGAATTCCCAAATAGATAATGATTAAGATTTACTTCAGGGAAGAAATCCAAGAACAAGGTCCATAAAGGTATATGTGATTTATAGAGATTTGGATACTCTAATCTTGGGTCTTACTCCTATGGAAGATGCCCAAGTTAGGAGAGGACTTATGATTGGGTTTTAATCTTGAGAAGGAAGCCCCGATCAAAAAGTGAATTAAGATTGATTAAGTGAAATTAAGACTGAGGCTTACTCCCGAGAAGGAGGCCTAGGTTAAGGGAGTTGAAAAAATTAAGGGACTTGGGGTTTACTCCTAAAGAGGTTTCCCATATTTGAGACTGGGGCTTACTCCTGAAAAGGAAACCCAGGTTAAGAGAATTATGGTTGGGGCTTACTCTTAAGGAGGATGCCCAGATTTTTGGGAACTTTGAGACTGGGGCTTACTCTTGAAAAGGAATCCCGGGTTAAGGGAATTATGATTGGGGATTACTCCAAAGGAGGAGGCCCAAATTAAGGGACTTGGGGCTTAATCCTGAAAAGGTCTCCTTGATTAATGAGGACTTAGGGCTTACTCCTAAAGAGGATTCCCAAATTTGTATACTTTGAGACTTGGCTTACTTGTGAAAAGGATACCCGGGTTAAGGATTCTCTCATCTTAAAGGATGAGGTTGAATGAACTAACTATCTAACTTTAGTGATGTAATGATTTGTAAATCACTAGGTTTTGAGAGATATTCCACAGAATTCCTTTCAGATAAGGAAGAAAATAAGGAAATCATGCCATGAATGGCTTTGGAGAGAGTTCTGAAGGTTTAATCCTGAAGAGGAGAGAGGGATAGGTGTAAGAGGGGTGAAATGGGCAGGAAGAGCACCCAAAAAGAGGGGGTCATGCAAGTCCTGGTGGGCGTGCAGGTACTGCGTGGGTGCAAAAGTTTGGGTCGTGCATTTATACTTGTGTGGCATATGGGTACTTGCGCGACTTTTAGCCCTTGGGGTAATACTTGGGTGAGACTTGGCTCAAGCCCTTAGTACTATCCCTAAGGGCTTACAGAAGTGTGGAGTGCATGTTCTGGTGAAGGAGCAAGGCGGCGTGCAAGTGTGACCATTTCCCTTAAGGGATGGCCACTCAGGCGCGCAAGTGTTGATGAATTTCAACACTTAGGCATTCCTCCCCCTCTCTAGATCGTCCATTCTAGTTAAGAAATTACCTTATAAGTATTCAGATGCTTTGAGAAGAGACTAGGGCACCAGGAGCTCAAAATTGTGGTTTTGGAATTTTTCTTCTTTGAAATGGGGTCCCACAGGGGTATTTATTGGCTAGAGAGACCACGGGTGAAATTTAAAAAGAGGGTGTGCAAGTCACCTGCGCGACCATTATGTGGCGCGCAAGTGTACTTGTGCGACTATGAGGGAACTTCTGTGACCCAAATAGAAAATAACCCTTGTTCATGTCTTTGTCAATTTTTGATGTTTTCTTCAAAGGATGAATAAATTTTGGATAAGGAATTTCCCTTTTCATTCGTTTAGACTCTGTGACAGGAAGGAGCATCAATAAAAGTCCCCCCTCAGAGTTGGATCTGAAGGAAAAGAGGATTTGACTCTGAGGAAAAAGAGAAACCAAGGGTATTTATGGTCATTGTCAGTTTATAGTCATGCATGTCCGACATAAAAAAGGCTAATGTTTAAGGTCGAAATAGCTTTGACCAAATGGATTAACATTGAATCAATTCCTTGAAAATTTATCTGAAAACATATTTCCACACTCAAGTATGAGGGAAAAATATGTAAACGATGACTTAAGAAATTTTGAATCTGAGGAATGATATGAAAAATGGCTAAAAGGAATTAGAAGAAGTAGTTCCCAAGTATGAAGTAACCATTATTTAACAAACCCGTTAGGGGGTTGAATTATGTAGGGCCACCTAAGGGCATTGGCTGCATATTCAAATTATGGTATCTTATGGCTGATAGGTCTTTTATGTAGACTACTTTTGCAAGGCTTCCTAAGGGCATGTGCTACATATTCAAGCAAAAGAACTCTCAGAAATTTACTTTTCTACTGCTAAAAATCCAATGGAAGTTTATGGGGATTCAAATTTTCTAAAGCATATAGTTTGCATATGGAGAGAGGTACTTGAATATGGAGAAGACATTTCCAAAAAAGATCATCTAAGAACTGGATGAATGTCACTCCTAAAAAGGTCTGACCCAAACGTAGGGAAGGGAAATATAACCCATAGAATTGAATACTTTCATATCATGAAAAAGAACATGAAACAAATATGTTAAGGATGGTTATTATTTTGCGGATCGTTATATATTTTTTATAACACCAATAAGGAAAAAAAGATGTTTTCTTTCCAATAATGATGTTAACATTATATGAAAAACCCCTTAGGGGTTTGAATTATGTAGGGCCACCTAAGGGCATTGGCTTCATAGTCAAATAATAGTATCTTTTGGCTGAAAAGTCTGTTATATAGACTATTTATGCAAGGCCGCCTAAGGGAATGTACTGCATAGTTAGGCAAAACAACTATCAGAAATTTGACATTTTGTGACCAGAAGTCTAGAAAAAGTGTAATTAAGATGTGAAAATATTTAAGGTTAGGATTATGACACATAAAGATTGGTATTTTCCAATGTATGCAGAGATACACAGATCAATGCTAACCATAATCATGTTGTGGACGGATCCTAAATTGAAATATTGGACTTCACTACGTATCCCATAAGGATGGGAATCAAGACATATGTAGTTCTTGAAATACAGTTTAACGTCGTGTGGGACCAGAGTACAAAAGATTTTAGTTTAGGGTCATAGAGATCGAACCATTATAAGAAATACACAGTGTGTGTTTTCACGGGGACTTTTCTTCCAGGGGAATGAATGTGGAATTTGGGATTAGGCCCAAAAGGCTTCAGGCTGGATTCAAATGACACTCGAATGTTCCTACGTATCCCATAAGGATGGTAATTAAGCCCACATAGTTCTAGAAATACCTTCTGTACAAATTTGGTTCGTACATGTGAAGGGTGAAAGGGGACATTAGTGTAATTATGGTTTAACCCAAGATAAAAGGTTTAGGTATTTCCATGTATGCACAAATTGTTTTTAAATATAACATGGTTGAAAATCAATGTAAATAATGATTCCCTCTCAGGTGAGGGTATCAAAGAATATTGTATTTTGTTGTCATTCTGGACAGAAATTTTGTATATTTTAATGTTGTATAGCAAGGACGAAGGAAAACCAATGTAAAGATATTGATTCTGGGGGCGGTTTCACGAATCAACATCATATGAGATGGAGGTGAACCGATGTGAAGGGATTGGTTTTGGGATTGAACCTTGGGAGGTTTCCTATGTACCTAGCCTAGAAGGAAAGGATCAAAGTCCACGTAGTTAAATTAAAGAATGAATTAGTGATCAAGTTTTTCTTAGGGACAACGACTTAAATATGGTGTTGGGACTTACGCGTGGTTAGCAGCATAGAGAAGTTGTAATAGCTGAAGTTTTCTCTAAGCTCACGTGAGTCATACTCGGTGTGAGAAACAAGAGGTAACAACAACCTTAACGATGCACAATGTCATGTAGGACACATGAAGGGACTATGAAGTTTAAAGTCATGTAGTTAAGACTATTGGTGCTGCACAGTTTAGTGTCGTGTAGTAGAGAAAAAATACAGTTTAACGTCATGTGGGACGTATTAAGGTATTTCTGGAAAGTTTAGCGTCGTGTAGTTAGGACGATGGGGACAATACAGTTTAATGTCATGTTGGACAAAAAAGGGGACCGTGCAGTTTAATGTCATGAAGTAAGGACAAAAGAGGACACTGTTTAACATCATGTTGGACGTATTAGGGATTTTTTTTTCAAGTTTTAATGTCATGTTGGATGAAAATAGGATGATACAGTTTAACGTCATGTTGGAATATGGTGCGAATAGTTTAAGGTCATATGCATAGACCATGAAAGGGACATAGTTTAACGTCGTGTTGGAAAAAATTGTAAATAGTTTAAGGTCGTATTCATGGACCATGAAAGGGACACAATTTAACGTCGTGTTGGATGTAAGGGACTTCTGTACAGTTTAACATCATGTAGTTAGGACGTCATGGTTTAACATCATATTGGATGTAAGTGCCAATATTTTAAAGTCATATGCATGGACCCTTGGTGTATTTTGTGTTCATACAAAATATTTCTTCCGAAATCTGGCATTGGTTGGAGTAGTGATGAGTTCTCCATCCATTTATATTAATGAATAAGCTCCATTGGAATAGAACTTATGTATTGAATAAGGTCCTTCCCAGTTTGGCTCAAGCTTGGGAGGTTTCTTTCCTAGTATTATTGAAGTTCTGAGAACTAATAGCAATTCTCCCTGAACGAATGAACGAAGAAGAATATTTTTTGTTGAAAACTCATGCTATTCGATTCTGATAGTCTTCTAAGTGGTGCAGGGTGTACAATCTTTTCTCATCTAACCATTCCAATTCATTCAATCGCTTTTCAGATTGTTCATCTGTAGATGATTGATCACATATGGCTACTTTGAGCGAGGGGATCTTAACCTCAATTGGAATGACTACTTCCATTCCATATACCAATTAATATGGAGTTGACCGTGTTGCAGTGAAGGTGGTGGTCCGATAAGCCCATAAAGAATGAAAGAGTTTATCAGACCATGACCTCTTATTTTTATCCACCATCTTTTACAGTATATTTGACAGAGTCTTGTTGAAGGCTTCAATCTGGCAATTGGTAGATGCATAATACCAAGATGAATGATTGGATTTGATGTTTTATTCTTCATACAACTTCTTCACATTGGATGAACAGAAGTCGGTGCTATTTTCCATCAATATGGTATGAGGGACACCAAATCTGGTAATAATGTTAGACTTGATAAAGCTAAAAATTCATTTAGAACTGCCTTCCTTGAGAGGCATTGCCTCTGCCCATTTGGAAAAGAAGTCAGTAGCAGTAAGAATATACTTAAACTGCTTGGTTGTAGCTGAATGATAAGGTCCCACCATATCCATTCCCCATGTGGAAAATGGCGACTAGTATTTAGTTGTATGAAGCAATTCTGGGGGTTGATGAATGAAATTGGCATGTACATGGAATGAATGACACTTCTTTGTGAAATGAACACAATCTTGTATCATTGAAGGCCAAAAGTACCCAAGCCTTCAAATTTGATCAGACAGTCTGTGTCCAAACTGGTGGGCACCACAAACTCCTGCATGCACTTCTTTCATGACAGCCATTGTCTCTTAACCATCAAGGCATCTGAAGAGAACTCCATCAAAACCACGCTTGTAGAGAATTTTCTCTAGGTGCTCTGGGCCATCATAAAGAGTAAAATTGAACACACGTCGCCAGATTTGTTCTTTCTCAGCTCTATCAAGTGGAAGTGTTCTGTTTCGAAGGTATTCCCTAATAGGTGTCATCCATCCTCTAGTATGACCATATGGTTCAAGAGTGGGACTAATTTCATTGATTTCCTCTGTTCTGATTTGAACATAAGGTGAAATTGTACGACAGTGGGTAATACTAATGGCTGTCTCACCCTGATTTGGATCTGCCAGAGCTGTGGCTATATTAGCCAGTGCCTTATCTTGAGCATTGAGATCATGGGACATAAGAAAATGTCGGTTCCGAAGGGAATTCCTCCATTAACTCTCTGACGTAATCATACAAAGGGATTAGTTCTTCTTTTCTGATTGCATAATCACCATTGACTTGTTTGATTACTAGGTCTGAATCACCTTTCACCTTTACGTGATTCACTTGTGCTTGAAGCGCCAAATCCAAGCCTGCAATTAGAGCTTGGTATTCTGCTTCATTATTTGTACCACCTCCCAACAATGAGAAAGAATAAGGTAACACTGCCTTTTCTGGACAAATGGGCATAATTCCTAAGCCAACTTTGTTGAATTTAGGATTCTCCATTTTCCTCCCTATTGGACTTCTAGAAGCACCATCAAAGTACATTTCCCATGTTTGAAGACTTTCTTGAAAAGTGAAGACTTCCTCATCAGGGAGTTCAATATCTGAATATGTGTCTTCTACTGAAGGGTGTTTAGCCAAGAAATCAGCAAGATCTTGGCCCTTTATTTCCTTTCGAGACACATATTGAATATCAAATTGCTGCAAGATAACTACCCACCTTGCCAGATGTCCTGTAAGCAGTGGACGACTAAGGATGAATTTGAGCGGGTTATTTCGAGATACCAATTGGACCTCGTGATGTTGCATGTAGTGTCTCAACTTCTGAACTGCAAAGATTAATGCTAGGCAGCACTTCTTAATACTTGAATATCGGGTTTCTCCTTCAATCATAGTCCGACTGAGATAGTAGAGGCTGTTTTCATTCCCAACATCATTCTTCTGAGCAAAAAAGGCACCCAATGATCACATTAGAGCTGTCACATAAAGGATAAGTGGTATTCCTTCAATAGGTGGCATTAATACTGGTGGATGCAAGAGATACTTCTTGAGAAAATATCAAATGCTTCTTGACATTCATTAGTCTACTGGTAAGTGACTCCCTTCATCATCAATTTGGTGAAGGGTAAACTTTTTCCTGCCAAATTGGCGATAAAACGC
This sequence comes from Viscum album, assembly GCA_963277665.1. Lineage (NCBI taxonomy): Eukaryota > Viridiplantae > Streptophyta > Magnoliopsida > Santalales > Viscaceae > Viscum > Viscum album. Next base: position 1,177,496,469 of record OY728143.1, read on the forward strand.
CGAATATAGGCAAAGTTTCCTTGAATTCCTCTCAATTCATTCAAATTTTGACGATGTAACTAACCAAGGACTGACTTTTTTTTCTCATGATCGACTTTGATGCCACGATGGAGTACAACAAAGTCGAGAAATTTCCCAGAGGTTACCCTAAAAGCACATTTTAAGGGGTTCATCTTCAAATAATGTTGCCGAAGTTTGTGGAATATGATTTCCCAATTAGCCAAGTGATTAGGAAGTTTCCTAGATTTGACCACCAAATCATCCACGTAACATTAAAGGAACATCCCTAAAAAGGTTTTGAGATATGATGCTTGGTAGGCTGATATGTTGCCCTTGCATTCTTTAGGCCAAAGGGCATTACCCGATAGAAAAACACACCCTGAGGGGCTCTGAAGGCTGTAGATTCCTCATCTTTTGGATCCATTCATATTTTATTATACCTGGAATATCCATCCATTAAGGAGAGTGCTTCATAGACAGCTGTTGCATCAATTAATAGTTCTATAATCGGAACTGGAAAATCATCCTTAGGAAAATGCCGATTAAGATCTCTGAAATCAGTGCAAACTCTAATTTTCCCATTATTCTTTTTCATTGGGACAATATTAGCCAAACACTTGGGATATTGAACCTCTTTGATAAAGTTATCTTTGATAAGCTTATCCACTTCAGACTCAATTTTGGAAGCATAGGTTGGGTGTGTTCTTCTAGTAGCTTGTTTGAATCCTTGATATTCTTCTGGCAAACCCAAATGCTAAGTGGAAACATTAGGATCATGCCATGGCATCTCTGTATAGTTCTAAGAAAATATATCTTGATTTTTCTTTAGAAAAGAAATATACATCTCTTTCTCTTTATGATTCATAGCCTCACTAATTAAAGTGGGGTGTAGATCTTCTTTTTTACTTAGATTTATTTCTCTGAGTTCATCCATGGTAGTAGAGATACCCTCTTCAAATGTTGGAGGAGAATCCCTGAGATCTTCCTCTTCTTCTTCAACATGTGTTATTCCTTCTATTTATACTTGCATAGTAGATGATGAAGCAGAATTTTCATGATCAGAAGAGATGCTAACATGTTCACATCATGAAGAAGAATCTTCTATTTCCAACCCAATTGATGATGAAGGGCCTTCTTTGGGTAATAAAGAGGATATGATGGATTGAGAATCGACATCATCATTCACTTCTAACATTGTTATAACTTCTTCTAGCCTGGTTGGCAAGTATAGACTTGTTGGATTTCAACAGTTGAAATGAAGACATCTCCATTTGAGATTTCATCATCAGTTGGTGGATCACCAATTTCTCCCATGTTGTCTTGCTTGATTGTCGTGATTCACATTATGGAGGTTTCCATAAGAGTATTTTGATTTGGGTCTATCCTGTCAATTTGACTGATAGGAAACACATAATCTATACTCACATGTGCTAATGGGTTTACTGGAACATTTTCCAAACCATATAGAGCATTAACTTTGGTAATCTCCCTTGTTGTGGATTTCTCATTTCCCTCCATGTGATAAAATTCCGCCTCAATGTATTGATATTAACATGTCTTCAATTGGGATTTATCACCATACAGTGTCCCAAAATGACCATCAAAACAATATTTGAGACATTGATGGTATGATGAAGGGATAGTCGCTTGTTGATGTAGCCAGGGTCATCTAAGAAAGATGTTGAAGGCTGAGTCTTGATCAACAACCATGAAATCTGAATTAGATACAAGATCTCCAAACTACGTTCTGAGTGTAATCACGCCCAGTGGTACTTGTTCATTTTTATCATGTCCTTGTAACATCATAGTAGAAGGAGATAAATCAGATTCTGTGAGGCCCAATTGATGAAGTGTACGAATGGGCATGAGGTTGAATCTTGAACCATTATCAATGAAAGATATTCAGATGTCTACACCATTGACTATTACAGATACGTAGAAAGGTCTAATATGCCCATGCATGACATCATTTTAATCTTCATTTGTGAAAGATATCACTACATGGAATTCTGTAGGATTATTCTCTATGTGGTAGACTTCAGCTGCAAATATTTCAATTTCAAACTCCTGAGGACTTGAAAAAGCCTCGATGAGTGCCTCCCGAAGATCCTTTGACAGATTCAAAGCATCCAGAATTTATAACATGGCCGGTACATGGGCCAGGTGTTTCAATACATCATTCTTCTGATCCAACGGTCTGTGTTTCCCTATAGAAGCATGTGTTTTAGCAAGTTCCTTGGAATTAGATGCATCTTTTATTGGGATAGGAGTTGGAAATATTCCTGGATTTGGAAAATTTGACCTATTAGATCCATTTACTTGTTGAGAGGATGAAGTTGGAACCCCCAACCGATCCTCTGGAATAATTGTTCGAGGACTGAGACTTCCTTGTGTGGAAGAACATGCTTGTTCTTCTTGAGCTATTTGAAGGGCTCTACCACATGTTTCAGCTGTATGCATAGTTCTACCAGGGGTAGAATTGGATTAGTGGCCTCTGAAAGATCCATGCCTTCCCCTATACCCTGAGCCTCTGGAACTTCCTCTGATTCCTCTGTCTGATATAGGGAATTCAGGCTCATCGAATCTGAAACTATGATTGGAATAAGGATCTGTTAAGTGAATCATATTAACAGAACCGAATATAAACTCTTCATCCGATGAAGACACTGCCTGACTAGCCAATTTAGGCTGTTCCGTTTGATGGGGTGGTGCCCGTTGCTTCGAAGTAGATGGCATAAAATATGCCAGAGTCAAGGACAACTTGGGCTTTGGAACATACTCATATTATTCTGATTATTTTTCTTTCTTTGAATTATGTCGTTTCTTTGAATATTTTCCCTCTGTTGAAGAGGGTTTTGTTGCCGTATTCATGGAAGATGGTACAATTGGTTTCTTCAATTGTGTTCGCAAAATAGCATGAGTTTGGTTGATCGTTTTTCTGACCATCCAATCATCATATTTTTGGGCATTTGTTTTCTTGAATTCCTGCCACTCGCCTTCCTCCTCTGGAACTATAGTAGTAACACATGCTACCTGAGCTAAAGAACCCTTCAATTTGACTTGTCCCAAGTCGACCATTCTTTGCAGGAGGTCCTTGAAAACAAAACACTCTTGAATGGGATGCCCCAACATCTGATGAAATGAGAAATAATTGGGGCAATCTTCATCTCCTTCCTTGTTTGCCCTCTTGGGCCTTGGCAATTGAACCAAATTATTATCCAGAGCCAAAATAAAGTAACCAGGAACTTTTTCATTTCAAAAAGAGTAAACATTCCTTTTCAAATCCACAAATTTTTTTCGCCTTTGATCTATTTGATCATCTTGACGAAATGATCTATGTTACTGACACTCAGGAGGTAGAACCCTTCGAGATGATGAAGGTTTTGATGTAGAATCAGGTATAGGTGCTTGTTTAATCATAATTATAGCAGTCTCTGCTTTACTAATTCTCTTTCCTGGAGCTGATGGAATTAGACGAGCTTTATCCTTAGTTTTTATAAGAGAATTTTCAGTTTGTTGAGCGATTGAAGTAAGTTCTCAAAACCCTCATGTGTATTTCACAGGGATAAGTGGTGTGTGTAATTTATCATGCAAATTTTCCACACAAATTGGCAACAATTATTCTTGAGGGAGTGCTAAGATTAGGGAATATGTTAATCCCTTCTAGCATCTAATAAAATCTGAGACCCTTTCATTCTCTCTTTTCTTACAATCTGTATGATCAAAAACTATAGTCTTTGGCAATGTTTAGCTGAACTGAAGAAGGAATTTTTGGAAAAGATCCTCCCATCCGGTAATTGACCAGGATTGCAAGCTTGTGTACCAAACAAAAGCAGGTCCTTGTAATGACTGTACAAAACACCTGAGATTAACTGATTCTTATTGCTGAAGGGTTCCCATCATAGGATCACAACGGGAAACAAAATGTGTTATGTGTTACTCTGGGTCTCCCAAACCATTAAATATTGGGAATGTGGTACTTGCAAAATTTTATGGGGGATGAATTGCATCAACCCACTCAGGGTAAGCTGTCTTTTCTTGTTGAATTTGAGAACGCTTTCCCTCCATAGCCTCCAATTGAGCTGTTAATGACTCAATAGTAGTTATTAACTTTTGAGAAACATCCGGTTGAGCTTGGACCGGAATAGGTTCAATGACTGGAGCTGGTACAGATGTGGTGGCTGATACTCCAACCGATGGTTGCGCCGCCAAGTGTTGTTGCACTTGACCCGTAAGATTAGACCTATGAGGGTGTACTGATAAAGGAGGATATTCTTAATCAATCTTAGTAGCCACAACAAATTTCTTTGACTGATTGACTCCAGCATGATTAGGAATAATACTACCCTGAAGTAGTTCTGCATTCATCCTCCTGAATTCCTTTATTTCTTCCTCTTACTATACAAATCTTTTCTCTAGTGAGAGCGATTGTCCTTCTCCAGATGAAGGGTATGTAACCTGATTCTTTGCTTTCCCTTTATTGGACACCTTTAGAAGAGGGGGAAGTGGGTTACTTGAAGGATAACATAGTTTCTGAGTAATCCTTTGATTTCGTGTACGCACACCTTCTTCATTTATGTTTGTGCGTAAAACTTCTTGAGCAGAAACCTCTTCATATGATCCCTCTGAGTGCACCTCATCTAGTGGATCAGCAAAAACAAAATTGATGACATTTATTGATGCATAATGCATTGCATCCCTTATATCATCATTTCTGTGATATTGTCTTCTTCAATGTCCTTGATGAGACATTGCCTTTTGTTGATTTGATCCCTCAAGAACTTCTTAACGAATCGTAATTTGGAGGGAATCACCTGATAATTTGGATCTTTGTTCTTCTTGAGGCTTCTTCCCCAATCGAGAGAAGACTGACTTTATCTGAGGGAGGGATTGAGGATTTGAAAAAGTCCCCAGTCCGGTGGACTGGGGCTATTCCTGCTGCCTTTTCACAAATCCTCGAATCCTATTTGTTGATTCTGAGGGTTGGGTTAAAAGAGTCACTAGTCTGGAAAGCTGGGGTGGTTCTTGACATGCTATATCTGAGACTTTCTTGAAATCTCTTTTAATCTTGCGGACTTTAGTCCATAAATTAGTTGGATGCATGAATCGACATCCACTTTTATCACCCGGTTCAAAATACCATTGGATGATTTCTAACACTTTTGTCACTTGATGATGTGCTTGTTCCATACTATAAACCTGTTCAATATTCTCGTTTTCTTGATGCTGGAGTAATTCAACAACTTGTTCTCTCTATACTTGATTTTGAGAAGAACTAGTTGAAGCATGTTCTTAAGACAACTTTTGATTACAAACAAAACCCATTGACTGTGGCCGGCCATGTGCAATAACATTTCATGAAACCATTTTCAGCGGGATTTGCTGACTAGAGAGCACAGTGAATTGTAGTGCTCCATGAACACCCCATCCCCAGATATGAATACCATATGGGGCATTGGCAATTAACATGTGAAATTTTTTTAGTGCGCCACAGAATGAACGCTGAAGGGATCTCTACTGCTTTTTAGCTTCCAGATATTGAGAAACTGAGAGAGATGCCAACTCAATTTGGCGTTGAATCCCTTCTATTGTCTCAACATGATTTTCATATTCATCATAAGATAATACTTTCTTTTTCAACTGACATAGATTTTTCCATATATTGAGACGAATATCATAAAGTCCATGTTTTGTCAACTTCTCTGGAATATCATACTGAGAATCGGCCAAAGGCCAAAACCTGACTGGCACTTCACCTTTCACCAGTTGTTTTCTCGTGTTCAACATTTCCTCTTTATCATCCAATGAAGATTCTTCTACCTGTTTAGACTAGTGCTGGTTCTTTCTTTTTTCTTCATTGGATTCCACAAGACGGGTAGAGAATCCACTAATAAAACTAGAAGATGAATGACCCAGGGGTGGTTCGGAGAATGAGCTACACCCCGAGATATCTTATGATTGAGAAAGTATTTCACTTGCTGATGATAAAGCATCATACATGACTGGCTTTACTTTTTCATGTGCCTCAAGATAAGAGGGATTTCTCGTCACTGCATTGTCTTATGAAGAATTTTCTAGACAATGCGAATTACTACTACAGAGAGGGCTTTCTCATCTAAATTCATCATCATGAGGAGGACCACCATGATGGATTACAACAAAAGATGAAATCTCTTGCTCGTTGATCTTATAGCCACATAGAGGGTTATTATTTCTATCATCTGAAGATGAAACTTCAAGATCAATCGAACTGTCATGAAGCATGCCTTCATGATGAAGTGTCTGATAATGACCTTCAGAATTAATGTTCCTACATTTGAGAACTAAGAGAGAAGAATATTTAGTTGCAATAGATAGTTGTTTGAGTGCATCAAGAACTCCAGCATCGAGTAAGGCCTTGTTACAGATTGGCCCATGATTTTTTGACTGTTCTGGGCAGGTCATCTTCTTAGATGCCTTATTTCTTAATTTGGTAGGTGTATGTGCCTGCTCAGGAGAAATGATTAGGTTAGGCTGATTATCTCCTCTCAAACCAGGTGTATGTGCCTAACTTGGTTGTCCGTATGATATGGGGGAGTACGCCTCACAACCCTCTTGGACTGGAAAAGATGTGTGTGTCTGTTCTGGAGTGAACTGTTGATGTGTCACTATACTAGAAGGGATAGATTTATGTGTCTTTCACTGAGATGCAGCTGAAGTTGTTATAATATCCTGGCAAGCATCCAGAATATGAGCAGGTATTTTCTTCCGCTCTTTCACCATTGATAGAATATGTTTGGTGACTTTAGCTACCGGAACGGGGATATACCTCCATTCCGTGCTTGGAGTAGGTGTGTTTTCCAACTCATGTCCTCTTTTTCCGTCAGTCAATCCTAAAAGTACTCATGTGTGGGGGAAGAGAGTTGAATCTACCTCTTGTTTTTCACTGGAGCTTTCCAAATGACTTCTCCAAATGCTACCAAACAAGACTTTTGGTAGGCTTGATAAATACTAGCCGGTGTATGTGCCTGCTAATTTCACTCCACCGAACTTGGTTGAAGAGCCTCTTTCAACACTGACAGACGAGGCTGCTGGCAGGATTGATGAGTGTAAGTAGGTGTATGTGCCTTTTTACAAGTTGTCAATACATTGAGTTGACATGCTTCATCGTATGTAGTCAGACAAGCCTGCTGACTAGATGATGATTTATAAACAGGTGTATGTTCCTATCTATAGTAATCCTCCAGAATTGCCTGGCGGGATTGGCGTGATGCTGCTAGACGAGTCTATTGGACAACGGAATTAAAACAGATGGGTGTGTGTGACTGATCATTTCTTGCCACCAAGTTAGGTTGATGGACTTCTCTGGAGATGGCAGAGATTAGAACCTACCCACTATTAACCGAATTTCACCTTCGGTGGTTTTTCTTGCCTGCTCGGGTTCGAGGAACCTGAGCCAAATGCCTAGACTTGATACCCTCATCATGTTGAGGGCGCACTGACGCACGAGTCTGGCGGCGATTGTTGATAGCAGCCCTTGGGAAGGACTCCTGTCTCCTTGAATTATTTCCCTGAGAGGCCTTTTCATTTACCTCCTCATAATATGGGTGTGAATGGTGATTTAGTTTCGGGGATAATGACCTGAAATGTTTGGAGACGGTGGTTAGCATCGCCTTCTTCTTGACCGCTGGTTGTCACTGTCCGAACGACCAGGATGAATTATTGACTTGGAGGGCTTTTCGAGCGACCTCCATAGTCGGATTAGTTCCCTTTTGACAGTACTCCTTAACCAGCACATTTGATACCCAGTGTTGAAGATGCTGAGTAGGTGATTTGGTCCTCAAATCGGATGATAATCTAGCAAGAGCAGCAGTAGATGCATTCACAGCAGAGGTTTTCACAGCAGAGGCATTCACAAACGTGAACTTAAGAAAAGCCATTCTTGTAATGCAGAAGATCTTGGAAAAATATTTCCTATTTGACCTAACATACTTAATCAAGATAAGTCCGGCCACTACATCTTTTGGATAAGCACATATTTTATTGATTGTTTTGTTGTCCTTCTCATTGTGTTTTATATAGGGGCCTAACAAATAAGTAAACCATCATTTTAACTTGTTTAAGGATTCACGTCGGGTTCACCATTTTTTGTTTCCTCTAGAATTGGGGATGACCTCATTGAATTGAGATTCAAACATTCCAAGCGGTTTCTAATAGGTTTGTCCTTAGAACCAGAAACATCCAATGTTTCCATATCCATTTAGATCTACTTTCCAAAGGTAGGAACTCATTATTTGTGAACTGATGAGACTTAAGAATTTTCATTGGTAGAGAGGATGGGAGGTCAGACTCATCACACCATTTTGAGGAGAATTATTGTCTACTCCAGGATTCTCTTTATAGATTTAAGTTATGTTTGTGAATCCTTATTACATTACCAAGTATAAAATGAGCATTCCTTTATATCTGACAATCAATGATTGATATGTAAGAAATTTATAGAATCTTTTATATGAATTCGAGGTTCTTCATTGATAGATAATCATATGTATTTGTTAGAGATTCTTATTCAATGGTATCCTTCAATATATAAAATGTCTCTTGGTAATTATGATGACCATTATGGTTTTAAATCCATTCAGTGGGGCACTTGAAGTTTATTGTCATTTAGAAAGTCATGGATTATTTCAGATTGGTATCATACCCGCAGATGGGAAACCTACGTATCCTTTGTTTTGGAAAAGTAATCAGAACCCACGTAGTTCGAGAATGGGAGTATGATGTTTATGATTAATGGATTAAAGAAAGATGTCATAATTACTTGTACACTCTAAGATCACGTGATTCATGCTCGGTATGAGAAACAAGAGGTATTGGTAAAACCAGAAAATTGTTCCATGAAAGATGCAATCATAAGAAATGATGTGGGGCTTATGTATGTATGACTGCCCAAATAGATGAATAATAAGATTTCCTTCAGGGAATAAATCTAGGAACAAGGTCTATAAAGGTATATGTACTTTATGCAGATTTGGATACTCTAATATTGGGGATTACTCCTAAGGAAGATTCCCAAGTTAGGAGGTGACTTATGATTGGGTTTTACTCTTGATAAGGAATCCCAGATCAAAAGTTAAATTAAGATTGATTAAGAAAAATTAAGACTGAGGATTACTCCCCAGAAGGAGGCCCAGGTTAAGGGACTTGAAATAATTAAGGAACTTGGGGCTTACTCCTAAAGAGGATGCACATATTTGAGACTGGGGATTACTCCTAAAAAGGAAGACCAGGTTAAGAGAATTATGGTTGGGGCTTACTCCTAAGGAGGATGCCTAGATTTTTGGGAACTTTGAGACTGGGTCTTACACCTGAAAAGGAAGACCAGGTTAAGGGAATTATTATTGGGGATTACTCCTAAGGAGGAGGTCCAAATTAAGGGACTTGGGGCATACTCTTGAAAAGGAAGCCTATATTATTGAGGCCTTGGGGATTACTCCTAAGGAGGATGCCCAAATTTGTAGACATTGAGACTGGGGCTTACTTATTAAAAGGAAATCCAGGTTAAGGATTCTCTCATCTTAATGGACGAGGTTTAATGAATGAACTCTCTAACTTTAGTGATGTAAAGATGTGTAAATCATTATTTTTTGAGAGATATTCCACAGAATTCCTTTTAGATAAGGAAGCAAAAAAGGAAATCATGCCATGAATGGATTTGGAGAGAGTTTTGAAGGTTTAATACTGAAGGGGAGAGAGGGATAGGTGTAGGAGGGGTTAAATGGGCAGGAAGGGCACCCAAAAAGAGAGGGGCACGCAAGCCCTGGTGGGCGCTCAGGTACTGCGTGGGCGCACAAGTTTGGGTTGCGTAGGTATACCTGCGTGGCACATGAATTCTTGCGTGACTTTTATCCCTTGGGGTAATACTTGGGAGATACTTGGCTCAAGCCCTTATTACTATCCCTAAGGTCTTACAGAAGTGTGGCGGGAATGTTCTGGGGAAGGAGCAAGGTAGCATGCAAGTGTGGCCATTTCCCTTATGGGATGGCCACTCAAGCATGCAAGTGTTGATGAATTTCAACAATTAGGCCTTCCTCCCCCTCTTTAGATCTTCTGTTCTATGTAATAAATTACCTTATAAGTATTTTAAAGCTTTGAGAAGAGACTAGGGCACCAGGAGCTCAGAATTGGGGTTCTGGAATTTTTCATCTTCGAAATGGGGGGACCACATGGGTATTTGTTGGCTAGAGGGACCCTGGGCGAAATTTCAAAAAAGGGTGCACAAGTCAGCTGCGCGACCATTATGCAGGGCGCAAATGTACTTTCATGACTATGAGGGAACTTGCAAGACCCAAATGGAAAATAACCCTTGTTCATGACTTTGTCAATTTTTGATGTTTTCTTCAAAGGATGAATCAATTTATGCTAAGGCATTTCCCTTTTCATTCGCTTCGACTCTATGATGGAATGGAGCATCAATAAAGCTCAGTTTATGATTCAACATATTTTTTAGGAGGAAGACCAATCAATTCTACAGGAAACACATCATCATATTCCCTCACAATGGGCATGTATTCAATGATGATATTCTTATTATACTCAATAATTTGAGCTAGATAAACTTGATCATAGGGAAATAATATCTATTCTTTAGATATGGGTTCTAAATAATAATTTTCTACCCTCCTTTCACTTATACACAATTATTGGATGATGCACAATATGGGGAGTGATTTATTTCTTGTAGTAATTTTTGTTGGATCTATATAAAGAAATACAATACATACCTATGTTTACATAGAATTCCACTAAAAGTGAGTATCAAAAGGTTCACTAGGAAATTAATACCCATAATTTTAACAAGGGAGGATTTATATACTTGGGATGTAATAATTGCCCCATTTTCTATTTTCACCAAAATATTTACTTCCATGATTTGTGGTGGTTTTTGAGAAGTTTTTTAAGACATACATGATAAGTATAATTTAATATAAAAATAATAAAAAAGTATGTTCATTGTTCTTGAATGAATAACTAGTGTACCTATCAGCACATCATTGTATGGACCCACCTCGTGATTGTGATGGAATAATCTGACCCTTGTTTCCTTGTGGTTATCGGTTGTCTCTAAAAAACCTTATCTTAGTTCATTGGTTCTCAAAGTTTTATTGTTCATTAATGTTGTAAAAAATAACAATTCATTGAGGGTTTACTGGAAAATTCCTTTCCTCTATAAAATTAGTGGATTTCTCACATCATCAATCATAAGCTAAGAATCCTTCCTTCCAGCACATAAAGAATTTTCACACCCCTTAGGAAATTTATAGGTTGATTCTTTGGAAACTTTTGATAAATGGGATATTGAAATTTCTTAGCACTATTAGATTTCTCCATCACACCACCATAATTTAACTCCAATTTTTTTCTTATCCTTGTGATACCCTTGATATTCCCTGATCTCCATTTCATCATTTAAGGCACATAAGACAACTTACTCACAACTATCAAAGTCTCTGATCACTAGGGATTTTGGTAGACTAAGATTTATCCCACTAAATAAGTGGTAAATTTTGAATTCAGGGGTAACAATAATGTCGGTGGCATATCATTCAATTCATATGATGTTTTCCTCGTACGCCCTTACAGATTCATTATCTTTTTTCTTCTTGAAAAGGAAATCCCTCTCCATTTTAAAGAGGAGAGTGTAAGAAAAATATTAGTTGAAAAACATTTTATGAGATTCCTTCCACCCCATCACTTAGATCTCATACTCATGCTTCTTATTCTTGATCAATGTCCATAACTAATCATTTTCTATATATATATGATAAAAAACCAACATAACATTCTCTTTTATGGAAAATAGAAGGATAGAGATGATATTCCAAATGGATTTGATCCATTTTTACATGATTAAGGGATTATATAATCCATTAAAAGTTAGAGGCCTTTTCCCCATTAAGGAATCCATTACAACATGTTCTTTATTGGGGGGTTTATATGCTCCTAATTGTCCATTTTTTATATTAAGAACTTGGTTTAGGTGAGAGAGTATCATAAAAAAGTTCATGATTCCTGATCCCATTGGCCTGGACTTCTCTTTTGGGCAATCATCACATTTCCCTTCACATTGGTTTTTTACTCAGTACCTTATATTTTCATCCATTGGCTAGAATAAATTGAAGATTTAGCGATGATTATTTTTTCACTATTAAACAAATATAAGGGAATACAATGACATTAAAGTGATAAATTATAAATGACATGTATTTACTTAATGTATGAATTTTTATGATTCAATATATTTTATCCATGACCTATTTCCTAATATATACACTTATGAGAATTTTTGTTCCATTAATAATGATTCGTAATGAGCTCGTAAATTTACCAAAGAATACCCCCAGGAGAATCAAACCAGGTGTGTAGTAAGGCCCATTTTCATGCACTAGTTCGTGATTGTGTCTAGCACAATATGTTGTTTTCTGTTCTTACCCCTATGTACATTATTGTAAGAGCCACATCCACATGTAGTATCCAGACAAGGATGTATTTTATTAGAAACCACTAACTCTATACATTACAAAAAGGAAAAATTTAGGGATTTCTTATCATGTTTACTCTTATTCATAAGGATTTATCTATATTTTTTAAATCATAATTTGAAAATAACTAGACTTTCCTTTGATACCAACAAAGACAATCGTGCCCTCTATTACACATTAATTCATAATTTATTACACGAGACTAAAAATAATACAACCTAGAAGATCAATAAGTATAGTGTATATATAAATTATGTACATTAAATAACAAACTAAAATATAGAATACATCACCATTATGAAAAACATCTTTAAAATGTACATATTATTCCATCATACTTAAAATTGCATGAGATAACCTGGGGACATACATAATAAAGGGGTGAAATATTAAGACAGTAAGGGAATAAACAGAGAATAACATGAAGAATGTATTACATGTTATAAATAGGAATATCAATGAGACAAAAAAGTAGTTAGAATCGTAAACATGAACAAAGAGGCATGGTATAACATTATAATATAAAAGAAACATGGGAAATCTGGAAAAAACATTAAACATGGAATCATAAACCTAGGTTAAGGATAACCAAAAAGTAATAATGATGGATAATGTACCATTATGGATTAAGTTAACTAAATAATCCATTTGATAATGTATCATGAGACTAAAACATTCACAAATACATTGGAGTGCTATATACATTTTGGGAACACTCATCACTTTCATTTCATTCACATGCATAAGTGTTCTATATAGATCATAAAACATAGAATAATTAATCATCACATTTAATTCCATGATAAAGGAGTGTTGAATAAATTAATGTAATTCCATAAAAAAGAATTAAAATTTAATTAAGGAGAACACCATTGAGAGGAAATGATTATGGGTATTCAATACACAATTATTTTGGCATTGAAAATCTCTGTGAAATTTTAGCAGCATAACTGGGGCATATAAATGTTCATGGTAGGGTTTAATGAGATTCATAAGGGTATATAATCATTTATAAATCATAGTGGTATTATGTGAGGTATGGTAGAACATACCCCATCATTAGGGAATAGATATAAAAAGCAAAAGTTAATGAAAATGGTTGAATAAAAATGAGAATGAGAGGATCCCTTACATTGAGAGGGTGATTCAAAACTATTAATAGGAGCTTCTTGGGAGCTTGGGGGAACTGTGGGAGGTCTATATGGGGGGGTATTTAAGTGATAAAATGTTTTTTTAGTAAATAGTAATTGTATATTTGGTGGGTTTATATAGGAAATGAGTGAAGAATTCTTTATTATTTCTCAAACTTATGTTTTGAACTCTATATAATATAGTGATCAAAAACACAAACACTATCATATTTTTTTACCACTGTTTCTCCCAAAAGAGATTGGTTTTCATTATTTTATATTTCCAATGGAAAAAATTATTAAAATATCACCCTTGGTTATGTGGAATTGATTCATGCCCTTTCAAAAATTTATTTTAAAATATTAAAATATATTATAGGTTTTGGAGGATTCATAAAGGCTTTATAAATTTTTTCAAATAAAAAATATAAACATTATTTTAAATTATAAACATATATTCAATCTTGTATAAACTTTATAATATTTAATAAATCATTTTTGGGTCATTATGATGTCATAATACACATGTTATATTTATACGGTATTTAAAATTTACCCAAAAATCAACTATCTCAAAAAATAATGAAAAATTAACCATTTGATAATTTCAAAATTCTGATTAAAAAAATTAATATTTATTTTAAAAGAATAATTTTTTAATATTTTAATTTTCTCTTTTAAAACAAAAGTCGACATTTGTTGAGTAATGTTGGGTTTTTTGAGAGTAACGGTTTTAAAAACATATTAATAATTACATTTCAATTCAAAAAAAATATATGATAATATATATTAAATAAAAATTATTTAATAATAATATTTTATTAAAATATTATTTATTTTAAAAATCCATTAATTCATTAAAATAAAATCATTAGTTTAATTTTTAGATTACCTAAAAACACAATATATGTTTTATTGTATCAAAATAATTTATAAAGTAGAAGTAAATAAACCATTATTCTATTGATAATATAATATACATATTAATACTATTGGGATACTGATAAATATCTCTTTATAACACTAGAAAATGACCTAATGGTAAGGTGTGTGATGGTGAGACTTTCATGGGGTAGATTGGCATACATTGTTTTGGCCACGATCTTGATGAGCGTGAAATTCTCCCATAAAGATTTTCTCTCAGGCTTAAGTTGTTGGGTCTCAGATCAGTCTTGGTAGTGGGAGATCCCAATGATTATCTCCCTATATAAATCCTTGAGAGATGGGATTCATAGTGTAGGATCCTACTAATTCAGGCCATCATTCATTTTTCTCTGTCAATTGGATTTATCAAAATCTTATATTTATACTAATAATATAATCACTATTAAATGGATATGTAATCAATGATAATAAAACCAAATGGTCTTTTACATTTGATATGATGTAATAAAACTAAATAAGTGCACGTTTGTTCTTTATCCATAATATAAAATAATACATTTAATTAAATTGTAAGAGTAATATTATTTTTAAATGTTCGTGTCGTTACACCCTCAACTTTATGTTGATCATTAAATTGTTTCTGATCCACTACATCAACCAATATATATGAATATTTATTCTTTTCCTCCATGTCTATATCTTCACGTACACCCAATTTTCTCTTAAATAGAATCATAGTGATGTTTTATTCCAGATGACCTTCGTACTTCTATATCTCTTTTATTTAGAGGATATTAAATTGAACCTTTTCTGATGTGGTTTTTTCAATAATGGTAATTCAAAATTTCAAAATATTGGTCACATAGATAAAGTTTAAATTGTGAATATGAACTTTATTTAAGGTTGGGATAATGTAACAACCCAAAATTTTAATATATGAGCATCATATTTGAAAGCGTGTGTGAAACGCAACCCCGAGTATAGAAGGGAATATAAAATATAGATACTTTATGTTATATTGAGTATTTTAAATAAAATAAATATATAGCTTTAAATTCATGAAATATTGAGTTATCTTTAATTTATTGTAACAATTAGTTACTTTAATAGCTTACATTACACACAAGATAGGGTTTTACCAAACAACAATATACTATTAAAATTATTATTTAATATGATATTTATCACCTAGTCATTGGAATAAAGTGTATAAATAGGAATAACTAAAATATTAAAAAAACATATATTTTATTCACATTAATTGGTTATATATTTATTATAAATAATGATAATAATCATTTGAATGGAAAATAAATATTTTCATAAAAACTAGGTTTTCCCAAAATGCGGTTTAGTCACGCTTGGTGCACATAATTTTAAATAATTTTAAACAATTCTTGAAAATTTATATGAAAAAATAAAATTCCTCAATGAAAATTTAATATCAAAATGATCTTATTATGAATGTTTGGTATTTTTCAGAGAAGTTTTATTTTTTGATGAATAGTGAAAAATAAGGAATTTTAATTGAAAGCTACCTTTTCTTCTAAATAATTTATAATGGTAAATTATATTTTGAATTGGTACTAAAGAAACAATAGTTCAATTATACATATATTAATCAATTTTTTTCATTTGAATAATTTTCATATTTATGTTTTATATAAAAACATTGTGAATGTTTGAACATTTTCACAGTAAAAACTCACTTCCTCATCTAGTCTGCATGATTAATTTTAAAATGATTTTTTCACTTATGTGAATTTAATTTGTAGAAATGTATTTAATATTTTTAATAAGAATAATTTATAATTTATAATGGGATAACATTAATTATTGAACAAAATTATTTGTAAAAAGAGTGAAAATTATTTACGGTGATTAAGGAAAAAACAAATTTATTTAGTGGTTAAACTTAGAAAATAAGGTGTTAAAATATCCCAATACTTTTAAAAATCCATTTTTGGGACATATTTCAACATTATAAAAAATATTATTTATTATTTAGAATTATTGGGTCCTTTATACATGAAATATTCCTGGGCGAAATTCACTCATTCAAAACATTATAGCTATTCCACTCACCCCACTTATAAAAGGCCACCCCTTCTCCTCTCCAGTTCACAACTTAAACCCACTTTGGATCAGCCAATAACTACCCAAATAACATCCCAAATTTTATACAATCATTATAGAAGAACTATTTTTTCATAAATCTCTCTTTTTAAGGATTTTGTGAAAACCTAAGGAGGATACCTAAAGAAGAGCTAATGTTCTTTGAAAAGCGTTTTTATTTTACTTCCTTTTCCACAACCCTAAATTATTGGTAGAGCATGATTATACATTTACCTGATTATATTACATATAATGAGATGTTTGTATGTTAATTTTACTACATAAAAAATCACTTACTTCTATCAAATGGGTTATGAAATCATCGTTCGTGTGTACGATGGACAGTCGCCTTGCGAACTGATATTGTTTTATTGCCTTACCACCTTTCAAGGTTGCGAATAATGATATATTTATAGTTTAAAAATTATATATATGATATTTATTATTTTATTATTCTCCTAGAATTATTATATAACACACACATTCATTCTTCCCATTCAGCATGAATAAGATAACATCACTTGTATGTAGGGCGGACTACCGCCTCACGAAGCAATGTGATTCTTTCATTATTTGAATGGAATGTATTAAGGACAGTCTTAATAAACATATGTGGTAGATATGAAATAAAATGATACTATAATGTTAATATATATATATATATCATTTACTTTTTTCCATTAATATGACAAGAAAAGGGAAACAACATTCATGCGTACATACGACCTATCATCTCCATAGATGGTGTATTTCATTTCCTATCACAAAATTTAAAGGAATTTTCAAAATAAAAATATAGTGAATATATATTATATTTAAATCATTTTTTACATACCTTGATATGATGAGATCATGATCTAATTATTAGTAATAAAAAATAACATGTCAAAACAAACTCAAAAAAACAAGGCAGTTAATGTTGAGACCCAAAGCTTGACGTACATGGACATTACATTACATTTGTGGAATACTTAATACATAACAAAAACAGACACATAAGGACCGTAATAGTTTAGTGTCTTTGGAAACTTGTAATGTAATCTTATAATCATGGTGAAAGATCTTCAACATCTCCCATAAAGATCTTCCCTTTTTTTCTACCTAAAACCTTTCTTTATATCCTGGGGAAAAGAATACATAGAAATCGTGAGCTCAAATTCTCAGTAAGGGTAAGCTTGGATAAAATAAAACATACCATATACATTTGAACTTAAAAACATGATCATAATTTTTAAACATCAAAAGCTTGAGCAATGACATAAAACAAGGAAGTACGTAAGGCATAGATTATAATGAAACATTATGAATGATAAAATTGCATGGGAATAAAAAATGTAATTGTGGAAACCATTAAGAACATGATATGATTTCCATATTAGCCACGGAATTTCTTCCAAGACCATATTAGTGGACAAAGTCCCTTTCTGAATCGAGTTCACTCCCCGTTCCAGTCCTGTATTGCTGAACCGGTTTAACATTCCATTCCAGCCATGTCTATCTCATGAGATAAAAATATTTACCCAATACATTGGAGGTAGATATGGGTCCCACCCATCTCATAGTTAAATCATTCTTACTTGTGCCACAAAATAAACATACATCATTCATAATAACCCAACGAATAAAATGGGTTTCATAAACATCATCCCATCATCAAATAATCCATATAAAATAAATGGATATCATTTCATAATAAGAAGAGTGAAACCATGTAAATCATAGAGACATTATACTTGAAACATACACATAATAAATAATGCCATCTTAGTTGAAAAATGGTTTTGATAAAACACTTGAAATGAATTCTTGAGGAAAATATCATGTCATCTTAAAAATCATTTTCCTTTCACAAAATGTCATGAAAATTTTAAAATAAAAGGATTTTGTTGAAAATAGTCATGAAATATTTTGGAGTAAGCTTCATGAAAATAAGGCTTTATAAAACCATAAAAATCCATTCACATCGTATAAGTTAAAAATAACATTCTCCTCGTACTTTTGTCGGAAAAGTTAAAAACGTACCTCGTAATGTAAACAAAAGATAGATTCCTCACATACCATGTGGTAAAAGTCTAGAATGCGAAAAATGACTTTATACATACAAGAAAATACTTTTATAAAACATGGACATGTATGATAGAAATAACCCCAGTAAATACTTACGAATAAGCAATCTCGGATAAAAATGAGATTTGCAAAATTATCCCTTACCTTATGTCTGATATTCTTTGTATGTATCTGAACCTCCTGTATAATGATTTAAATAATGTCATTTAATTATTACATAATCATATTCATTGTTATGATATAATATAGATGTTTCACTTATGAATTTATATTACCCGTTCTTTTGTAAATTTCATGTTAAAATTGCGTTTTGGGTAAAATCATTTCATTTATCGTATGTGTTTCGACTTGTCATTTCTTGAT